>OU696696.1:94812541-95462853 GCA_916050605.2 Platycheirus albimanus | reverse complement strand
CCAAACGAAACAGAAAAATGAAAATGGAAAGGTGCTATCTGGTTTAGTTGTATCATGGAACACACCCACAATATCCGCAATGCTTAAATAGTTTTGCATTATAAGTAGCAACATATCACATACCTGCTCGAATTTAAACCCATATAGATTGGTGAACTGATATGGAAGAAGAATTTTGTGGGAACGTTTCGTTTTCCTGTTTTGGTTCACCAAATTTAAGGGGCGTGACTACACGAATCATTTTTTCGGTCGTCTAGTTAATAACACGAAAAAAATTTATTCAATTTACATAATATATGCATCATAAATCATTATGATCCACATAGGGCTCCTTAATGTTCATAATTAATTGGCATGCATACAAATCCATATATGGTTTATGTATGTAAAGGTTTTTTTTTAGACGTGTGGTTTTCAATCTGGCAATACTTTTTTCGGAGTTTGTCTTTTTGACGGCTGTCACTTGATTTATGCTCACTTTGGTTTGCCATCCAATTTTCGCTCAATATAATCGCCCTGGAATTTATTCGAGTTAGCCGCGGTAGCCACTTGCCCAAAATAATTTCTTAAACATAATGTCAAACCTTTATTTTTATAATAAAGCTAAATTCTTGTCCATAACATTAAATTAAATGCCTTTTATTTCTTCTTGAAATCCACAAAAAATATCCTATATTTGTCTATATTCGATGCGTTGCGTGAACCGCACCAATATTTTGATAATAAATTTGCAAGATTTGCAAACATTGTTCAGGAGTAAGTCTATTCATTGTGAAATGTTAAACCAAACTGAGCATATATCAAATGACAGCTGTCAAAAAGACCAACTGAGAAAATGTACTGCCAGATTGAAAACCACACGTCTAAAAAAACACCCTTAACAACAATGTATATAATGTAAAGCATAAGAATTTTAATTTTAAAAATATACTGAATTTGCCAAGCCAAATAAAAATTATTTCGTTTGTTTCACAATTGGAAAAAAATTGCATGTGTATAGAATTTCTTTTTGAGCAAGTATCAATGATTTTTATACTTGAACATCAAAGTTAATATACATTCACTGTTGCGAAATTTTGATGCAGAAAAAATCGTGCCTAACAACTTGCATGTGTAAACAGAGTTTTCCTAATATCGCTGATTTTAATAGATACTGGAAAATCAACGATAAAACATGTTTTTTGCACAAATGAACATAAAACAGAATTAGCTAAAGCAATATTGCAAAGCATTGTGTGAAGTGGAATCCGCAACTTTTTTGAACAAAATTTTGATGCACAGAAAGTCGTGTGCAACGTTTTAACTTTTTTAAACACCGAGATTTGCGAAATTTCTGTGCACAGAAAATCGCAGAAATTTTAATGTGTAAAAAGTATCGTTCGGAGCAAAGATAATTTTAATACTTGAACATCGATGTTAAATCATGATTGTTGCACATATTCACATCAAACAAAAAAAAAAATTGAAGGAAGCAATTTTGCAGCGCCTGTTTCGTGAAGTGAAATTTTTTAATGAAATACGCAGAAAATCGTGTGTAATGAGTAAACTGAAATCTTTGCCTTTTTTGAATTTTGAAAGCGATATCCATTTCAAACATCAATATTTCCAAATGTTCATGCACATTTCGATCGATTTACAACAATAATTTCAAAATTTTTTTGCATGGAAAATCGTGCGAAACAGCTCACTTGTAAACAGCTCAAGTAGGTGTTCAGCCTTATAAAAATAAACAGAAATTACGTGAAATGAAATGAAATGAAATGAAATGAAATGAAATGAAATGAAATGAAATGAAATGAAATGAAATGAAATGAAATGAAATGAAATGAAATGAAATGAAATGAAATGAAATGAAATGAAATGAAATGAAATGAAATGAAATGAAATGAAATGAAATGAAATGAAATGAAATGAAATGAAATGAAATGAAATGAAATGAAATGAAATGAAATGAAATGAAATGAAATGAAATGAAATGAAATGAAATGAAATGAAATGAAATGAAATGAAATGAAATGAAATGAAATGAAATGAAATGAAATGAAATGAAATGAAATGAAATGAAATGAAATGAAATGAAATGAAATGAAATGAAATGAAATGAAATGAAATGAAATGAAATGAAATGAAATGAAATGAAATGAAATGAAATGAAATGAAATGAAATGAAATGAAATGAAATGAAATGAAATGAAATGAAATGAAAAATAGAGAGAAAAGTCAGACAACTACTTCCAGTTTTTCTATTTTTTGGAACAAAAAGCTTGGAGGTAGTTTTAAAAAGTTATTGTTTTTACCTTTATTTAAAATTTATTTAATATTTTAGATGCCTCTATTACTCAATCAGTTGAGTTAGAAAACGATTTTAGGTAATATTTTTTTTGTAAGGTAATACTTTTGTTTGTTTGTCAGCTTTGTGGTAACATACAAACAAACTGACAAACAAACAAAAGTCTTAGTATAATAGTATAGATTAGAAAAATAAGAAAATTAAATTAAATTATAATAATATGTACATTGCACAATGTTTTGAATTCACATTCATTTTTTCACTTGAACAAAAATACATTCGTATGATTTTGACCTTTGTAAATGGATGTAATTATTGGTTGGTTTATGGGCTTAAGTTCAGTTTTTTCAATTAAATGAAATAAATGTTGGTTAAAACGACCTTTCGTTCATGATTCTGGACATTATCAGGTTTATTTGTTATTATTTCATATCATGAATGTTTAAAGAATTGCACATTATAGTATATATGTATGTGTTTAACACCACATATTATACATAAATATTGCACTTATTAAACATTCATATTGCATTTAACATAATATATTGTACTAAAATGTAACATCAAAAGCAAAAACAAAAATCCATTTGAAACAAACAAAAGAATTAAGTACTTTTTACTTTTACACAGCACTTTACTTAAGATTTTAAAAAAGACTGATAGGCAGAAGAAAACTAAAGCATAAATCATTATAAATGTTTAATAATTGCAATATTTATGTATAATTTGTGGTGTCTAACATATACACTTGCGAAAAAAAATCGGCCCAGCTGAAACACAATTGATCGAAAAATAAAATTATTGAGTAAGAACTTTTAATACTGTGTGAAGGAAGGTTTTATAAACTTAATTTATACATATACCCAACCTTATTATAAAAGAACCGTTATTGCCAAGATCCACTCGAATCGTAAGATAAATGATTTTTAGTTTTGAATAACGTTATCCCTCTGACCTTGCTGTGTCTGTTGAGTGCGCATCAAGTTTTTCTCTCGATGCGTACGGGGTGGGTCGATTTTTGTGCACGTAAGTGTATATATTATACGTGCAACTATTTAAACATTCATGATCATGATGTGAAATAATAACAAATAAACCTGATGACGTTCATAATCATGAACGAAACTTCGTTTTAAACAACATTTTTTGTTTCATTTAATTGAAAAAACCAACCAATAAAAATACATTCATTATTTCATTACCTACACTCC
Organism: Platycheirus albimanus; assembly: GCA_916050605.2. Lineage (NCBI taxonomy): Eukaryota > Metazoa > Arthropoda > Insecta > Diptera > Syrphidae > Platycheirus > Platycheirus albimanus. Next base: position 95,459,352 of record OU696696.1, on the reverse strand, counting down.
TTTAATTTTAATTTTGCAAATTCATAGGAACTAGGATAAAATTTATTTATGATTTCTGAATACATTTTCATTTGAAATGTCTGTATTTATTTATTACTAGCAAAAAGTGCCCGGCGTTGTCCGGGCACCCAAAGTAAGTCTTTGTATGAAATTTCTTCCAAATGAAATGAAAAACCCAAAAAGGAATTTTTGTATTTATTTTATCGTATTAAAACGTATTTTTAAATAATTTTTAGAATGTCTTTTACTGGCGCAGTTAGTTTCGTGGACTCTTCTATAATTCTTTAAAAAACAAAATCCAATTTGATTTTGTTTGACACACCCGTTTTGAATTACCAGACTTTCTTTTCTTTAACTGCCAGTTAGCCGGCATGTTTATAAAGTTTGTGTGTGTGAATGGAAAATATGCGTGTGTTGCAATTTTCGTGCCAGTAGCTGGCTGTGGGCAACGCTATATTGTATTCCTGCCCTAAACGCAGCCGCTGAATCGAAGAGCAAATACGAAAAAAAGGAAATTAGCTAAAAAAGTGTTCTTGTTTTCTTCTGCCGTTGCCTTGGATTTAATTCCAAATTGGTGTTTTGTTTTGTTTACTTCTGTATAGTTGCCTTTTGTTTAGTTTTGCTTACTTCTGCCGTTGCCTTGGATTTATTTCCAAATTGATTTTTCCTCTAGACATGGTCACAATTATTTTTAAATTAGGGATTTTCGATAGAAGGTACCCGAAATTAAAAACAATAGCATCTCAACGAACATAATTTGACAAAATTAAAATGAAAAACCTTTTTTCTTACAAAAATTATTTCTTGGTTTTTAATTTCATTTTAAGGACATTGCATGAAAAGACTTGCCTCGGGCGCCCGGGCAACGCCAGGTATTTTTTGCTAGTTACTTATAATGGTGTTATTTATGAAAATTTTATTTTTTGGTTTGTTTTTTTTTTTTTTTTTTTTGAAGATCTAATTACGGTATACTTCCTATAGAACCGGTCATTTCAAATCAGACTGTCTCTTTAAAAACTGGGCATATTCAAATGAAATCTTTAATGTGGAAACTCGTTTCTAAACAAAATATAAAGTTGTTTTTATAAAAAAAAAACTTTTTTTATTTTTGAATATTTGATCTTTTTTTAAACTTTCTAGATTCACATGCTTATTAAAGAAAAGGCCAACAAATGGGGCAAAAATTGTCCTCCATATTTCATTGTGTGCAGCAATATACTTCAACTGCAACCAGATATTTCTCTTTGACTCTATACCTCATCAAGGATTGTTGATTGCTAAGTCGTTTGTTTGTTTGATAGCTGTTTATCAAGTGGCGGGATGAGATGACATAAGCTCTACGGACCTTATTATTATGTCTGCTTCAAATAGGCACAATTTCCATGGTCATTTTGAACAATTAAGCAATAGTCATAAGGTCCATAAATTATGTTTATTTAAAAGTCGACAAAGTGTCTATATTGAAATTTTAGACTTCAAGTCTAGTTTTATTTATGGAAATTATTTATATATATCAAATGCATTTGTTTAGGTCTATTTTTTATAATGGGCCTCTGATTCCGATGGCATTTTTCTTCTTAACTTGACGCTACCGATTGAATGGATCAACTGAAGAAATTTGACTATGGACAAACAATTACTCAAACCGGCATTTTGGTTCCATATCAACAAAAATATATAACATTTACGTTCCAAAACAGAAATTCGACTTTTTTATGCATTTGTGATTTTTTTTGGCGTTTCCATTATCTTGACATTATGTTTATTTCAAAATTTACTAATTAGACATGTCTAAATTTTCGATTTCATGGACCTTATGACTATTTCCAATTGGTCATAATGTCCTAGGACATTTTGCCTATTTCAAACAGACATAATGTCCCTGAACCTTATGTCATCCCGCCATTTCTAGAACTTCATTTAAAAGTCTGAAGATTCTTAGTGCTATCGTTTGGCTTATTCAGTGTGCAAAAACGTAAATCAATCATATTGAAATTAAGGATGTTCAAAATGGGATGATTTCGAAATGTGATTTCGTATGCGAAACGAGGTAATTTCGAATCTAATTTAGAAATTTGCTACGAAATTACCTCGTTTGCCTCAATAAAAACACAGTAAAATATTTGAAGGTTCCCGAAATGGCCAACGATATCATCTCTGTTTGTTTTCTTATTCAACGCACATAATTTGTTTTAACCTATCGGCGACAATAGCTTCGAAAGCACAAATTGCGCAACTATGAAAGCTTGCATAGCAAACTCGATTTTCCTCGCTAACTTAAAATGTGCGAATAAAAAAGATGACAGTTAAATGTAAAATCCTTCCAACTCTTATAGCAGGCGGATGAAAATTTGGGAACCAAACAACTTTGTTTCAATTTCTCATGAGCTTACACTTGCAAGTTCATTTTTACTTTTGCCATCCACTGGCGCTTGTAAGTTTTCTAATAGGTTCATTTCAAAACTCTCAACAAACTATTTATTTCGTACATATGCCAAACACGCCCCTTCAGCTGAAATGCAAGGAATAATGGTGGGCTTACAGGCGAGCGCCTGTAACCGTGAGAGTACAAAATGTTCGCGTTTGTAAACTTTCCATGTTTGCATGAAAAAATTCATACTTCTTAAATACATGCGAAACCTTAGCAACTGCTGTTACCGGCGCATGAAAAGTTGGTGAGCAACAGACTCTTATTATACTTTCATGCATGTTCTCAACCAACGCGGAAATGTATGTTTACACATGGTTTTTGCTTTTTGCTTTCATAAATTCATTCATGTGTAAACCGCACAAATTACAGAAAAGGAACACGTTTAATGTTGAATTTCTTTCGTCGAATTCTTCAAAATTCTTCATTCTGGGGTTCTCTATCATACGGGCGTATTTTTAATTAATGTATCTTTCTCTTTTTTATACCCTATTCCATAGAATGGGTATATTGTATTTGGTGTGGAGTTTGTAACATAGAGAAATAATACCGTTAGGTATAGAAAAGTATATATTATATTCTGACTCAGAATCAAAAGCCTAGTCGTTTTAGCCATGTCCGTCCGTCCGTCCGTATGTATACTCTCTAGAGATCTCAATTTTTGAGCTAGAAAGCTGAAATTTGGTATATATAATCTTTGGTTCAAGAGTAAGGCTAAGTTCTTGAACCAGCAAAATCCGCTGACAAACACGCCCACAATAGCCATTTTTGTTGAACAACCTCAATTTGGTCAAATTAAATTATGTTTTTGTACAGTTACGATAAAAGCATAACGCTTAAATTTTGCACACGTAAGCTTTAGGTTAACCTTCTTCCAACTAAATAAAAAAAATTTCAGTTTGGGCGTGGCTGACGCCCATTTTTCATACAAAACCATCATTATTGTTTTTATAAAATAACAATTGTTATATTAAAGCGAAAAATATTAAATTTTGTGGGTATTACTTGCACATACACATCTTGTGTATGAAATCAAAAAAATTTATTTTGGGCGTGGCTGACACCCACTTTTCACTAGAATTTAGAAAAAAATTGTTTTTGTAGATAAACGTTATTTATAATGAATCTGTAAGCCAAAATTTTGCGTCTCTTAGTAGAAACTAAAAAGTTTGTGTATGAAAAGAAATTTTTGAATTTTGGGCGTGTCTTACGCCCACTTTTCATGAAAGAACGAAAAACGTAGTTTTAAAAATTTAAGGTACTACCAATATTAAATTTAAAAGTTTTTCCTTCAGTTTGTTATTTGAAAAATATATCTCTACATTTTCTTGTGTTAATTTTTTCAATACGCCCACTTTAAGAGGCGTGATTTTGATGAAATACCTTTGTTCAGGTAAGATCGCTTAAAAACTGCTCGATTCAGCTGTAGTTTTACACATATGCCTAAATACTGACCAATGTTCAAAGCTTAGTTATTGCTTCAAATTTTTAAGACACGCCCACTTTTAAGGGGCGTTTTCGTCAAAAGTCATATAATGCATTAATTTTTTAACGTTTTTTAACTTTCGGTTGCAGTTTTGAAGTAAAAAGATAAACACTTAGATTTAGCAGAGTGTGGTTCAAGAATTGTTAAAATCACCACTTTTCTATAAATTTTTTGATTTTTGACCACAATGAATTTCACAGAATGCTAAAAATTTAAAAAAAATCAGATTTGACGTTTGACAAATGTCAAATTATTGTAGTGTGTGTAAATGCAGTGGTGGACTAAGCTTGTTGGAGGCCCGGGCGGCAATGCTGAAATGGGGCCCCTTGCGTGCAGATTTTTTTTAATAATAATTTTGCTTTCACGTCTGTAAGACCTTAAGTCTTTTGCACGTCACTAGTTAGAGGGAATGAAGAGATAGGAAAAAAGTTTTTTTGTTGGTACAGTGGATTGAGAATAAGGTGTAACTTATTTCACAAAAATCCCACCAATGGCCTCCAATTGAAACTGGGGGAATATAGAAAAATCGCTGCCCATGTAGGAGCTCGAACCCACCACTCTAGGTTAGCAATCAACCACTACATCCACTGTACCATTTCCGCCCCCAATATAGTCAGTTTTTACGACAAAAAAAATCATCAGTCATAGTAATTAAATTATAATACACGTACATGCTCAGAAAGTAAGAATACACATCTGTATTTGGCGTAGCAGCCAAAAGGTAGAGTGCATAAAAAAAAATAATTACCCAATAGAAAACAAAATCAAAGATTTTATTTAATACTCGCAACCAGGCTTAGTATGCAAAGCACTTTACTTTACCAAAAAAAAAAAACTTGAATGTTTAGAAAAAAATACGGAATTCGCAGTACTCACTTAAGTACTTATCCATACACTTATGATCCTGATGCTTGAACAAAAAACTACGAGATAGTATGAATGTACTAATATAGATGCTTACTTGTTGGGAACTTCTTAGATTTTAGATACAGGATAATTTTAAGTATACGTACGAGTATGTAGGTATCACTACTTTTCAAATTCAACTTTGAGCTCACTTAAATTAACACAACACAATTAAATTAACGATTAAGTTTCTTCGTCCGTTTACGTTTACTTATGACGGCTGTGAAAATATAAAATATTAAAAGTTTTCAACATAAATATTCTTACGAGTAATTGACGTTCACGAACAAAAGCACAGAACGAACTTTAAATTAATCTCTAAAGATTTGAGTACATCGCGACCAGACAGCAGGGATGAGAAAGTGAAGCAGATTGCCAGACAAAACCTAGATTTGCAAAAAGTGTAGCAGATAATGAAACAAAAAAATACCTACATATAACGAATATAATACTTTTTTATTTTAATTTTATTTAATATCCAGAAGGATACTAAGTTATTCTTTTATAAACAGATATTGTCCAACAAATTAGTAACACAAATAACAAATTCATACTTCAATTTTGTTGGTATAGGTACCTATTCTTTGAAGATAAAATAGGAACTTTTATTTTAACATAGAATATTAATAATAAAGAATATAATACTATGGAAATGTTGAAAAACAAAAACGCAGTAGAAAATATTTTCTGCGTAGAAGATGCACGAAAATAAAAAAATTAAGTAGATCTACTACATAAATGAAGTAGATTTTCATCTCTGCCAGGCAGATAGACACCCATGGACCCATACGGCGCGCGCGGCGGCGCGGCGCGGCGCAGAGCACGTGCTCGTGCTTACTTGTTTAGAACTGAGTGTCGTGGGGTGCACATCTCTTTAAAAGCTCTTTTTTTTCCAAAATGAAGTGTTTCGCTTGTTCGGAAAAAATTGCAAAAAATTTCAATCGTAAATTAACTTGTGTCGATTGCAAAGGCTCTTTTCATTATGACTGTGTTAACATTCTGGATCAAGAGTTTGAACTCATGAAAGCGGATAGAAAAAATTATCGTTGTGACAAATGCAATGTACTTCGGCGACGATCTCTCTATGTACCAACTCCTTCGCATTCAGAAAATTCTCATCCAACTAATATAAATGATAAGGCCAAAGCTATAACTGATGGAAATTTATCAGGATCGATCCCTAATGATAAACCTGAGGAATGTACACTTCAAATGGTGTATCGTAAAATTTCAAGTATTGAAGAAATACCTAAACAAAGAATTTTTGCTTCAAATCAAAAAGCTACGTGATGAAAATGCAGAGCTCAAATCAAAGGTACATTTGCTCGAAAGCCGTCTAAATTGGCAACAACAAAATCTTAAGCGCAACTGCATTGAAATTGTTGGTGTACCTGAAGTTGATGAAAGCAGCTGCAAAAGCTTGGCGCGTAAAATCTTTCGTGATGCATTGTCTTTGGAAGTGAGTGATGACGAAATAAGCAAGTGCTACGTCAAACATACAAGTAGCCCAGCACATGGATCATCAACCAAACCCATAATTTGCTTAAGTTTTGTTGACTTCGATAGAAAGCAGCAGATAATGAACGCAAAAAAGAAGAAGAAGAACATGAACACCAGCATCTTTGGCAACAACAACAGTAGCAGTACCAACAATGTAACTAATATATATATCAACGATTCTCTCACCAAATACACACAAGCTCTATTGATGCAAGCAAGAGAGGTTAAGAAAAACAAAGGGTATAAATATGTATGGCTAAAGAATAATAGAATTCTCATGAGAAAGATAGAAGGTGGAAACGTCATCTCAATAGGGTCTTTTGATGATCTTAAGAAATTATAGTGCTGTGTGCACTTATGTTTGCTTTTAATTTTTTATATTTTTAAATGAATTTAGATGAATTAGACTCTTTAGATGATTTTTCCAACTCTGATTTTTCACATACGAATTGTTATAATATATTTTATGATAAGCTGTACTGTAATGATAAGTCTTTCATAGTTCATCAAAATGTAAGAAGCTTAAGAGAAATGCATCTCTTGTATCTCACTTGGGCACTTTTGTTTGCATTCCGGATTTCATTTTTGTTTCTGAAATTTGGATCTACGACTTTGAAGTAAATGACTTTAATATACCAGGATTTGATTTTTTTGTCAACACGAATGATAATTATGCTGCCGGTGGTGTCGGGTGTTTTGCAAATGAAGATTATGAATGTGTGTCGAGTAATCTAGATGTTTCGAGTGCTGATATCTTGAAAATTTCTTTTAAATGTAATTATGAAAATTATGTTATGTTATGTGTGTATAGATTGCACAAATACAGTTTTTCGATTTTTTTGGAAGAATTTTCTAGAATTTTAGGAAATGAACACAGTAGGAACCTTATAATTTTAGGCGATTTTAATATCGATCTTTTAGAGGATAGCCTAACGGTTTCTAATTACATGAGTTTATTGGCATCTAACGGCCTAGCGTCACTTATTAATGAACCAACAAGGATTATCTCGGGGAAATGCTTAGATCATATTTATGTACGCTTTTCTAATGTCTCTCTTAGTCATTGTAAGAAATTTGTCTATGATTTTGACATTTCCGACCATATTATGACTGGCCTTATCGTTAATAAATCTGCAAGAACACGTAATCGTCCTACTAATGTTTCTTCGGTCGAAAACACACCTACAAAAGTTAACTTTGCTAAACTGGAGAGATGCTTAGTGTTTGAATTTTGGGATAATGTCTTCATTGAAAGCAATGCTTCCGTATCTTTTGATGTTTTTATTGCAGTTCTTAATAAACATATAACTAATTGTACTTACTCGGTTAGAAAAAAGAAAAACGTAAGAAAACTTAAGCCCTGGCTTAATCACACCTTACTTCAAAAGATAAGATTAAAAAACAATTTGAGATTTAAAAGTTATAGACATCCAAATAATACATCTCTTCTAAACAAAGTAAAACGAATGAGTTCCGAACTTAAAAAGGAAATTCCTTATTGTCGTGATAATTTTTATAAAAATCAGTTTAATTCGGCTGAAGGTGATTTGAAACGTGAATGGTCCATAGTTAATGGTATTCTTAATAAACCTACCACAAATAAAATACCAAAAGAACTACTAATTGACAATTCATTTATTTCTGACAAGTACGAGATTGCCAACTATTTTAACGATTGCTAACACCTTAAGACCTCAAAACCAAGCGCCACATTGTGATCATAGTTCTCTTAAAGAGATATTCCTTAGTGATAGTTTTTTCTTTGATCCAATTACACCACTAGAATTAGTACAGTCTATAAAGTCTCTAAAAAATTCAAACTCATGTGGAATCGATAGAATCTCTAACTGTCTTTTAAAAAACATTGCTTGGTTTATAGTTGAAATCTTGGCCCACATTTTTAATCTGAGCATTTGCATTACTTTTGGCATATTTCCTGCAGCTCTTAAATGTGCAGATGTTATTCCGTTGTTTAATCTAGGATAATAAAATTTTTGGAAAAAAAAAGTCCTTTTTCAGTAAGGTCCAGTACGGCTTTCGAACGGGTAAATCGACAGAAGATGCACTTCTTGATTTTTGTTCCGTAATATTTTCCAATCTAGATAAGAAAAAGAACACTGCAGCTTTGTTTGTTGATATTACGAAAGCTTTTGATATGGTAGATCACGAGTTATTATTACATAAGCTTGAATATGCGGGCTTTCGTGGCTTTATGCTTGATTGGTTTCGTTCTTACCTAAAAAATAGCCCTCAAAAAGTAAAAATAGAAAACGTCAGGAGTGAATATCAATTCAACAATTTGGGTGTTCCACAAGGTTCAGTATTAGGGCCTACTTTGTTCTTAATATATATTAATTCCCTATTTAACTTAGGATTTAAAGGTGTTTTGACTGCCTTTGCAGATGATGTTGGATGCGTTTATGGTTCAGATAGTCGTTTGGATCTTATCAGCAACATCAATTGGGATTTGGATTTATTAAGACTATGGTTTGCCCACCATAAATTAGTCATTAGTTCCAAAACTAAAATCATGTTTTTAAGCCTCTCTTCTCTATCATATCCTAATGTTAAGATGTTTTTTCACTCACCTGAGTGTCAAAAATTCAGTTTATATAATTGCTCTTGTGTTTTAAGTGATAACTTCTGTCATGATATTGATTGCACTGAAAAATGTTTTGAAGTTGAAGTAGTACATCAATTTAAATATCTGGGTTTAATTATTGATTCAAAAATGTCCTTCCTTTATCACACTGAGTCGCTTAAAAAGTATTTTAGATCAACTGTAAGGAATTTCTATTATCTACAAAAAATCTGTTCAAGAAAATTATTGGCTATTATATATAATGGTATTTTTCAGTCTAAATTACAATATGGTATTACTTGTTGGGGTGGATCTTATTTTAACAAAATAGAGCCGTTGTTAATATTACAGAAACATATCGTAAGGTTTATGTGTAACAAAAATCGCTTGCATCCTAGTTTGCCCCTATTCAAAATTCTTAATATTCTTCCCGTACGTCATTTATACTGCTTTAAAGTGTTAAAAGTTTTTTTTTCTTAGGTCTGGTAATCTTAACTTTAGATTTTTTGACAGTCACAACTTGCGAGTTAATTCAATGAACATCGTTTCGATTCCCAGATACCGCACCACTGCGCTACGTAATTTCTATAGTGTAGCTTCATGCCGCATCTTCAACAAATTACCCCTGAGTCTAAGAACTATCAACTTTTCCAAAAAATTCGTAAAAGATCTAAAAAACTGGCTTTTTGATTTTCATTCTAAGGATCTTGAATGTTTACTGAGTGTTTAAGTGTAGATATTTAATCTGAATAAGTGTAGATATTTGATCTGAATAATGTTTAAATACTTACATATATGAAGATTTAATTTTGTAACTTTTTTTTAGTATTGTTATTATTATTATCAATTTTGAATATTGTGTATACTTATCTCTTTGCTTGAAGTATTCCTCTCTTAGGGTCACCCCACCCACATCAATTTATTAAATGTATAACTTTTCTGATGTGACATTAATACTGTTTTTTTTTCTTAAACATAAATGTCACTAATTTTATTTTGATCAAAATTTGTACAATACTTTTTTATATATTATTATTGTATTACTAACTGAATTGTCAAAATATGATTTCAAAATAAAATAAAATACTACTACTACTACTACTACTACTTGTTAGAAATTGTAACTGAAGTTAAAAACTTCGAAACATTATTTAAATTCGTACATGTACAAGGTGGGACAAAAGAAGTCATCCATCCGATGTTGTTTGGCTCTTTTTTTTTAAATGGAAAACTTCGACTCTGTTTTTTGATTATATATTTGAATCTTAAGAATTGTATTGGTCAAGTCGAGAAGATGATATCGGCCAAATAGGCGCCGTCACAATAGATTGCTCGTTTTATGGCATTTTTCATCACTTCAGAGAGAACTTTGGGCGACAGATTCTCGCACTCGTGTCGAATGTTGTCCTTGAGGGCTTCCAGAGTCTCGGGCTCTTTCACGTAAACACTGGACTTCAAAAAACCCCGAAAAAAAAGTCTGAAACGGTTAAATCGGGTGATATTGCGGACCAGTGCAAATTGCCAAAACGAGAGATGAGGCGACCCGGGAACGCCGCCTTCAGAATATCGGTTCATGTATCGCTCCATGGCTTGTTCACTTGTATTCTGCATCTGTCTAGTCCACAAAATGTCAAAACAGATTTGACATTGGCGGTCATTTGCAAAAATGAGAGCATCTTCTAATAGGGTGATTTCTTTTTGCCCATCTTGTATAAGTCTCACAGTTTCAACATGGTTGTACAAGTACTTTGGGGTTTATAAAACTAAAAACAAGCAGAAGTAGTTTTTATTATTTTTGATTTTTAAGAAAACTGGAAGACTTCAGGTATCTGGGTTTTAGCACTTAATATACAAATGAATAGAGCATTGAATATTTAAAAAAAAATAGTACTTAACAATGTACCTACCTGAATTTTTGAGGAAAGGTAGTTTTTAAGTTCAAGAATGGGTACATTTTTCAAAAGCTATTTACTATAAAAAAAGAAAATTAGCAAATGGGTAACTAAATTCCGGATTGAATATTTTTTCTTTTTAATTGAGTTCCTTAAGAACTTAATAGTAGCATGACTTTGTTGATGCTGCCGTTGTTTTTCGAACCTTTGTATAGGTACCGTTTTGTTTTGGTTTGCGGCTGGGGACCCCATAAAATTTTGCTCCGTGCGTGATGTAAGAGCAGGTAGAAACATAAAACATTATGACACAAGTTATTATGAGTAGGTAAAGGTACATAGATTTCTTATAATAAACCTTCATCCGTTCTTCGCATTTTGTGTTATTATTAAAAAAATTAAGCTATGAAAAAATTTGATGGAGGTTGATTTGGATGCCCCCGGACACCGGAGGCCCGGGGCAGACCCCCCCCCCGCCCCTACCATAGTCCGCCAGTGTGTAAATGTGTGTGAAATTTGATCTGAAGCCTGATCTGAGATCAAAAAAAAAAATTGGTCCGATGTAGGTACATAGTATAATGTACATATGTATATGTACATAATGTAGGTACATTTATGTAGGCTAGGTACCAAAAAACAAAATCACATAAGAATTGATTCGCGCCGTAAATTAATTTAAAATCCTTTTTCTGGCTCACTCTCAGTCATTCAACTTCGTTGCTCGCCGAAATAATTGTTTAGCTAGTCGTTTTTTTTTATCATCTTTATTAGTCGAGTCGACAGGTCGGAAAAAGTGGGTTTAGGTGAAAGAAGGTCAAAAGTTAATGAAACTTGGAGATTTCGTTCAGGGATAGTTGACAAGCGTTTCGCTAAGTTTTTGACCTCGAGGGCCCTGTGCTAAAAGGGGGGGGGGGGGACTGAAAATTTTTCGATTTTGCTGCGGTTTTCCCTCAATAACTTTTTTTCCGTACGTTTTATGACAAAAACATTTTATTTTTTTGTAGAACATGAAATTTTCTACAATTTTGTTAATGCAAACATCTTTGTACGTCATCTTTTACGCTGCAAAAAACAGGTCATTTTTCATTTAATGATTATTCGGGTATAAACGAAGAAATATAGTTAAATTCTGAAGCATTTCTTGACACTGCTGTTTTTCGAAACAAGATGTTTTCGTTACGAATTGACATACAACAATATTTGAACTAATGTAATGAAATTTTATCGTTAGGACATAAGAAAAAAAGTTATTGAGGAAAAACCGGAGAAATGTTAGCAGTCCTCCACCCTCCTCTTCTTTTTCCATTTTATAGCAAAAATAATTGACCTACAACAATTTTCTTACCAACCAAATTGTAGGAAATTTAACGTTCAACAAAAAACTGGAATGTTTTTTTCCTGTGGGAAGTAAAGAAAATAAAAAGGAACGATTGGGTCGCACGAACTTGCTCTTATGATAAGCATTTGCTTAGTGGCTGCATAATATGGATATTAAAAAAATTTAAATAATTTCAAAAATTCTTTTATTTTTTAAATTAGTTTAAGAGTAAAAGAGAAAAAATAATTTAAAAAAAAATCAATATACCCGTTTCCAACATATTTGGAAAACCAAAAAATTTTTGAAAAAATTATAAAAAATCAAAAAAAAAAAAAAGATTTTGAAAATTTTGAAATGCCATTTTCATGAAATTATGAATGATTTCCTCCGACCAAAATTTTATTGAAATCGGATGTACAGTTTACGAGAAAATTTGATTTGAAAATACTGGTTCTATGAGTATGAGAGGTACTGTTATAAGAAAAATTTTGAAAAATCTTTTGTAACCAAAAGATAGATTGTCTTAGAAAAATACATTCTGAAAGTTTTATCAAAATTGTTGAAGCCGTTTTTGAGAAAATCAATTTTTTTCCTCACGATTGTACGGCCGGTGCCGTTATTTTTGGGCCTAGAGTAAAAATAAAAAAAAAAGTTCCGAGGGACTGCCAAATAAATCCTAAATACCAAATTTAAAGCAAATCGGCAGATCCGTTCAGGCTCTAGACATACAGACAGAAAGACGGACGGAATTTCCAGACCCACTTTTAACGACTTCTCCATCATCGGAATATCATGTGTGATTGTTATCTCAATACAAACACAGATTCTGAAAACTCATATCGTTTCAATTTTCGTAAGACTAACTTTGTTAAACTCAATGATCTTCTCAGTAACATTAATTTTGATTCAATTTTTAATCATAGCGTAGACATCAGTATCGATATGTTAGCTAGTAACTTTTATGCAGTAATATTTGAATGTCTTTATCAATCCGTTCCTTATGTTCCCCAAAAAAATATGGCATCCTCTCCTCCATGGTATTCAAAAGAGCTGCGGTCGCTTCGCAATTCCAGAAATAGTCTATGGCAAAGATATTTAAGATCCAGAACTGATTCTGACTATTATCTTTATCTTAATGCCCACAATGAATTCTCAGCTCTGTCCAAACTGCTCTACGACGCTTATATTAACCAAATGCAATATGATATTATCTCCGATCCTAGGCGTTTTTGGCAATTCATCAACTTGAAAAAAAAACCTGATGGGTATCCTACAATATTAAAATACTTAGATCATTCTTCAAATGATTCTAAAATAGTAACTAACCTCTTTGCAATTTTTTTTAGTACGGCTTTCTCCGATAATAATTTTGAACCTGATGTAAGCTACTTCACTTTCTTGAATAACTGTAATCAAACATCATTGGTATCAATAAACATTAATGTTGATGATGTCTTCCAAAAGATCGATAAACTTAAGGATGATTTTTCAACTGGTTCCGATGGCTTGCCAGCAATTATCTTAAAGAAATGTGCATCAAATTTAGCTCAGCCTCTTACTACTCTTTTCCAAAAATCTCTTTCTCTAGGGATTTTTCTATCAATGTGGAAGGATTCTTACATCATACCGATTCACAAAAAAAGTTCTAAAGGGAATATCTCTAATTATAGGCCGATCGCCAAATTATCTTGCATTCCAAGACTTTTCGAAAGTATTGTCTTCGATAATGTTTACTTTCATTGCAAGCCCCTGTTTTCAACTAAACAACACGGGTTCCTTAAAGGTAGATCTACCACAACCAGCTTAACGGAATTCGTTTCGTATACTCTTAATTCAATGGAGAACAAAAACGAAGTCGACGTCATTGCTACTGACTTTAGCAAAGCCTTTGACAAAATCTCACACAAGATTATATCGTTCAAACTTAAGGCTCTTGGTTTCCCTCCTATTTTTATTCAGTGGATGGATTCATACTTATTAGATCGTAGATACCAGGTTTTATTCAGATCTTCAATATCTGATCCGTTTATTGCTACATCGGGTGTTCCTCAAGGGAGTCACTTGGGCCCTATCATTTTTATTTTGTCTATTAATGACGCAGAATTTGTGATAGAGCACTCCGAACTTTCTTCGTACTCAGATGACATGAAAATTTTCAAAACGATTTCCACACCCATGATGCTTTACTTCTGCAGAAGGATCTGAACAACTTTGGTAACTGGTGTCAAAAGAACAATTTAGAACATAATGTGGGCAAATGCCAATCGATCACTTATTCCCGCAAACGTTTCCAATTACCACTGCGAGACTACTTTATCAACGACGCTCTTGTTTCCAGAGTAATGACCATTCGAGATTTAGGTGTTATTTGTGATACTGAACTCAACTTTAGATCCCATTATGATAACATAATCGAAAGAGCCAACTCAACTCTTGGTTTCGTTAAACGGTGGTCCAAAGAGTTTTCGGATCTCTACGTTACGAAATCTCTTTATACTACCTTTGTCCGACCTTTGCTCGAATATGCTAGCCAAGTATGGTCCCCTTATCACATGACACATATTAAAAGAATTGAAGGAGTACAACGTAGATTCCTCCGATTTGCTCTAAGGGGACTTCCATGGGTTGACACCTGACGTTATTTTCGTGCATCAAGTTCTATCTGGCGAAACAGATTCTTCTGTCCTCCTTGAGTTAATAAATATTAACATCAACTCCCGTTCTCTACGATCAGTACCCCAATTTCATCTAGAATCACACAGAACTGATTATGGCAGAAATGAACCTGTGACAAGAATGTTGCGGGAAGTAAATTCTAATTCTCTTATTTTCGATTTTCACCATAGCAAGATTACACAAAGGAAGCTCATGTATCAATAGTTCCCTACTAAACCAATAAGAGAGAAACTGAAACTTCTTTTATTTATTTAATATAAACAAATGCCTTAGCATGCTTATTTATAATTATTTATTTTTTTTATTAAATTTATTTTAATTTAATTTTATTTTCTCTTATTCTTTTAAATTTTGACATCTGCTATCTGCACGAATGTTTATATTTTCTATTTTTTAGCTTTTTTGCTTTTCTTGTATTTATCTTACATTTTTACTGCTTGCATTAAGCAGAGCCTACGTTCTTTATTTTTAATTGAGTGCCGATACGACCTGCAAACGTATTTGCTGTCGTGCTCGGTGTAAATGGACCCCAGCGCGGGCGGGATCTGGGGGAAAAGTGGCGTGGGATAATTTAATTATCTCAAATTTTTTTTTTGCACGAATCCATAACTTGCCTTATAGTACCTTTAAATGCAAGTAAAAAGTTATTAAGGAAACACAAACAGCTTATTTATACTGTAGGAAATTTAACGTTCTACTACTACCCGCTTTCTGTACAAAGAACAAAATAATAAATTAAAATTACGTTGGGATGACAATGATAATGTGTATGGCCTGACACTTGCTGGGCAAGCGGGGATGGGTTGGGGGGTGTAGGAAGTTGGTGATTTTAACGAGGAACCATAATTCCAAAAAAAAATTATGATTATTTGAGTATTTCCGAAAAATAAGGCT
The DNA here is from genome assembly GCA_916050605.2 of Platycheirus albimanus. Taxonomy (NCBI): domain Eukaryota; kingdom Metazoa; phylum Arthropoda; class Insecta; order Diptera; family Syrphidae; genus Platycheirus; species Platycheirus albimanus. Next base: position 95,443,674 of record OU696696.1, on the reverse strand, counting down.
GAATTCTTCATTTGTTGGCATTTTTTGGCGAGTTTTAAAATATTAGCTGTTTTTTTGATGGCTGGGTGCTGTATGAATAGGGTAGACCCTGATTGGTATCAACATGGCGATGCCCAGCGTTGCAACTGTCTCATACGCATCAATTGTGCTTATTTTACCTCCAAGTGGTAGCCATCGGGTACTGGTCTTGTTCACCCGGACTTGACTTGCTGAACTTATAAGCGCGAGTGTTGATCACAGAAAAATAGCGACACTATAATTGCCCTGCCATAAAGCTCCTCTGTTTCTCTTGTTGGGTAGCAGTTTATTCTGTACGAACCCCTCAGAAAGCAAGCGAGCGGCGGATGAGCTTCCAATTAAGTGAACCAACGGCGACGCTTACAGACAATATGGTAGGCACCCCATTGAGCTACTTCGACATATTCGGAGCTCAGGTCTCTGGGTCCTTTCACTACTATTAGTCAGGGTAGTGAAATAGAGAAGGTGGTGGATGAGCCCGGGGCAGGGACATAACTCCCTGGGACATTAGTCCAAAATGGACTTATGTCCCACTCGCTCGAAAAAAATAAAATGCACGACTGGGTCGCACAAACTTGCTCTTATGATAAGCAATTGCTAAGTGGCTGCATATATGGATATTAAAAAGAATTTAAATAATTTCGAAAATTCTTTTCTTTTTTAAATTAGTTTAAGAGTTTTCTCGGAAAAACTAAGTATGCAATAAAATTTCAAAGCTATACGTCAATCTAGGAAAAAAAAAATTGAAAATCGTTGGACCAGTTTTTTTTTTAAAGGTTATTTTTGAAAAACTTTTTCAAAAAATATTTTGAAATTTATTTTAGTATGCAAATATATGGCAATCTGTAGTTTAAATTTGAAAAAATAATTTAAAAAAAAATAAATTTACCCGTTTCCAACATATTTCGAAAACCAAAAAATTTTTTGAAAAAATTATAAAAAATAAAAAAAAAAATTTTTTTGAAAAATTTTAAATGCCATATTAATAAAATTATAAATGACTTCCTGTGGCCAAAATTTTATTGAAATCGAATGTTTAGTTTACGAGAAAATTTGATTTGAAAATACTGGTTCTATGAGAGGTACCGTTATAAGACAAATTTTGAAAAATATTTTCCAACCAAAAGATAGACTGTCTTACAAAAATAGCATTCTGAAAGATTTATCAAAATCGTTAGAGCCATTTTTGAGAAAATCAATTTTTTTCTTCACGATTGTATGGCAGGTGCCGTTATTTTTGGGCCTAGAGCAAAAATAAAAAATATGTTCCGAGGGACGGCCAAATAAATCCTAGATACCAAATTTGAAGCAAATCGGCCCATCCGTTCAGGTTCTAGAAGCGCGAACAGACATACAGACAGACAGACAGACAGACGGACGGAATTCCCAGACCTACTTTTTTTGAATTCTACATCATCGTAATGTCATGTGTGATTGTTATCTCGAAATTTTTTTTCTGCACGAATCCATAACTTGCCTTATAGTACCTTTAATCGCAAGTAAAAACTAAGTTTAAAATCCAAATGAATTTGCAATTTGTTTTCTTTTATTTTTAATTTTTTTTCTTTCATCTCGAATTCTGTACATTAATTTTTGTACTTACATGTTCTGAATAGGCAATGTAAATAATTAACAACTGCCTACATCCACAAGTTGGGACAACACTGAAAGTTGCATCCATTAAATAATGTCGTTCTGACTGTGGCAGAGATTCAAGGAGGTTCAATATTTTTGGTGCTTGGAATATGGTGTAACTGGAAGTGTTTTCCAATACCGTGTTTTTGTAAAACGGTTTGCACTATCATATTTCGATATTCCATAATTGTCAATTATATAAGTAATTTTTGTTTGTTTTTTTTTTTTTTTATTGTTTTCAACTATGATTTAAGTGTTTTGTTTACAATAAAATGTTATCAATTTGCTTAACAATTATGTGTTTTTCTTTCCATTTTTTTATCAATTTTTAGTTTTAATCGAAAAAAAAAAATATGGACTTATGTCCCACCTTTCAAGGAAAAACTATGGAGTTATGTCCCATTAAGGTGGGACATAAGTCCATAATCGATTTATGGAGTTATGTCCCACCCGAGTGGGACATAAGTCCATTATGGATTTATGTCCCAGGGAGTTATGTCCCCGCCCCGATGGGCCCATATAGGACCAACGGTAGCTCTCACATCCCCGTAGTGGGTTACTGACTCTGAATTTCTCCAGCTCCTTTTGTCCAAGGAGAGCAGCATAGGGCCTGGTCCCCCAGGTTGGGGGTTGTGCGTCGGGGTAATTTCCCTACCACGTAAAAAAAACTAATAGTTCCGAAACAACCAATTGCCTCGGATATGGATGACCCTACTGATGAAGACACCAGCAAACGAAACAAGGACAACAAATTTTGGTTCTGCACGTGGCATGTCTGGACCCTTAACAGACCACGTGCAGCCGAACAATTAGTGGAAGCCCTAGATGGTGTCAAAGCCGACATCACAGCCATCCAAGAAGTGCGATGGGATGGTGAAGGCACAAAGAGGATGAAAAACTGTGACATCTACTACGGCAAGTGCTACAGGACAAGAAAACAGCGGCTATTTGGATGCGGAATTGTGATAAGAGGAAGGCTTAGGCAAGAAGTCTTGGGGTTTCGTGGCATAAGCGAACGCACTGTCACAATCCGCATTAAATCCAAATTCAGCAAAATCTCGCTGATCTGCGTCCAAGCCCCCACGGAGGAAAAAGATGACACGACCAAAGAAGAATTCTCGATCTTCTCGAGAAGACGTATGATGAATGCCCGAAGGACGACACTAAGATTATTCTTGGTGACTTCAACGCCAAAATCGGAAAGGAGGGTAGCTTTGGCTCGACAGTCGGAAAGCATAGCCTGCACGACAGCACTTCCGGTAACAGACACAGGCTAATCGACTTATTATTATTTATTATTTATTATTTATTATTTATTATTGACTAAATATTCGCTTATATATAAATTTTGTACATTCTTATCAAAAATATCTTATAGTCTATTTAGTTTGGCACTTAGCCGTCTACCAGATTGACGTTTTTTTTTATTTTTACTATTCATACGCTTTTTAAAATTTGTTGTTGATTCTCTCAAAAGTTGCCTTCAATGATGCGAGTTCTGTAGCGCAAAGACTTCACGGTGTAGTTGTATAACACATCCCAACCTCGTTCACCATTCAAAATATATAAAGTTTCTTCAATATCCAGGATATTTGCTCCGAAGTAAGTCCTTCTAAGTTCGCACAAAATAGGGCACTTTGCGATGAAATGAAAGACATCTTCCCTCTCTTTAAGGTTACAGAGGTTGCATTCGATTTGGAGGTCAGGCCGATGAGGTATGTAATTTAAGTTTGTGAGTTCGCCTCTTAATTTAAATATTGTGCTAATTTTTTCCATTGCGTTTTTATTCAAAAAATATGTTCTTTCTTGTAGATTATGGTTTAGTTTGCTGTAGTATGCTCGATATTGGGATGTTTGGGCTTCGTTAATAAACGAATCGTAGAGAGAGTTACCTGTTGATTTAAGGATTGCTTGGAAATAACTTTTGTGGATTGTTTCTTGTTCGAAATTATCAGGGTTTAGAATTAATCCACCATATAGTGCTAGGGTTTCCCATTCAAGTACACAGTTACTTTTCAATGAAATTAAGTGGGAAAGAATAATTTTCGGCAGTCTTCTTCCATCCATTTTCATAACTCTAGTCACATAGTCGAAATGCAGTTTAAGTGTTTCGAGAAAGAGTGGTGCTGTCCCTGTCTCCAGATGGATCATATAATTGGGGGTACTGTTTGGTAACTTGAATACTCTTTTGATGCAGTATCGAAGGAACTTTTCAACTGCAAAATAAGAGCGGTAACCCCAAACTTGTGCTCCGTATAACATGATTGATGTAGCGGTCGCGCGTATTATTTTTTGTTTTGCGGAGTGGTTTAGGTATTTGTTCCCTATGCATCTTCCCCATAGTGCTCCAATCGCTCGCTTTGATTCTGTTAATTTTGCTTCGAAGTGTTTTTTCATATTGAGATTTGATGTTATCAATACTCCTAAGTACTTGTATTCCCTGACGACTTCTATTATCTGCCCATCGTAGTTCCACTGCTCATTTCTGGCATATCTACCGCCACCATTCCTGAATATCATCATTTTTGTCTTCTCCAGATTGACATGCAAATTCCACTTCTTGCAATAATTTACCAATCTGTTTATTATGAGCTGCATGCTGTTTACTGTCTCAGCAAGGATGGCAATGTCGTCGGCAAACAGTAAAGCTGGGATGTACGTTGTATTTAACTTAATACCATTTCCAATGTTTTCTGTTATATCATTTATGAACAAAACAAAAAGCAGTGAGCTCAGAATGCAACCTTGTTTTACCCCCATAGTTGTAGAGAATTCCTCCGAAACACAATTTCCGTCCCAAACCATCGCTTGGTTATTTTCGTAAAGTGCTTTCAAAATATTAACCATTTTACTTGAAATTCCGAACATGTACAGTTTATAAAGAAGCGCTTCCCGGGGTATGGTGTCAAAAGCAGCACGAAAGTCTACAAAGAGAGTATACAGCTTTTTATTTTTCTGTATGTATAGTTCGGCAATATTGACAAGTGAAAAAATTTGGTCTATGGTGGAATACCCTTCTCTAAAGCCAGCTTGGAATTCGCACAGGATCCTCCTTTCCTTTACCCATTGCGTAAGTCTATTGAATAGTAAGGTTCCAAACAGTTTAGCTGCGGTATTAAGGAAGGATATTCCCCTGTAGTTTTGGGGATCGCATATATCTCCTTTTTTGTGCAGAGGAAATATAATAGCCTTTCTGAAGCTCGCTGGAATGTTTCCAGTTTCATATATTTTATTGTATTCTTCTGTAAGAGCAATCGCAAATTCTAATGTACAATTTTTAAAAAATTCAAATGGTATGCGATCTTCACCTGGTGCCTTATTATCTTTTGCGAAGTATAAAGCTTGTTAGACTTCATCTAAGGTGAATGGAGCATCTAAAACATCATCTATAAAAAGGGGCGCGGCATACTGTTGTTTTAAAGATACTTGTTCGGTATTAAGCAGGATTTTGAAATGGTCACCTAACTGTTGCGCATGTAAACTTGGCGAGATGACAAGTTTTTTTCCTTTCAATTTCCTTACTGCTTTCCAAAAATCCGCTGAGGAACGAGCACAACTTATCGCAAAAATCTGCTTTTGCTCAAACTCGGATTTTTTTACATGACATAGGTTCTTATACTCTCTATTAGATTTTGCATACAAGGTTTTAAATACATCACAGTTACGTGACCTCAGAAGTTTTAAGAACGGAAATGATTTCTGTCTTGCTGCCATGCATTCATTATCAAACCATTCTTGCTTCCTCTTTCTGTTTCCATTGTCTGTGTAATGTTTTTTTGGCGTACTTTTCTTGATGATCTGGGTTAGTACTTCAATGTCCTGATATGCATTTGTTTGTTTTAGAACCGCCAATTCTGCATTTAGGTTACGCTGATACGCTTCTCGATTTTGTTCGTTCCAATATAGTTTCGGTAATAAGTTCAGCAAATTCTCATTAGTAATATTATTTGAGATTCCTCTCCTGTTTATCATAACTTCCATTGGCATGTGATCCGAAAAAATTTGTTGTCCTATCTGAAAATCCCTAATCAGTGAATTCCAGTTTCCAGCAATGAAGCAGTAATCAATAACAGAGCATGATTTACCACGTAAAAAAGTAAATTCGCCTTCAAGATCACCATTACAGCTTCCATTTAATACTCGGCAGTCATAAGCGTCAGTCAAATCCAAAATCTTAATACCTTTAACATCACAAGTTTCATCTTTTGATTTACGCGTCGAATGGATCGTGCTCTGTGAATATCCACTCATAAAGTTGTTTTGGGATAGACCTATTCTTCCGTTGAAGTCGCCAATAATCATTAGATCTGACGAGTTGATAATATTTAGCAAATCATTCAGTTTGTCAAAGTCGGATTCCCAGTGACTGCAGTTCAAATAAGTAGGTACTATGTATAAGACACTTTTATTTATATTCATTTTAATGACGCATGCATCACCAAACTCGTTGAATTCTAGGTGCACCGATTTTAGTTTCTTTCTATAGGCAAAAAGTTCACCACCACTTCCTCTTCCAAATATACTTGTTTTTACTGCACTAGTCCATTTTACTTCATAGTTTACAAATAAATTCTTAAACATACTCTCTTCCTTATTTAATACATGAGTTTCAAACAAGAAAATGATATCAAATTCATATATATAATTAAAAAAATCTTCAAATTCTAACTTATTTTTTAGTCCAGCGACAATATAACTTAAGATTTTAAGATTACAAGAGATTACTTCATTAGTTTCTTCTTCATTCTGATAGACATCTAGACATCAATTATTTCTACCGTGTAAACGATCGTTCGGTGCAGCGGCTGTTTTTAATGACTTTGAGCTTGCAGCACCTGAACTTGAATTTCTTGACGTTTGTGGTTGTCTTTTATTTGACGTTTCGTCCACATTGTTTTGATATAGCAATTCGTTCACAACTTTTCAACACCTGAAATATTCAATGTGCGATTTAAGATGGAAATTCCATTCTCCTGACCACATTTAAGCCCTTCTGCAATGTCCCATGTGAATATTTTGTCCCCAATAATCATCCTATCATCTCATAGCACCATTTTCGTTCGTGGGTTTACTTCGCGGAGTACTTTCTTGATTGCTGCCAACTTGGCCCTTCTTCTGCGCATATTGTAAGGCAGGCCCTTGCTTATTCGGATTTTAGTCGTTTTTAGCATAGAAGTATTTCGAAGAACTGCCCACACTGATTCCCGGCTTCTCAATTTGACGATCACGGATTTTGAGCGAGGGTCACGACTTGGAATGCTATAGGCAGTTTCAATGTCATTCAAGTTGTTTCCTCCAAGAAGTTCAGCACAAATGGACTTTGCCCTCTCGTTCATGTCGGTGTTTTCTTCTTCAGGTAGGTGCACTATTAGATTGGATTCGGTATTCTTTTGCATAATTTTGTCTAGTTGCAATTCTAACTGCCTGTTCCGAGATTCTAGTTTTTCAAATTTGATGTTAATCTCATCGTGTTTCATCTTGAGATTTGATATTTCGTCGACAAGCAACTGCAGATCAGCTTTTGATGCAAGTTCTTTGAAGAGCTCTTCATTTTTTTCGTCCAGTATTTGCTTGAACATATCAATGCTCATGCCAGTTATTTGGTCTGATGCCATTTTATTTATGTTATAGCTGGAGTGGCGTTTCTCGATACTATTCTGTTCGGGCGAGATTTCGAGTATACCTCGTTTGTATGTACTCATTAAAGTTAGGTTATCCTTGATGCTACAATTTAATTTTCGATTTTGTGCTTATTTTCTTTAACTTACTCAGACTTTTTTATATTCTTTATTGAGTAGCAACTTTATAAGTTAAAACAAAGGCAAAATTTGGGTTTTTAATCAGTTTTGTATTTAAATTTCAAAAACTTTTAAGGAGCTCTATACTTAACACAACCGTTTGACAGATCTACAAAACGTCAACAAGCGGCTAATCGACTTAGCTAGCACATACTTCCCACACCTCAATATACACAAGGGGACCTGGCGGTCTCCTGATCAAAATACCGTCAACCAAATTGATCACATTGCGATTGATAGCAGACATGCCTCCAGTGTCATGGATGTCCGCACTTTCCGAGGGGCCAACATAGACTACCTTGTTGTAGCTAAAGTGCGAATGCGGATCTCCACCAGACCGCAGAATCGCAAGAGACCGCCACAACCTTTGCCAATCATGTCTCCTCTTATCTCTTTACAAGACCGGCGCCTGCGCCAAGCCCAGAGGCCCAGTGGCAACATTGCAAAATGGCCATCAAAACCGCTGCCACGTATGTTTTGGGTTTCATTAGGCGACCACAACGAAACACCTGGTTCGATGATGAGTGCAGGCTCGCACACTTGGCCAAAGACGAAGCCTATCATGCAGTTCTGAATGCCAGAACTAGAGCTGCCAAGAGCGCTTCCCGTGCGGTTTACCAGAAAAAGAGGAAAGAGGAACATCGGCTTTTCGGAAGAAAAAAAAGAGAACTGGAAGAACGAATCTATTGAGGGGTGCTACGGCAGAAGCAATGTTCGAAAGTTCTACCAAAGGGTAAAGCATTCGTCCAAGGGTTACAAAGCCCGGGCGGAAGCATGTAGAGACGAGGGTGGGAATGTCGTTGTAGATACACAGTCGGTGCTGAGAATTTGGAAAGAACACTTCTGCAGACTGTTAAACGGCGAAGACAACCAAATAATCGCTGTCAGGCAGAATGCTCCATTCGATTTGGATGATGATGAACAAAATTTCCGTCCTCCCGACCAAGAAGAAGTTCGGATAGCAATATCTAAACTAAAGCCCAACAAGGCTGCTGGAGCTGATGGCCTTACGGCTGAACTCTTCAAAGCAGCGGGAGATGACTTGGTGAGGAACATACAATAACTCATCTGTACAATCTGGTCGGATGAAAGTATGCCTGACGAATGGAACCTCAGCATTGTGTGCCCTATCCACAAGAAAGGAGATACTCTAAGCTGCGCCAACTACAGAGGTATAAGTCTCCTAAATGTCGCCTATAAAATCTTGTCGGCCATTCTGTGAACCTTTTCGCACGTGAACTGATTGGCGCCTATCAGTGTGCTTTCAGGCCCGGTAAGTCAACCGTTGACCAAATTTTCACACTTCGGCAGATTTTGAAAAAGACCCAAGAATTCCAGATCGATACTCACCACCTCTTTATCGATTTTAAGTCGCCTATGACAGCGTAAACAGGAACGAGTTATACAGAGCCATGTCACTTCTTGGCATCCCTGCCAAACTCGTTCGATTGTGCAGGATGACTATGGAGAACTCGCGCTGCTCCGTCCAGGTTGGTAAGATTACCACCGACTCATTTAATGTCGAGAAAGGCTTACGACAGGGTGACGCGCTGTCATGTTACCTCTTCAACATCATTCTTGAGGCAATCGTACGCAGCTCACATGTCAACACCAGCGGTACGATTTTTTTTTAGATCCGTTCAATTGCTTGGCTATGCTGATGATACTGACATTATTGGAAGAACGAAGCGCGCTTTCAGTGGAGCATTCGCAAGTATTGAAGTGGAAGCGGCTCGAATGGGTCTGGCTGTAAATGAAGATAAAACAAAGTATATGCTGTCCTCGGGTGAAGTAGATCATCACCGTAGGCTTGGACAAAACGTCACAATGGACAGATATAACTTTGAGGTTGTCAAGGACTTTCTCTATTTGGGTTCCTCTATAACCTCTCAGAACAACATCAGTGAAGAGATCAGTCGAAGAATTACTCTTGTCAATCGCTGTTTCTTCGGGCTAAGAAGGCATCTTAGTAGTAAAGCCCTCTCTCAAAGAACCAAGGAGACACTATACAAGACCCTTATCATCCCAGTCCTGCTGTATGGGGCAGAAGCGTGGACACTGACACAATCGGATGAAAACAGGATGGGGTGCTTTGAGAGAAAGATTCTTCGGGTGATATTCGGGCCTGTATGTATCAATGGAGTATGTAGGAGAAGATTCAATGACGAACTGTACGGGCTATACAGCGACATTGACTTGGTTAAGAAGCTGAAAATTCAGCGAATTAGATGACTGCGTCATGTGGAGCGTATGGACGGAAACGCTCCTGCCCGACGAGTCTTCAATTCCAACTCGGAGGGCCGACGCAGTTCTGGAAGACCCCATCTAAGGTGGCGCGATCAAGTGGTAAACGACCTCAACCAACTTGTGTGCGCAACTGGAGGCCTCTGGCTAGGGACCGGCCTAGCTGGCGAGGATTGTTGGTTGAGGCCGTGGTCCACAATGGACTGTCTGCGCCACCTTAAGTAAGTAAGTAAGCTGGTTTTTTGAAGCGGCATATCTCGGTTACGAATTATTATACTGTTATGTATTCAAAAAAGGTCCGAATAATGAAAAATTGAATACTGTACTTTTCATGCTCTTACAAAGTTTTAATTCAGTTAAGCTAGTCTTATTTTCTAGGTTTATTTACAGAAAAGTAATTAATATTTGTTTAGATGGAAGATCGAACTGGTTATCCAACTGGACTTCAATCGCATGACGAATTTCTGTTCTTTTTGTTACCATGTAGGCTATTCATTATTATATACCTTAGGTATATATATTATATAGATTTAAAGCGAGACAACATAGTTGCCAGATTAAATATACAACGCCTCCCCCTTTTCAGTTAACGATACATATATCGTCCATCAGTCGAGGTTCTCATGTCGAAGTATTCTGTTGGTTTTCGAGATCGCACTTCCCTTCGTAAACTCCTTTCTTGCTGATCAGATTTGTTTGATGCTGACGGTTTATCTTCCAGCAGTTCCTTTTGTAGAGCTGACGGCGGTAAATCTGTTTGTTGTTTTTGTGGATCTTCGAGTTTCTCAAGTGGTTCATTTTGTTCAGGTGACGTTGGCGAATGTGAAGCCCTACCATTTGTCTGTTCTTGAGTTGGATCTTCAAGGTAGAACAAGTCAATTATGTTTAGATCCCCAGCAGCGCTGTTTCTTGAACGAAGTTGGTTTGTGTGTCGACGCCAAGTTTTGTCTCCCACTATCACTGCATACATAACGGAGCCAATCCTGTTTAAGATTTTACCAGGCATCCAAGTTCCTAGCAAATATGAGATCACCTTCATTAAATTTTCTTTTTCTTAGCCCATGTTTGATTTTGTATTGCTACTCCATGTTTGTGATTTTTTTAAATGCTTCCTTTGATGACGGGCGTAACAAGTCCAAATGCGTTTTTACTCTTCCTCCTAGCATAGCTTCTGCTGGCGTCACGTTGTTTGCTAGTTGCGCGTTGGGTGTTGTTCTATAGCACTGCAGAAATGTTTGAAGAGCTGACGGTATTTGCTTGCTGCCAGTTTGTTAATGCCCTGTTTAAAAATATTCACAAATTGTTCGGTTTGTCAGATAGATTGTGGGTGAAACGGCGCTGTTCTAATGTGGTGGGTTCCTCCTCCGAGAAATCGTGAGACGTGAACTGTGTCCCATTATCAGAAATGATTGTGTCTGGGAGTCTAAATCTGCCAAATACCTCTCGTAAAACAGCAGTTGTTGATTTGGAAGTTGTCGAGCTCATGCAGAAAATTTCTAGCCATTTGGACCACAATAATTAGGAACATGCGACAAGGAACGGTCCAGCAAAGTCCGCGTAAGCTCTGGACCAAGGTTTAGAAACGATTGGCCATGACGCCAATGGGGTTTCTACTGGAGCTGATGAGGCTGCTGCACACGAACTGCATTTTTGAACAAGCTGAGTAATGTCTTTGTTTATGTTGGGCCAATAGACAAAACTCCGTGCAAGCGCCTTCATTCGAACAATGCCAGGATGCCTTGTGTTTATTTGTTAAAGCACCCTTTTCTGTAAGGAGAGAGCAATTAATACTTTATTCTGAAGCATAAAAGAACCTTGACTTTCGCTAAGTGCATCTTTTCTGTGAAATAATTGTTTAAGTACTTGATCTTTTCTGTCTTTTGGCTATGGTGATTTAAGGAATTCTAAGCATGATTGTTGAAAATAAAAATCTTAAGTGGTTTTATCAGATATCATCTTGGCCGTCACTGGTCAGTTTTGTATTACATCTGACAAAACACGATTCACGCCACTCTCGAACTTTATTGACGCTATGAAAAACTTCTCAGTTGCACTTACTTTTTGATTTTCAATTAGACGAGATAGGGCATTTGTATAGCCAAATTTCGATGTATTGATGTATTCGATGTTGAAATTATACGCTAATAAGGTGGGAGCCCATCTCTCTAACCGGTTGGCTGTGTAGACGGGTATTCCTTTTTTTTAACCAAAAATGGCCAACAACGGCTGGTGATCCGTACGCAGTGTAAAATGTCATCCATAGATGATTCTGTGGAATTTTTTTACACAAAATATAAGAGATAACGACTCTTTTTCTGCCTGGCTATATTTTTGCTCAGTTGTAGTTAGGACTCTCGATGCATGAGCAATAGCCTTCGTGGAGCCATCAACGAATGAAATTATAACACCACCTTTTCCGTCTTTCGAAGCATCGCCTGCGACGATAATCTGTTTTTTGAGTCGAAATGAACCAACAAAAGCTGAGACGAAAGGATTTACCTTGCCTTTTTTAAAAGATACTTTACACTCTTTTGACCAAACAGAATTTAGCATGTACCTTTGAAACGTCTGTTGGCTCTGGCATTAATTCGATTGCTTTTGTCCGTGATGGATCAGGTCTTCTTCCGTGCTGGTCAACAATGAACCCAAGGTAAGTCACTTCTGTCAAGAAAAATTTGCATTTTTCGAACTTTACCCGGATTCCCCACTCTTCTATTCTCTTCAAGACTTGGTTCAGCCAACGATTTCGATGCAATGATGATGTCATTAATATAACTTTCTGCAAATTCAATATCAGCCAACATAGAGTTCATTATGTTTTGAAACGTAGCGGGTGCGCATTTTACACCAAACTGAATACGAGTATAACGGAGAAGCCCCTGATGAGTATTTATCGTCAATAGTAACTGTGATGATGCCTCCACTTTAACCTGTAGATAAGCATCAGCCAAATCGATTACTGAGAAATATGTACCTCCCGAAAGTGTGGCAAAAATATCCTCGAGTAATGGCAGTGGATATTGGTTGGATTTCAATGTATTGTTCAGTCCTGTAGCAAAATCAGCCAAGATCCTTCACCATTAGCCTTTTTGATAGCTACGATCGGTGCAGCCCACTCCGAGAACTCAACAGGGATGAGTACGCCTTGTTTCACAAGTCGAGCTATTTCTGCATCAATAGCTGGGAGTGACGCATACGGCACTGGTCATTTTGGCTTGAACACAGGAACTGAGCCAGGCTTGAGATGAAGAACTGCTTCCGCTTTAGTGCACAAACCCAGGGAACCATCAAAAATATTTGCATATTTTTATCTAAAATTGGGTATCTCTTTCTGTATGCACGTTGAAGAAAATTCCATTGATTGTTGATTCGATTTCACTTGAGCACAGACGGAATTTATTAGGACGTCAAACAACCGCAAACTTTCAATCCAGTCTATACCTAAAATATTTAAATTTGGAATATTAGATGTAAAACAAGATATTTTTATTTATTTTTCATTAAATTAAATCTTGCACTGTAGTTCCGAAAACAACGGAAGTGATGCCCCACTTGCATTCCTTGCTGAATATGTTGTTGGAGTTGTCCCCGGAGAGCCTAGCTTTTCCCAAGTCTCTTCTGATATAATAGTGATATCAGATGCTGTATCAATTTGGAGATAAACCGGTTTGTTGTTAATATTCACCACAATGTATTTTCGATGTTGCTCGCACTGCACCTATGAGATGCCACCACAGAACCAACAAGCGCTTTTTAGGGCTTTTTGTTTGGTTTATTGTTTTTGCACTGCTCTAACTTCTACGCTTGAGCCTGGCCCACAGACCATTTGCACATCATGTTTCAGCATAACAATTCGATCACATTCTTTTGCCAGGTCTTTTAAGGTTAATTTCTTTTCCTTGTTGGCTTCAATCTTACAGATGAGTCGTGTTCGTATTTCAGAATCTAACTAACTTTTCAAGCCCATGACGAACATAAGGCATTTAAATTCATCTGCCGTGCAAGAGGTTATTTGAAAATTTTCAAATTGTTTGTTTATCACACCGGCGTATGCTTGAAAATCATCTCCCACGATTTTTTCGGTCGTCAGGCAATTATAGCGAGTAGCAAACAAAGAAATTTTTTAAATCAAAGTCGCGTGGCATAGTCAGTTAAGTCACTAAAAAGTCATTTAACTTAAGTGAGTTTGGTTTTAGTCAATAAGTCTTTTGACTGCAGTCAATTAACTTTAAGCCAATTGATTTTTTTAGTCTTTTTGACTAAAAAGTAATAAATTGAGTTTCAGTCAATAATATTGAGTCAATACTATTGAGTCAATACTATTGAAGTACTGAAGTACACACGGATTTTTTCGTTTGAATTCACCCTGTGCAGAATCCTGTGTATGGATTCGTTTAATAATTTACCCAGTGTGGGATATGAACGTACACATCTGCTGTCCAGGAGCTACAGAGTGTCAAAAGGGCGACATGATGCACGAGGTATACGGCCCTGGCTTCTGAAAGTTGGACAGCAGATGCGTACGTTCATATCCAACACTGGGGTAAATTATTGGACGAATCCATACACAGGATTCTGCACAGGGTGAATTCAAACGAAAAAATCTGTGTTTACTTCCGTACTTCAATAGTATTGACTCAATAGTATTGACTCAAACTCAATTTATTACTTTTTAGTCAAAAAGACTAAAAAAATCAATTGAATTAAAGTAAGTTGACTGCAGTCAAAAGACTTATTGACTAAAACCAAACTCGCTTAAGTTAAATGACTTTTTAGTGACTAACTGACTAAAGTCAGTTAAAAAGTACTGCAGTTAATTAACTTTTAGTCAATTGACTTTTTTCAATTGACTGCAAGTTAAAAAATAAGTAGATAGATAGATAGATAGATAATTCTTTATTTTTGTTTAAAATTATTACAATTGCATTTGTTTTCCTAAGAATAAGGACATGGCAATTCTGCCGTCAGCCTGAGTTAACATTTCATTTTAGATTATAATAAAAAGAAAGTAAAAAATAAAAGAAAATTATTAAATACGTTATATAATATAATTAAAATAAATACATTTATAACAATATTTTGTGTGTAAATTACAGAATCATTTTGGGTTGAGTATAATTTATATAATGATATCAATTTTATAATGATTTGAAACACAAAAGGTTTTCCAATTTTAACATGATTTGAAACATAAAAGAATTCAGGAAGCAATATAATGTATATAATGTTATCAATTTTATAATGATTTGAAACACAAAAAAAGTTTTCCAATTTTAACATGATTTGAAACATAAAAGTTTTCGATTTAAACATGATTTTAAACAAGTTTTTAAACTGCAACGACTGAGCAAAATTTATATTTAAGTTAAGAAACTATTACGGTAGTTAATCGCATGTTCGCAATACTTATAAAGAATTGGCCAACCTAGTGTTCCGTTTAATACCTCGAATAGTCGAGCTAAAGAAAGGTAACTTTCCTGGAAATATAATCGACGAATTTCTTGAAGCATTGGACAAATTGCAATGAAGTGGTAAACATCTTCAATTTCCCTTCTGTTACACAAATTACATAGCTGAGTTAGATCAGATCGATGTGGCATGTAATTTAAGTTAATCATTTCAACTCTCGCTCTAAAAATGGTACCTATAGCTTCAGACGATAATTCAGTACTGAAGTAAGAAGCTTCTGTTGTCAATCTGTGGTTTAGAGTCCGGTAGATAGTTCGCGATGTTGATGTAGATGCTCTCAATAAATGCTGGGTATACGTACTTTCGTCTACTTTTGCAATTAAATCTGAAAATATTTGCTGCCATTCTTCCAAATTAGATTCTTGCAGAGATAGATTTACTCCATGGGCTAATGCTAGTTGTTTCCATTCTTTGAATGGAGAGGAGGTCGTTTGCAGAAGTCTTACCAATATTTTCCTGTGGAGATTACCTTCACTTCTTCTCATTACTTTAATAATGTAATCTGAGTTGATTTTAAGGCTTTGCGTGTAAATAGGGGTTATCCCAGACTCAACGTAAATGGCATAGTTTGGTGTAGAATTTGGCAGCCTGAACAAACGCTTAAAGAAGTACCTCAGGATTGCTTCGAATGCTTCAAAATAAATATGACCAAAAACCTGGACACCATAAACTAAACATGTGTTAACAGTAGCATTGAAAACACGATATTTAGACACAAGGTCAATGTTTTGGTTCCCAAAAAAATTTGGCCACATAAGGCTTAAAGCAAGCTTAGCCTCAGTACTTTTTTGCTTTGAATGCTTTGCGAAGTTAAGGTTATGAGTTATCAAAACGCCAAGGTACTTAAATTCTTGAACAACCTCAATATGTTCGTTATTAAATTGCCAATTTTCTTCTGGCTGCCTTCTTCTTTGCCGTGGTTCAAAAATCATTATTTTAGTCTTGCTGATATTAACCTGCAAGCCCCAAATCTTACAAAACGTGTTCAACTTGTTGATTTGCAGTTGTAAAGTGAAAGGATTATCGGCCAACAATACTAGATCGTCAGCGTAGAGTAAGACTTTTATTAGCGTATTTGCATATAGTAATCCTCCGGGTAGTATATCACACAAGTCATCTATATACAGTGCAAATAGTATTGGACTTAATATGCATCCCTGAGGAACACCGGCAGTAGTAGAAAACCAGCTTGAAAAATTTGAACCATCCCAAACGCTTGCAGTTGAAGAAAAGAGAAAGTTGAAATACATCGACAAAAACTTTCGAGAAACTCCCAATGATGACAGTTTGTAAATCAAAGCTTGTCTATTGACTTTGTCAAAAGCCGCTTTAAAATCCACAAAGCAAGCGTATAGTTTTCTCTTGCTCTCCATAGATTTTTTTGCAATACTATACAAAGCAAAAATATGGTCCATCGTTGAAAATCCTGCCCTAAATCCTGCTTGAAAAATGCTTAACAGATTACCATCCTCAATCCATTTGGTAAGTCTCTCGTAGAGGATTGTAGCCAAAATCTTTCTTAACGAGTTAAGAATAGAAATTCCCCTATAGTTTTCTGATAGTCTTGCGTCCCCTTTCTTGAAAAGAGCAAAAATAACTGCTTTGTTAAAACTATTTGGAACATATGCATCATCGTATAGCCTGTTGAAATAAAGTAGAAGCTGGTTCTTGAATTGCTCAGTGCTGTTTTTGAAAAATTCCACTGGAATGCCATCTATCCCTGGTGCTTTATTATTTTTCATTTTCTGCAAGGTTGAGTTTAATTCAAACAGAGATATTGGGTCATCCAGAGTTTCCACAGTATTATCTGGCATTGCGTATGAGAACCTATAATGACTCTAGTCCGCCGACAAAAGGGTTTTAAAATGAGCCGCAAGTGTCTCAGCTTCGAGAGTGTTTGACATATTATTGCCACGTATACCCAGTTCCTTCACATTACTCCAAAAGGTTTTAGAGTTCGTGCAGCTTGTTAACTTTTTTGCGATATTATTGAGATATTCAATTTTTTTTTGTGCACATAGTTTTTTGTATTCCTTGTTAACATTCAAATACATATTTTTAAAATCTGAGCGTTAGTAGATCAAATA
Organism: Platycheirus albimanus; assembly: GCA_916050605.2. Lineage (NCBI taxonomy): Eukaryota > Metazoa > Arthropoda > Insecta > Diptera > Syrphidae > Platycheirus > Platycheirus albimanus. The sequence goes on along the minus strand of OU696696.1, from coordinate 95,426,423 downwards.
CACGAATGAGAGCTTTCGAAGTCCTTTGCAGTCATTATCAAACCATTTATTCTGGGGTGTAAAAGAGCAATTACTGTTATGGTGAGCAAACGGTGCTGAAGCTTTTATGACCCTTGCTATATGTTCATCATAAAATTCGACGGAACTTGATGAGAGAGGAGGGAGCGATCTGCAGTTACGGTTAAGGAGTGATCTGTAGAGAGGAGCACTGTTATCTGACCACTTAAGTTTGAAAAAATTGTTTGAGTTTCTCTGCGATAGATCGTCAGTTCTAAAAACCGCCTTAGCTACTATTGGCAAATGAGATGAAAAATTTGCTAAGTCAACACTGAAATCAGCAAGAGTACTAAACCATTCGCCTGATATTGCACCAATATCTATTACAGAGTGTCCCTGACCGCTAATAAAAGTATACTCTCCAGAAGCATCACTTACAGAAGCACCATTTAGCACGAAAAGTCCAAAATCCTCAAAAAATTCTGTTAAACTCCTGCCATTACGATTAAATTGATCATCTTTCGAGTTTCTGATGTCTTTGAGAACTACTTGCGATATGAAGTTGTGTACAGAAGGATTTTGATAACCGCCAATTCTTGCATTGAGATCTCCAATAATCATTACGTTTTCCAAGGATGAGTTATATACAAAGTCAACTAAATTGTTGAAGTCATTTTGCCAATTATTGCAGTTTAAGTACACTGGAATAATAGAATATTTTGAATTGCTGTTTGTGATTTGAAAAATAATTCTGTTTTCTATACGACTAAGCTTGACAAAACAGTTATCTATAGTTTTTTTTACCCCACAAAGAATTCCACCACTGGCTCTCCCGTGTAAATTAGCTCTATTAGCAGCGGTGAACATTATATTAAAATTTTTGAAATACTTATAGTAATTCATTTCATTTTGTTCTTCCAAAAAAGTTTCCAATAAAATAATTATATCGAAATTATGAATATAGTTAAAAAAGTCAGGTAGTAAAGTTTTACTTTTAAGACCTGTTATGTTATAAGAACAAATAGTTAAATTTTGAAAATAAATAGTGTTTTGGCAGACGACAGATTTGTCCTAATGTGTTTCCCCCCTAATTTGTTGCGAGTGTTGACCCATAGGTGGCGCTATCAGCGGTTGGGAGAAAGATGTGTGCGGTCCCTTTTCGATCGCACCTAACGTCATTCCCTCGCTGCAGTCACAGAAAAACTCAACGTATCTGTCACCGAACATTTGATTAATAAATGTCAATTCAGCAGAATTTTTGACAATTAGGCCTCGTGAAGATTTGTACACAAACGTGTGGTTGTTTATTTGCAGTTTATCGCCTTTGACTGTAATTTTAATATTTCGGTTGATTTCCATTAACTTGCTTCTAAAATCAAGCAGTTTTTGTCTTTTTTGCCGGTACAAAATCGATTGTTCTCGGAAAATACTTATGCCGGACCCTTTAAGCTTATGAGCGACGGATATTATTTTGTCCGCAGTTTCTGTCGAGTGAAGTTCGATAATGACAGTTCCGCGTTGTGCGTTGTTGTTGCGAATTTCTCGGGCTCTTTTTATTTGTATGTCTTCACCTTCGTTTAGCTCGAGAAGCCCCTTGCAAGTCTGTGTAGCAAATTGAGTTGCATTGGTTTCTGCGTTTAAAGGAAGGTGTACCACAATTGAACTTTCGTTAACCCTACGTGATATGACCTCCAGCTGAGTTTGCAAGAGTTCGCATCTTTCGGACATCAATGCTAATTTGTGGTTAAGTTGTGTGTTTGTTGCTCTGAGTGAAGTTATTTCATTATAAAGTCGAATAACATCTTCTCTCGTAGCTAAGTCCTTTAATTTTTCGGCTAGTATCCCACTGAGAATGTCTTTGAGCTCATCAATAGACAATTTACCAACCTCCATTGTAGTTTTTTGTTTTGAAAAGTATTTTTTTTTATTGTTAATTTGTTCTGGTGAAGTTTCAGTTAGTTTACGTTTTTTTTTGTTCTCGTTCATATAGAAGGTCCCGTTGGACAGCAATAGAATTTGTTCGAGAAATATAATTCAATAAAACTTCGTACCTCTTGTAATATTTGATGAGTTTTGATAAAAAAGTGATTGAATATACTAAGAACTGATAATATATCTGGTTTCGTTCAAAAATTAAATTTTTTAACTAAATTATTTTTATTTAAATACGCAAGAGACTTTAGTTTTAAACTTTCACTTTTGATAATTGAAATGATAAGATGTACTGACTGGAGACTGCTCCTTTCCAGTTAAAGTACTTTTGTAAGTTAATTAGCTTTAAGTCTTTTTTAAGTTAAATAACTGCGACTTTACTGACTGCATTACCAAAGTACTACAGTCATTTAAATCTCTGGTACCTGTCGACTGGACTATATTGAACCCATGGACCAATAAGATACAAACCGCCAACTCACTGTATGGTCTCTCTTTTTGCTACCAAGCTGAAAATCAGCTGATAAGCCATTTATTTTGAGAGTGTGACGCTCAACCTTGCTTTTTAAATAAGTAGGATCAATAAACACAAAAAAAAAAAACAAGCTATGGATGTAATGAACCGATAACGCGATCTTTAAATTTGTTTAATTTGATGTGCAATGGAATCGACTTTAGTTTAAAAAGGGATCCTTTCAAAAAGGAAATTTTGCAATTATGTAATTGATTTTTATACTTATGTCTCCAAGAATTACTTTTAAATTTATTACTATGTTACAACATCGTTTTTTGTAACTTATTTATTAAACTGTGTAAATATGTAAATAGCCTATTAGAACACTTTTTTGTTTTTTGTAATCAGCAGATCTTAATCAATTGATAAAATAAATAAATAAATAAATACATAAATAAATTATACTTCAAAAAAAAAAAATCCGCATAAGAATCATGCGAAAAATGATGTATCTCAACATTTTGAAAATATGACTTATCATACTGTTGCAATAAACCCTTACATTTTACCAAGCAGTCGCCAGGAATGATCAGGTCAGTAAGAAATCGGTGGGTGTACAAAAGTATATTTAGTCACATACGCCACTACTTCCCGGTACTGATGGCGATGCACATTGGAAATGGACGGCTACTCACCTGTCATCCCCACATGTGGGTCACTATTGGTTTTTGGACGACCACCGACCGGTATGAAATAGGCCGTCCAAAATCGGTGTGTGTGCAATTAGCCGAACGCGTTTGTTTGATTAACAGGAGAAGCTTAGGAAAAGATTTTAATTAGCTTAGTTCAAGAAAAATGCAAAATGCAAGCAAATGCATAAGAAAAGTATTTACGAAACTTGGCATTAAACAATTACTAAAATTCTCAGAAGGAGTCCTAAATTTTTTAAAGGAGTCCGTTTTTAATGATTTTAAAATAGCTAGTGGTGTCCTGTAGTTCAGGATTTAAAAATGAGTCAAAAGGACGCAAAGGAGCCAAAAATCAACCCTGCTCTTCAGATCTAAAGCAAAACAGCAACATGTCGGTACTTTTGTATGCTATAATGTGTGTCAAAACGTTTGTATAGGATATACGTATACAAGCAAGCAAGCATTTTGTCATAAATAAAGTTTAAAAGAAAGCCGAAAAATAGTGTTGAGAGATTTTTCATCTCATTCTCTCGTAGGTTACTTCTCTGCAGTTTCACTTCGATCGCGTGTGAATTGCACACAAAATTTTTTTTTCGTTATTTGAAATCGTGTCTTTGAATAAATGTGAAAACTAACAAGGTGAAACAACAACAAGAATCCATAAGTGCTGAGAGTGTAAACGGATTTTTAGGCACACTTTTGCAGCAGGTTTATCTCAAATCAGCTTGTGGGCAATTACTAATCTATTGGGAAGCGATGCTTCCGTTGACGAATTAGAAGTTATAAGCTACTTATCAATTTGGTGGCAATTGTGTGTGGTGCGTGTGAGTTTTTTTTGATTTCGACATTTTTTTTTAAATGCATAGGTACCTAACACGCCCTAATTAAATAAAAAAAAAAAATTATAATTTAATGGGCCCATGTCAAAATTTTTTTTACAAAATCTATATCTACCTACATCACACAATGCGTCTACCACAAGGCTTCTTAGATTTAGATTTAGATTTATTTGGAAAAAAATTTTTTAAAGGTATAGTGTAACCGCACATTTTACAATTCAGAGATCTGATAAAATTAATCTTACATCTGAAACAATATCCTAAATTTATTGAAATTTCATTTATACATACATAGATGGTTTATTTAAAGGAAAAGCTTATAAAAACCTTCAATTTAAAATTAGAGAAAAAACATAAGCGAGAGCTACATTACGTTTGCAACGAACTGTTGGATACCCTATTCCCCATATTTGTGTGTGTGTATACGTCTGCCTCCCGCAAACAGCCGATGTTTCAGAAACAAAATTCTTCTTACGCAGACAGAAAAAAATTCAATAACATTAATTTTGTGCGGTGTGATGTTCAATTAATGCTGGCGCAATAAAAAAAGGCGTGCGCCACGCCCAAATTTAAAACGTTTTATTGCCAAGGCAATTGTCATGAGCTCAGTGACATTCAATTTTATTCTTGCAGATCGATTTGAACAAAACAAAATAAAACTTAAATTTTTAAACATAAGATTTGGAATGGAAATAGCGATTATGGGTGTCTCTAACAATTCTTGGACCACACTCTGCTACGTAACCAAGGAATATAAATCCAAGTGTTCATCTGTTTACTTCAAAACAGCGACCGATGGTTAAAAAACGTTAAAAAATTAATGCATTATACAACTTTTGATGGAAACGCCCCTTAAAAGTGGGCGTGTCTTAAAAATTTGAAGCACTAACTGAGCTTTGGTCAGTATTTAGGCATATGTGTAAAACTTCAGCTGAATCGAGTAGTTTTAAAACAATCTTACCTGAACAAAGGTATTTTATCAAAATCACGCCTTTAAAAGTGGGCGTATTGAAAAATTTGTAGTACCCCGTGGTGTAGTGGTTAGTGTGTCGGACTACTACGCCGAAGGTTCAGGGTTCGATCCCTGAGGTTGCCACCTAAAAAGTTTTTTCCGGGGTACTGCCTCTTGCGAGGAAGTGACAAATCTTCCAAGAGTAATTAATGTCATGGAAAGTGCTTCTCTGTTAGCCGTTCGGATTCGGCGGTAAATTGTAGGTCCCTTCCATTCCTGCAGAATATCAACGCACACACAGGAAAGGTTGAGAGTGTAAGTCACAGGCCCCGGCCCCGCTTGGAGCTGTTGTGCCAACAATTTATTTATTTATTTATTTTATTGAAAAATTTACACAAGAAAATGTAGAGATATATTTCTCAAATAACGAAAGGAAGGAAAAAGGTTTAAATTAAATATTGGAAGTGCCTTAAATTTTTGAGACTACGTTTTCCGTTCTTTCATGAAAAGTGGGCGTAAGCCACGCCCAAAATTCAAAAATTTCTTTTCATACACAAACATTTTAGTTTCTATTAAGAGACAAAAAATTTTGGCTTGCGGATTCATTATAAATACCGTTTATTTACAAAAACAATTTGTGCATAGTGTAATGACAACCTCATCATTATTTGTCGTGGGAATCAAGGCCAACCTCAATTCCCCGGCAAATAATATGAAACCCCCAAAACAGCATTCAATTACATCTTGGGAACCATTCCATCTAATGGTTCTCCAGGTGTATCATACACACGAGTTGTTATATGTGCTGAGCTTGCATTTTGCCAGTGCACCAGCTTTGAACCTCCATAATATTATGTTTGATCAATGCCCAGCAGTCAATAAACGAACCTCGGAACAAACGTGTTATTTTCTTACAAACCTTTGATAAACAATAATAATCATTTACTACATGGCGACCGTGACAGTGAGAAAGCGTCAAGTGAACCTTTTGAAGTGCGTTTAAAGTTTTACGGAAAACGGGAGAAACTTAAAGAAAAACCATCCATAAAAACGACAAAAAATATCATAATTTTTGACGCTTCAAGTGTAAAAGTATAAAAAAAAATGGGGAAAAAACAGTCAAAATTCGTAGACCCAAAGGCAAATGTCATAAATGAAATAGACATTAAAAATAATAACGAACAAAACCTAGACACAACAAACTTCTTACTGGCAATAATTGCCTTCGTGTGTGTTGCTAGTTTCGTATATAAAATTGTCTGTATATATCGTGGTAATATAAAACGCAAATATTTAAACCGCGCTGTGTCGATGGACAAAATATAACAAAAAAGTCTAACTTCAAATAATGGTAAAAATAAAAGAAAACAAATTGGAAATACCATGGAAGTGAAATCAACAGGAGGCAAGAAATCTCAGAGCTCAGACGCATAACGAAATCTGATGGCGAATCATGGAAAATTAATATGACAGGAAGAAACAAATTTGAGACATATACGTAATATAATTTTTTTTATTTTTATTCTATTATGAAGACTTAACCATATCTCCTTTTTGAAAATATGGCAAAATGGGAAGATATTCTAAATAATATTAAAGAGCATAAAAAAGAATTCCTCAGAATTTTTAAATGTATAAACAAAAAATATCCCCCTAAGGGAACAGTTAGTGAAACTCATTTATGTAATTTGATAAACGAGTACAATCTCATACATGAAATTATAAAAAAAAACTTCGCAAACTTAAAAAAACTTCACAAAGGAGAAGCTTATGAAATACATTATTATTTTCGTGACTATTTGTCTAGAGCTTGTTGTCGACTTAATAGAAATATAAAAATTCCAACGGACTTTAATGTCTCAGTTGATATAAATATAAAAGAGCAAGATCAGGAATTAAGTGACAGTGAAAGCGAAGATACAATCGAAGACAATATGACGTCGTCTATCGATTTTCTGAATTTCGCTTCGAGAATAGTCCCAGAATTTGATGGTTCACCGGAGAATTTACAGCGTTTTGTTGACGCTGTTAATCTGGTCAACGAAAATGCAGGGACTAATGAAAGTAGCGCTGTTTCTCTGATTAAAACAAAATTATCAGGAACAGCACGCAACTTCATAACAAACGAAAGTACAGTTACTGAGATAGTACAAACCCTTCAAACTAACATTAAGAGCGTATCCTCTAAAGTACTCATTTCAAAAATAATGAGTGCAAGGCAAAACAATAGGCCTACGAACACGTATATCAAAGAAATAGAAGATTTGACATCTTCACTTAAAAGGGCATATATTTCAGAAGGTGTTCCCTTCAGGCTAGCTGAAGAATACTCCACCCAAAATGCTGTCAAATCACTGTCTACAAATGCGTCCAATGAGAAAATTAAACTCATTATGGAAGCAGGTACGTTTAATAATATGAACGAAGCTGTATCCAAATTTGTAACTACTACTACAAAAGTGAGCGCTAGCCAGTCTAACGTTGTTTTTTATAATAAAAAATCCAATTTTAATAACTTTCGTGGCCGTGGTCGTGGACGTGGACACGGCCGACAAAACTACAGATACCAAAATAATGAACAAAACTATAGTTTCCGGAATTCATACCGAGCGCAAAATAATAATCGCTTCCATAGAGGAAACCGAAACGTAAGAGTAACGAGTAACGTAACGAGGTTTCGGAAAACATGTCAAACCCCCAGGTTTTACAACTGGGGGATGCTTAAATAAAACTTTGGCTAAATATCAGAAGTTCAAAATTTTTAACCTAAATCTTAACCTTAGCAGTTATATAATAGTTGAAAATACATTAAGTCACTGTACAAACACATTCCTAGTTGATACAGGTGCCGATGTTTCTGTATTTAAGGAAAACAAACTTCATCCCAATAGATCTATAAACAATTTTCATACGTCCAAGATAAGTGGAATAGGCAATGGCGTAGTGCATTCTCTTGGTCAGACTACCGGCGAATTGATTCTTAATACAAACATTTTGATTAAACACAATTTTCAAATCGTGGATAAAAATTTTTCTATCCCGAGTGATGGAATATTAGGTTTAGACTTTATAAAAAAATACAACTGTATTTTAGACTACCAAACGCAAAATAACTGGTTAATTCTCAGACCAGATAACTTCTCAAAAAACATATCCATTCCAATTTATGACACACCGACTCCAAATTCCTTGTCATTGCCCGCAAGGTGTGAAGTGGTAAGAAAGGTTAGTTTCATAACCACAGAGGAAGAAATTTTTATACCGAATCAAAAAATATCAGAAGGAATTTATATTGGTAAGGCTATAGTCTCCAAAACAAATCCGTATGTTAAAGTAATAAATACAACTTTCGATAACACGTTACTTACAAATGTCCAAATTAAAACAGAAAGCCTTTCTACATACAGTGTTTATAAAATTTGATCAAAAAGATAGTAGGCACAAGGAAAAAGTAATAGAAAAATTGTCAAAAAATTTTCCCGCTTTTGCGTCTAAACAGTTAACAAAACTATGCAATGAGTTTGCAGACATGAAAAAATAACAACTGACAACTGATAAAATAACAACTAATAATTTTTATAAACAAAAGTTGCGAATTAAGGATGATACACCAGTTTATATTAAGAATTATAGAACACCTTATTCTCAAAAAGATGAAATTAGTAGGCAAGTTAAAAAATTAAAAGACGATGATATTATAGAACCATCCATTTCTGAATACAACAGCCCAATCCTTTTAGTACCAAAAAAATCTCTCCCAGGAAGTTCTGAAAAACGCTGGCGACTAGTTTTTGATTACCGACAAATTAATAAAAAATTAGTAGCTGATAAATACCCTTTGCCTAGAATAGATGACATCTTAGATCAATTAGGACGTGCAAAATATTTTTCATGTCTAGATCTGATGTCTGGGTTTCACCAAATTGAAATAGAAAAAGAATCTAGGGACATAACATCTTTTTCAACAACGGAAGGCTCATTTCGATTTAAAAGACTTCCTTACGGAATCAAAATTGCTCCAAATTCATTCCAAAGAATGATGTCGTTAGCCTTTGCTGGCCTTACGCCAGAACAAGCGTTCCTTTATATGGACGATTTGGTCGTGATTGGATGTTCTGAAAACCATATGATAAAAAACTTACAAGACGTATTCGAGACATGTAGGAAATTTAATTTAAAACTTCATCCTGATAAATGCACCTTCTTCAGACATGAAGTTACTTTTCTTGGTCATAAATGTACTGACAAGGGAATCCTTCCCGATGATAGCAAATATGAAATCATTAGAAATTACCCAACACCAAAAGACTCCGACGCAGTAAGAAGATTTGTTGCATTTTGCAATTATTATCGACGCTTTATCCCAAACTTCGCTTCTCATTCAATTCACCTAACACGCTTAACGCGCAAAAATATAAAATTTCAATGGACGCCTGAATGTGAAAATGCATTCCAATTGTTAAAAGAGGCGCTCTTAAGCCCTTCTATCTTACAATATCCGAATTTTGATAAAATATTCTGCATCACAACAGATGCTAGCAAAAATGCCTGTGGAGCCGTACTAAGCCAGGAATACAATGGTGTACAATTACCAGTGGCATATGCATCAAGATCATTTATAAAGGGAGAAAGCAATAAAGCAACCATAGAACAAGAATTGGCAGCCATTCACTGGGCTATAAATTATTTTAAGCCATATGTATACGGAAAAGAATTTTTGGTTAGAAGTGACCATAGACCTCTTACTTACCTTTTTTCTATGAAAAATCCATCATCAAAACTAACCAGAATGCCTTTAGATCTCGAAGAATTCAACTTCGTTATAGAATATATAAAAGGTAAAGATAATTGCGGTGCAGACGCATTATCGCGCATAGACTTTGAGCAAATAAAACATATCCAGCACAGTAATAACATCCTTAAAGTAAAAACCCGCTCAGAGACAAGACGAAACGAAAAGAATATTAGTGAAGAAAATTCACCTTTAAAAATTCGCAATGTAAATACTCCCAAAGTATATGAAACACTGAGCTATAGCGAGGTAAAAAAAGATGTTCGTTTGAAGTTCGATTTAATAAAAGAAACACCAAGGTGTTACTTAAAAATTGGTAAAAGAACTTTAATAAGCTTTCCTATAAATACTTTTATTATTAATGGAAAAATTGACTTAGGACAATTCTTTCCAAGGTTAGAAAAAGAGACCAATAATAGAAATATATACAAGTTGCAACTTTCATTAAACGATAATTTATTCAGTATGATTCAGATCACTGAATTTAAAAATAATGCAAACAATTTATTGAAAAAATTAAAAATCGCTTTTCATAATGATCCTATACTTGGTGGTCATGCAGGAATTACCAGACTTTTAAAGAAATTAAGAGCAAAATACTTTTGGAAAAATATGACAAAAGAAGTTACTAAATATGTTAAAAGCTGTCTAGAGTGTCAAAAGAATAAATCTATGCCAAAAACGAAAGAACTTTTGTCAATAACACCAACACCCGCGCGCGCATTTGATATAGTATTGGTTGACACCATTGGTCCGTTAGCCCGATCTAACTTTGGTAACCAATACGCAGTAACTATCATATGTGACTTATCAAAATATTTAATCTCCATACCTATATCGGATAAATCAGCCAAAACAATAGCCAAAGCTATTTTTGAAAATTGTATTCTAGTTTATGGTCCGATGAAAAAAATCATTACTGATATGGGGTCTGAATATAGAAATCAAACTCTTAAAGAGCTATACAAGCTCCTGAACATAGATCAATCAACTTCCACAGCGTATCACCACCAAACTTTAGGAACAATTGAAAGGTCACATAGGACTTTGAATGAATATTTAAGATCATATATATCCCTCAACAGAACCGATTGGGACGAGTGGATAAAATACTTTACGTATTGTTATAACACAACACCTTCTACCGTGCACGGTTATAGCCCATTTGAACTTATATTTGGAAAAATACCAACAACTCTGAACTTTCTCTCTGAAAGCGTCATAGATCCATTGTATAATATTGATTCGTATGAAAAAGAAATTAAGTACAGATTACAAATGGCTCACCAGAGAGCGCAGCAAATTATTCAAAAATCCAAAACAACCCAAAAAGAACAGTATGATAAAACTTCAAGACCCATAGAAATAAAAATTAATGACATGGTATTACTTGAGAACAACGCAGGCCATAAATTAGAAAATCTTTTTAAAGGCCCTTATACAGTAACCAAAATTGAAAACAACAACTGCACGCTATTAGGAAATGACAACAAATTCTTTAAAGTACATAAAAATAGACTACGGAAATTATAATGTATTGTAATAAAAATAAAAGCCAACCAAAACAATTTAAGTTATGGTCTCATGTGCGAGAAATTTCCTTTATTCACCTTGAATAAGTGTGTTGTAGAATATATTATATCAAATAAAATCATAATTATTGTTATAAATAATATACTTTTAGCTAAGAATTTTTTTTTAGTAGTTATACATATTCTAAATTTTAATATGCATATACTATATATATACAAAGAAAAAAAATAATAGTAAGCACAAACGACTTTAAATTAAACATTGTTATTAAAAAAATAAAAATTATTAAAAATAGTTTATTCTGCATATATAATCTTTTTGATTAAAATTTCGCTAACTAGCTTTAATTGATTTATGTGTATAAATAAAGATAGTTATGAGCATGCATGTTCATAATAAAACAAAAAGTTAATATTACAACCAATTATATTCTTATATTTTAAATTTTTAATACATAAATGTAATATTTTGATATCTTTTTTTTAATTAAAAAAGGCTTAAAGGTATTGGTCAAGCATAATTTTATTAACTAAAATTAATTTCAAAAGGGGAAAGGTGTAATGACAACCTCATCATTATTTGTCGTGGGAATCAAGGCCAACCTCAATTCCCCGGCAAATAATATGAAACACCCAAAACAGCATTCAATTACATCTTGGGAACCATTCCATCTAATGGTTCTCCAGGTGTATCATACACACGAGTTGTTATATGTGCTGAGCTTGCATTTTGCCAGTGCACCAGCTTTGAACCTCCATAATATTATGTTTGATCAATGCCCAGCAGTCAATAAACGAACCTCGGAACAAACGTGTTATTTTCTTACAAACCTTTGATAAACAATAATAACCTTTTACTACAATAGTTTCTAATGAAAAGTGGGCGTCATCCACGCCCAAAATCAAATTTTTTGATTTCATACACAAGATGTTTATGTGCAAGTAATACCCACAAAATTAAATGTTTTTCGCTTTAATATAACAATTGTTATTTTATAAAAAATATATCGATGGTTTTGTATGAAAAATGGGCGTCAGCCACGCCCAAACTGAAATATTTTTCTTTGATTGGAAGAAGGTTTATCTAAAGCTTACGTGTGCAAAATTTTAGCGTTATGCTTCTATCATAACTGTACAAAAAACATAATTTAATTTTATTAAATTGAGGTTGTTCATCAAAAATGGCGATTGTGGGCGGATTTTACCGGTTCAAGAACTTAGCCTTACTCTTGAAGCAAAGATTATATATACCAAATTTCTAGCTCAAAAATTGCGACCTCTAGAGAGTATACATACGGACGGACGGACGGACGGACGGACGGACGGACGGACGGACGGACGGACGGACAGACGGACGGACGGACGGACATGGCTAAATCGACTAGGCTTTTGATTCTGAGTCAGAATATATATACTTTTCTATACCTAACGGTATTATTTCTCTACGTTACAAACTCCACACCAAAAAATACTTCGAGGGTGTGTCAGGCAAGGCAAGAGAAGTACGAGTTGGCGGTCTTTATTGGTAGTGATTGAACCTTTCATTTTTAAACAATGCCAAAAATTAATACAGTGTGCACTTGCATGTAAACGCCTGTTTTGAAGAAATGTCAGAGAGAAACATTTTTTCTATGCTATGGAATATATAATAAAGTGCACGACTGGGTCGCACGAACTTGCTCTAATGTGTTAAAATGATTTTGAGTGCTTAAGATTTTGGGAAAAAAGCTTTAAAAAAATCATATGAAATTTTATAAATCACATAAAAATCAATACCTTAAACGTTTTTTGGAGAAAATGAAATAAACCATCAGGTTTCTTTTACTTTTTTGAATTTTTACAAAAAAAAAATTCAAAATCGTTCGACCAGTTTTTTCAAAAAACAGTTTTTTTTGGAAAATTTTTTGAAAATAGATTCCAATATTTTTTTGAGTATGCCAACTTCTAGCACTTTGTAGTTTTTATAAGAAAAATAAAATTAAAAAAATATAGATTAAACCGTTTTTGGAAAAAACAAAAATTGAAAAAATATTTTGAAACTTTTTTAAAAAACTCAAAAAAACTTTTTTTGAAAAATTTAAGAATTTTTATTATTTCTTTTATAAAAGGGCATTAAAAATACATTAAAAATTTCATTGAAATCCGTCAAGCGGCTTACGAGAAAATCGGATTTAAAAAAACCGGTCCTATGGGAGGTACCGTTATAAGACTTTTCCTGAAAAATCTATTCTAACCAAAACATAAAACTTGCACATAAAACACTATTCAGAAAGTTTTATCAAAATCGTAGGAGCCGTTTTTGAAAAAAATTTATTTTTCACTAAAACTCGTATGGCAGGTACCGTTAGTTTTAAAGCTAGAATGCTAATTCCAATACAGACGGACAGACAGACAGACAGACAGACAGAATTGTCGGACCCACTTTTTTAGGCTTCTCTATCATCGTAATGTTATGTTTGATTGCCAAAAAAAAATTTTTTTTTACGAATGCATAACTTGCCTTATAGTACCTAACTATAATCGCAAGTAAAAATGAAAACGAATGAAGAAGGGAAAAAGGGATTTTCAAGATGTTTTAAAGGGTATCCTTTTATGTAAATATGAGCTGGATGAATGATAATTAATCATCCATAAGCCTAGTGAAACAGGTCAACTTGAGAAAAATGGTGTTTTATTCATTCAAGGTGAAAAGATTCAATTTTTCTTAAAACGCATTGATTTACTTACACACATTCCTCTATTTTTACAGCTTGTGTGTAATTTTGTTGATTAACAATGTACAGCCACTTCAAATCCTTTGATTCACCTGCCTTCGGATATATGATTCTCTCAACACTTTTGCATAGAGAATCCTCACCAGGACTCATGCGTTGGCTTATATTTAAAGGTTGAGGAATATCATCGTCTCCGAATAAAACATCAAATTTTGAAATTTGATTTTTCAGCATATCCTCAACCTTATCCTCGGGATAGTTTTGCACATCTGTGCAAAATGATTTTCCTTCTTCTTGGCATTTTGGTTCGGAATCAATTTCATCGGGAAAGAAGAAATCTTTAAAAATATTAAGTGACTACTTAAGGAAATATAAATAAAAATAAATAAATTCGTTTACCACTTTTTTGTGGGTGTCTATGTCGAACAGTGGTTTTAGGAGTATTCTCAGTACTTGGCGTGGTACTCCGCTGTGCCGTCGATGACTTCTGGGGGAAAAAGACGTTATTAAAAACTATATTCAGCTTACCGTCTGGATTTCTTTGCACTTTAAAATCTTGTTTCTCATTAAAGGGCTGGTCTTGTTGAGGCTCACTTGTATCAACATTTCGTTCTCTTATTGTCTTTTTTTTATTGTATATTTGAAGACATTAAAAATACAATATATAATAACAGCATTATATAAAATAAAACCTTAAAACTAACTTCTTACAGTTTTATTAAAATACAAATCTATCTTACGTTGGTCATGTTGAATAGTACAAGGCCAGAATTACTCACGGAAAAGATTTTTGGTATTATTTCATCCACGTCAGCTTTTGTCTTGAAATATTTTTAAACATATATTTTATGAGCATCATTTAACAATCTTATTTTGAAAAGAAAAATGTTAGACCGTTTGCGGTATTGGATTTGCATCTGTCCTGCCGCTTGCACTCTCTCTTCGAGTTTCTCTTTGAAATCTTGAAAACGAGTATTCACTGTGACAAACTGTCTAAAATCAAGATGTTTTAGTTTCAAAAATATAGATACATATCAGGATGAATAATTTCTTTCACTTAGGGTTAAGAAAAATCTAAAGGAAGAGAACTTTCATAACAATTAGTCACTTAAAAAATTATTCTACAGATTAAAAAAGAGGGTTTAACTCAATTAAAAAAAAAAAGAAGAAAAAAAAAAAAAGAAAGGTAACTGAATTCCTACTATTTCTTCTATGAATTCGCTTCCATTTTCCATTTGCTCGGTCCTAAAGCACTTTCGAAAGACAATCTCAATACTTTTTTGGAAAATAAATCATGCTACAAGCGATAGTAAAAGAAAATATACATAATAACCTACCTTAGTGAGTGACCGTTCCATGAGAAGGCCGTTCATATTCTAAATATTGAAGAATTCGTAATGGAAAGGAAAACTGGCAGGGCCAATCATCGAATTTGATGTTAAGGAGCCAAACCAACAAGTCTTGATGATCAAAGGTTTCCTCAACTATCATCTGCATGTCTGTCTGTTTAACTGTCTGTCTGTCTGTCCGTATACCCGTCTGCCTGTCTGACTGGTTGTATAACTGTCTGTCTGTCTTACTGACTATCTGTCTATTTGTTTGTCTGTCTTACTGTCTGTCTGTCTATTTGTCTGCCTGTCTGTCTGTCTGTCAGGCCGTCTGTATCGGCACCTACACCCTACATCGGAAGCAAAGGATCGATTTGCTTCAAGCCTGGTACACAGTATCTTTTTGACGTCCTATATAGGGCTTTCTGGCATATCCGTGCAAGCTCGATACTTGCCACATAAATTATAATGAAAAACTTATTGTATACAGAAATTTATTTAAACCGACAATTTTAACCTTCTACAGTTATTCCATAAATTCTTTAACAAAAAACATAATTAAATAATTTTTCCTATAAGAAATTTGTTCCGTATGGGAGCCATATGGAGGGAAAGATCCTACAATCCTAAGAAGACAGCCAGTAACATAATATCATACACAGACACAGCAATTAACACTTATTTATATTAACCTATGTATTATTCTATATATTTTTCCATGCCAGACTGCGAGCGGTGTAAAATGTAATATTATTTTAAGTCTTCTTTGAGCGAGTTAGTCAATAAATTCGGTTTTTTTCGTACAAGGTTTTCCCAAGCAAAATTGTCAGTGTTCTTATTTATTTATTTTAGTACGATGCGAAAATAAATGGCACCTAAGCATTTTGGTCGCGTCAAGCCGAATATAAGCTATTGGCCAGTAATTACAGTAGACTGAGCCAGCGTGTTATAGTGCGAAAAGCGAAATATGTAAGTGTTACGGGCGAGTTAGAAAAAAATTAATTTGTAGATCAAAATGCAAGTCTGCCACTAAAATGTCTATTTAGCATGCAAAATAAAGAGCGCAGCAAGTGAAGAAAAAAGAAAACAATGATTTGCCACAATGATGCAAATTAAAATCATTTTATCAAGCGGAATGAGTAAAATTGTATGAGCATATCCTTTTATGTTTCTTTTTTCCCAAATACAAATTTATGTAGGTACTTGTTGTCTGCAGCAACAAGTACAGGGTGCGGCAAGTTAAGTTACATTGCGTAAGATTTGTTTCGTGGTTCGGGACGTCCAGATCATGTTGAGATACAATGGGGTGCGTAATAGTATTTTTCTCTTTATTTTTACAAATATGTCCAAGCCAGCAATTAACATACGAACCTTGAGAAAAATAGCTAGTGAATAGTGAGTCCCAGAACAAAGCAAAAAGCAAGCGACATGACAATGCGAGTTAAAATTAAATAGCGAGCAATTTAAATGCAAGTGAGGATTAGCTAGTATGAAAATCAAGTGCGTAAGTGTTGGCCAACACGATTTAGTGGGGAAGTAGGTAGGGTTGTTTTATGGGAAGTCGACAGTGAATGCCAGCAGCAAATTTGCGACCAGCGAAAATTAAAAACCATAAAATGTATGCTAATTAGACATAGTGACAGGAAAGTTATACGAGAGCAAGCGAAAGTAGTTCTACTAGGGGACAAGTGAAAATTGAGCCACTGCACATCTAGGTAGACATGATAGCGAAGCCAGTTGCTAGTGAAAATAATCCAGCGAGCAATAGATAGTGAGATAGCAACAAGTCATGTTGTCAAAATAGTGGACATATATGTAGGTAGGAGTTGGGGGTGCTCTGGGTCCAAATATCCACTTAGGGTTTTGAAAATACGTTAAAGTGGATAATATAACATTTATATTCCTCTTTTTTATTGCAGAAAAAGATAGAAAAGCAACACGCCCACCGGATGGTGATAGCCGCCATAGAGCGAGTGATGCTCTTTCTTTGAGGAGGCAGATTTAATAGAGCTGCAATTGCGCCAGCAGCGGTTACATGAGTGCTGGTCACATCTAAGTACTGTCCACGACAATTTGGTGATGGCCAAGGGTGCTGGCATTAATGCCGCTGAGACCATATTAATCGAAGCGGAGGAGAAATGCTACGCCGCAAAAGGCGCCATCATGAGAAGAATAGCCAGCATCCAGCGAACAAATGGGATTCAGCCAGCATCGCCAGCATCAACAGAGGAAAGCCAACCACAACCAGCAATTTCGGTACAGGTCCAGATGCCAGCTCAGCACCATGACTAGTGAACACATGGGGGTTCTTCGACGGAGACAAACAGGCACAGGTTCCATGACCTGTTTGTGGCTGCCATCCACTGCAATAATGATATAGTGCCAGCATACATAATTCACGTACTTAACGAACTCCTTGCGTTGCGAAGCAGCCAAACCAATAGGCAAGTGGCAGCTGACGGATACGAATTACCAGGAGGGCTGGGATCGTCTTAACCAATTATATAACAGGAAATAATCAACTTGCCGTATGCTCTTCAAAACGTTCTCAGTCTTACCAAGTTTACCAGCGAACCCAGATAGCGATGCCCCAAAAACAACTCTAATGTGACTCACGAGATATTGCGCCAGCTTAAAGTGCAAGGGGCGCCAGTAGAGGCATGGGACCTGGTGGTGGTTCCCATGAACGAGGAGCGATTGGATCCTGAGACAGCCCGTCAGTGGGTGTTGCGTCGATATTCGGAGGCTCCAACCATAAAACAAATGTTGGATTTTCTGGACCGGCAAGCAGCACCCAGCAGTAGGCCCACAACCAGTCGACAGTGGTACGATGGGTTCGAGAGCGAGCGTGGGACAAGGACTTCGTGAGTCCGACAGCAATAACACCCGGCAAAAGCATCAGGCCAGCAGCCAGGGAGCAGCCACCAAGGCACGAGCAAGCAACAAGATCAACAGCTACCACCACAGCAAGGGCCAGCGGCCGAAGGCACACCTGTGAGCTTAACGGGAAACAGCATCAGCTGTATCAGCGAGCAGTTCAAAGAATTAAATCTTTCGGCCAGACGAAATTATGTGAGGAAGCAGGGACTATGTGAGAATTGCCTCAAGCGGGGACATGGCTGTACGAGTGTTTCCAAGACCCCTGTCTGAGATGCCCGTGCAGTGGTTATTGAATGAATTATATATGTCTTACAACTTAATTTAACAATAAACAAAAATGCCAACTGAGACAAGAAATCAACGTGTTCTAAGCGCAGACTCTCCAAGAGATACTGGAATCGACACAACGGGGATTGCTGACAAACTTTGGACCCGTTTAGAGAAAAAACTGAAGCAGTTGATGAAGGAATTTTCACTTCAATTTGATGCTAAGCTTGCAGCTGTTGAAGCAAAATTAAATAACAAGGTTAGTGAACTTGAGGAGAAATTTAATATTCTAAATCAAAATCTGCAACGATTGGAATGTTCGGTTGACGAATCTGAAAGAGAAAAGTTCTGTTCCGATGCCATTATCTCTGGAATCCCAGAAACAGAGGGCGAAGATTTAATAAGCATATTTAATAAAATATGCTCTGCAGTGGATCTTGACACCCCTCCACATCTAAATAAGATCTTCCGTGCAAAGACTACCACACGTTCCGATCTTCCTCAGCCACAGCGACGCGACGCTTGCATTGTCATAAAATTACATGACAAAAAAGAAAAAAACAACCTTCTGCGAGCCGCCGCCAAACATCGTGCACTGAAGAAATCAACATTACTTCTCTCTGAAATTGGATTTGATTCGCCCAAAAGCTTCTTCTTAAATGAAAGCCTCACAAAAAAAAACTACCAACTGCAACGGCATGCATTGAAATTAAAACATCACTCTCTGCTCTCCACGGTCCACACAGTCAACGGCCAAGTGTTTGTTCGCGCGACATCAGACGAAACGACGCCCACAAATCCTACTCTAATTACTTGTTTGGATGATTTAAAGAACATTGTTGGACCAGCCTTCGAACATCATTATCATACCAATACAGTACAACATTAACGATCGTTCCTTTTTTTTTTCTTTCTTTAATTTTTGCTTCTATTTTTGAATTTTATTTGCCTGTAATTGTGAGTATACTTTTTAGTTAAAACTGTAAGAGAACCTTCAATTAGTTTTGTTTTTTCTTTTTTTTTCTCATTAACTATATCTAGTTTATTTCTTTTTTTTTTTTTTTCTCTGTCAATTTCTTTTTGTGCCCACTCTTTGCCTAAATAGCTATGTGCAATAATCGAAATTTAACTGGCCTGAATGAAAATTCCAAAGTAATGTTAAACATAATGTGTAGTCGTCATGTCGGTCTTCATCTGTGTCATATAAATGCACAAAGCCTTGTTAATAAGATGGATGAGTTTAAGTGGATATTCGAGAGTAGTTTGGTTGATGTTTTATGTGTATCCGAAACATGGTTTAATTGTAATATTGACAGTGCCTTGTTATGTCCTAAGGGTTATAAGGTTTTCCGGGCAGATCGCTTTGGTCGAATCGGAGGCGGAGTTGCTATTTATATAAAAAATCAAATTAGAGCAAGCGTTGTTCTGCGGTCAAATGAGGTTGATAATGCTGAGTTTTTGTTTATTAAAATTTTAAACGGTGAAGACACATGCATAATTGGTGTTATGTATATGCCACCTAACATAGCCAATTATCGTACCATTAATAGTGTCATTGAAGAGATTTCGCCGTTTTATCCTAAATTCGTTTTGTGTGGTGATATTAATATCAATTTGTTAAATTCATTGGCTAGCTCGAATTTAAGATCAGCAATGAATGCTCAGAATCTTTTTTTTGTAAATTCCACAATCCCTACACATTTTAAGCCAAATTGTGCACCCTCCCTTCTTGATGTTGTTTTGCTTAGTGATACAAATTTGGTCCAACTCTATAGTCAACTCACCTTCCCTGCTTTCTCTCACCATGATTTACTTTTAATTACGCTAAATATAAATATAAATTCAAGTCAATCTAATAGCTATCAGTATCGTGATTTTCGTAACATTGATCTGCAAAATCTGTTTTATGAATGTAACACCCTTCAATGGGATTTAATATACAGAACTCCTGATGTAAATGCACAGGTGACCTTTTTAAATGAATGCATCAGTTACCTCTTTAATAAATATGTTCCATTGAAAACGCGATTTATTAAAAATACAATTTGTCCCTGGTTCTCAAATCAAATAAGAGATGCTATCGTTCTAAGAGATAACTTGTACCGAAGGTGGAGGAGATTTGGGTGCAACCAGATGTACAGTGAGTTCAAGAAAGCAAGAAATAAAGTAACAACACTAATAAAAAAGTCTAAGCAACATCATTACTCTGAAATTTTTAACTCAGACCGTTCGACCAAATTTCTCTGGAAAAAAGTGCGTAGTCTTGGAATAACCAAAAATATAAGTATCGACAACGAAGAAATTGATATTGAAGACCTAAATCGGAAGTTTACAGATGTAGTTGCCCAAGATGATAATAGCTCTCAGCAGTTGTGTTTCAATAATTTTACAGTTGAAGGTTTTGCGCTGTCCAATGTTGATGCAATGACGGTTGGTAAAGCATTTTTCGCAATCAAATCCAAATGCATCGGACTAGACAACATGCATCCAGATTTTGTAAAAATATTACTTCCTCTTATTCTTTCCCACATTACACATATTTTTAACACAATCTTGACTACATCAACATTTCCGTTTGAATGGAAAAAAGTTAAAATAGTACCCGTTCCAAAAAAGTCAAATGTACCTGAATATAGACCAATAGCTATTCTACCATACCTCTCTAAAGTCTTCGAGTCCGTTATTAATCAGCAAATCAGAAATCATATCAATACCTTCAATTTGATTTCCCCTTTTCAGTCTGGCTTCCGATCAAACCACAGCTGTATTACAGCACTTCTTAAAGTTTCAGATGACATTCGAGAAGCCATTGACTCAGATAAAGTGACACTTTTGACCCTCTTGGATTTTTCAAAAGCATTCGACTCAGTGAACCCGGTTCTACTTTGTAAGAAGCTTGCAATACACTTTAATTTTTCTGTGACCTCTATAAAACTTATTTATTCTTACCTCACAAGTCGCGTCCAAAGAGTATCTCACAATGGTGTTCAGTCTGCCTTTCTTCCTGTTCATGTTGGTGTTCCCCAAGGCTCGATTCTCGGCCCGCTTCTTTTCTCTTTGTTTATAAATGATTTGTCTCAATGTGTTTCTTATTGTAATTTCCATATCTACGCTGATGACGTGCAGCTCTATTATAAGTTCCCAACTAACCTCACAGAAGATGCTGCTGTAAAAATCAATGCTGATTTGTCTTCAATAAACGAATGGGCAACCCGAAATCACCTTATCCTCAATCCCTCAAAGTCTAAAGCAATTCAAGTTTTCAAACGACAGTTGTTTTCCTCTCCACGAATTTTACTTAATAACACCTTTATAGAAATTGTACCAAAAGCCAAAAACTTAGGAATTATTTTCAACAGCACACTTACTTGGAATGACCACATTATTAGCATTGTGGGGAAAATATATGCTGCTCTTCGAGGCCTATCTATGACAAGGAATTATCTTCCAGTTGACACAAAGCTGAAGCTTGTGAAAGCACTCATTGTGCCAGTTTTTACATACGGCTGTGAAATATTCGCTGATGCCGACTCAGAGTCCTTTAGGAAGCTCAAAGTGGCAGTGAATGCAATTGCTCGATACGTTTTTAATCTTAAAAGATATGACCACGTCTCTGCGTTCACTAACCGTGTTCTCGGATGCGACCTACAAAATTTCCTTAACTACAGAGTTATCGTTTTTTTATTTAACCTTATCGATAAACAGCAACCAAATTATTTATTTGAAAAAATTATGTTCCCGCGGTCCAATCGTAGTCTTACATTAGTTCTTCCTATGCATACATGTTTAACTTCACGTAGACAATTTTTTATTCATGCCATTAGTCTTTGGAATAATTTACCACTAAACGTTAGACGAAGAATGGTTCACAGAAAGGAATTTTTATCATATTTATTTTCATTCTTAGCTAATCAAAACAATTGAAGTGTCTCATCTTAATTTGTATGTTAATGTTTGTAACTTTTTAAATTAACTATACATATATTTCATTACTGCTATTGTGTTTCTACCTATCTTTAATGTCTTTTTACTCCTGTATGATTCTAAAAGAATTAAATTCTTACACATACAGAGAATCTATGATTAAATAAATAAATAAAAATAAATAAATAAAAATAAACAAATGCACAACAGCGTTTTGTGCCCGGTGCAAGTGAACAAGAGAGCAGTGCCACTGAGGAATGCCTCAGCATTCAGGCTAAGGAAGAGAGAAACCGATTGACTGACCGGGGTCTAGTCGGCCTAGCGCAAGCGAACTGAAGCCAGGGAGCAGCGGAACATGAAGCCAGCAAAGAATGATATTACCAAGACTAGCGTTATACAAAAATATTAAGCCAGAAAAGAATAAAGACAGTGAAACATTTTTAGCATGCTTCAATTCTTTTAAACAAGAAATTTCAGGAGAGCGTACAACACTTCTGCCAACGATCATAATTCGGATTCAGATAAAGGGCAAGATATATGGGTAACTGCGAGCCCAACAAACAGCGTAGTAAGTGATTATGATATTGGTACAGTGGTGGCAAAACGGAAATTAATTGGGATTGAGGGTGATCCGATTTTTATCAAGAGACAAGCGAAAGTCCGCATATTACCTTGGTTTGGGTTAGAAGCGTGGGTTGATGAGGTATTTTGGGTATTGCCAAAAGAATCCAGGTGGACAGCATATTCTCCAGCAAGATGTTGAGCCAGTACAGTTTCAGACGGTGGAGCAATATGCGGACCCTGAATATTGGAAGAGTGGGTCAGTTTCTATTCTGCTAGGGGTAAGCGTTTTCGCAAAGAAATAATCAATGCAATACCGTATAAAATGGGCGATATGGTCGCTATCAGCACGATTTTTTGACTTGTTATTTTTGGAAGCAATGAGCCAAACAAAGCAAGTGATGTTTTTAGCATCACGCCAGCAGCTCGCTGTTTAGAGCTGGAAGACATGGACCAGTTAGTACGACAACTATGGGCTATGGATCAAATGGGGGGCCACACCAGCAGAACAGCAGAAGAGCAAGCGGTTGAATACAACTTTTTGCAAACAACGTATCGTGATGACGAGGGTCGTTGTGCAGTATATGCGGGAATACGAACAGCTAAGCTATATGATGAAAAAGGAAAGCCAGCCGCCAGTGGGAAAGCCAGCTTTGTGTGACGAGACAGTTTAGAGTAGTGTTTGACTGCAGCTGTCAAACTGATTATTGGGCGAGAAGTTACAGTGTTACCTTCATGAAATCGTAATGAGATTGAGAAGGCATCAAATAGCATTCAGCGCAGACATCAAGATGATGTTTCGGCAAGTAAGGATACCACGACAGCCAGTGGATATTCTGGGATCTCCAGAGGATATTCTGGAGGGAGGCACCTACAGAACAGCTAGCAGAATATGTGCTAACGGTGGTCACATATAGGATGACTGCCTCTGCCTAGCTATCAGTTTATTTTCATCGTACAAGACCATGAATTGGACTTGGAAGCAACAAAAAGAAAGATACTAAGCTCCATATGAAATTTTATGATCCCAATGGATACATTGCTCCAGAAGTTATTTTTAGAAAGATCCTTATACAGGACATCTGGAGAGTGAGTTATGGTTGGGATGAACTGTTGCCAGCAGATCTGCAGAGCAGATCTTGAAAACTACTTAAGGAGATAAAGCACCTAGAGAAATTTCGGATTGACCGATTGTTACACGCGAGTCAACAAACAAGGATCCAGATACATGGATTCTCAGATGCTTCAGTCACTGCATACGGTGCAGTAATATATGTGCGTACAGTGGCGACAGACGGACAGCATGAGTCAGTTGGTGACAGCAAAAAAGAGAGTGGCTCCTTTAAATACAGTGAGTATACTACGGCTGGAATTGGCCGTAGCCGAGCAATTGAGCCAGATGCTAGGAGACTGAATGCAAGCGATGGAATGGAAAGGGGTGGAGTATATACTTTGGTCAGACTCAATGGTGGTCTTACATTGGCAAAGGAAACTTCCACGTGATATGAAAAATTATGTGGTCAATCGAGTGTCAGCGATCCAGAGCCTAACTGATGTCAGCTTATGGCGTCATGTGGATACGAAAGCGAATCCACAGATTTGTTAAGCAGAGAAATTATGCCAGCAGAATTGGTGGAAAGCAAGTCATGGTTGCATGACCTGATTGGTTATCCTTACCAGAGAGTGCATGGCCAGTTAAGAAGATATTGGAATCGATACCTGAGACAGCAAAGGAGGAAGAGCGTACAAGAGTGATAGTGGTAGAGTATGCCAGCAGCCTCAATAAGGCAGTGAATATAATTATTTATGTATGGCGATACATCGACCAATTAAAAACAAGAGCAAGCAGACGAAAATTGAACCTTCCAGTGAGTACAGTGAAGAGAGGCTATCAAACGACAACAGCGTTAAGAGCAGAAAAGCAGGCAGTCGCCATAAGAATGCTGCTAAGAGAGGCGTGGTCTGAGGGTTACGGCAAGGACATAGCCACATTACGCAAGCATGGACAGGTACCTGAGCATATCAAAATTGAATCGCTTAAGCCAATTTTCCATAGCGACAGCATACTGAGAGTGGGCGGATGCATACACAAAGCTGAGGCCGTGTATGATGTACGCCAACCAGCGATCATACCAAATGCCACCCGTTTGATATGTCTAATAGTGGACAATGTCCACGTTAGAAATAAGCATGGTTCTAAGCAAGTGATGATGCAAGTGATACGCCAGCATTTTTGGATTCACATAATCCGGAGCGAGCTGAGAAGCTATATACACAAGTGTGTGGTGTGTGTTCGACACAATTACAAATTGGAACAGCAGCTAATGTCGAAATTGCCAGCCGATAGAGAACAGCCAGACAAGCCATTTTTACATCCTGGGGTAGATTATCCAGGACCGTTTACGGTGCGAGTGACAGATAGACAGGGTAAGCAAGTGAGTCTCAGAAAGACATGGAAAGCAATATTTGTCTGTTTTAAGACGAGAGCAGATACAGTGGGTGACTTAACATCAGGGGCGTTCCTTGACTTTTATACTCGATTTATAAGCAGGAAGCGACGATGTAATGTACTGTGATAATGGGACATCCTTTGTGGGTGCCGCCAAAGCGATAAAGCAAGCGTGAAAAGTATGGGAGAGTGAAGAACTCTTTCATAAATTAAGCAAAGAGTAAACTCATTGGATTTTCATGGTTCCCGCGCTCCTCATCAATGGGGTATATATTAGGCTGCAGTTAAATCGATGAAGTATCATCTTAAGCGAATAGTAGGTCAGCATATATTAGATAGCGAGCAGCTAAGAGCATTGTTGATAGAGATAGAAGCTATACTTCACTCTAGGCCAATACATCCTCTGCATGATGATCCAGCAGATCTGCAAGTGCTCATACCAGGACACTTTCTGGTGGGAGAACCGCGGAAGGAATAAAGCTTTGGAAAGAGCGGCAGTCAATGCTAGTGAATTTTTGGAAGAGATGTAGGGAGGAGTATTTAGTGGCGTTACAAGAGAGAAAGAAGTGGAGAAGAGAAAAAGAGAGCATAAGGGTTGGACAGCTCGTGATAGTAAAGAATGAAAATCTCCCGCCAGCGCTATGGCCATTGGGGAGAGTCAGCCAGCTTTTATATAGCAAAGATGGAATAGTGCGATCAGTGATAGAACAGACAGAAATAGGGCAATTAACGAGACCAGTGAAACAAATTATATATACTGCCAGTAGAGACAGCTAGTTAGGGATACATGGTCAAACAAGCCAATTGCGAGTCAAAGGGTGTACAATGGGGAAAGGGATAGGCAGGATAATCAATATCTGCTTCTTCTTTATCTTCCTCAGATCAGCCAGTGAGATGAGTTTATTTTACGACGTCAACCAATAGCAAAGTGAGAGGGATCTACCACCCGAAGAATGAAGGAACTATTGGGAAACGTTCGTTTTCGGGTTG
The DNA here is from genome assembly GCA_916050605.2 of Platycheirus albimanus. Classification (NCBI taxonomy): domain Eukaryota; kingdom Metazoa; phylum Arthropoda; class Insecta; order Diptera; family Syrphidae; genus Platycheirus; species Platycheirus albimanus. Next base: position 95,400,123 of record OU696696.1, on the reverse strand, counting down.
AGTGTTCCGTATGGGAGCCATACGGATTGAAAGATCCTACAATCCTAAGAAGACAGCCCTGAGCAGCCAGTAACATATCATACAGAGACACAGCAAACAATGCTTATTTATATTAACTTATGTATTAGTCTATATATTTTTCCATGCCAGCCTGCGAGTGGTGTATTATTTTTAGTCTTCTTTGAGCTAGCGAATAAGCAAGTCAATAAATTGGGTTTTTTCCGTACAAGGTTCTCCCAAGCAAAATTGTCAGTGTTCTTATTTATTTATTTTAGTACGGTTGCGATTTCCTTTTCAATGCGAAAATAAATGGCGCCTAAACAAAATTCGGGTGGAAAAGGAATACCATAAGATTTTATGACTCGAGATGATGCACTAGCTGAATATCAATAATACGAAAAAAATTCAGTTGCTCCAATCCGAAAAAAAGCACAGATGTTCACCACTTACGGGTTAATTTTAATAACTAACAAGATTTTAAACACAAGAAGAAGTACAAGGGTCATCATTCAGCAATAGGAAATGAAGAACATCGACTTCACTGCTAAACCAAAAGCAACACCTACATCAAATTCACATAGTCCTAAATTCCCGCAAACAAAGTTCAATGACTTACCATATTTCTAAGCGATCGAGGACTTTCATTAGATGAGTTGAAGCATTTAGAGGAGGAAAAGTTAACGCAAAACAAATTGGCAATTCACATAGCATCAGCAATATTCTTACTATTGATGTATCCAGCAAAGGTGTTGAAATCAATTCTTAGAATAATTCTACTTCACACAAATTTCTCTGTAAAACCATGGAAATGGAATCAAATACATGTGGAGTAAAATGTAACAATAAGAAAATAATGAAAGTTAGCTTTTAGTATTAATTAAATATTCAACAATAAAGGTCAGACAAGTTGACTGGTTAAAAAAACATTTTTTTATAGAATTCCGTTTTATTTTTAATAACTTATATAAAATCTATAGTAGTCTGGAGTTTGCGTTTGACTGTCGCCATCTAGTCCCTCTAAACATCGTTACGAATAGCTTTATACAATACTATCTGAAGATAGCACCGGCACCTAGTATCCACTATTTGCAAAAAAAATTATTTCCTATTCATATTACTATGAATGAATGAATAAATTAAATTGGGGGAAAGCGCCAGCGACTTTAAAGATTTATTGTGCCCCCTTTTAGCGCTATGTGAGGATACTCATCCTACAGCACTTCCTCCAACTTGGTTTCTTTTACGAAGGTAAGTATTTGAGGTATTTTTAAAGAAGGTAACCTGCCCACGTACCAAAAAAAACCGTTAAGAGCAGATTTCCGATATTTGCATTTTTAGCCAAAAACTAATAATATGCACGACTGGGTGCAGGCACGATGATACCCTTTGTTTAAGAAGTGTTTGTACCCCTCATTTTGAGCATATCGACAGTTTTAAAAGACATGTTAATTTTTCCCGTTTTTTCGATATACTTAGACCAATTGAATTAAGTAGTTTATAGTCACTTAACAGATGTCGGTTACTTGTATTTTAAGACAAAACTGAAGAACGCAGTCATAAATGAAATACTCGAAACAAAACAAAAATATATATGTATACACACAAAGAAATCCAAAATTGTGAAAGTTATTTTTGTAAAATTTGGTAAAAATTAAAAAAAATTTGGTTAAAACTGGAAACCTCGTTAAGGAAGCTTTCATATTTAAAATGTAGATTCCGTCTTTTGGGTGCTGTGAAAAATTATGTATAGGTACATAAAGACTAAACCATTTCGTTGATGCCGTTGTGCACTTATAGCCAGTTTAACCAAACCGATTTCCGCGTTATTATCATATGTATATAATAGGTTTATTACGTAAAAAGTTAAATACAAATTGTTAGGGCCTTTTTAGAGCAAATTAGAAAAACCGAAAAAAAGTTGGCTAAAACTCAACAGCTCGCTGTATCGGAGCCACCATTTAAAAAGAGTACCTGAAAAAATGCAATGTAAATATGATGGAAAGCTGTGAAGAACTATACAACACAAAGTTTGATTGATTTCGATACAACCGTTGCCAACTTATGGCCATTTGAAAAAAGCCGTTCAGAGCAGAACTCCGTTATTTGCATTTTTAGCGAAAAACTAAGAATGCAGTTCTCTTAAAAACACTACAAGAATATAACACATAAAGTTTAATCAAAGTCGTTAGAGCCATTTTCGAGCAAATTATAAAAAGACAAGAAAAGTTGGCTAAATCTCAACTGCTCGTTGTATGGGAGCCACTGTTTAAAACGGTTTTACTGAGAAAAATTGCAACGATATCTTATAGAAAACTATGAAAAACTATGCCAAACAAAGTTTGAATAAATTCGATTAAGCCGTTGTGAAGTTATGGCGATTTGAAAAAAGCCGTTTAAACCTGATTTTCGCTACGACCGTTTTGAGTTTTATCAAAATCGTTAGATCCGTTTTCGAGAAAATACAATTCAAACTACTATATATCAAGTTTGAAGAAAATCCGTTAAGCCGTTTAGGCTGTAGCATGACGTGAAAAAGCGCACAGACGCACACCCGCACAAACAGACCGACGGAAGGTATGGCGAAAACCACTTTTTTGGACTTCTCTATCATCGTAATGTCATGTTTGATTAAAACCTCGATTTTTTTTGTCTGCACTAAACCAATACATATTTGCCTTATAGAGCAAGTTAAAATAAATGGCATACGCAGGGATGGTTGCCATCACCTAATGCACAGACGGAGATGTACATTGTACACGTATTCACGGACAGGAAAAAATATTTCCAGGGTGTTTCAGGCAAGAGGAGTACGAGTTGGCAGTCTGTATTGGTCTGTGAACCTGCCCTTCTCCATTGTACATACATTTTTATAGTAATTTCATGAAACATTTTATTTTAGTTCTGAACGTCGTCGTCAATGGCGGCGCTAGTTGTCTTATCTACTTTACATGAAATGTCTTCTATTGTTGTTTTTGCTTCCCATAACAGTTTAGACAAAAACCACTAAAATTACTCTCCATTCAAAGCTTGTGAACGTCGTCCATAGATGGCGCACAAAACGTTCCGCTTTTTGGGAATACTATAGATTTTTAATACAATGCCTTCTCTATCTGGTAACTACCCACGTGTTATAGAGTTTTGTGCATTTGTGCACCACATCTACCTAATATGTGGTTCGGTGTTTCTTCTTCTTCATCGCGGAATCTGCTTGTCGCGCTGCTTGATAGCCCTAGGATATTAAGTGTGCAGTGCCCTGTGAGGAAGCCCGTTATGACGGGCGCGTCGAGAATAGAATAATAATTCTTAGGAAACAAATATTTTTTTGAAGTACCTATGTATCTTATTATTATTTGTCTTGCAATCGAAACAGAAAATCTGATTTCAATTAAAGAAGTTTCAGGGAAACTGGCTTATTCTGCATTTTTAGCATGTGAGGAGCTTAACAAAGAGGATTCAAATCAGCGTTGGTTGCTCGGGAGATAAATTTTAAAAGAAATGAAGAAGGATTCTTCGCCTTGAACTTCGAAGCGATGAAAGAAAAAGATCCTGAATAATTTTTTTTAATTTACGAGGATATCTCCACGCACTCATTAAACCTCACCTTGAAAAAAAAAATCTATGAGAACAACGTCAAACGCGCGCAAATATTCAAATATTTCGACTCTTGTTTCGGCTTCGCTTCATGCTACGTGGTTTGTGTACTTACTTTTTTATATCAAAACGTAACGTTAAGGCTCAACGCCTGATTGTGAGCATTATACCTGAATTCCTATTAAAATTATTTTAAATAAAAACACCATTAAGTTTGAGTCAACTAATTAAATTTTATTAATATTAATTTATTTTGGATGCATTTCGACCGATGTATCAGTCATCTTCAGCAACACGACTGAGTTACATATATAGTTGTCACTTACATAAACAGAAAACATTAGAATGAAATTACACATACAATACATTATGATAATTGAAACAGTAGAGATATAAACAATGATTATGCAATTTTAATGGAAATAACTAGAGTGACTATATTTCACATGATTTTGATTTTTATGTTAAGAGTAAAAGAGAAACAAGAAGAAAAAGAGAAAAGCAGTTAAAAACAATTAAACAAAAATGATTCTATGTTTCCATTATCTGCATTTAATGCAGAGTTGTCTCTATGTATATAAAAGCTTTCGATGGCATCAAGCTTATTGTTGTCTGAGGCGCTTGTCAAGAGGCGAACATCATTTAAAGTGATTGGTAAATGTTGTTCTTGTAATGCATGTGCTGCAATCGCTGATTTTTTCACATCGTTGTTTTTTATATAGTTTTGATGGTCTTTAAACCTTGTTGAGACTGATCTTTTTGTTTGACCATAATATTTACGTCCACATTTGCATTTAATTTCATAAACGCCGGATTTTTCTAAGTTGTCTTTTTTGTCTTTAACACTTGTCAATTTGTTTTTTAGTTTAAATTTATTAGAAAATACCATAATGATTTTGTTGCGGTGGAACACTGTTCTTAGTCCATTTGTTATGTCTGGTGCGAAGGTCATTGACACTCGACTCAAATCATCTGTTTGTGTTGTTTTCTTCCGTGTGAAAAAAGTTGAAAGCTGTTCTTTTTTATGTTTGTTTGAATGTTGGCGGATTATATTATCAATCAAATTTGATCCATATCCATTTATATTAGCTATGTTTAGAATGTATGTGTATTCTTGTTTGTAGTTTTGGCTAGATAATGGTAAGCTGACCAATCTATGTGCCATAGAATGGAAAGCAGATATCTGCTTTCCATTCTATGGCACATAGATTGGTCAGCTTACCATTATCTAGCCAAAACTACAAACAAGAATACACATACATTCTAAACATAGCTAATATAAATGGATATGGATCAAATTTGATTGATAATATAATCCGCCAACATTCAAACAAACATAAAAAAGAACAGCTTTCAACTTTTTTCACACGGAAGAAAACAACACAAACAGATGATTTGAGTCGAGTGTCAATGACCTTCGCACCAGACATAACAAATGGACTAAGAACAGTGTTCCACCGCAACAAAATGATTATGGTATTTTCTAATAAATTTAAACTAAAAAACAAATTGACAAGTGTTAAAGACAAAAAAGACAACTTAGAAAAATCCGGCGTTTATGAAATTAAATGCAAATGTGGACGTAAATATTATGGTCAAACAAAAAGATCAGTCTCAACAAGGTTTAAAGACCATCAAAACTATATAAAAAAACAACGATGTGAAAAAATCAGCGATTGCAGCACATGCATTACAAGAACAACATTTACCAATCACTTTAAATGATGTTCGCCTCTTGACAAGCGCCTCAGACAACAATAAGCTTGATGCCATCGAAAGCTTTTATATACATAGAGACAACTCTGCATTAAATGCAGATAATGGAAACATAGAATCATTTTTGTTTAATTGTTTTTAACTGCTTTTCTCTTTTTCTTCTTGTTTCTCTTTTACTCTTAACATAAAAATCAAAATCATGTGAAATATAGTCACTCTAGTTATTTCCATTAAAATTGCATAATCATTGTTTATATCTCTACTGTTTCAATTATCATAATGTATTGTATGTGTAATTTCATTCTAATGTTTTCTGTTTATGTAAGTGACAACTATATATGTAACTCAGTCGTGTTGCTGAAGATGACTGATACATCGGTCGAAATGCATCCAAAATAAATTAATATTAATAAAATTTAATTAGTTGACTCAAACTTAATGGTGTTTTTATTTAAAATAATTTTAATATATTAGAGTCATCGTCATTGTTCAACATTTTAATAACTGAATTCCTATGTCTAAGCTTTTGTGTTCTGTCAAAGCGAAGCTCAAAGCGTAGTTGTGAAGAAGGCATTATAGGCTGTTTCCAGGTGCGAACGCAGAGGGTTTTATCGGTTGAAACCCTCCCGAAATTTGTAGAATGAAAAAATTTACCATTCATTCTTTAAAAGAAAAACAAAACAATATACATATGTATGTATAAAATTGCAAATATAAAATTAATTTGAAAATTTCCTTCTGTCAGCGAAAAAATACCTCTCCAAACACAAACCATTTCTATCGATATACATTTCCAGGTATTTAATTTTTTTTTTTTGGTATGAGTTTTAGATTTTGGTATGTTTCAACTAGTTTGGCTTCTTTTGCAATTTCACATAAACGTAAATAATGTATACGTATTCTTGGTTTGTAAATGTAGACACTTCAAAAAACGTTTCTAATCAACCATTACAAATCTTTTATTCCAATTTTGTTAGGTAAGTTCTGACAAATAGCTAGTTCAACAAACAACTGAAAACGGTTATTATTGTGAACTATTATTGGAAACTTAGGTATTAAATCAGAAACCTTTTTTACCTGCTAAAGGTTTTCCCAAGTATCATAAAATGTATGGGCGTTTCCTGATATAGCACCTACACACATAATTAAAAAAATTACCTAAACCCTTGCAGCTTGACGCATAAAGACCCTTTTTTCTAATTTTTATCATAAAATCTTTGCGTTTTTCTGCATACTTATTTTGACTTTTATTTTATCAATATAGTTACGTTCACCTTAAAATATATTAAAACGCTATGTTTATAAAGGAGAAAATTGAGACGAAAGTCAAAAAATTAGCGTGGGCCAGAAAATTGGAACAGGCTAGGAACTATATATCTTAAAACTGGGACGAAATGTCAAATTTATTTGAACGCATTTACAAAGGCTTTAATTTTTTCTAAAAATAAATTCTTAAACGAAGTTTCTACCAGTCGTACTAACAGCGCAATTACCGTTAACATGGGTCCGGGAGTCAGGGTACACAAGTAAGCCTTTTCTTAAATCCATAAAAAACTGTATAGAGGGTGATTCACGAGCGTTGTGCCAAAAAGATAGAGCGTGTAGGTTGAGTTAAGACAAGAAAAAAATCGTATAGGAGGGGGGTCTATTCCCCCCCCCCCCGTTTAGCCGGGAGGGGCAATTTTCTGAAAAATTGACTTATTTTGTAAAAAAAAAATATTTAAAATCAACGGCTTCGTTTACAACACCGTGTTATACTTTTTTGGAAAGCCAAAAACTTTTTCTTTTATTTTGTTTTTAAATTAAATTGTTTTAACGAATAGTTTAAGAAATATAATTTTTCAAACTCAAAATTTTGAAAAAAAAAATTTGAAAAAATAATTTTAAAACTAATTTCTTTCAAAATTTTACGTAATTAAGTATAATTTTTGTTCTCAGAATTCAATGCTTCCATTAATTTTTAATCCAACACTGAAAACTTAACGGCTCTACAACTATTTGTTGCCAAGGTATTCAAAAATAACCGAACCTACTTCTTCACAAAAACAAGAAAATCTAGCCTTACGGGATGGCACAAGTGATCATTTAGCCAATTCTTTCGTGTTTTTGTGAAGAAAAAGGTTCGGTTACTTTTGAATACCTTGGGAACAAAAAGTCGTATAGCCATACGATTTTCAGTGTTGGATTTAAAATTAATGGGAGCAATGAATTCTGAGAACAAAAATTGGACTTAATAACGTACAATTTTGAAAAAAATTAGTTTTAAAATTCTTTTTTCAAATTTTTTTTCGAAATTTTGAGTTTGAAAATTTATATTTTTTCAACTATTCGGTAAAACAATTTAATTTAAAATTAAAATGAAAGAAAAAGTTTTTGGCTTTCCAAAAAGGTATAACACGGTGTTGTAAACGAAGCCGTTGATTTTTAATATTTTTTTTACAAAATAAGTCAATTTTTCAGAAAATTGCCCCTCCCGGCTAAACGGGGGGGAATAGACCCCCCCTCCCATACGATTTTTTTCTTGTCTCAACTCAACCTACACGCTCTAACTTTTTGGCACAACGCTTGTGAATCACCCTGTATAAAAATTGGATACATGTAGGCCTTTACCCTAAATAAAATAAAATGCACGACTGGGTCGCACGTACTTGCTCTGTGGGTGCAAAAGTACGATGAAAACAAACTTTTCGATCAATGAGAACAACTCATTTTTGAAAAATTTGGTAAAACCTAAACAAATTTGACTGAAACTGGAAAAACTGATATACGGGAGCGTTAAGAAACCTTTAATATTTAAAATTACGAGGTTATCTTTTGGGTGTTATAAATGATACAAATGTCCACTTATGGCCAAATTAATAATACTGTTAAAAGCAATTTCCGCTATTATCATGTATAGCCAAAAACTTAAAATGCAGTTTTGTTTGAAGTATTCTATGTATGTTACATACAAAGTTTCATAAAAATCGGGTTAGCCTGTTTTGAGTAAATTAGAAAAAATGAAAAAAAAAATGGTCAAAATCTAGTGGCTCTTTGTATAGGAGCCACCATTTAAAAAAGAGAAACTGAAAAAAAAAAAAATCAATGCCATCTGATAGGAAGCTGTAAGGAACTATACAAAACAAAGTTTGAGTGAATTAAATGCAACCGTTGACAACTTATGGCCATTTGAAAAAAAAGCCGTTAAGAGCAGATCTCCGTTATTTGCAATTTTAGCCAAAAACTAAAAACGCAGTTCTCTTAAAAACACTAAAAGAATATAACACACTAAGTTTAATCAAAATCGTTAGAGCCGTTTTCGAGAAAATTAGAAAAAAAACAAAAAAGTTGATTAAAACTCAACGGCTCGTTGTATGGAAGCCACCGTTTAGAAAGGCTTCAGTGAAAAATTTACTAAACCATACTATAGAACACTATGAAAAACTATGTCAAATAAAATTTGAGTTGATTCAATCAAGCCGTTGTGAACTTATGGCTATTCGAAAAAAAAGCCCTTAAAACCTGATTTTCGTTACGACCATTTGAGCCAAAAACAAAAAACGCAGTTTTGTTAGAAATGCTTAAAGTTAGCTATATTTTAAGTTTAATCAAAATCGTTAGAGCCGTTTTCGAGAAAATCCAAATTGAAAAAAACCGTTACTTGAAAGGTACAAGTTTGAGCCGGGCTATGACGAAATAAAAAAAATCTCGACAACCGTTTTTCTTGAAACTGCTATATATCAAGTTTGAAGAAAATGCGTCAAGCCGTTTAGACTGTAGCATGACGTGAAAAAGCGCACAGACGCACATACGCACATACGCACATACGCACATACGCACATCCGCACATCCGCACAGACAGACCGACGGACGGTATGGCGAAACCCACTTTTTTGGGCTTCTCTATAATCGCAATGTCATGTTTGATTAAAACCTCTATTTTTTTTTCTGCACGAAACCAATACTTGCCCTATTGAGCAAGTAAAAATATAACCTACAAATTAGGAGACACATTGTATTTTTAAATTGCAATACACTGTAGTAGATCTTACAATAATTTCTCACGAACCTGCTCTTATGAGATAGTGGTTTTGAGATTTTGTAAACCAATATTAGCAAACAAAATCATATGAAATTTTATTAATTACTCAAAAATCACTAGTTTAACCGTTTTTTAGAAAAATTAAGGAAGCCATCTGATTTCTTTTAGGGGAAAGTGGTATTAGATTTCATAGAGCCTAAGACGGCACACTGCCCTTTTCTCTGGTTCTAGTGTATGAATTGCGAAAGTCTGAACACATCCTTGCTTGTTTAGTTTGTGCGAGAAACCTGAGTTGAAATCACTTAAAGTGATAGTTGACTGTCGCTTTTGTGATAGTCGATATTGACTATTACCTACTTTTGGTATTATATAAGGTGATCGCCAAATTTTTGTGGATTCCTGGCAGCACTTACAATTTTGACATTTTGATTTTTGCGCTGTGGTTGTATTACTATTATGTCAGTTCAGGAAAAGAAAGCATCTATTAAATTGTATGTATTTGCGCACGCGAAGAAGTGAAGTTATTTGAATTTGTATTTGAAGGGATCATTTTATTTGATATGTTCTGTGGGGTAGGTATAGGTATGTAGAACTTTTCTTTGTCTTTTTCCATCAATCGCATTTTCCGAGTGCAAAAGCTATTGAGGTAAATAATATTCTTTCGTTTTAACAAACTATTACGTCTGAAACTAAGTATTACTGAAAAAGCGGACAGCAGAGTAGAGAAACTCTGCTCTGAAAGTGATCAGAAAATAAAAGACATCAGAGGCATACATTCTCCGAACATACTTAACCTACATAAGGTATATCAACATAAACATATGAACTTAAAAGTATAAGAATATACTTACGGGTTCAGTCTTCATCAGTAAAGTAGATGATCCATTTTAATAGGAAGTCTGGGCCACGGGCGAACATAAATGATACTGGTATCAAATGAAAAGTAGTTGGGAGTTCGTTCTAAAAATCCAATATTTCCAAAATCGCTCGAGCTAAATTAACTAAAATTGATCGAAGCGGATTTGAAAGCATTTCAATTTGAAATTTCATCAATCCTATCTGCATAATATTTTGTTGGAAATGTATGCTACAATTTACACATTGACCAGTGAAAATGAATAGTTTCACTTTTTTTTACGCACCAAATATATTTACACACAATGTATCGTAACTTAATATATAATAAATAATGCTTTTTAGTTTAAGCTGTTCAAGTTTTTCTTCACTATGGGAACACAATAAACTATTTAATTTAGCGGAGCTTACACTTGCAATTATAAGGTGCGGTGGAACTCTCAATATCAAAGCGTCACGTTATATTTTACGAGAGGCATTATCAAATCATGTTTATAATCTTGTAGAAGAGAGGCTTTATCAAATCATATTTCCTCCGTTTTATGTGACAACCAAAAAGAGATCCACTATAACCAATTTGTTAGAGTTTACTACATTTTGTATTGACGCGTTTGAAAAAAAAAACAAGTTGACTGTATTTTTACTGACTTTAGCAAAGCATTTGACAAGCTAAGCCACCATATTCTTTCAAGAAAAATGCAATATATGGGTCTTAATGATAGATTTGTTTTGTGGATATCCTCATATCTAAAAGATAGGTTATATAGTGTTGTTTTTAAAAGCGAACGTTCTAAATGTTTTACTGTTAACACCGGGTGTACCTCAGGGTAGCCACCTTGGCCCGTTATTATTTGTACTATTTATTAACGATCTTCCGTCCGTCCTAGAAAATTCTTTGTCTCTTATATATGCCGATGATGTAAAAATTTTTCGTACAATCAACTCTGTAGAAGACTGTGCTCTCTTACAAAAAGACCTTCAAAGTTTCTGGGAATGGTATAATATTAATAGTTTAGTTTTAAATATTGACAAGTGTAAAACAATGTGTTTTACACGCAAGAAAAATGTGATTGTCTATAATTATGCGATTGATTTGTCACCTCTTAGTATCCTGTCTTGCTTTACTGACCTTGGGATTGTGTTGGACTCAAAATTAACTTTTATTGACCATTTTGACTATATTATTAAAAAAGCTATCATGACTCTCGGTTTTATTAAAAGATTTGCTCGAGAATTTCGTGATCCCTATGTTCTAAAAACTCTTTATGTCTCATTCGTAAGATCCATCTTAGAGTATGGTTGTGTTGTATGGGCGCCATATTATGCGGTTCATATAAATACTCGTAGATTGGAGTCCGTTCAAAGAAGATTTATGAGATTTTGTTTAAGATTTCTACCATGGTCGAATAGAATTATCTTGCCACCTTACGCTCAACGTATTCAACTAATAAATCTTCCATCTCTAACGAGTCACAGAGCATATCTACAATTTTGTTTTATTATCGGGATAATCAATGGATCCATTACAGCCCCATTGATACTTTGTCGATTAAATTTCATAGCTAGTCAGTATAATTTGAGAAGGCAGTTACCAATTTCCAACATTTATAGTAGATCAAACTACGGTGCTAATAGTCCTTTAAATCTCTTAATAAATATTTACAATCAAAATTCAAATTTAATTAATTCCACCAATGACAATGTAAAATCACTCAACTTAAGAAAAATATTTTTTAATCAAAATAATCCATAATGTACATTAGATATATAATTTTTTTTTTTTTTTGTTAATACATTATTGTAATGGAAGTTGTATATAATATATATAGGTACTAGTTTTAAGATATATTATATGTGATAAGAGTTAACGTTAGTCCTTTAACGTATTAAATAAATAAATAAATAGACATTTACAAAAATAAAAATAAAACGGTAAGTTTTTTACATGGACTATATTTTCAAAGTAGCATGATGCATGTTTTCTTAAATAACATCACCTAGATTGTCATCAATATAAATGTTGTTAATGAGGCCTAAAGTAAGTAATAAATAATACATGTTTTGCTTTTTTTGGTTAAGAAATTATAAAAAATAACGCTAAACGAAAAAGTGCATAGCACATAGTGCATGTAAATATGCTTTGTAGTGTAAGTTAGTTCAAAACTAAGTTTGTATTTGATAAAGGGCACTAAATTATACATCAAATATCAAATTAAAGGTAAATAAAAAGTCTTTAAAATTATGTTAAGAAATTAGGAATCACAGCCGATCTTTTTAAGATATTGACGTTTAAAAAGTAAGTAAAAAAAACTTGATTTCGAATAACTTAAAACAAAATATTACAGAATATAGGATATGTACAAAAATAATTTTTATTGCTATGAAAAAATAGATAAAATACATTTCATTTGATACCAGATTCATTTCCCTACGTATCTTACATCGGAAAATATAAGCAGTTTTGACGGGAAAATAAGTGAAATTCTGCTTCAGAATTATTCAACTTCAACCTCAAATATCTCAAAACCCCCCACATCGGTTTTAAAAATATTTTACCCACATAATGTCCTTAATATCAACTTTCATTTTGATACTAGATTCATTAGTGGACGCACTGGCCCAGGTTCCCTAGGAAAATGGGCAATCTCCTTTTCGGAGTAAAAGAGTAAAAGAGTTCCAACGAGGTTAACATAGCACTTCACTTTTCTTTTTATTTGAATACATATGTACATATATGTATTTTAATTTGAAATCATTTAATTTTAAAGAAATGTTTTCAATTTGAACTTTCATTTTCTTTGAAACCGTTGCCGTCAAATTATAGAATGAGCTAAAAGCCAAACAAAAATATAAGCGTCAAAAGTGATACGCTTCGAAGCCAACCAATTCCAATTCAATTGATATTTTAGCGGCGGCGGCGCGGCGGCTGGAAATAAAAACAAATAAAATGGCCGCCGAATTTATTTTAAGTGTTAAAAAAATGGCTTAAGAAAAGGAAATTAATGGGATATTAAATTCGTATCATTAATAGTTCAGAGCGCTCTGAGCATAATTGGTTCAGAGGACGTTCAGAGCGAGCTCGATAAACTCGAACTTTGTTCAGAGCTCTTTTTTGAATGAAAACAGAAAAACTGTTCAAGAAATCAGATGGCTTACTTCATTTGTTTCCCCAAAAAACGTTTTAACTAGCGTTTTTTAAGTGATTCATAAAATACTTCGGCCTTATATTTTTGACGGACATAATATATATATATACAGTCAAAATTCTTTATAGTGAACCTTCAATGGAACAAAAAATAAAAAAATTATAAAATTCGTTATAAAGAAGTGTGAAATGTGTTTTGAAACCTCGTGTTCCTTTTTATTTTCAAAGAAAATTGGTATAAAAAAGAAATTAGTGAAAGAAATTTATATCTTTTGTTAAGAAAAGCAATTTTTGATTGCGCATTTAAAATTTTGTTTTTATTTTATTATAAAAATCTTCCAATTTAGAAAGTTTAAAATTGGCATCATCTTTAGTTTTATCACTTGTTTCAATAAAACTTCAACAATTCTGAAATGCAGTTCTCTTATCACTATAGAAGGGCTTTTTCGTCTCGTATGAAGTAAACTCTTTTCAAATTGCTGTTGTTCTCGATTATTATTGATCATATCGCTGACAATAGACCTTAGTCTTCATCGGACCAATTGTGAGAAGTACCAATGACAGCTTTGTTAAAACAACTGAGGATTGAACTTGTTTTACCTTCGAAAAGTGACCCTGCAAACTTAAACTAGATAACTGTACATTTTTTAATACATCTATTTATTCGATGGAACCTAACTAATATGGGATATTTTTTTTAAGAAGAAGGGGAACAAAATGAAATTTGCTATAGAAAGTAGAGTTCGTTATAAAGTAATTTTAGGGTGTACTACAGAATCCCCAAAAAAAAAATCCCCATGGCTTAAAATCCCCAAAAGTTATAATCCAACTAGCTATAATATCCCCACATTCATAATGCACATGGATGAAATCCACACCTAAACAATCTTTTTTGCCAAAATCCCCAAGAAATCCCCAAATCCCCAGTGTCCATGTACATCTAAATTATGTGCATTTAGTTTTCAGAAAAATCTCATGAAATTATTTTTATTGTGAATCTAACTAATAAGTGATAATGATTAAGTTTTTCTTTTCGTTTTATTTAAGACTTTATGAATATTTATTTACTTACTAATTTTGAAAATATATTTTTATTTTAATAAACATTACAAGCACTAAAAAGAATTTTATATTCACTCTTTGGATTACATTTCCTGCAATATGAATTAAACCAAATATCACTAAAACAAATATGTTCAAGCAGTGCATCATGCGATCAAATCGCGCGCGCGATTTGATCGCATGATGTACTGCTTGAACATATTTGTTTTGGTAATTTTGGTTTGGGGATTTTCGGCTTGTAGATTTTCTCTTTGGGGATTTGGGGGATGGGGATTTTACTTTGGGGATTTTGCGTTTGGGGATTTTCGTTTGGGGCTTATGTTTTGGGGCAAACGTTACCAACCCGTAATTTTACTGTACCTACATACATATTTATGTATGAGGGGACTGCGAAGGTAGAGAAAGATGAATATATTTCTGATGACTGATAAAATGTTTTGTGTTTCTTCGGTTACTTGACAGTTGAGAGACTACATTTACTTCAGCTCCCCACACACATCACACTTGTGTGAGAAAAATCAAAATTCTTTCTGATTTATATATTTTCCCCCATGATGATCTTAATTAGAAGGAAACAAGTAAACACTTTTTGGAAAGACATAGCTTTAATAATTCTCAATTTTCAAATTTTGCCGCCCTTGAAATTTGCCGCCCTGGGCAAATGCCCGGCGCGCCCCCCTAGATCGGGCCCTGGTGAAACCTTAATAGGTGTCACTCGATTTTTATCGCAAAAAGGCGATAGTCACGGTGATTATCACCTTACATAATACCAAATTTGCGATGGTGACTATCAACTATTACCTTACATAATTCCACCCCTGATTTGAACGGTTGTGTGTTCAAGTGCCTAGAATAAAGTAAAATATAGTGCACGACTGGATCGGACAAACTTGCTCTAATGTGAGACAGTGGTCTTGGGGTTTGAGACTTTGGAACAAAAGCAGTGAAAAAACTAAGTATATGAAATATTATTGATTACTTAAAAATCCATATACATAGTTAAAACGTTTTTTGCAAAAATAAGTAAGCCATATGATTTTGTTTATTGTTAAATCGTTCGACCAGTTTCTTTTAAAAAACAGTTTTTTTTTTGAAAAACTTTTCCAAAATATATTCCAAATTTTGTTTTTGAGTATGCCAACTTCTAGCACTTTGCAGTTTTATCTGAAAAATAGAATAAAAAAATAGCTTGAACCGTTTTTGAAAAAAAAAAAAAAAAAAAAAAAAAACAAAAATAAAAAAGACAATTAAATTTTTTTTTAAACTCAAAAAAACTTTTTTTCAAAAATCCGTCAAGTAGCTTACGAGAAAATCTGATTTTAAAAAACCGGTCATATGGGAGGTACCGTTATAAGACTTTTGCTGCAAAATCTATTCCAACCAAAACATAAAGTATGCACAAAAAACACTGTTCAGAAAGATTTATCAAAATCGTAAGAGCCATTTTTGAGAAAAATAAATTTTTCACTAAAAATCGTATGGCACCGTTAGTTTTGGAGCTAGAATGCTACTTCCAAAAACCCCTTTGTAGGACGTCATAATAATACAATGTACCAAGTTTGAAGCAAATCGGTCCGTTTAGGCTGTAGGTAACTATACAGACAGACAGACACACGGACACGAACCGATTCTTTCAAAATTTTACACATACATATATAGCTGTAGGTAGCCCCATTCGTACTGCATACCAATATTTTCAAAACATATTTTTTTGTATTTTTAAAAGAATTTTTAAAAAAAAATTTAAAAAATTAATATTTTTAAAACTGCTTATAACATTTTTTTCTAAGAATTATAAATAAATGTATTTGCTGAATACCTATGAACTGGCGCTTTTGAATTTTTATTTAAATTTTTTTCAAAAAGTTTCTCAAAAAAAACTTTTTTTCTCAAAAACCGCTCCACAGATTTCTATAAATTTATTCTCATAAATTCAAATTTATCGAAGAAATAAAATGGCGACAGACAGAATTGTTGGACCTACTTTTTTCGACTTCTCTATCATCGTAATGTCATGTTGGATTGTTAGATTTTTTTTTACGAATGCATAACTTGCCTTATAGAGTCTATAATCGCAAGTAAATAAAGAAAACGATTGGGTCGTACAAACTTGCTTTAATATGTTAAAATGGTCTTGGGGCTCGAGATTTTGGGACAAAAAAAAATTGAAAAAACCAGACGAAATTTTATTAATCACTTAAAAATCAATACTTTGAACCCTTTTTGGGGAAAATGAAGTTAGCATCAGGTTTCTTTTACTTTTTTGAATTTTACAAAAAAAAAATTTCAAAATCGTTCGACCAGCTCTTTCAAAAAACAGTTTTTTTGAAAAACTTTTCGAAAAAATATTCCAAATTTTGTTTGAGTATGCCAAACTTCTAGCACTTTGTAGTTTTCATCAGAAAAATAAAATTAAAAAAAAAATAGATGAAACCGTTTTTGGAAAAAAACAAAAAATTAAAAATTTTTTTTTATTTTTTAAAAAACTCAAAAAAACATTTTTTGAAAAATTTAAGAATTTATATAATTTCTATATTAAAAATTTCATCGAAGTTCGTCAAGTAGCTTGCGAGAAAATCGGATTTCAAAAAACCGGTCCCATGGGAGGTACCGTTATAAGACTTTTCCTGAAAAATCCATTCCAATCAAAACGTAAAGTTTGCACATAAACACTTTTCAGAAAGTTTTATCAAAACCGTAGGAGCCGTTTTTGAGAAAAATTATTTTTTCGCTAAAAACCGTATGGCAGGTACCGTTAGTTTTAAAGCTAGAATGCTAATTCCGAAAACCCCTCTGTAGGACATCATAATAATACTATCTACCAAGTTTGAAGCAAATCGGTCCTGCCGTTTAGGCTGTAGGTGCCGATACATACGGACGGATAGACAGACAGACAGACAGACAGACAGACAGACAGACAGACAGAATTGTCGGACCCACTTTTTTCGACTTCTCTATCATCGTAATGTCATGTTTGATTGTTAGAATTTTTTTTACGAATGCATAACTTGCCTTTAGTAGGCCTATAATCGCAAGTAAAAATCTAAGAAAAAAAAGTAGATTAACAAAACAATATTCTCGTTTTTTTGCGTGTTCTAACAGAATATTGAAAAGTGAATATATAAACAATATTAATGTTGGTTAAACTGTATTGAGCAAATAAATTGTTTCTAATAAGAAGTGAAATAAAGTGCACGACTGGGTCGGACAAACTTGCTCTAATGTGAGACAGTGGTCTTGGGTTTTGAGATTCTGGAAAAAAAAGCAGGGAAAAAACTTAGTATAGCTATATGAAATTTTATTGATCACTTAAAAATCAATAGTTAAAATGTTTTTTGGAAAACGATTATAGGTACTATAAGGCAAGTTATGCATTCGTCGAAAAAAAAGTTTTGAGATAACAATCAAACATGACATATCGATGAAAGCCGAAGACGAAAAAAGATGGTCTCAAAATTCTGTCCGTCTGTATGTCTGTCTGTCTGTCTATCTGTATGTATTGAAACCTACAGCCCAAACGGGTTGGCCGAATTGCTTCAAACTATATATATAGAAATTTTAAGGTATTGTGCAGAGGGGAAATTGAATTTTTTTGTTTTAGCTCAAAAAATAACGGTAGGTACCTGCCATATAACCGTTACGTTAAAGCTTATTTTTCTAAAAAACGGCTCTAACAATTTTGATTTATAAAAATCAGTGTTACTTTTTAGGTACGACCAATCATATGGCTGAAAAAAAAGTTTTAAAAAATGGCTAATAACGGTAAATATTTTCAAAACATATTTTTTTGTATTTTTAAAACAATTTTTTACAAAAAAATTTAAAAAATTAATATTTTGAAAACTGCTTATAAAATTTTTTTCTAAGAATTATAAATAAATGGATTTGCTGAATACCTATGAACTGGCGCTTTTGAATTTTTTTTTAAATTTTTTTCAAAAAGTTTCTCAAAAAAAACTTTTTTTCTCAAAAACCGCTCCACAGATTTTTATAAATTTATTCTCATAAATTCAAATTTATCGAAGAAATAAAATGGCGTACTTTTTTTCAGCTCAAATTAGGTTAAATATTTATTTAAGAATTTTGAAAAATTTATTTTTATCAAAATCTCAAGCCCCTAGACCACTGTCACACATTAGAGCAAGTTCGTGCGACCCAGTCGTGCATTTTATTTTTTCAAAATCGTTCGACCAGTTTTTTCAAAAAACAGTTTTTTTTGAAAAACTTTTACAAAAAAAATTCCAATTTTTTTTTTTTTTTTTTTTTTTTTGAGTATGCCAACTTCTAGCACTTTGTAGTTTTTATCAGAAAAATACAATTTTAAAAAATAGCTTCAACCGTTTTGAAAAAAAAAAAAAATTAAAAAAAAATTATTTTTTTAAAAGCAAAAAAACTTTTTTTCAAAAATTTAAAAATTTATATTATTTCGTCTTTAAAAGGGCTTCTACACTAAGAATTTCATTAAAATCCGTCCAGTGGCTTACAAGAAAATGTGATTTTAAGAAACCGGTCCCATGAGAGGTACCGTTATAAGACTTCCTTAAAAATTGATTGCAGCCAAAACAAAAAAATTGCACAGGAAACACTACTCAGAGAGTTTCATCAAAATCGTAATAGCCGTTTTTGACAAAAATTAATTTTTCACAAAAAATCGTATGGCAGGTACCGTTAGTTTTGGAGCTAGAATGCTAATTCCAAAAGCCCCTCTGAAGGACGTCATAATAATACTACGTACCAAGTTTGAAGCAAATCGGTCCAGCCGTTTAGGCTGTAGGTAACTATACAGACAGGCAGATACACGGACAGACAGACAGACAGACAGACAATTGAGGAAAAACCAGAGCAAGGTCCAAAAATTTGCACTGATGAAATAACTCTATACCTATTCTGTTTTCGTCGGAATGGTTCCTCTATGTATTTAAACTCAATGATAGAACCTAATAGTACCTATGATCTAAAGTAAGAAACAGAAAAAGTTGGCTGAAACCGAACGGCTCGTTGTATTCAAGTCACCGCTTCTAAAGGTTATACTGACAAAATTGCAATGTCATCTTAAAGAAAACTGTGAATAACTATGTCGAACAAAGTTTCAATTCTATCAAGCCGTTGCCAACTTATGGCGATTTAAAAAGCCGTTTAACCCTCAATTTCGTTATGACCATTTAAGCCAAAAACCAAAAAACAAAACTGAGTGTTATCGGAATTGGTCTACTTTTGTTAAATAATGAGTTTAATAAAAATCGTTAGGGCTGTTTTCGAGTAAATCCAAAATATGATAGACTAAATATTTTAGACTGCATTGAAATTTCTTTCATATACCTCAAATAATAAGTAAATGTAGGTATTGCTTAAGGCGACGGATTCTTATTTTGTATTGCCACACTTTAACATCCAGCGCACATCAGCATGACTAGGCCAACAGGAGACTTAGGTATCGATATTTTTATATATCTCTACCATTGTAATGTTAGGTTTAGTTAACAAAAATTAAGTTATAACCTTAAAATTATTTTAAAATACAAAATTCTTCGTACCTATATTGTGGGAACCAAAATCATATTTTTTTTTTGTGTGTCCGACATCTGATGTTGGTAAAGCCCTCTATAAATAATTTAAGGGATTTATATTTGTATGAAGAAAATATTAACCTATAAACTGAACCTGCGAATACTTTAAATTTTGTTTAAATGACGACTGATTTAACAGGTGTTTTACAGAAAAAAAAAACAAAGTTATTGAAACAAATAAGATTTTTGCAAGGGAGCGTGTGTTAAGAAAAGTATAAAACTAAAGCTTAAGCACAATCTCAAGCACCAGGAATAACAAGTTCCGGAAGAAACAAGTTCCAAAAGACAATAAGATACTTCGGTTTAAAGGAAAATGCCAAAAAAGTTACTTACCGTTTCATAAATAATAATCGTAAGTAGCAGTATAATCTTTAAAACTGAATACATTTTATGGTTCAGGAATAATAGCAAATATATTTGCCTATATCGTTATTCCCACGGTCAAAAAGAAAAGTTGTCTTTTATATCAGTTATTAAAAAAAAAAAAAATCCGCAGCACATGACACGATTAAACTTAACAAGTTATAAAATACCACTATCAACAGAGGTGATTATTTAATTTGACAAAAAAATCTCTATGAGAGGGGTAATTTTTAAAATGAAATTATTCCATCAAAGTGAACACAACATAATCCGCCTCGGTATCAGAGAACGAAATCGACGACAGATTAGTAGCGAAATCAAGTAAGTAATGAAAAACAAAAAAAAAATATTTTGGTATATATAATCGATGCCGCTAAAGAGAACCTTTAAATACAGTAGAGTTTTTAAATGTTTACCAACACTATGATTATTGATTATTAATAAAATTCTTCTTTTTTATTAATTCAACTGTTTATCGAAGAACGAAAAAACATATCAATTTTTATTAAAGCAGCCATCACTTACGACGAAGCGTTAGCTGCTTCCATACATTTTTCCAAAATTTAAATCGCAGATTTTTTCTTCGTAGTTTCAAAAACCATTTGTACAGATTAGTTTAAACCTCCGAAAACTCAAACGTCCTAAATATGTAGTTGTCTTTTCATACACTTACTACTTAAGACACTTCGAGGTTTTCCTAGAATTTTCTTGAACGACTTCAATGTATCAAAATCAAAGCCATATAAAAAACTTGTTTAAGAGAGCTTGTTGACATTCGTGCCAAAATGAAAAAAAAAAACGAAGAAATAGTAAATTGTTCAGAAAAATAGTTGACATTCACTGGTGCATTGCAAACATTTTTCATTGAATATCGCCATAAAAAAATTTGTTCACTGTATTAAGATTTTCATATTTCACTATTCAGAGAAGTCTGCGTTAAATTTTGGTCACTGTATATTACAAAGCTTAATATACAAAAGGTCACTATACCGAGCGTCTACTGTAAGCATATTGGAGAGAGCCAGAATGTAGATAAGTAAATGTAAGTAAGTACAGTAGTAAGTAAAGTACATACAAGACAACGCGAACGTGGTATGATATGAATGATCTAATTTCCGTAGCGATAAAGACAGGTGGCAGAGCCACCGCTCAGGCTCACCTATCACTTTTTCTGTTCACTGACAATCTGAAAGAGAGAAGAGCCAATGGAGTGTAGACTGCAGAGTTTTTATTTTCTTCTAGCGTTTGTTTGTTGGCATTGTTTACTGATGTATCTATAGAGGCAATGTGGTTTAAAAAATTAAAATACAGGTATACGATCAATGATATAAGTAAACAGATATGGTCTTCGCGTTTCTGTGTTTGTCTCGTTCTGCGCATATACGTCATGTAGGCCCAGCCAGAATTTTTTATTTTGCATTCAGTTCATACGGAAACGAATAATTAGAATGTTAACAAAACTTTTGTTGTTCTTAATTTTTCCTGTTTAATAAGTAATTAATGTTTACTTATTATAATAAATATATCATTCTTTTGTTAATATTCGATTGTGGAGTTGGTTTATCTAACTTGATTATAGTGTACTCAGATCGCGCTAAAATTTATCTTGAGAACAAATTTCCACCCAAGATAAATTTTAGCTTGGGTTTTTAGCTGAGTAGTACTCACTTGAATCTAAATTCCAGGTGTAAGGCTAACGGCTAAGAAAAAAAGTCTCCACAAAATTAAGCTTGCGAAAGAATGTAAAACACATTATTTCACAAGATAAATTCTGAAAGTTGTCAAAAGGTCTTGCGAAGGTCGCACGAACTTGCTCTTATGTTCGATTATTTCTAAGTGGCTGCATAATGCAGGTATGTTAAATACCATCGCACGAGCTTGCTCTAATGTGTGACAGTGGTCTTGGGGATTGAGATTTTGATAAAAACTATTTTTTAAAGTTCTGAAATAAATACTAGAACTAATTTGAGCTGAAAAATAAGTAGGCAATTTTATTTCTTGGAAAAATTTGAATTTATGAGAATAAATTTATAAAAATTTGTCCAGCGGATTTTGAGAAAAAAGTTTTTTGTAAAAAATTTCTGAAAACATTTTTCAAAAAACAATCCAAAACGTATTCAGCAAATACATTAACATATTTATAATTTAAAAAAAGTTTAATGAGCAGTTTTTAAAGTAGGTATTAATTTTTTTTAATTTATTTTTTTTAAATACAGGGAACTATTTAAAAAAAAAATTGGTATGCTACCTGCAGCTATATAGGTGTGAAATTCCGAAACTATCGGTTGAGCCGTTTTCCAGATAGTCGAAAGATAAAAAAAACGGTCCTATAGAAAGTACCGTTTTTGGACTTTTTTAAAAAAGATTTCAGCCACATTTTCTAGAAAAATAAGCGTTACGGTTATTTAGCAGGTACCTTCACTTTTTAAGATAAAAAAATTTCAATTTCCCCTCTGTACAACACCTTAAAAACTTTATATATACCAAGTTTGAAGCAATTTGGCCCACCCGTTTGGGCTGTAGGTGTCTATCAGAGATTAAAATAAGTATGTTCGAATAAGTTCGAACACTGCGATTTTTTCTCATACTCGATCGTTTTACTTCCATGTTCATAAGTCATTTTGTTCATGATTAAAAACAATCACGAATAAGCTCATGAGCAGTGTTGCCGCTGTGCGACTTTAGTCGCATTTTAACCACTCTTTTTCCCTCATGCGACCATGAGACGACTTTCTTTAAAAGAAGCTGTTTTGACCCTTTTTCAAAATTCTTGCGACTTTTTTGACCCCATCTCTAGAAAATTGCATAAACCAACGAATAAATTGTTATCTCTTCTCTATTCGCTAGGAAAACTTCCAACAATATTCCAATCAGATATTTGGAATGTGCACCTTTCAATTTACATGTATTGTATTTTCTTATTATTCACCACACTACTTTTACTCATCTGTTTGGGTTCTCATATACCAGAAAACCAGAATCAGAATCCAACGTCACAGGTCACACTTACTACCACTTTGTGTGTGTGCAAGTGTGTAGAATATAGAGTTCTTCCAATACGTTAACAAAAAATTTTGCAGTTCCCTTGAGCCTTTCCCTATCTTCTTTTAGTTGTAGGTATTGTTTGTTTTGATTATTGTTTGTTATTGGCTTTGGTGAATGTTAAATGCAAATGCAACGGTAAATTGAAGTCTGTGGCTGGAAAACCAAGCTCGTTGTTTTCTTTCATTTGGTTTGGCGTGAAAATTTCAGTGTTAGGGCTTAGGGGCCAGTTATAGCGATACGGAAAACCAAACCCAAAAAATGTTCAGATGGAAAATTTGGTATAGTATAATCAGATTTAAAACACAAATGCTACACTGATCGATGGCAAATTTTCCATCTGAAATTTTTTTCGGTTTGGTTTTACGTATCGCTTTAACTGGCCCCTTATAGTCCGAGAGGCAGCGACAGATTTCATTACACCATTTTCGCAAGCTTAATTTTTCGTATATGAGTTTTTCGTATTATAACTAACAATAGTTTCATGGTCTTCCATCTCAAGAGTACAACGGGGGGTTACAGGAGGGTTTCAAACCCCGCGAAAAAATCATGAAAAAAATTCATAGCCGCAAACGTGAAACTTTTTCGACACATAAGAAGTTTGAAAAATATAGTCTTCCACCTGTATCCCACAACAAAATACGTCTTCCACCCACGCAAAAACCGCAAAACTTTTTTGAAAAAAATTCATTCCCGCGAAGATGAAATTTCTATATAAGCTAACTCTTAATGTAATAAATCATCCATATAATCCATATCACGTTGATCAAATGAATCATCCGTTTCATTAAACGTAAAATTAAAACTTACATTTTCAGCATCCTCTTCTTCGTCGGACAGATCTGATACTGATGCATTATTTGGTTCATTATCTGTAAATACAAACTTTATAGGTATGATAATTAAATAATGGCAGTTCTTTATAACACCTTGATTTTCTCCTGAGTTAATAGCTATGTCGTCAACAGATCTCGACAGTTGATCTCCTTCAAACCATTGAAAAACAAGTTTATTGTCTTGTATTTCCCAACTGCATAGTCAGTTGGGGAAAATTTTGTTGGTTGTGGGAGATATGCATGTCTCCAAAGATGTGCGATGTATGCGGATTTAATTGTTTCTGCAACTCTGCCTGGTAGAATTGCTCCATCAACATTTTTTGCCTTGGTGCAGAAGATCTCGTCACACTCGTTTATTTTATAGGTTTTCATAAATAAAGCTACACGAGCCTCATTCACATCAACTTTCTTTTTCAACCCATACATGCGACAAACAAATTCTTCCAGAACTGTGAAAGCATGTGACAAGTCACCGGTATTAATTTCGCTTATGCTTTCAAATGCAGTAACGTACCTATCGCAGTTTTTTACGTACCTATCGACGATTTTTACCTTTTCGATAGAAAGATGGATAGAGTCGCAGCTCGTTAAGGCGTGGAAAGCTGGTAACGCATTACATAATTTCATTCCTAACTTTTTGTACAGCTCTGTTACATTAAAAAATCTTGGTGCATTCCCAATTCCGACTTGAATCCATACATTAAGGTGCTCCCTAATGTGAGCCATATTACCCAGCAACACAACTAGGATGTCGGTATCAGAGCACCTGACGACAACATTTGATTCACAATCGATATTGCATATGTGATAAGTAATTTTAGTGTCGGGTTCTTCATGCTGCGGACATGTTAATTTGTCATCGAGTGTTCTAATGACTTTTTTATGGACTACTTCTACGGTGCATAGTATTAACGTTCTTTAATTCTGAGGAAAAGTCTGCTGGGCGCCTCAGATCTGGTTCGTGGATATGAAAAGAGCGCTCTTCTTTTTAACCTCGCAATAAACGTTCATTGTCTTTAATAGATGGTGAAATGTACTGACAGAATGTTATTATAATATTTTCTGCTTTCTAAGTTAAACATAGCTTCAGGAATTTTTGTGAAATACTAGCAAAAGTAAGAGGAATATCTTTCATTAAATGCACTAAAAAAAAGTCATCGTCAACAAAAGTGTCAATACAACGGCGTGGTTGATCCTTAGCGATATGTTTTTCCAATAACTTAATTAAGGCTGATTTGTCAGTTTTACATATTGAACAATCAACATGGCAGAGTGAGAAAGGGATTGGCGTTAGCGGATACTTTAACACTTTATCAATGTCTAATGTCTTTTTAAGAGATATTCAAAAAGATTGCCGAATAAATCTCGCTGCATTCGCATCTCGACAATTTTTCCAGAGACAGATACTTTTTTTTTGGAACGAAGTTCCTTATCGCGCGTTGTGAAAGTGGGCTAGACGGAAAAAATTCTTACGAAAAGTTGTCACGACACTTTTTGCTATAGTAAGCTATTGTAAGCTGTGCGGCGTGCGCATGTCTCTCTCTCTCTCTCTCTCTCTCTCTCTCTTGTTCTTGTTCTTTAAAATCTACTCTTTGTTTATTGTCATTTTCTTCAATATTTGCATTTTGGAGTGTCGATCAAGTGCTCGTCGTGTGCGGTCGCGTTGTTTCTGTGCGCGTGTGTCACCCACAAAAATAATAATAAAAAAAAAGATAAACCAAACCAAATTTACATACCTACCATAAATAGTGCAATAAATCTAAAGCCGTAAACTAAATTCAGCCCTAAACTTGAAAAATAAATAGAATCAGTGCCAATTAAAAGAAAAGGAAAAAAAAATACACCAAATACCTCGCTCGCATTCGCAGCACAGCATCCAACAATACCCACCCTCTCCACCCGCGCCACCCATAACTGTTGCCTTCTATACAATGCAAGCCTCTTGTGGGGCTTATCGCAAGAGATTTTGCATTGGATGGTGAGCAGCATTTGATGTATATTTCTTTCGTGTTTTTTGTCTATATTAATTCCCGTTTGCAAATTGTTTTATGGGCATAACACCTAGGACAGCTTGTTTATAATTGGAATTAATATGGGCCTATACTGCACGGCTGAAATAAGTTTCGTCAAAGTTGAATCTTTTGTGTTTAGTTTTTCAAAATGGTAAGTGATTTTTGTGTTGTATATTCAAATGTTCGTGGGCTAAGAAAGAATTTCTTTTCTGTGTACGCCCATACTGTGCAATACAGGCCAGCTGTTTTGGCATTAAGTGAAACCCAGGTTGGACCGAATACTGATTTATCAGAATTTTGTTTGTTTGGATATAACTTAGTGCCATTACTTTTTTCCCACCATGGTCTTGTCGTTTATGTTAGGAATGATATGCTTGCCAGAGCCTTCCCCAATATGGGCATTGTTCTAATACGAACTTTAACTTCCTGTGGCTCAAATTCACTGTCCGCAAGCATATCATTCATTACTGTTTTCTTTACAGGAGTCCGAATCTTGACAGCATGTCTACTTGTGATGAGTTAGATGTTTTGTCAGATTCAATTTCCCGAATTGTTTCCCATTGTCCTCACACTGAAGTCGTGATTACGGGCGACTTCAATGTACACAATTCAAGTTGGCTCCGATATTCTGGCCAGACAACACTCGAAGGAAGGTATACCGAGATCTTTGCTGAGTATAACCATCTTACCCAGCTTGTCGATGAGCCTACTCGTATACCGGATGTTGATGGGCATTCCGCCCATACTCTTGACTTGTTCCTTACTTCCCATCCTGATAAATATACTATTAAAGTAACTTCTCCATTTGGCACCTCGGACCATTGTGTCATTTCAGCTAATTTCTCGATCTCCAACCATCCAGTTAAAGAAAAAATTCCCACTAGGACCGTTTGGCAATACGAGAAAGCCAACTGGGACGGTCTGAATAATTTCTTTCGCAACTTTAACTGGTCATTATGCTTCCTCGATAATGACATTGATGCCAGTGCTGAAATGATTACAGAAGTGATTTTTCTTGGAATGAGAACTTTTGTCCCTCACAGAACAAAATGTATCAAACCAAAAGAAAAGTCTTGGTTTACCGAAGAGTGTAAAGAAGCTATCAGGTTGAAAGAAGTAAGCTTCCGATCCTACAAAGCCAACCCAACTGAGGAAAATCGGAAGAAACACAAACAAGTTAGGAACTCGTGCAACTCCGTTATACACAAAACGAAATTTTTACATGACCAGAAGTTACGGCAAAAAATTCTGCAATGTCCCAAAGGCAGTAAAAACTTCTGGTCATTTGTAAAAAATGTCAAGAACTCAACGTCATCATCAGTTCCAACGCTCATCGTCGACGATAAACCAATTGTCAGCTCTTCAGAGAAGGCAAATATGCTCGCAGCTCATTTTGCTGCAAGTTCTACGTTGCTGCAAGCAACAATGCCCCTCCTGTACTTGAGAACGTTAATTCTTCTATGGGACAGATATTTTTCCGCACTCGTACAGTAGCAAGAGTACTTCAAGATCTTGATATACACAAATCCGCTGGCCCAGATGGTATACCACCTATTCTTCTGAAGAAGTGTTCTTCATCTCTGGCAAAACCACTGCGTAAGCTTTTCCATCGCTCCTATCGTTCAGGAATCTTTCCTAGTAGATGGAAAACAGCATTTGTCCAGCCCGTCCCAAAAAAAGGTGATTCCTCCTCCCCCTCCTCCTACCGACCAATTGCACTTACGTCCCTTCTTTCCAAGGTCATGGAAACGCTGATAAATCGTCAGCTCAAGAAATATCTCGAAGATCGGGAGCTTTTAAATGACCGGCAATACGGCTTTCGCAGCAATCGTTCCACTGGTGATCTGATGGCATATCTCACCGAACAGTGGAACAAATCTGTGCATCGCTTTGGCGAAAGCAAGATTATTGCGCTTGATATTTCAAAGGCATTTGATAGAGTTTGACATGAAGCTCTTTTATCGAAAATGCGTGCATTTGGTATCGATGATACTCTTATTCGTTGGATTAGAAGCTATCTTCTGGACCGTTCAATACAAGTTGTATTAGACGGTTTCAAGTCTGATCTCCACAAAATAAATGCTGGTGTGCCCCAGGGCTCCGTTCTGTCTCCGACTCTCTCTCTCATTTTTATAAATGATCTCTTGTCTGTGACTTCTAATCCATTAAATTGTTTTGCTGACGACTCAACCCTCAGCTTTTCATATACGTTTGATAATTCACGGCCTTCGCCTTCGGACGTGTTATTACAACGAAATCGTATGATAAGCTCGTTAAACTCCGATTTAAACAGCATTGTGAATTGGGGTACTAGAAATCGTGTGGAGTTTAATGCGTCGAAAACTCAATGCTGTCTTTTGTCGTTGAAGCTAAACATACCCCCTATGCCATTATCCATGAATGGTACTGAATGGTATGCATCGAGGAGGCCGAAAAGCTATCAGTACTCGGTATGTGTATCAGTGACAATCTTCGTTGGAATGATCATATACTTGAGATTGCCAAGAATGCTGCAAGATGCTTAGGCTTTCTTAATAGATGCAAGAAGTTTTTCACCCCTTCTGATCTGGCTACAATTTACAAAGCATTTATACGCCCTAAACTCGAGTATAACTCCCATCTCTGGGCAGGTGCTTCTCAAACTTTTATTCACCTGCTCGACAGAGTTCAGAAAAAAGCGTTAAAATTGAT
The DNA here is from genome assembly GCA_916050605.2 of Platycheirus albimanus. Taxonomy (NCBI): domain Eukaryota; kingdom Metazoa; phylum Arthropoda; class Insecta; order Diptera; family Syrphidae; genus Platycheirus; species Platycheirus albimanus. The sequence continues at coordinate 95,371,222 of OU696696.1, read as the reverse complement.
AGGAGAGAGAAGCATTATGGAAACATTTCCGTCACTTGAACATCGTCGAAATGTCTCATGTCTTTCCTTATTTTACAGATTCTTTTACAAAAAATGCTCACTCGAGGTAGCCAGTTGCGTTCCACCCCTTAAACATTTCCCCCGTAATACTCGTCTTGCTAGGAACGCTCATCAGTTTACACTTGAGCCCAATTTCGGACGTACCGTGAAATATAGAGATTCTTTCTTTAGCCGTACAACACGAATGTGGAATGGATTGCCTGGCACAATTTTTCCTTGCCATTTTGATCTTCAAACATTCAAGATCAATGTTCATCGACACCTCCTTTCCCTCCCTTCCTAACTTCCTATCGCTCGCGCTGTGACTTATCATTAAAAGGGCTATAACAAACCCCTTGAGCGCGTGTGCATTATAAAAAAAAAAAAAAAAAAAAAAAAAAATTTAGCACAAAATCTGCGATTTCATCCTTAGCTGCCTGTCCGGTGGATATATTAAATAAACTGTTTTTGTCTAAATCCTCAGCAAAAGGATTAACATTTTGTTTTATGTTTGAAATAAATTTTTGTATTTGAGATGCATTCATTTTAATTCGATTTTTTTCTAAGTCAGCGGTTATATCTTGGAGCCTTCTTAATCCCACTTCATCCATAACGTGAATTATTATAGAGGACCTTATGCTATGGCTTTTGCACCAACGCTGTCGCGCAGACAATGAATTTGTGGTATGAACGATCCCCGTTAATCTATTAACCGCGTCTGCATTAATGGTTTGCTCTAGTGTCAAATCCACTGGTTGCCGAGAGAAGTTTTTTTCTGTCCTTTTGACGCCAAAAGAGCCTTTCTCAAGTTGAACTTGCAACCCTGGATGCTTAGCATTAATTTTTACCAAATGATCATAATATTTAAATAGATAACGAGAATAGTTTGGCTGGTTAAATATAAAAAAAAAATTCGTTATTTTAGGTAACACATACTTAAACAGATGTAAGTCTGATGTGCTGATTGCGTTAATAATATGGTAAATTCAATTTGAAAGTTCAAAGACTTTCATATCAATTTCAGACCAAAAATAATTTTCAAAAGATTACATAGGTTACGAGTGTACAAAGACGCTTCTATTTACTTTCTATTGGTATGCAAAACAAAATCAGCCTTATACTAACCTTAGAGTTGATTCTAATGGCTTATCTTTTGCTGGAACATCTTAATATTTTTGCGGCACTGCTGTAAGCTTTGAGTAACAGCGGAGTGGTATTTCTGATACTCATTAACTTCTTCAGGCAATATTATATTATTTGAATGTAAATTATTTTCTTTGCGAATTGAAAGAATATGAGAACTCTTATTCAAAATACTGCTAACAAATGTTTGTAGCTTTCCGCTTTTTTTCACAAAAAACACAATATGGTTTAACTAGAGACATTTTAAACTTTAAGATACGCGATCACTTTAACTTAAACTCTGAGGTAACAAGTTGTAGCTTTAATAGCAATTGATTTGAAATTCTTGAATTTACTTAGAAGAAAGCTCGCACTCTCCTTACTGTACTTCGATAAGACATATCTTACAACTGATCGCTATATAAATTATACATAAAAGGGTCAAGAACCTTCGGCTGGAGAAATTACTTACAGTTTTTAATAATTGTAGTGTTTTAAATATACAAGTATATGTTTTTCGAAATTATAAATACATAATCATTTCAATTAATGCCCCTCGTAAGGGGTCCTTGTTAGAGTGAGAAGCACTTATCATTATTTTCTAAGCTTTCTTTTTAGTTGGAGAAATTAAATAAAGCTGCATACAATTTATACTTCTGAGAGCAAAAGAGAAAGATTTAGAGGCAACAATACCGATACTGTTTCATTTTTTGCATTTGATCTTATCAGTATACCCACATTTTTATGCGGTGCGCCTTGTTTCACTTCCGAGTGTTTTTAATTTGCATAAAAAAAAAAAAAAAATTTGTTAAATTTATTTTGTTAAAAAGCGCATTATAATAAACTTGCATTTCGGTATTTGATTTAGTGCCAAAAAATTACAAATCCACATATTGTTGATTTTGAATAGTGTGCTGTGTTTTTGTTGTTGTTTTTATGTTGGTGGAAACTCAAGATTAAAGTGGTATAGTGATGACCGATTACCTATAGTTTGGGAGGGTTGCATTTAAAAATAAGAAAAAAAGACCAAAGTGCGGTGTGCAAGTTTAAAGCCTTGGAAGACGACTTTTGTTGTATGTTATAGGTGGAAGACTATTTATTTTATGTTTATTACCTTAAGAGGCCTTTCCCTATATTTGATGAAAATTCTTAAAAATGACTATATGGTTTGCAGTTTTGTGAAGTCATTTGAGCTTGTTTTAAAAAAATTTAAACGGCAAATGAAAGTAATATTTCTTATCTTTAAAACTATGATTTTTTTTTTTGATATTTGGAATATAACCCAAAATAATTAAATAAATGTTTTGATGTATTTTCAGATTTTAGCTGAAACTGCTTATCGGTTCGCAACTTTTTACAACAACCACTTGTTGGATTTGATAAAATTTAATTTTATTTTAAAGTTAATAAAAGGATCTTTAAATTGTTGAACAAATTATTTCAAAATACTGAAAGATTTAAGAATTACATTGATTTGAAAAACTGTAAAAATACTCAGTTTTAATTTGGATTTTCAGACATTTATTATATGAATTTCTCTCCTAAAATGACGCATAAAAACAAACTGTTATTTCCAAATTAAAATTCAATCACTAGAATAAATCAATTTACACATATTTTATATAAAACATTACATTTGAAACAACTCAGCAGAAAACAATATCTCACAATTTTAGTTCAGACACAAATCAGTGGATTGTATTCTTTCTCAAAGTGGCCGCTCCCGCTAGAGTGAGGAAAATAAAAAAAATCAATAGGATAGATTCAATTTGGCAGCAGACAGTACGGTAGGTATACGAAATCCATGCAATGTGGTAGATAGATATCTTAAATTGATGTAAATGGCTACTTACATATGTTTGTGTGGTACGTGTTTTGTGACTATTTTGTTTGGTTATTTTTATGAACTGGTTCTAGGAATTGTGTGTGTTTATTTTATTTGATTGTGTTATTTTATGATTTCGGTTGTAATGTGGTTTTTCTTATTCGAAATAAGATTTTAAGATTTGCGAAAAAAGTGTAAAATGAAATTACTTTCCCAAAATTTGGTTTGTTAGGATAAGTGGTAGTTTGGTATATTATGGGTGGAAGCATTTCATACATAGGTAAACATTAATAAAGCTGTAAGGCCCTGTTTTGTAAAAAAAAAAAATACAATACATAATTCCAAACAGTACCTATAGTTTATAAAAAATATAAAATACAAAATCCGTGGCCTGTGTGCGTTTCGCTCAAACATGAACGGTGACGCACTTTTGTTCGATAAAATCGACACTATATATAATTTTTAGTGCAAAACTACACTGCAAATTATATATTATTAGGGAGCAACAACTTTTGTTGTTGTTTTTTCTTTCAACTTTTTTTCAATTGAATATTTTGTTCTTTGAATTTTTAATCATCTACCTATTACTTGACCAAACGAGCATGGCATTTATTAGTGTTTAAGCTTTTTATAATATGTATTTTATATTTTTTATAATCTAAACAACCAACTTGGTACATGCTCGTGTTGAATTTAAAAGCAACAACTTTTGTTGTTGTTTTTTCTTTTAACTTTTTTTCAATTTAATATTTGTTCTTTGAATTTTTAATCAGTACCTATAGTGTTTCAAAATAAAAGGATTTCAAATTTAGGCAGAGCTTCGGCGTAAGATACTTTATTTTAACAATGAACAATTGTGAACAATTTACAAGGGTTTTTATAATTCTGTTTTGTTACTTCAGCAAAAATAAAGACATTGAACTTGAATATTTATGGGAAAAATAATGAAAGGTGATGTGAATAAAATAATCTGAAAATTATTATTTGAAGGATGGAAAATGTAATATGAGTTATGAGTTTTATGAATAAATCCTGAGTTTAACATTTTGTATGCATTTTGCATTTTTATATATACATACATACCTACGCTTTATAGGACATTGAAAATAAAATAAAATAAAATGAAATATTATTCAGGGTGATTCACGAGCGTTGTGCCAAAAAGCTAGAGCGTGTAGGTTGAATTGAGACAAGAAAAAAATCGTATGGGAGGGGGGGTCTATTCCTCCCGTTTAGCCGGGAGGGGTAATTTTCTGAAAAATTGACTTATTTTGTAAAAAAAATATTAAAAATCAACGGCTTCGTTTACAACACCGTGTTATATCTTTTTGGAAAGCCAAAAACTTTTTCTTTTATTTTGTTTTAAATGAAATTGTTTTAATGAATAGTTTAGAAAATATAAAGTTTCAAACTCAAAATTTTGAAAAAAAAATTTGAAAAAATAATTTTAAAACTAATTTTTTTCAAAATTTTACGTAATAATAATAATAATAATAATAATTTTAACTATATGCCTGTAAGACCCAACGTCTTTTTGAATGCAAACTGCACGGCAATAATTAGAAGGAATAGAAAGATAGGAAAGATTTTTTGTTGGTACAATGGATTGAGATATAGGTGATATTTATCTCATGAAAATCCCACGGGTGGCGTCCAGTTGAAGCTGGGGGATTATTGAAAAGTTGCTACCCAGGCTGGGGCTCGAACCCACAACTCTTAGGTTAGCAACCAAGCACTTCATCCACTGTACCATTGCCACCCGTAATTAAGTATAATTTTTGTTCTCAGAATTCAATGCTTTTTTTGTTCTCAGAATTCTACGACTTTTTGTTGCCAAGGTATTCAAAAATAACCGAACCTACTTCTTCACAAAAACACGAAAAAATTGGCGAAATGATCACTTGTGCCATCCCGTAAGGCTAGATTTTCTTGTTTTTGTGAAGAAGTAGGTTCGGTTATTTTTGAATACCTTGGCAACAAAAAGTCGTAGCATTCTGAGAACAAAAATTACACTTAATTACGTAAAATTTTGAAAAAAATTAGTTTTAAAATAATTTTTTCAAATTTTTTTTTCAAAATTTTGAGTTTGAAAATTTATATTTTTTAAACTATTCGTTAAATTAATTTAATTTAAAAAACAAAATAAAAGAAAAAGTTTTTGGCTTTCCAAGAAGGTATAACACGGTGTTGTAAACGAAGCCGTTGATTTTTAATATTTTTTTTTACAAAATAAAACAATTTTTCAGAAAATTGCCCCTCCAGGCTAAACGGGGAGGAATAGACCCCCCTCCCATACAATTTTTTTCTTGTCTCAACTCAACCTACACGCTCTAGCTTTTTGGCACAACGCTCGTGAATCACCCTGTAGAATCAACCAACTTAGCAATAATTATGAACTTATTGAATTATTGATTCAAAGTAGGTTATAAAAACCTTATAATAAAAATAAATAAAAATATTTTGACACAACAGCTCCAAGGGTGACCTGGACCTGTGACTTACACTCTCAAAACCATTCCTGTGTACAGGAAGCGCAAAACCTTTTTCAGAATAAACCGTGCTCTTACTGGAAGAGATATTGACCCCATGTTATAAAGAGTATATAATCAAAGAAAATTACTTTAGTATGTACCTACATAAAATTACTTATGTATGTACAAATCAAATAATTATAACACCTACTTTTTTTTCAAAATTGTAGGTTCATTTCAAAACAACCATTGAAATATAGAGTTTTAAATTCAAACTACAATAAAATGGTGATGATTCCTATTCTACCCTTTTTTATTCATAACACCTGTAAATTGACGACCTATATCAATTTTTTTTTGCTATTGTATTCGACGGCGCCGCTTCGACGGGTCCTACCTGCTTTTTAACTTAAATACAAAATATGTGTTACCTAAAGATAAATACATTACAAGAAAAGAAATTATATATCTTTAGGTAGCACCACATTATTATTAATCCAGTTCTTGGATATATAAAAACAATAAAACGAAGGTTAATCCTCTTATTCTTTAAAATTGTCACAAAAACTTAAAGAAAGGTTTTTCTTTAAAAAAAACTCGTATTCGTCATTTTTGATTTTCGCAAAAAGTACAAAAATAGCTGGTTTCCTGTTTTAGACTTTAAAATAATAAGAGCATTGAATTTTGGAAACAAAAAAATAGATAAGTACTTAATTACGTTACATTTTAAAAAAAAGTTTGAATTTTTTTTTTTTATAATGAGTTCACACTGAAACAACTTTATTTAAAAATAAAATAAGAGAAGAAATATTTTGCTTTACAAAAAGGTATATAACATGGCATTGTTACTGTTACCATTGTTTTTTAATTAAATAATTTTTAGTAAAACGCTGTCACATTTCAATAATTTTGGTTTTCACCCAAACCAATTTCAGATGTCTAATACGAAAAGTACAAAATTCTTTTATTCTGAAATTTTTCCATCTTCACATTATAAATCTCTTTAGGTACCTGCACGCGGCAGGCTGCACCCAACAACAACTACACTTAACCCATATCGAAATCGAATACCAAACGCAACAACAATAAACGAGATACATTATTTGTATATACACAAATCCAAACAAAGGATAGATACACCCCAGTAGGAAATTTCCAAAAATTCACTAGTGAAGAAGCTGCTTTTTCCTCGGGGAAAAGAAGTATCATCAATGATTTTTCTACTGAATCATATGATGAATTTAATATGGGCTTGTCATTGGAGGGAAGTACCTGCACCCATTCTCGATGAACCTTTTGCGATGAAATCACTGCACCCATGGAATCTTCGAATTCATGAGTTCTTTTTTTAGTGAAAAATTGGTTCTTGGGATGTGATGCTTTCATCACAGAATATTAATTCATGAAAAATGCATAATTTTTTAGTGAACTTCCTCAGTGAAAGAACCATTGAAAATATGAATTTTTCACTGCTGAAATGTCTGCTTATCTAGAACTAGTTTTTTCAGTTATGAAAAGCAGTAAAACTACGGAATACCTAGTTTCTTAAAAGAAAAAAAAAATGAATAAAATCATAAAAAAATAGTTTTTGTTGGTTTGTTTATTTTTATTTATTTATTTAAAACAATGCCAAAGAAAAAAAAAACGCTTGCTGCTGTTCGGAGAAGAGCTGATCACTTAATGCGTGTCATCTTGGCGTTCATAAGAGAGCTAAAGAATAAAGAAACACTGTAATGAACTTCCAAGTCATGTAAAACAATTTATTAAAATTACCGTTGCTGAATTGTTCTCCTTGTTCATCTTTTGATTGGTCTAATGTTTGTTTAAATTATGTATTTACACTTTATGAACAATTTTTAAAAACTGAAATACTTTCAGACACGACTGCTGTAGTTAATGACCAAATCAAAACTAAATCTTCTAGAACAAAAGAAATGACTCCCGACAAAAAATGACCTAATTAACGGCACCGACCGCTCGAGGGAAAGACAAAAAAAGGGTTAATCTACTTTTGCATCAGAACATTTTTACTCGGAGGTCAAAATCTATGCAACAGGCAGAAAAAAGTAATCCAAAAGAATTTCAATTTAGAGTCTCTTTGCTCTCAGCTCAGGTAGAATATTTTGCCAAGCGAACAGAGTGCATGAAAACATACATTCCTTTTCATAAGCGATATCAGCACTGTTTTGCCAAAGTAAAGATAAGGGTTGTTTTGTGAGTATAGACTAGAAAAAGAATTCCAAAACCGATGAAAAGGTGCAGGAAAAATGTATTGCTTTCATAATTGAATTCCTTAGAGGTTTAGGTGCCAAAATAAGATATTGATGTGTTTTGTGTTTTCTCTACCTGTTTTGGCGAGCAAAGCAGAAGATGAATCTTAAATGACGAACCGCTGAGCGGTTGCATGACTATTCATGTGTGAAATCAGTGAACTCCTTCTCATAAATGAAAGTGGCATTAATGATATCACCAAGGACTCTTTCATTGAGGAACAAATTTCCTACTGGGACGGAAAGACGACAAAAAACAAGTTCTTCGATACACTAATACCTACAGCTACACTTCAAGAAAAGGGTGATTTTTTTGAGTTTTGTGGATTCCTTATGTGAAATCCACAATGGGTTGAGCCTTGGATTATGAATGGGTTCTACAAATAGTTCCCACATTCATGAAAAGGCCTCTTAAGAGTTAGCATATGTTGGGGGCGACACTTGGATGGGACGCCACTGACTGCAGATGAAGATTATAATATCCAGTTAATCACTCACATAATTCACATCGTATGATTTAACATTGATTCTAGCATTGCTTGGAGTAAACAGAAATATAAATTGGCAGTCTCTATAGCCACTTTCTCAACGCAACTTCATTTTCAAATTACCTTCTTAAATAAAATCTACATTACTTTTCCTATTATATTGTTAAAAATACTTGAATTAAAGATTATATTACAAATATTATACAAGCTGTATATTAAGAGTTTTATTTTCCAACATAAATTGGGGGCTCAACCTTTTTTTTTGAAAGTATTAAACGAGAAGGTGGCGATACACCAAGCAAATTAAGTAATAATAAATAAAATCTCTTTTTTTGGGGCTGAAGTAGAAGAATCTAAGCTCAAGCCAGTGGCGATTCCTCTCAGTTGGCTAGGTTGGCTGCGCCAACCCAAAAATAAATATACCTAAATGCAATTCATATTAAATGTATCATGCAATAATGTTTTGCGTACAAAATACAAACCTGATTGAGTTTTTTAAAAACCCATGTGTTTACCTAATTACAACAAAACATTTTTCATTCAAATAAAACTAACCGCAGCAATCTCGTGACTTTTTAGTCCCATGCAAAATGTCTCGTCTTTCGCATGCTTTCCGTTTACGATCTAGAATGGCATTGGAAATAGCGCATTCATATTCTAATTCAAATCGTATGCAAACTCCCCTTACCCTTCGTGTGCTGCTTTGTTCCACCTTTAATGCATTAAAATCGATGCTCAAAATAATAGCCATACTGCGAACAGCGAGTCAAAGGAAAACAAATAAAATCTTAGCCAGCCACCGCATCATTGGCAAAGCACAAGCAGGGTTGAAAATGTAAACCTAGAAAAGGAAGCAGATTGATAGGAAAATCGAAGTAGGTTCGCATAAAGTATTTAGTACTATGTAAGGTCTATATTAAAATGAAATGCACGACTTTGTCGTGCAAGGAAAATCAAAATATTTGCTTAATAAGAAGTGTTTGTGTCGCGCATTTCGATCATATTGGCAGTGTTATAAGATACGTTAATTTTACCGTTATTTGCGTTCTACAAAGACGTCTAATTGAATTAAGTTGCTGCTACATCAGATGTCCGTTACTTGAACTCTAAGCCCAAACAAAAGAACGCAGTTAGATATCAAGAAAATTCTCCCAACAAATACATAAACAAAGGGTTTACCACGATACCTATCTAGAAAAAAAATGTTGACCAACAAAATCTAGAAAAAAAAGATTTAAAATTAGGAAAATCCAGAAAACCGAAAATCTAGAATTCTTAATCTCGAAAATCCAAAATCTAGAAAAAGAAATCTAGAATTAACAAAATCTAGAATTAATATTAATACTAGATTTAAAATTCTTCTAAATAAAAAAAAAATTTTGGATTTCCATCTTTCTAGATTTTTCCATAATCTAGATTTTTCTACTTCTAGATTTTATCTTTCTTTTTTTTTTTATAGATTTTGTCCTTTCTAAATTCTGTCACTCTGGATAACATAGTGATCCCACCCAAAAAGTACATACAAATTGTTTAAACCATTTTTGAGACATTTGGTAAACATTTAAATTTTTTTTCTTAAAACTGAAAGGTTCGATATGTGGTAGCTACAATTAAGCAACCTTTAATCTTTAAAATATAGGTGCAATCCTTTAGGAAGTTCGAACCATTTCGTTAATGTGGTTGTCCACTTTTGTCCAGTTTAATAAAACCTTTATAACCTGATTTCCGTTCATATCATATGTAGCCGAAAACTAACAAAATGAAGTTTTTTTTACCTTATGTAACAAAGTTGAATAAAAATCGTTCAAGCGTTTTTTGAGCAAATTAAAAATAAAATGCACGACTGGGTCGCACGAACTTGCTCTAATGTGTGATAGTGGTCTAGGCTCTAGGGGATTGAGATTTTGATAAAAATACATTTTTCGAAATTCTGAAATGAATATTTTAAGTAATTTGAGCTCAAAAAAAAGTACGTCTTTTTATTTCTTGCATAATTTCAATGTATGAGACAAAATTTATGATCTGTGGAGCAGTTTTTGAGAAAAAAAAGTTTTTTTTTTAAAATTTTTTGAAAATACATATTATTCAAAAAAAATTCAAAAACGCCAGTTAATAGACATTTAGGAAATACATTTCTTTCCAGTTTTTGAAAAAAATTTAATGAGCAGTTTTCAAAATATTAATTTTTAAAATTAAAAATAATGCCTTTTAAAATATTTATATAAAAATATTTTTTTAAAATGTAGAGGTACGCGTTCTCGCAGTATAAATTAAGCTACCTACACCATATATATACATATGTATGGTATGAAATTTTGAAAGTATTGGTTAAGCCGGTTTTGAGATATTCAAAACAAAAACCGTCCTATGCAAGTACCGTTTATAGACATTTTTTAAAACTTTTTTTCAGCCATATGATTGGTCGTACCTGAAAAGCAACAGTGATTTTTTAAAAATTAAAATCGTTAGAGCCGTTTTTGAGAAAACTAAGCTTTTACGATCGCGGCATTGAACATTTTATGTTCAAATATAGTATAAAAGTTTTTCATACAAATGAAAAAAAATTAATAAATTCGTTTTTAAACGTAAATTTGCTTCTTTTTGCTTTGCTTTTGGATCCTTGGTGTAGCCAACCTAATATTGGAGACCAGGAATCGCCACTGGCTCAAGCTGTTATCGGCGCGGCGATTGCAGGAGTTGCTGTTGTTGCGGGTTGTTGTTTATCATATTTTATAGGATTTGGAATTTCAGTGTGTCGAATATTGCTGTGAAATTTAATATAAAATATGGAATCTGCAGAAAACATTATGGGCGAAGCCGCAAAACTCACGATTGAAGATCTTCGGTGCCTATTAGAGAGCTATAACCTGGATTCGAAAGGAATACGGCCAGTTTTATTAAAAAAAGCTAAGGAAGCACTTGCTTGGTGGAATAGCGATCGACGAAAATGATGACTTAGAAACGGAGGACGAGGGCGAAAAATCAGATGAGTATGATGATGCTGGGGACCAAGCAGTCGAAAAGACAGAGCAAAATGAGCACAACGAGAAAGAAAAGAGCATGTAGAAATGGAATGCGGGCGAATCATCTCTGCACTCATCAAAAACACAAGGGAGTCATTTTTCCTTTCATGAAATTGTGCAGACTGTTCAGACATTTTCAGGCGATGATAATTTAAATATTTCCAGGTGGTGTAATGAATTCGAGAAGATGGCAGGTATTTTAGAGTGGAGCATGTTGCAAATGTTGGTGTACGCCAAGAGGTTGCTAACCGGGTCGGCAAAGGCTTTTGTCAACTCTAAACATGGCTTACGTTCCTGGACAATACTGAAAATTCGCTTGATGGAGGAGTTTGAGGAAAAAAAGTCAGGTGCCGAAATTCATGCTGCGATGCAAAAAAGAAAAAAGCTTCCTACAGAGAGCTACCGACAGTATCTGTATGCTATGGGTAGAAATATCAAAATGGATGTGGGATCAATAATCCATTATGTAATCAGTGGAATAACAGGTGATGAGGTGCACAAAATTGTTCTATATGGGGCATCCAATCTGAGAGAGTTCAAGGCGAAGTTGGACTGTTTTGAGAAAATGAAGTCTCAGCGCAGTGGTCTCAGCGGGGTAAGCGGCAGGAAATACGATCATGGTGTTGGTGGGTCGTGCAGAGTGAACAATACATCAGACAAAAAAGTAGATGATGGAAAGGATAGTCGACCACGAGACAGATGCTGGAAATGTGGGGTTAGAGGACATTTTGCATCAAAATGTACTGCTAAGAACGAAGGAAGTACGTTGGAATACAAGCAACTAAACGGAACAACAGAGTTATACCAGCGATGTCCGATACAAAAACAATTATCATAAAACAGTTTTTATAAATGATAAAAGCTTCGAAGCCTTAATCGACACAGGTAGTCCTTTAAACATTATAACTAATGAAGTGTATCTTGTTTTAGCAGAAGCACAACTAAAGGCAACGTGTAAGACTCTTATTGGCCTTGGCCAATTTTATCTTGGTGGGAATGAATTTTTTTCAAAAAAGTTTTGCGGTTTTTGTGTGGGTGGAAGACGTATTTCGTTGTGGGATACAGGTGGAAGACTATATTTTTCAAACTTCTTATGTGTCAGATAATGCGTCGAAAAAGTTTCACGTTTGCGGCTATGAATTTTGTTCATGACTTTTTTGCGGGGTTTGAAAAACTCCTGTAAACCCCCGTTGTAAGGGTGCGGTGGAAGACGTCCATGTAACTATTACTTACCACTTGAATGAATCATACAAAAAATATAAAGCTTGCGAAAATGAGACGGAAATTTCTGTCGCTGCCTCCCGGACTATTAAAGCGATACGGAAAACCAAACCGAAAAAATTTTCAAATGGAAAATTTTGCATGTTCTGATTCGAATTTTAGGACAAATGCTACACTGATCAATGGCAATCAATGCAGAGAATTTTTTTTGTTCATAATAATTTTAATTGAACAAATACTTTTTGTTAAAAATGTGTTTTTTATTTTTCTTTTATACGTGTAACAGAAAAATGATGAAATACATTTTTAACAAAAAGTGCAAGTTCAATTCAAATTTGTATTTGCAAAATAAATTCTCTGAGTTTGTTGCCATCGATCAGGGTAGCATTTGCGTTTTAAATCTGATTAAACTATACCAAATTTTCCATTTGAAAATTTTTTCGGTTTAGTTTTCCGTATCGCTTTAACTGGCCCCTTACAATAAAATAAAAAATACAAAACAAAAAATTATTAAATACGTCTTTACAAAATGGACAGGTAAGTTATTAAGTTATAAGTTACAAAAATTATGAGATTACATTGTATTTTATGTACATTTTTTGTTTTCTAAGATTTATTATAAGGACACCAAAAGAAATAAAGTGCACGACTGGGTCGCACGAACTTGCTCTAATGTGTTAAAATGATCTTGAGTGCTTGAGATTTTGGGAAAAAAGCGCTGAAAAAATCATATGAAATTTTATAAATCACTTAAAAATCAATACCTTAAACTTTTTTGCAGAAAATGAAATAAGCCATCAGGTTTCTTTTACTTTTTTGAATTTTTACAAAAAAAAATTTTCAAAATCGATCGACCAGTTTTTTCAAAAAACAGTTTTTTTTTGAAAAACTTTTTGAAAATGTATTTCAATTTTTTTTGAGTATGAAAACTTCTAGCACTTTGTAGTTTTTATCAGAAAAATAAAATTAAAAAAATATAGATTAAACCGTTTTTGGAAAAAACAAAAATTGACAAAAAATTTTGAAACTTTTTTAAAAAACTCAAAAAAACTTTTTTTGAAAAATTTAAGAATTTTTATTATTTCTTTTAGAAAAGGGCTTCTACATTTAAAATTTCATCGAAATCCGTCAAGCGGCTTACGAGAAAATCGGATTTAAAAAAACCGGTCCTATGGGAGGTACCGTTATAAGAATTTTCCTGAAAATCTATTCCAACCAAAACATAAAGCTTGCACATAAAACACTATTCAGAAAGTTTTGTCAAAATAGTAGGAGCCATTTTTGAGAAAAATTGATTTTTCACTAAAAATCGTATTGCAGGTACCGTTAGTTTTAAAGCTAGAATGCTGATTCCAAAAACCCCTCTGTAGGAAGTTATAATAATACTATCTACCAAGTTTGAAGCAAATCGGTCCAGCCGTTTAGGCTGTAGGTGCCGATACAGACGGACGGTCAGACAGAATTGTCGGACCCACTTTTTTAGGCTTCTCTATCATCGTAATGTTATGTTTGATTGCCCAAAAAAAAATTTTTTTTCTTACGAATGCATAACTTGCCTTATAGTACCTATAATCGCAAGTAAAAAAGACCGATGTTTTGTTATACCTACCTGATAATAAAAATTTTATTAAAAAGTAAAAAAAATTTTTTTGTTGTTGTGCGACTTTTTTTGTCTGGTGACCCTTTTTTTGCGACCTTTTCAAATTTACGAGCGGCAACACTGCTCATGAGTATCTTCTGACTTTCATACCACTGACTTTCATTTAAGGGTGGGTCTCCCATGTAAATGTAGGGTAGTGCGTGCATAAAACTTAATATATCTCCTACATTTGAAAAGATATTTTAATGAATTAAAATTTATTAATTAGTCAACAAGTGTGAGCAGGTATGCTTATTATCAAATAATTATTTAGCATGATATTTATACTTTCAAAAGAGGAAAACTATAAATTTTCGTATAATTAAGACACAAATTATTACGTCTTATTAATTATTTTCCTCTGTTAAGTATTTTTAAATTTTTTTGGCTTCAGTTTCTTAATCAGAATAAATAAGTTCTATTTGCTATTGTAACCAAATGTTTTTTTTTTATATATATATATAATAAAATTGAGGTCAACCAAGGGGTCTTTTTTTTCTTTAGACAAGCGCAGTTTTTAAAATGTTCAACCAAATCGACCAAGATATTTTTTTTTAATATCAATGGTACCTGTTGTAATATTTGTTTTTTTTTTTTCATTCTCGCTCCTTATATTTTTTTTTTTTTCAAAAAGCACAGAATCCATTATTGTAAAAGGTGGGTGATTGATAAAATTAGATTTTTCATCACCCAACAGGTAGGTACATAGCCATGCATAGAAAAATATTTTTCTTATGCGCATTGACGGGTTTTCTGCGTGAGAATGAATGAATGAATATCCGTAAATAGACCGGTATAAGCGGGTGCTGTACTCGTCGTCGTCCGCACAAGTAGGTATTCGAGTGATTTTCTAAATATCGTGTGCGAGGAGAGGTCCTTTGTCATACCGATAAATAGATATGTACTTAGGTCGGAGAAGCATTGGCCGTTGCGGTGGTACATACATAAATATAGATATCAATACACATTGTGTGTTTTCTTATTTTATGTAGAAGAAGTAGGTTCGGTTATTTTTGAATACCTAGCTTGGCAACAAAAAGTCATAGTCATACGGTTTTCAGTGTTGGATTTAAAATTAATGGGAGCATTGAATTCTGAAAACAAAAATAATACTTAATGACGTAAAATTTTGAAAAAAACTAGTTTTAATATTATTTTTTTAAATTTTTTTTTTTTTCAAAATTTTGAGTTTGAAAGTTAATATTTTGAAAGCGGTTCACTAGAATAACTGATTTTAAAATTATGATGATAGAGAAGTCGAAAAAAGTGGGTCCGAAAATTCTGCCTGTGTGTTTGTCTGTCTGTATCGGCACCTACAGCCTAAACGGCTGGACCGATTCGCTTCAAATTTGGTACATAGTATTATTATGATGTCTTACAGAAGGGTTTTTGGAATTAGCATTCTATTGCAGATTGTATGAATATTTGCAACTCAGAGTTGGGCGATTTTGCATGGTTATTAATTATGTCTCCCTGATTCCAAACATCAAAAAATAATCTTGGGGCCTATATATATACCTACCTACCTACTTAGGTATGTATATGCTGCATGACTTTTCTGTTTGATTATTTCCTTATTTATTTTAATCCAAACTCCAAAAAAATGTCGACAAAAGAAAACCATTGAATATTTTTTTCCGAAAACAGAATGGAGTTAGGTATACCTATACATAGGTAGGTACTGTAACTACATACAAATAAAATGCACGACTGGGTCGCACGAACTTGCTCGAATGTGTGACAGTGGTTTAGGGACTTGAGATTTTGATAAAAATAAAATTTTCGAAATTCTTAAATAAATACTTAAACTAATTTGAGCTGAAAAAAAAGGACGCCATTTTATTTCTTGGATAAATTTGAATTTATGAGAATAAATTTAAAAAAATCTGTGGAGCGGTTTTTGAGAAAAAAAAGTTTTTTTCTTAAAAACTTTTTGAAAAAAATTAAAAAAAAAAAATTAAAAAACGTCAGTTTATAGGTATTCAACAAATACATTTATTTAAAATTTTTAGAAAAAAATTTAATAAGCAGTTTTCAAAATATTAATTTTTTAATTTTTTTTTAAATGCTTTTAAAAATACAAAAAAATATTTTTCAAAAATATTGGTATGCAATACAAATTGAGCTACCTACACCTATATGTGTGTAAGATTTCGAAAGAATCGGTTGAGTCGTTTTCGAGTTAGTCGAAAGCAAAAAAAAACTGTCCTATGGAAAGTACCGTTCTTAGCCATTATACCTAAAAAGCAACACTGATTTTTTTAAATAGAAATCGTTAGAGCTGTTTTTGAGAAAAATAAGCTTTAACGTAACGGTTGTATGGCAGGTACCGTTATTTTTTGAGCTAAGAAAAAAATTTCAATTTCCCCTCTGCACAATACCTAAAAAAGTCTATATAGGTACCAAGTTTGAAGCAATTCGGCCCACCCGTTTGGGCTGTAGGTCTCTATACATACAGACAGACAGACAGACATACAACTAAATGTGTTGCTGAGTGGACGTGCGCGATTAAGTGGCAATAATCAATCAAGTTTCAAGCGTTTTTTTAACGTGCCAAGGTTATTTTTTCTTTTCTAAAAGAGTTTTCCAAACATACTTTTCCCAAGTGTAAAAATTGGAATAAAATACATTAAAATAAAACAAAGTTTTCTTAAACAGAACATTTTTACTTAATTTTCCCTGAATTTTTCACATTAATCAAAATATTGCGGGAAAAAAAAAGTAACTTGTTCTCTTAAAATAGTATAAGTTCAACTACTCTTTACCGCTGAATTAACAAATTAAACCTCACTACTTCAAAACCATACCTCACATATATTGTATATTATACACACCAACATTCATCTTTCATCGTGTACATGTCTGCAAAACGAAACAGAGAAGTACTATCATCATCTCCAGGTAAACAACTGCAGTCTCCGGATCCAAAACAGGCAAAAAGTTCTTCATTGGGCAATAACACACTAATCAGACATAAACAGCCGATCGATTGCTCTTTGGATAACCAATTTGTTGAAATGTCACTTTCCGATGAAGCTCTTCGTAAGCAAAGTGAATATATTATATCACTTCTATCAACAAAAATACATGACTTTGAAGAAAGAATAACGGCGAAAATTGAAACTGACATATCTAAAATTAAGAGTTCAATTGATGACGTTTACAACCACATTAAAACACTGGAGAATAAGCTCACCGAAGTTGACGTCATTAAAAAAGAAAATGTGGCACTGAAAGAACAACTTAAACAACACGATCACGCACTTCAAAAGATTATCGCCCGCATTGATCGAAATGAAGAACTGCATCAATATAGGGAAACCGAGAGTGATGCTCTTATACATGGACTTCCATTGCTGCCGAACGAGAATCTAAAATTACTATTCAACAATTTGTGTCACAGTTTAGATATTCAACCTTTAAATATTCGTGATATTTTCCGTTTAAAACCAAAAAATGAAACACAAAATCCACCCGTGATAGTAAAATTTCTTTCACCACGCGACAAAGGGACTGTGCTTCGATCGATCTCCAACTACCGCACCAAAACAAAAAAAGCACTCTGTCTCCGCGACCTTGGACATTCTTCCGATACTCCTGTGTTCGTGCATGAATGTCTAACAATTAAAAACAGATCACTCTTGCAGAGCGCTATGAAGATAAAAAATGATGGTCAACTTTTTTCAGTTTTTACAATGAGAGGATTTGTGTACATTAAAAAGCACCGTAACGATAAGGCTCTTTTGGTGGAGAACATCGATGCTCTGACTGATATTGCTACGAATTCATTGATGACAACAAGAACAGCTGATTAACGAGACGAATTTGAACCATTTATAGTAAACTTTTTTTTATGTCTATTTTCTTCTTTTTTTTGAATATTATATTATAAAGCCCTGTACTATTCTTTTTTTTTTCCTTTCTCTTTCTGAAGCTTCACTTCTTATAACAACTTTTTTTATCCATTTACTTTTATCTTAATTATTATTATTTTTTATTATTTTTTTTCTCTTTTTTTGATTTCTTTTCTGAATAAATCATGAATTTCAATATTGTTAAAAATAAATTTGTCATCATCGTCTTCATCTCTACATCTCTGAATTTTTCTCTTGATCTGGTAATGCAGTTTAGGGTTTTTCCCTTGTACCGGACTTCTTTTGGTCCTTGTCACTTAAGTTTTTTTAATAATGATTAATCCTAATCCTAACAATTGTAATAGGGAGTTCGTTTTCGATAGATGTCTTGATTCTACACAATCTATGATTCGCGTTTTGGGTGGACAGCGTTCTGGGTTGAAGGTCTGCCATATTAATGCTCAGAGTTTGAGTCCAAAATTTGACGAATTCCGATATTTGTTCTTAAATTCTGAAATTGACGTGATTTGTGTTTGTGAAACCTGGTTTTCTAATAATTCTGTGTCTTGTGTGAGAGGTTATAACGTTTTCCGTTGCGATAGAAGCAGTCGTGTAGGTGGTGGAGTTGCAATTTTCGCACACAATCATTTAAATTGCAGGTTAATACGAAAGAGTCCTCCAGGTAGTGCAGTTGAATATTTGTTCATTGAGATAAAATGTAACAACAATAAAATACTGTTGGGATCAGTTTATCGTCCTAATCGTAATATAGATTTAGCACCATTGTATTTAGTCATTGACGAGTTATCTTTTATATCACCTTTTGTCATTGTTGCGGGAGATTTTAATAATAACGTTCTCAGAAGTTCTGAGTTAACGGATAGCATGAAATCACTTAATTTATTTCCTGTAAACACAATAACCCCAACTCACTTTACCAGGGACAATAGTACCTTACTTGATATGTTTTTTGTGAGTCATTTATATAAAGTTCTTCTTTATGACCAACTTTCTGCCTCTTGTTTCTCTCGTCACGATTTAATTTACCTTACGTTTGAATGCTTGCCTCTGAAATCCTCCTCTACCTATAGCTATAGAGATTTTAAAAATGTTGACAAGCTGCAGCTTGAATCAGATTTAAATTCAATTGAGTGGTTTCAAATATATGGTATGTCATCTGTTGATGACCAAGTAAACTTTCTTCAAACTAATATTAATTTTCTTTTCAATTCACATGTCCCTCTGATTACAAAGGAATGTCGAAACAAAGATCAATCTTGGTTTGATAACAACATAAAGTCTCTTTTAGGTGAACGTAACCTAGCATACAGACGCTGGAAGAAGTTTAGGCTTGATGAACTGTATAATATATACAAAGTTCTAAGAAATAAAGTAATTTGTAAAATACGTGAATCCAAAAAAAGGTTTTATGCTCCTAGATTAGACCCTTCTCTTGCCAAAGAGAAGCTCTGGAAGAATCTCAAAGAAATTGGCGTGGGCAAGCAAATGAACAACATCACTACATCTATTGATTGTGATGAACTTAACAAAAGTTTCACTACATTAAACTCCTCAAATTCTGGGAACCAAACAGGTGAGCCACAACTATTTGAAGATCAAGTGTCTAATGAACCAACTTGGACTTGTTTTAGTTTCTCCTATGTCGATGAGTCTGACGTTTTAGAAAGCCTTCTAGCCATTAAGTCTAACTCCATTGGTGTTGATGACCTGCATCCAATTTTTCTAAAAGCCATACTGCCATATGTACTGAAATACATAACTCATATATTTAACTCAATTCTTATGACCAGTACATTTCCCGAGGCTTGGAAAAAAGCCAAGATTATACCTATTCCTAAAAATCGTGAATTTAATGATTTCCGACCTATATCTATCTTACCGTTTCTTTCAAAAGCTTTGGAAATACTAATGAACAATCAAATAAGGGTTTTTCTTAATGCCAATAGAATGATTTGTATGAATCAATCAGGGTTTAGGGCTAAGGATAGCTGTACAACAGCTTTAATTGAGGTTGTGGAAAACATAAGAGTGGCTATAGATGATAATAAGGTTACTATTCTTACTCTCTTAGATTTCTCTAAGGCTTTCGACACCGTCAACCGTATAATACTTTGTGAAAAGCTTAAAAATCAGTTTAGTTTCTCAACTCCATCTACGAAACTAATTCTTTCCTATTTAACCAATAGGTCCCAGGCAGTCTATGCTAACGACTCGATATCTTCTTTTCGTCCTTTATGCAGAGGTGTTCCCCAGGGCTCTATTTTGGGCCCTCTGTTGTTTTCTATGTATATTAATGATCTACCTTCTTGCTCGCTGAACTCCTCCCTGCACATGTACGCGGATGATGTGCAAATTTATAATAGTTTTCCACTTGGTATGCTTGAAAATGGCGCTTATGAAGTCAACGAGGATTTGGATAAAATTGTTGTTTGGTCCCAAAAAAACGATCTTTGTTTGAATCCAAAAAAATCGAAGTGCTTAGTCATTTCCAGGATAAATGTTGACACCTCCTATTTCCCTAAAATTTATCTGAACAATACAACAATTGGTTTCGTTGATTCTGCGAAAAATCTTGGAGTAACATTTAATAAAACTTTAACTTGGAATGACCACATTAGAATAACGTTAGGTAAGGTCTATGGTGGTCTTCGTATGCTTTGGGCTTCTCATCATTTAATACCCTTGCAAACCCGATCTATGTTGGCTAAGACGTTAATCGTTCCAGTTATGCTTTTTTGTTGTGAAGTTTTCAGTAACTGTGACTATGAGCATAAGCGCAGACTTAACGTTGCGTTCAATAGCATAGCACGTTATGTCTATGGGCTTAGGAAATATGACCACATCTCACACTTTTCTATATCTTTATACGGCATCACTCTGGAAAATTTATTCAAACTTAGAACCTTAACCCTGCTTCACAATGTTTTACAAACGCGTCATCCGGAATACTTATTTCACAAAATTAATTTCCCTCAATCTAGTAGATCTTGTGACCTTATCCCAATACGCTGCTCATATTTAGTATCTGAACGACAGTTTTATGTGTATGCTATACGTTTATGGAATTCGCTCCCCCGTTCTATTAGGATGATAAGCTGCACGACCCGGTTTCGAGGGATGCTCAGAGAATTTTTTGAGAGTTTTTGATGACGATAAATTTTTTTTTTTTTTTTTTTTTTTAAGTCTTTTTAATTTTTCTATTTTTCATATTTTTCTTATTTTATTTCCATCTTTACTATTTTGGATATAACTATGTGTAAAACTAATGAATAAGCTTGTTTTTCTTTTTTTTCATTAATTATGTAAAAGGTCACTTAAGCGATTGCATGATGAATACACTTATAGTATTAAGGTACTGATGTTTACTCTAATTTAAAAGATATTGTATCTTACTGAGTAAATTATTGCAAATAAAATAAATCTAAAATCTAAATCTAAATCTACATACAGACGGACAGAATTTTTAGACCATCTTTTTTCGTCTTCACTATCATCGTAATGTCATGTTTGATTGTTATCTCAAAACTTTTTTTTTTCGACGAATGCATAACTTGCCTTATAGTACCTATAATCGCAAGTAAAAAGTAACAATGTTTCAATAATAATAGGTACCTATGTATATAGCTAGGTACTCAAATTATTCTTTTCCCTTTGCAATAAACCCATAAGCAATTTTAAAACAGGTCAAATAGTTATATTGACCTACCTCACACTTTTGTTACATGCAACTTAAAAAAAAAAAAACAACGATATCAATGTACCTACTTACATATACCTACATTAAATATAATGTAACGTTTACCTATCTATGCATGTTCATTTTATGTATCCTGACTCCTGAGTCCTGACCTTCATCAAGATTTCGATCGAGTCCCAAACGAGTTCACATTTTTTTTTTGTTGCTGTTATGGCAGCAACAGCAAGTAAAATATGAAAAAAAAAAACAACAACAAAACGAAAATAGAAAAAAATTACCCACATTTAGCTATTAGCTACTGTGTTTTCAAAAAAAATTGAAAAAAAATCCCTTCACCCTTCCATACAGAGAGAAAAAAACTTGTCATCGCATTACTAAATCAAAGCGAAAGGACAACAACGAAACCCACAGAAAGACACACACAAAAAGTATCCCCTACTAAAACGTCCAATGCCAATAATCTTTTCCCTCTGCTTTCCTTTCCACTGCCTGTACCTCCTCTACTACTGTGACTGCAGTCGGCGGTGCGCGCCACCACCGCACCGCACCGCACCGCTTTGAGAATAATAATTATTGTGAGTTCACTGCGACTGCGGAAGATCACAAAATTATTTTGAAAAGAGAACAAGAGTAAATGAGTATACCAAAAACAATATAACGAAGAGAAAAGAATATCGCACTACCACATAGAACACAATTTACATGGCGTTTAAGTTCTGTTCTGAGGTAGACCCACCCTTAAGGGTAATGTTTTGTATTAGCAGAAAATAGAGCAGAAGAAAAAGCGTTTCCTTTTTTGGAAAGATTTATGAATAGGTTAGTAGTTCGCTTTTACGGGTCTTCCAATAATTGTTTTAAAAGGAATATTTCTTTTGTTTGTAGATGAACTATTTACATAATATTTATATAAATCTAGGTTGAAAGTGCAAGGTTATTAATGAATGATTTCAATTAAGCGAATAATTAGCGTGTGTGAAGTTCCCATTCCTTGATTGATTTCTATATCTCTTGTGTGTTAAATTAAAAAAAGTGGATGATAATTTTATTTATTTAAGATTAATAGAACATGTTTATTCCATTTGTGATAAACGCAACTGCTTAAGGCCTGGAAAACATTTGGTGAAGTGAAGAACGAAAACGGTGAGACAATACCCAACACTGTGGCTTGAAGATCATGTAAGGAAATTGTGAAATGTGTATCAAAATCAACAACAAATCTTTTGAGACACAATAATTTTTTTAGACGATCTATGCCAAGCACAAGTAATGAAGTTAGTGTATCAACGAGTGACAGAAACGAAATTCTGAAAATTGATATTGTTTTTTTTTATAATCTGCACAACTTTTTCCTTTAATTTTTATTTTATTTGATTTAATTTTTTAATTGTAAGTGCTCTTTTTTCAAGTTAATAAAAATAAAAATCATTGTGACGATTAACATTATTTACTATTTTTTTTCCTCATAATAATGCCTTATTTGCATACGCAAACTAAGTATATTGAATCATGAAGCAAAGTCAATGGACACCCATCTGCCATTAATGGTAAAAGTAACTTAAATACAAAAACCAACCCCAATAACAAAAGAAACAGAATCCTTTAAATACCAACCCCGAATACACATTTTACACAGCGAGTACTCGAACGATCGCAAGATCGCATTGATCGTGAACATTTTGATCATGAACACTTTATTTGTTTTGTTCAAACTCGCTTATACTCGATTGGAAGGTATACTCGATCTAATTCGTTTGAAATGTGTTGTTATTCACGGGTCATCATACTCATGAACAAAAATACTTGTAAGCATAGTTTGATAGGTTGAATCTGTTTGTTCAAACTCGCTTTTTTCGAGCAACTATTCGTTGCTCGTGAACAGTACTCGACTCCTTTTAATCTCTGGTGTCTATACATACAAACAGACAGACAGACAGACGGGCAGAATTTTTTGACCATCTTTTTTCGTCTTCGGTAGCATCGTAATGTTATGTTTGATTGTTATCTCAAATTTTTTTTTTTGCATGAATCCATAACTTGCCTTATTGTATCTTTAATCTCTCCAACTTCAAAATTTAGCGCGCCTTTTTAGCAAAGGTGTGTAGGGATAAATATTGCAGCGATAAAATTTAGTTTAGCGCGATCTGAGTACTAGGCTTTATAGCTCATTGTGATGTTAATGTGAAACTTGCTGTGCAAAATTGAATTTAATAAAATACTTCCCACCGTATCATTGCGATTTGTGAAAAATGTATTTACTTAGTTGAATATTTAAAAAAACAAGTGAAATTTTAGTTATTTATTTTCTTATATTTAATTTTATTGAGTTTGTGTACTCTTCAATTTCTTTATTTAATTTTCTAATTCGAAAATACATCCTCGATCGAAGAAATAGTCTTTTAATTCAATCGTCGCAATCAATTTTTGCTTTCTCGGATACCTCCATCAGGTGCTTTATATAATTTTCCCGGATATAAAGTCATTCACCTGGGCCATTCACGGCATTGAAAACAGACTCCAACGATAATATGTGTGCCATTACTGCGTCAAATGGCTTAGAAAGGCCACCTTCGTCCAAATGATGCACCCAAGAGTCCTTGTTTATTTTATCTTTCTTCAGATTTGGGATGGTGTTCCTAAAACGATGGCAAATGAACCCAGCTTAATTCTCCAAACCATCGTATTCCATTGGCATATCCTTTTCTGGATCGCTGCTCACACATTTTTTGTCAGCCTGCATGATGGTGAAGATTTTTCCTGGAGAAACAAGTTACACAAAGGTTGCAAGTATGTGCTGATTTCATTGATTTAAAAGAATACCTGAGAATGATTCCTCTTCCAAATTAAGATTAAGGAGTGTCATAGACACTGACGTTGCCATTTTCGGAGAGTGCACCCCCATTATGGCCGAGGATGTATGACCTTAGCCTATATTTAAATTCTTGGCGATCAGGGTGGTCGTGGAGGCCGCCTTTAGATCTTATGATGCCAAACAAATTTTCCAGGACGTCTTGGTTCAAACGGTAGGGGGAATGCGGGAGACTTGACCCACTTTTTGTGAATTCGTTCATAAAAACTTTTCTTTTCAACTCAGGCAGATGTAAGATATATATTTTTAAAGCTACATTTATCTATTTTCAGACTACGTTCATAAGTTTGAAATACATAAAAGAGATTTTTAATAAAATCAAAATGTATCAAAATAGATTTTTGGCTCAAGTCTCCCGCCCCACCGGGAGACTTGAACACCTCTATAGGGAGACTTGAACATACTCAAATTTGAGGAGTAAAACTATAAAACAATTTGCATAACCAGTTCCAATTTGTATAGAATTCATATTTTATTAAAAAGTAACAAAAAATTCTTAAAAACATAAAAAAACAACGAAAATAAATAAATTAATAAAAGAACTTCATTTGATCACGTTGTATGTAGGCCTCGTATTGCAATGTTTCATTTGTGACTAAAGACCATGGTACAAAGAAAATATGGTATGATATTCCGAGTTAACCTATGTCACTCGGCGACAAAAATGCATACAAAAAAATTCAGAAACAAAAAACAAAATATTCAGAAACAACAACAAACATAAGGTGAACTACGTCACTCGGCGACAAAATGTGTGAAAGAGATTGGATAACGAATTTCGGAATATCATACCAGTAGGTGTTCTTTATATACCATGACTAAAGACTACCTACTTTCTATTTCGTATCACAACAAGGGCAGATAAAAATCTCATTATCCAATTTAGTCAGTCCAACGCACACCTCGTGCACATACTTCTTGCATGAAGTGCAAAGGCGCATATCCATCATGTCATCTGTTTTGCAGACAAAGCAAAACCATGTTTCGTAATGGTCTTCCAATTCCATTGGGCTTTTTAAACCCTCGTCAAAAGCAACTTCTTCAGCAGAGTCACTGTCACTCGATTCTAAAATTTTTCTTTTAATAGCTTCTTTGCCTTTTTTGTTTGTTTTTTTTTTTCTGCGGCTGTTTTTTTTTCTGTTCTTCGATTTTGTTTGTTTCTTCATTTTTGACGGGAGTTTTAGTCAAAATTTTAGTTTTGCCGGGTTGTCGACCTCTTTTGTGTTTCCTTGGAGCAGCTTTTGGGAATGGCCGAATCACTTCCAGACCAACTATCGGGCTTCCAGTTCCTGTTGCCAACAGAGAAGCATTTGGACTAGTAGGCACGCTAGCTATGTATGTGTAAAACTGTTTGATTTTCAATCGACTGAACAGGGAAATTAGCCGATAATCCTCTTGAAGTAGATGCAACTGGAAGATCAACTGGGATGACATCATTGACTTCGTTTCCTGATTCCGCTAAGGTTCGGTCTGCCACTGTAGAAGAATCAACTGGGATAACATCAATGACTTCGTTTCCTGATTCCGTAAAGGTTCGGTCTGTCACTGCAGAACATAGAAAATCATCATCGGTGAAAATGTCACAGTTAAATGGATGTATTCCCGTCTTTTCGAAACCACTGGTTATGTTCTTCTGGTTGAAAGCAGGCATTGCCTCTTTTACATATGATGGAATGTTGTATATTGTCACAGTCTTCCCTGGATTGGACAAAAGCCAATTATTCATCACGCTATTATAGCGAGATTTGAATGATGAGAAAACGGACACGTCCAGAGGCTGCATTTTGTTGCTGCAATGAGGTGGCAATGTCAAAAGTGTTATCCCGTTCCTTTTTGAAAAATTGATAGCCTCCACACTCATATGGCTCTCGTGATTGTCCAATATGAGTAGAACTGGATTTTCCAAGGAACAATGCGCGTACTTCGAAAAATGATTTAAGTATTTGAAAAATCCAGTCGATGTCATCCACCCACTTGGGAAGGCATCACCACCAGATCCTTCAGGGTCATTTGAAACGAAAGCTTCGTTATATTTTACCCTTGGAAATATGAAGAATGGCGGTAAACTGTTACCAATGGCATTAACAGCATAACAGACTGTGACAAGCGTGCCCCTTTCCGCTGATGTTACCTGTCCAACCTGACGATTTTTTTTCGGTGCCAGCACTTTTGGACATTTTTGCACCGTCGTACATCCTGTTTCGTCACAATTATACATATTATGTGGTACAAAAGCAAATTTTTCTCGCACTTCTTTTAAGTTGCTGAAAAAGTCGGCCACGTTTTTTTTGTTGAAGCTCGTTGCTCGTGAAAGGCTTGTTGCTTCCGGTGTACGCAGGCTTAGTAAGGGATTTCTCTTTATAAATCCACGGAACCAATCATTCCCAGAATAACCTTTTGTTGACCAGTTTGGAGGCATTTTTTTGTTGTTGGCCTTAGCAAACTGAAATGATAAGATCAAGGCAGCTTTCTTTGTCAAACCATAATTCATTTTGCTGCAGGTCAGCAAGTACTCGACTAAATGTTTTTCTTCGGCTATGTCGAATACTTGTGATTGTCGATATTGGCTTCCCTTGCTCACAATTTTTTCAAAGCTTGATTTTCCTCGTAAATACCGGGTGAGAGTCGTTCTGTTTATATTGTTTTTATCAGCTGTTGCCCTAATAGATTTTCCTGCTTCAATTTCTTTCAAAGCAGCTTCAAGCATTTCTTTTGAAATCAAATTCCGTCTTGCTGCCCCTTCTTTCGATTTGTATACAAACGGCATTTTTATCTGAAACAAAAAATGAAGCGCCTTCCTTTAATACACATACCCAACATTCTATAACTCATAATCATGCCAAAGGGAGACTTGAACCACTGTTCAACTCTCCCTTCAAAAAAAGGCTCAAGTCTCCCGCTCACGTTTTTTAACACAAAACAAACAATACATTTTGTAAAATAACTGTTAACGAGATTTTGTACTATTATTAACAAATTTGAATATCAGATTACCAATATAACACAAAGTGTTTTTACTTACCACGTGACAGCTGACTTTTATTTAGAGTTGTAATTTTTTTTTTTCACTTCTGACAGCTAAAACTAACCTTCTCCTTCCAGCACACAAAGTTGAATGTCGATTTGGAATTATTTTTGTTTGCAGGTAAAGAGTTAATGTCTGCATTGAATACACTAATACTTGCAGGATTTGAGTGGAATTTAAGATAAATATTGCGAGTGGCTCAATTCTCCCATATGGTCAAGTCTCCCGCATTCCCCCTATGTCATGATGAATTTGACACCGAACCATTGATCCACATCGTTTTGCAACAATTGCAAGGCTGTATTTGATTTTTGATAGCACGATACCTTTAAAATCATAAATTTTATGCAATTATTTCAATATTGTTTTAATTATAGTATATCGTTGCTACCTTTTTGGAACGGAATTAGGGAATTTTTTCCAATGACTCGCATGTTGGATATCAGTTTGGTCATGTTGTTCAAAATACAGTTTTGCGATTCTAAATGAATCCCGTTCGCATGAACTCGCTCTCTTGAGTCACTCTAAGGTGACCGTACATTCATTTGTCTAAAAAAAAATTTAAAAACATATTGAAATGTTGCAAGTTTGTTTCGTTTTTTTTTTTTTTTACTTAAGTATTTATTCCAATTTTCGTCCTCAAGAAGCCCAAGGCTTGCTGCTCTTGAAAGTGCCTTGGCGATCGTGTGGGAGAACAGCTTCGTGGCCAGTTTTACTTTTTGCCTTTCAACGTGAACAACATTGAGACTTTTTGAAGATATTTTGTGGGTTATACCATTGTATATGAAATCTTGAGTAATCTGGAGAACGAGTAAGAGATAACGGGGTTTGGAGAGACATAGATGTCGCTGATAATTATCACATATTTAAACCTTTCCACCTAAATTTTCTCTCCAAAACGAGAAATCTAAAAAAAAGGTTTGGAGACTCACGGTATCGCCTCAGTCGATCCTACTATCCATATTACTATAGATTTTATATACAACTAGCTGACCCACCCGGCTTCGCTCGGTGAGACAAATCTTAGTTTCATACGGATTAAATGAATTACAATTTAAAAATATAATTGCAGTAATTAAAAAACTGACAGGAATAACACATTTTTAACTTAAAACATACATAAGTGTTGTTAAGAAATATTTAATTTTAAATACAGTGATATCGATATTTATAATCAAAAAGTTTTTGACTTGCGATTTTAGGTACTATAAGGCAAGTTATGCATTCGTCTTGAAAAAAAAAGTTAAAAATTCTGTCCGTCTGTATGTCTGTCTGTCTCTATGTATAGACACCTACAGCCCAAACGGGTGGGCTGAATTGCTTCAAACTTGGTATATAGATTTTTTTAGGTATTGTACAGAGGGGAAATTGAATTTTTTTTAGCTCAAAAAATAACGGTACCTGCCATATAACCGTTACGTTAAAGCTTATTCTTCTCAAAAACGGCTCTAACGATTTTCATTTACAAAAAATCAGTGTTGCTTTTTAGGTACGGCCAATTATATGGCTGAAAAAAAAGTTTTAAAAAATGTCTAAGAACGGTACTTTCCATAAGACCGTTTTTTTTGTTTTCGACTATCTCGAAAACGACTCAACCGATTCTTTCGAAATTTCACACATATATAGTTGTAGGTAGCTCAATTTGTACTGCATACCAATATTTTTGAAAAATATTTTTTTGTATTTTTAAAAACATCTAAAAAAAAATTTAAATTAATATTTTGAAAACTGCTTATTAAATTTTTTTCTAAAAATTATAAATAAATGTAATTGCTGAATACCTATGAAATGGCGTGTTTGAATTTTTTTTTTTAAAAAAACTTATTTTTAAAAAACCGCTCCACAGATTTTTATAAATTTACTTTCATAAATTCAAATTTATCCAAGAAATAAAATGGTGTACTTTTTTTCAGCTCAAATTAGTTTAAGTATTTATTTAAGAATTTTGAAAGTTTTATTTTTTTCAAAATCTCAAGCCCCTAGACAACTGTCACACATTAGAGCATTAGACCCAGTCGTGCATTTTATTTGTTGATGCGCCCGGCGGAACTGGAAAAATGTTCTTGACTTAATTAATATTAGCAGCAATACGTGCTCAAAGTGGAATTGCGTTAGCTCTCGCATCTACAGGAATTGCTGCAACACTGTTGGAAGGTGGAAGAACAGCATGCTCAGTATGCTACGGAAGCTTTCGTTAAACCTGCGAATCAAAGAAAATCCTGTTTGCAGCATTTCAAAGCAATCAGTCATGGCAAAAGTGGTGATATAGCAAGCGGATTTCCGAAATCACTTCCCGTGATTCTGAAACCAACAGCGGCGTATGAATAAATCTCATGTCTCAAGGCGTCGTTTTTTTTTTGGTATGTGCAAACCATTCCATTGAGTGTGAATATGCAAGTATTCTTTGGATTTGCCTGGCATGCCGCCTCATCATTTGAGTTTTAAAGTTGGATCTGTCATCTTAATGCTACGAAACCTTTATGCCCCGAAACTGTGCAATGGAACCCAACTGATTGTGAAGAAGCTGATGAACAATGTGGTAGTGGCAAGGATTTTGAAAAGACCGTTCAAGGGAGAAGAATGCCAAATTCCGCGAATTTCCTTTTCTTCAACTGATTTGCCGTCAGCTATTATAATGTGGCGTGTTTCCTAGTTGGGAAACCATCCTCACTCTTCATTTAAGCTCCGGAGCAGAAAACAAATTGTTGTGTATCATGCAGCCTTAAACTCAATTCAATCATTTTGCTTATATAATTTATTAATTAATTTAACAATTTTTTAAATGAACCATTTGCATTACTCAAGAGCTTTTTGATAAACAATTTTTTTTTATTTTCGCATTTAATGCATAAATAAACAATAAAGACGGTTTACATACTCGCCAACGTCCAACATAAAGTTGCCTGTGATAAAAAATTGGAAAAATGTTTGCCTAAATTCCCCTGCTAACAATATCAATACACCACCAAATAAACGTTGGTTTCCTCGTTAATCTTTTAACGTTCGATTAAGGGCTTCCAATAATTTCTTGTGAACCGTCGTGCACTCATCCCAAATGATTATTTTACATTGCTGTAAAACATTTGCCATTCCAGATGTTTTTGAAATATTACATGTTTGAAATTCATTTACTTGCATGTTCAATGGCAATTTTAATGCAGAGTGAGCTGTTCGACCACCGTCTAACAAAGTTTGCGCAATCCCAGACGACGCAAGCGCTAATGCTATTTTATTTTCAGATCGAATCGTAGCTAAAATCCAAGTTCTGGTTTGAATACATATTTCCCATTCGATGTAATATTTCCTCAGTCATTTCATCCCGATGATTTGTCCAAAATCGCAGATTACAAACTTATTCCAATTTTATTAAAATTAAATTGACACATTGAAAATAAAAATAATTTTCTATAATTACGGGAAATATACATTATGTGTCGACAAAAATGCTAGATCAAAAAGAACCACGCTACCGCTTTACAGAATTTTGACCAAACTTCACAGAAACCTTTGCAGGCATCCTCAGAAGATGCTACCAAAAGATTTGTTAGTATTTTGACAGAATGCAATAAAACTGCAGTTAGATCAACTTATTTTACCGAAGTTTGGCCGGGAACCTTTGTCGACATACTCAGAAGACCCTACAAAAAATGTTGTTATTAATATGACAGAATGCACTAAAAATGCATTTTGCGATTTGCCCTTTACCGAAATTTTACCAAATTTCACAAAAAGACCTTCCTCAATAAGACAGCTACCTTTATAAAAAAATATGGAAAAATTCGGCTCAGCCATTCTCGAGTTTATCGAGCCCGAACATAAGTCAACTTATTTTTATATATTAGATGGTTATACTTAATTCCCCAGAAGTAAAAGAAAGAAGCTTCTCAATAATATCTTTTTTAACATCCTTCCCATTAATCACGAACCCGTGATCGACAAAATGGTTTCTGTCAAGTATTATCAGGTGGGGGACAACACATACATTTTGGCTTCTTTGAACAAGAACCTGCAATAATAATTTTGAATAAATGAGAAATAATAATGTAAGAGTTCTAAAGCTTTATACCATGGTTTAACCATGCTGAATTTGAGCTCAGTATATAGTCCAATGTTGGAGCCACCTAAGTCACTCGTAATGGCAACACAGTTGCGTGAAACCACAGTTTTCAACATTCTCTATGATATCGATTATTACAGCCTTGGTCATTTTACAACTAAAATCATAGAAAAATGGCTGTTTTTATTTTCCTACTAGGCCTTTTGTAAGAAAAAATATTTAATTATCTTCAAGAACAGAGTATTAATTTAAATTTTCCTCTTAGCATCCCTACTTGCACATGGCTTACTAGACTGAACGAGGTGTAAGACAATTTGACGTAACAGTAAACATCTTTCACCTTCATTTCATCGAAACTAAGAACGCATAGCTTTTAGATGGCTATCAACTCCTGTGCTGCTTTCATTAGCTTTTTTATGGGCTTCATAACCCCCGGTGATATATCTAGCTTCTGTGCGCATGTTCGAAGCTTTCGAGCAGCAGGAAGAGGAAAGTTTTTCTTTCGCAGTAATTTATATGCACGAGAATTTGCTGAGTATATCGTTATTGAGCTAGCGATATCTTCCTCCGACCAAGGTGTTCTTTTCGCACCCATTTTAATTTTTCTTATCTGCCCGGGGGTCAAAATTCCAAGCAGTTCGCTGTCCAAGTTTGACCGTTGGAATTCTTCTTTTTTCACTTTGTTTCCGCAGTACCCCGTTGTGTAGTGGTTAGTGTGTCGGACTGCCTCGCCGAAGGTTCTGGGTTCGATCCCTGATGACTCCACTTAAAAAGTAGTTTTACGGACTGCCTCTTGCGAGGAAGTGACAAATCTTCCAAGAGTTATTAATGTCATTTAAAGTGCTTCTCTGTTAGCCGTTTAAATTCGGCGGACCTACACCCTTCCATTCCTGCAGAATATCAACGCACACACAGTAATGGTTGAGAGTGTAAGTCACAGGCCCCGGCCCCACTTGGAGCTGTTGTGCCAACAATTTTTTTTTTTTTTTAACTTTGTTTCTAAATTCGCTTTGTCATTACGCATAATAAACTTTGATAAAACACAAATTCCTAAGTTTTGTTATTTCAACTTCCTGGCAATTTGTATATGAAAAGTATTTTCCAAACTTACATCTGTTCGTTCCAATCATTAACTTCAGCTATAGTTGGTGGCAACTGTTGCTGTTGAACGTTCAATCTGATTTCATTTTCTTCATCCTGATTCGCACACTCGATTTGAGGCTCAGGTTGAACAGGAACTGATTCTTCTAATAATTTCAACAATCCTTTTGTTTCCCTTACCTGCATTCTCTCCGACAGCCCTGTTAAATCAGGTCCTGAGCTTGAATAAATGGTTGAACTGTCTGGATTGAATATACGCAATCCTGTTAATAAACAATTATCCAACTAAAGGTACTATTTTCTGGACTGCTGAGAACTTACCCATTTCAAATTTTATATTATTCATACCATCACCTTTTTTGAAATGCAAACTGCAAATCCTTGCAGTTTCCGTATCGATTTTGTCTTGTCTTTAACAACAGATGAGCCACTGCGTTAAACACTTTTTCCTTTTGGAAACTTATGGAAACTTGTTTCAGTTGTAAGCTTTTTTCGTGTATTATTATTGCACGCAAAAACAGAACAAACACCCATTTTTCAAATTAACTTTGTCTTCACAACAATCACAACTAAAATTTTAAATAATTTCGGAGCAATGAATTCTAATTTCCTCAACTTTACCTATCCTTCCGGCAAAACTAATTTGAATATAAAAGTGCGCCAAAAATCATAAGTTGAGCGTCGATGCCGTCAATACGGTTTGACAGCAACTCTGCAACTTTTTAACTGGTTTTTATCATACCATGGATTTTTGATTAAAATTACATATGTACTTACTTTTATTAAAAGTGATATGGTTAGCTTTGTTCGCAGAGCGCAAAGTTATCCTGGAGTAGTCGCCCGGAGCATTTTTATAAAATATTTCTGGTGTGGAGTTTGTAACACAGAGAAATAATACCGTTAGGTATAGAAAAGTGTATATATTCTGACTCAGAACCAAAAGCCCAGCCCAGTCGATTTAGCCATGTCCGAATGTCCGTCCGTCCGTCTAACCGTATGTACCTATACTCTCTAGAGGTCGCAACTTTGAGCTAAAAAACTAAAATTTTGTATATATAATCTTTGGTTCAAGAGTAAAGCTAAGTTCTTGAACAGGTACAATCCGCCCACAAACACGCCCACAATCGTTACTTTTGTTGAACAACATCAATTTGGTAAAATAAAATTATGTGTTTTGTACAGTGACGATAAAAGCATAACGCTAAAATTTTGCACACGAAAGCTATAGGTAAACTTTCTTCCAACTAAATACAAATATTTCAGTTTGGGAGTGGCTGACGCCCTTTTTTCATACAAGACCATCAATATTGTTTTTATAAAATAACAATATGTTATATTAAAGCGAAAAATATTAAATTTTGTGGGTATTACTTGCACATAAACATCTTGTGTATAAAATCAAAATATTTAATTTTAGGCGTGGCTGACGCCCACTTTTCACTAGAAACTATAAAAATTGTTTTTGTAATGAATCCGCAAGCCAAAATTTTGCTTCTCTTAGTAGAAACTAAAAAGTTTTTGTATGAACAGAAATTTTTGAATTTTTGGGCGTGGCTTCCCACTTTTCATGAAAGAAAGACAAACGTAGTTTTTAAAATTTAAGGTACTACCAATATTCAAGTTAAACCGTTTTTGCGTTTGTTATATGAAAAATATATCTACATTTTCTTGTGTACATTTTATCAGTACGCCCACTTTTAAAGGCGTGGTTTTTACAAAACACATTTGTTCACGTAAGATCGTTTAAAAACTATTCATTTCATCTGTAATTTAACACATATGCCTAAAAACGGACACGCCCACTTTTAAGAGGCGTTACCGTAAACAGTGGTATTATATATTATTTTTTGATGTTTCTTAACTATCGGTCGCAGTTTTGAAGAATGGCGATGAACACTTACCTAGATTTTTATTCCTTGGTTACGTAGCAGCTTGGTTACGTTCAAGAGTTTTTAAAAACACCCAAAATCGCTATTTCCAATAAAAATCTAATTTTTTAAAAATTTTAATTTTGTCTTGTTTTGTTCAAATCGATCTGCAATTTTAAAATTGAATGTCACTGATGAGCTCATAGTGAGTCAATAAAAAGTCTCAGCTTAAGTCGCACGCTTTTTTTTTGTTGTGCCAGCAGTTATTGTACATCGGACAAAAAAAATTTATTTTATTGAATTTTTTCCTGCCTGCTGAAGAAGAATTTTGTTTCTGAAACTGGAACAGCGACTAGCCCAGTCATTTTAGGCATTTTAAACCCCAATCTGCGGAAAAATTAATTGTGAGCTGAATTTTTGTATACACTTTTATTACGGTGTTGTAATGAAGGTGTGAAAAATCTACATTGATATCGTGCCGGCTAAAAGAGTTTCAAGGTCAAAAGGTCACGAAAATCAGTTATTCGCAAATATCTCGCTACCGATTGCACGGAGGTCAAAGAGGTCAATATAAAAATTGTTCGCCGTGAAATTATCTAGGTGACGTGAAATAAGGCCAAACGAAATAAGGCCAAATTTCAGATTTTGGCCTTATTTCGTTTTCCAAAACGAAATAAGATAAAATAATCGTTAAAAAATCGCGCGATTTTTTAACGATTATTTTATCTGATTGTCTATACATTCCGAAAGACAGACAGACATACAGACGGAAAGAATTTTTAGACCATCTTTTTTCGTCTTCGCTATTGTTTGATTGTTATTTTAAATTTTTTTTTTCGACGAATGCATAACTTTTTTTTTTTTTTTTTTATAATGCACACGCGCTCAAGGGGTTTATAGCCCTTTTAATGATGGGTCACAGCGCGAGCGATAGGAAGTTAGGAAGGAAGGGAAAGGAGGTGTCGATGAACATTGATCTTGAATGTTTGAAGATCAAAATGGCAAGGAAAAATTGTGCAAGGCAATCCATTCCACACTCGTGTTGTACGGCTAAAGAAAGAATCTCTATATTTCACGGTACGTCCGAAATTGGGCTCAAGTGTAAACTGATGAGCGTTCCTATCAAGACGAGTATTACGGGGGAAATGTTTAAGGGGTGGAACGCAGCTGGCTACCTCGAGTGAGCATTTTTTGTAAAAGAACCTGTAAAGTAAGGAAAGACATGAGACATTTCGACGATGTTCGAGTGACGGAAATGTTTCCATAATGTTTCTCTCTCCTATCAATTTTAACGCTTTTTCTGAACTCTGTCGAGCAGGTGGAGAAAAATTTGAGAAGCACCTGCCCAGAGATGGGAGTTATACTCGAGTTTAGGGCGTATAAACGCTTTGTAAATTGTAGCCAGATCAGAAGGGGTGAAAAACTTCTGGCATCTATTAAGAAAGCCTAAGCATCTCGCAGCTTTCTGGGCAATCTCAAGTATATGATCATTCCAACGAAGATTGTCACTGATACACATACCGAGTACTGATAGCTTTTCGGCCTCCTCGATGCAAGTACCATTCATGGATAATGGCATAGGGGGTATGTTTAGCTTCAACGACAAAAGACTGCATTGAGTTTTCGACGCATTAAACTTCACACGATTTCTAGTACCCCA
Organism: Platycheirus albimanus; assembly: GCA_916050605.2. NCBI lineage: Eukaryota > Metazoa > Arthropoda > Insecta > Diptera > Syrphidae > Platycheirus > Platycheirus albimanus. The sequence continues at coordinate 95,334,975 of OU696696.1, read as the reverse complement.
ATTCACAATGCTGTTTAAATCGGAGTTTAACGAGCTTATCATACGATTTCGTTGTAATAACACGTCCGAAGGCGAAGGCCGTGAATTATCAAACGTATACGAAAAGCTGAGGGTTGAGTCGTCAGCAAAACAATTTAATGGATTAGAAGTCACAGACAAGAGATCATTTATAAAAATGAGAAAGAGAGTCGGAGACAGAACGGAGCCCTGGGGCACACCAGCATTTATTTTGTGGAGATCAGACTTGAAACCGTCTAATACAACTTGTATTGAACGGTCCAGAAGATAGCTTCTAATCCAACGAATAAGAGTATCATCGATACCAAATGCACGCATTTTCGATAAAAGAGCTTTATGCCAAACTCTATCAAATGCCTTTGAAATATCAAGCGCAATAATCTTGCTTTCGCCAAAGCGATGCACAGATTTGTTCTACTGTTCGGTGAGATATGCCATCAGATCACCAGTGGAATGATTGCTGCGAAAGCCGTATTGCCGGTGTCATTTAAAAGCTCCCGATCTTCGAGATATTTCTTGAGCTGAAGATTTATCAGCGTTTCCATGACCTTGGAAAGAAGGGACGTAAGTGCAATTGGGACGGGATGGACAAATGCTGTTTTCCATCTACTAGGAAAGATTCCTGAACGATAGGAGCGATGAAAAAGCTTACGCAGTGGTTTTGCCAGAGATGAAGAACACTTATTCAGAAGAATAGGGTGTATACCATCCGGGCCAGCGGATTTGTGTATATCAAGATCTTGAAGTACTCTTGCTACTGTACGACTGCGGAAAAATATCTGTCCCATAGAAATTAACGTTCTCAAGTACAGGAGGGGCAATGTTGCTTGCAGGCAACGTAGAACTTGCAGCAAAATGAGCTGCGAGCATATTCGCCTTCTCTGAAGAGCTGACAATAGGTTTATCGTCGGCGATTAGCGTTGGTACTGATGATGACGTTGAGTTCTTGACGTTTTTTATAAATGACCAGAAGTTTTTACTGCCTTTGGGACATTGCAGAATTTTTTGCCGTAACTTCTGGTCATGCAAAAATCAAAATCGTTAGAGCTGTTTTGGAAAAAATTCAAAATGAAAAAACCGTTACTTGAAAGGTAAGTACCAGATTAAGCCGGTCTAAAACGAAATAAAAAAAACCGGTCAACCGTTTTTCCTTAAATTACTACGGACGGTATGGCGAAAACCACTTTTTTGTTCTTCTCTATCATCGTAATGTCATGTTTGAATAAAATTTAGAGCAAGTAAAAATTACATCCTCAAGTTTATTTTTTCTGTATTTTTCAGTATTCAAATATAATTCACTTTTAAATAAGAAAAACCTCTAATTACATATCATGGTTATGCCTACGGGGAAAACCATGTAAAAAAAACGCGCCATGCATTCTACCTCGAAGGTGGGGAGGAAACGAGTGCATCGTCATAATGTAGTCGCTTTCTTAGCGCTCTACTTTGAAAACGGTTGATTTGACAGAAAAATGCTAGACTTTTTTTGTAGATAATTTCACGGCAAACAATTTTTACACTGACCTCTTTGACCTCCTAGCAAAAGGTAGAGAGATGTTTGCGAAAAACTGATTTTCGTGACCTTTTGACCTTGAAAACTTTTTTAGCCGGCACGATATCAATGCCGATTTTTTACATCCTCATTACACTGCCATTATAAAGGTGTATACAAAAATTCTGCGAACTTGGAATTTTTCAACAGACAAAACCTAAAATGACTGGGCTAGACTGGCTGCGGGAGGCGAACGCATATGCATATATACATGCTAGAAAACTTCAATCAATTACTTTTTATTTTACGAGTCTGTGGCGATAACTAATCGCGTCGGCTGACAAAAGGTAACTCACTGCCCTCTCTTTCAGCACACACAGATCCGCATAAATTCGCCCTTTAAATAGTCACGTAAGAGAAATTATCGGGTAAAAGAAAAATAATTTTACGTGAATTTCCAGGAGTAAACAAAAGTTGGAGTTTTATTTTGAAAGGTAACTTAAAGACTAAAAATAACATTGAAAGCAAACAGCTTCGAATAAATGTGTAAAATGCTGAATTGCCAAAAAACAATTCAGGTTAAAGAAAAAGTGTTACTTGTTATTATTCAACAATTAAATGTAGGTTGAGCAATGTAAGTTATTATTTAGTAAACAAAGTTATTGGAACACTGGATTGCATTCAATCAAACCAGGTCAATAAAGAATTAATTAAAAGAGAACAAGAAAAAGGGAACGTGAACTTCACATAAATGACGTAAACGTTGTTGGCTATGTGACCCCCCCTTCGTAAGGTTTGGCGTTCTCCTGAAGGCCACTAGATTTAAAATTTTTGCTTGTAACCTTCACACTGATTCGATTTCTTTGGATTATATTAAAATTAAGATGGCAAGTAGCAAGATAGTTGTAAAACTAAGTGATGAAAAAATAACTGTCTTTTGCTTTTAGCTTAAAAATTTAATTTCTTTGATTTCTTTTGTATTTTCAATTTGGCTTAAATGTATTTCGTGCAATTCAATTTGTTTAGTTACATTATTTAATTCAATATAATTTGGAACAATTATGCTTTGTTTAATTTCTTTTACATTATTAGTATATTGCACGTTGGAAATGTTGATTGTACAATAATTAAAAGTTATTAACACGTTTCCGTATAATTGATGTTTCATGAAGTTGCAATTATTTAAAAGTGTAACATTATTAGCAATTTTTTAATAATATCGTTCCTAACTCTAATTCTATTGTTTCAAATTTATTATTTATTTTACTTTTACAATTTTCATATTTGCTTTTTAAGAGATTTATTACATATATATTACACATTAATTTTTGATTTGAAACAACAGACTCTGTAATGATTTTTAGATTTTCTTGTATGTTCATTACCCCGAAAACCCAAATTAAAACATTGCAGCCAATGTTTAATAATCCTCTTTTTTGTCTATGAGGCAATATAGACTGAACTTTGTGTTTCAACCCAACGACTGATATTTTTAGTTGATTGAAGTATACTGCATCTTTTATACTATCGAAACTTTCTTTAATATTGTCCTCGACCTTGATGATAGTTTCTTTTAGTTGTTCTACGTCAATAACGTGAACAAGTTTTTGATAGTGCTCGATCACTTTTATTGTTTCCTGTTTTATTATTGAGAAACCCGAGTTAGTATCGAGTTTCTCAATTCGTATCTCTCCTGTTGTCGGGTTGATCAGTATGAGGAACATCATTAGAACAGGCCAAATGTCTGTCCTGCAATTTCAAAAGTCTAATGTGTTCATTCAGAGTTCCAGCCTTTTCTACAACTGAGTTACCGGTATGAGATCTTGGAAATGAAAAATGAACAAGAATATCTTCTTCTCTAAAAAAGTTTCGTAAGTTTAGAGAATTAAATTCATTATCTAATATGATTTTATCGGGCTTACCTAATACAGTAGAATCTCGAAAAGATGAACAAATATAAAACAGACCACGTTCATCTTTTCGAATTGTTCATCTTTCCAAGCTTCGAGCATTAAACTAAAGAAAATCATAAAGCTATATATGCAAACATTACATCTATTTTAAGGAGGTTTTTTGTATGAAATTTTATACTCGCAGTTAAGGCAGCTGCTTGCCGAATTTACAATTGAAAATTTAGAATGAAACAACAACAACTTGTGTGTGCTACCACCAAGTTCAAAGGCTGGAGTTATAGCTATTTCACGGGGACCAACCCGATCATCAGACTCCTTTAGTGGTGCTTAATCGCTTTTATGTTCAATTTAATTTTTGAAGAACTTTTGCCCGAGCTGGGCTTGAACAAGCGACCTAGCGTGTGAGGAGCTAGTGCACTACGCACTACGCCACCGCACCCACATGAAAGTTGTAAGCCAATTACAGGTTTTTTCGTTCTATCGAACTATACTGAACCGATTAGCATTTTTCTAAGCACACACAAGTAATTGTTGTTGTTTTATTCAGGTTCTTTCTATTATCTGCTCTATTTTTCATAAGCCAACGATTTCGATTCGATTCGTATGAGGAGGGAGATGAGGCGAAAGAGTTGACACTGGTCAAGATTTAATTTTTACAATTTTAAGGAGGTTTTTTGTATGAAATTTTATACTCGCAGTTAAGGCAGCTGCTTGCCGAATTTACAATTGAAAATTTAGAATGAAACAACAACATCTATTTGTTAACAAATCATTTTATTAAAAAAAAAAACTTAAAACAACAGAAATTCATAAAAAAGTCCTTCATGACGATTAAAAAAACAGACTTAATTGGACAGTTTTTTTTAACTGCTCTATGCCGTCCGGTTAAAAAGCGTTCATCTTTCCGAATTGTCCGTGTTTTAGAACCGTTCATGTTTTCGAGATTCTATTGTATTGAGAATCTATGACGGAAAGCTGTTATGAAAGTCATATAATTTCTATCATTTATTTTTGTGGCCATCAAATGTTTGCTAAATTTATTGATTGTTGTAAGAAATACTTCCTTTTGTGATATAAACAAATCTCCATGAATAATCTTGTTAGGTTTTTTCGGTGTTTCTGTAATTTGAAACTCAGGTTTCAATGGATGCCTTTCGTACTTGGCCAAATTACATTTATTTATTATTTATTATTTATGAATTTATGGATTAGTTCTTTCATTTTTGGATACAAATATTGAGATCGAATCTCTTGGTAATTTTCAATAATTCTTCTATGATTGCCCTCATTATGTGTTTTCTCTATTATCTCTAATGCATCATCTTCAGATTCTAACTCTACAACTCTTCTGTTACATTTTATAAATTTTATTGTTCTATCATTACTGAATAATTCAACAAGCTTTTCTTGAATTTTGTTATACTCTGAATCTGCTAATTCTGAATAAATAGCTGTAACTCCTTTTTTTATTGATCTTCTAAAAATGTCATTTAAATAAGTTTCATTCGATATATTGTCTTTTGAGATGAATATTTGTTTGAAACGTTCGTTTCTTATAATAAATTCTTGAATTTTATTTTCTACTAAATGTATTTGTGATCGGTAAACATTCACTACTTTATCTGCTATTGGTATATAATCACCTACATCTTCTAATCCACTGTGTATAGTTGCCAAATCTGTATCAGTTTCATTATTATGGACTTCTAATCTACTCAAAAAGTCAGCGACATTGTTGTCTTTACCTTTAACATATTCGATGTCATATTCATATTCATTTAACCTTATACGCCAGCGCTGTAGCTTAGAATTTGTTCCTTAAGGGTGGGTCTACCTCAGAACAGAACTTAAGGGTGGGTCTCCCATGTAAATGTAGGGTAGTGCGTGCATAAAACTTAATATATCTCCTACATTTGAAAAGATATTTTAATGAAATAAAATGTATTAATTAGTCAACAAATGTGAGCAGATATGCTTATCATCAAATAATTATTTATCATGATATTTATACTTTCAAAAGATAAAAACTTTAAATTTTTCGTAAAATTTAGACACAAATTATTATGTCCTATTAATTTTCCTCTGTTAAGTAACTTTTTATTTTCTTTTGCTTCAGTTTCTTAATCAGAATAAATAAGTTCTATTTGTTATAGAAACCAAAGTTTTTTTTTTTATACATATATATAATAAAATTGAGGTCAACCAAGGGGTCTTTTTTTTCTTTAGACAAGCGCAGTTTGTAAAATGTTCAACCAAATCGACCAAGATAATTTTTTTTAATATCATTGAAACTAGATGTTATCATGAACATCGATAAATATTTACTTTTTTTTAATTTACCGGTCTAGGAAGACCCAAAACAAAAAATAGCATATTTTTCATATGGGACGCTTTGTAAACCGCTTATTTATTTCAATTTAGGTAAAAAAAAAAAATTATAATAATATTTGTTTAATTTGGAAGTATGCTATAGAAACATTTAATTTTTTTTTTTTTTTTATGTGCTTAAAATAGCAATTTAATATGTTAACATACTCACTCGTTTTTGTAAGTAGGGAAAACTTTTATCGTTTTGTTATTATTTTTCTATTTTTTTTTGGAATTTTTTCTTTTTGTATCAATTTAAAGAAAAATTATATCATTTGAAGTCACTTTACTATCTTATTTTAAAAAAGTATCTTTTTTACCTTTTTTGAACAAAAATTTCACACTTATGAAAATGTAGTTCACGAAATTGTCACCACAATTAATGGCGTTAACATAGATTCTCTTTTATTGCAACCTCTTTGTAAGAGAGTATTTCTCATTTTTTCTTATTTGATTTTTTGTTGGTTTGATTTTGGTTTTTCCTTTTCTTTGAAATTTGAATACCAACACAAAAATCAGCTGTACCTGTTCTTATAAGATCATTGTTCCATGCATTTTTGAATGATTCGGACAATTTTGGTGACAAATCGATAGATGATTTTTAATTTGTGGTTATAAAAAAAATTGGTGTTATTTTGTATGACTATAAAGAGTCTTGTGATTGTGACACATTAAAATTTTGATCAGTGCTGCTCATATTTAAAAAAAAAAAAACAAATAAACAATATACGCACATAGTTTTTCCAATCTGAGTGAAAAAAAAAAAAACATTTAAAAAGTTATGCCTCGTAAGGTGAAAAATGCATCCCAGATATTTGGGCTGAAAAAAAGGAAATATCCCTTTCAAAAAGTTAATAAAAGGTAACACTTTGCTTATATTATGAATAAATGTTTTTAGTTGTTGTGTTAAACTTTATTTTTGTGTACACAAATCGTGTGGTTAGGATAGGTAAGCGATGGGAAAGTATTTCGATGGTCGGTAGTAGTCCTCTTCAACGTATGTACCATGTACCTGTTGTAATATTTGTTTTTTTTTTTTTTTCATTCTCGCTCCTTATATTCTTTTCAAAAAGTACAGCATCCATTATTGTAAAAGGTGGGTGATTGATATAATTAGATTTGTCATCACCCAACAGGTAGGTAGTACCTACCTGTTGGGTGATATGAAAAATATTTTTCTATGCATGTCTATGTACCTACTAGGTACATAGACATGTATGGTAAAATATTTTTCTTATGCGCATTGACGGGATATGTTATGTAGTCGCAGTTGCGCATAGGAATGTGTGTGACCGCAATGTATCTGCAGTGCGTTTGGTACGTGCGGAGGGAATGGGTGTTCTGTGTGAGAATGAATGAATGAGTGTCCGTAAATAGACCGGTATAAGCGGGTGCTGTACTCGTCGTCGTCCGCATAAATAGGTATTCGAGTGATTTTCTAAATATCGTGTGCGAGGAGAGGTCCTTTGTCATATCGATAAATAGATATGTACTAAGGTCGGAGAAGCATTGGTCGTTGCGGTGGTACATACATATACATAGATATCAATACACATTGTGTGTTTTCTTATCGTATGTAGAAGAAGTAGGTTCGGTTATTTTTGAATAGCTTGGCAACAAAAAGTCATAGAGCCATACGGTTTTCACTGTTGGATTTAAAATTAATGGGAGCATTGAATTCTGAGAACAAAAATAATACTTAATCACGTAAAATTTTGAAAAAAACTAGTTTTAAAATTATTTAAAAAAAATTTTTTTTTTCAAAATTTTGAGTTTGAAAGTTAGTATTTTGAAAGCGGTTCACTAGAATAACTGATTTTAAAATTATGATGATAGAGAAGTCGAAAAAAGTGGGTCCGAAAATTCTGCCTGTCTGTTTGTCTGTCTGTATCGGCACCTACAGCCTAAACGGCTAGACCGATTCGCTTCAAATTTGGTACATAGTATTATTATTGTCCTACAGAAGGGTTTTTGGAATAAGCATTCTATTGCAGATTGTATGAATATTTGCAAAAAATTAAAAAACGCCAGTTTATAGGTATTCAACAAATACATTTATTTAAAATTTTTAGAAAAAAATTTAATAAGCAGTTTTCAAAATATTAATTTTTTTAATTTTTTTTTTAAAATGCTTTTAAAAATACAAAAAAATATTTTTCAAAAATATTGGTATGCAATACAAATTGAGCTACCTACACCTTTATGTGTGTAAGATTTCGAAAGAATCGGTTGAGTCGTTTTCGAGTTAGTCGAAAGCAAAAAAAGACGGTCCTATGGAAAGTACCGTTCTTAGCCATTTTTTAAAACTTTTTTTTCAGCCATTTGATTGGTCGTACCTAAAAAGCAACACTGATTTTTTTAAATAGAAATCGTTAGAGCTGTTTTTGAGAAAAATAAGCTTTAACGTAACGGTTGTATGGCAGGTACCGTTATTTTTTGAGCTAAGAAAAAAATTTCAATTTCCCCTCTGCACAATACCTAAAAAAGTCTATATAGGTACCAAGTTTGAAGCAATTCGGCCCACCCGTTTGGGCTGTAAGTCTCTATACATACAGACAGACAGACAGACAGACAGACATACAGACGGACAGAATTTTTAGACCATCTTTTTTCGTCTTCACTATCATCGTAATGTCATGTTTGATTGTTATCTCAAAACTTTTTTTTTCGACGAATGCATAACTTGCCTTATAGTACCTATAATCGCAAGTAAAAAGTAACAATGTTTCAATAATAATAGATATATAGCTAGGTACTCAAATTATTCTTTTCCCTTTGCAATAAACCCATAAGCAATTTTAAAACAGGTCAAATAGTTATATTGACCTACCTCACACTTTTGTTACATGCAACTTAAAAAAAAAACAACGATATCAATGTACATACCTACCTACATATACCTACATTAAATATAATGTAACGTTTACCTATCTACCTATGCATGTTCATTTTATGTGTCCTGACTCCTGAGTCCTGACCTTCATCAAGATTTCGATCGAGTCCCAAACGAGTTCACATTTTTTTTGTCACTGTTATGGCAGCAACAGCAAGTAAAATATGAAAAAAAAAAAAACAACAACAAAACGAAAATAGAAAAAAATTACCCACATTTAGCTATTAGCTACTGTGTTTTGAAAAAAAATTGAAAAAAAATCCCTTCACCCTTCCATACAGAGAGAATAAAACTTGTCATCGCATATCGCATTACTAAATCAAAGCGAAAGGACAACAACGAAACCCACAGAAAGACACACACAAAAAGTATCCCCTACTAAAACGTCCAATGCCAATAATCTTTTCCCTCTGCTTTCCTTTCCACTGCCTGTACCTCCTCTACTACTGTGGCTGCAGCCGGCGGTGCGCGCCACCACCGCACCGCACCGCTTTGAGAATAATAATTATTGTGAGTTCACTGCGACTGCGGAAGATCACAAAATTATTTTGAAAAGAGAACAAGAGTAAATGAGTTACCAAAAACAATATAACGAAGAGAAAAGAATATCGCACTACCACATAGAACACAATTTACATGGCGTTTAAGTTCTGTTCTGAGGTAGACCCACCCTTAAACGCCATGTAAATTGTGTTCTATGTGGTAGTGCATTATTCTTTTCTCTTCGTTATATTGTTTTTGGTATACTCATTTACTCTTGTTCTCTTTTCAAAATAATTTTGTGATCTTCCGCAGTCGCAGTGAACTCACAATAATTATTATTCTCAAAGCGGTGCGGTGCGGTGGTGGCACGCACCGCCGCGCCGCGCCGGCTGCAGCCACAGTAGTAGAGGAGGTACAGGCAGGGGAAAGGAAAGCAGAGGGAAAAGATTATTGGCATTGGACGTTTTAGTAGGGGATACTTTTTGTGTGTGTCTTTCTGTGGGTTTCGTTGTTGTCCTTTCGCTTTGATTTAGTAATGCGATATGCGATGACAAGTTTTATTCTCTCTGTATGGAAGGGTGAAGGGATTTTTTTTCAATTTTTTTTCAAAACACAGTAGCTAATAGCTAAATGTGGGTAATTTTTTTCTATTTTCGTTTTGTTGTTGTTTTTTTTTTCATATTTTACTTGCTGTTGCTGCCATAACAGTAACAAAAAAAATGTGAACTCGTTTGGGACTCGATCGAAATCTTGATGAAGGTCAGGACTCAGGAATCAGGACACATAAAATGAACATGCATAGATAGGTAAACGTTACATTATATTTAATGTAGGTATATGTAGGTAGGTACATTGATATCGTTGTTTTTTTTTTTTTAAGTTGCATGTAACAAAAGTGTGAGGTAGGTCAATATAACTATTTGACCTGTTTTAAAATTGCTTATGGGTTTATTGCAAAGGGAAAAGAATAATTTGAGTACCTAGCTATATAGGTACCTATTATTATTGAAACATTGTTACTTTTTACTTGCGATTATAGGTACTATAAGGCAAGTTATGCATTCGTCGAAAAAAAAAAGTTTTGAGATAACAATCAAACATGACATTACGATGATAGTGAAGACGAAAAAAGATGGTCTAAAAATTCTGTCCGTCTGTATATCTGTCTGTCTGTCTGTATGTATAGAGACCTACAGCCCAAACGGGTGGGTCGAATTGCTTCAAACTTGGTACCTATATAGACTTTTTTAGGTATTGTGCAGAGGGGAAATTGAAATTTTTTTCTTAGCTCAAAAACTAACGGTACCTGCCATACAACCGTTACGTTAAAGCTTATTTTTCTCAAAAACAGCTCTAACGATTTCTATTTAAAAAAATCAGTGTTGCTTTTTAGGTATAATGGCTAAGAACGGTACTTTCCATAGGACAGTTTTTTTTTGCTTTCGACTAACTCGAAAACGACTCAACCGATTCTTTCGAAATCTTACACACATATAGGTGTAGGTAGCTCAATTTGTATTGCATACCAATATTTTTGAAAAATCTTTTTTTGTATTTTTAAAAGCATTTAAAAAAAAATTAAAAAATTAATATTTTGAAAACTGCTTATTAAATTTTTTTCTAAAAATTTTAAATAAATGTATTTGTTGAATACCTATAAGCTGACGTTTTTTAATTTTTTTTTTTAATTTTTTTCAAAAAGTTTTTAAGAAAAAAACTTTTTTTTTCTCAAAAACCGCTCCACAGATTTTTATAAATTTATTCTCATAAATTCAAATTTATCCAAGAAATAAAATGGCGTACTTTTTTTTCAGCTCAAATTAGTTTAAGTTTTTTTTTAAGAATTTTGAAAATTTTATTTTTATCAAAATCTCAAGTCCCTAAACCACTGTCAAACATTCGAGCAAGTTCGTGCGACCCAGTCGTGCATTTTATTTGTATGAAGTTACAGTACCTACCTATGTATAGGTATACCTAACTCCATTCTGTTTTCGGAAAAAAATATTCAATGGTTTTCTTTTGTCGACATTTTTTTGGAGTTTGGATTAAAATAAATAAGGAAATAATCAAACAGAAAAGTCATGCAGCATATACATACCTAAGTAGGTAGGTAGGTATATATATAGGCCCCAAGATTATTTTTTGATGTTTGGAATCAGGGCGACATAATTAATAACCATGCAAAATCGCCCAACTCTGAGTTGCAAATATTCATACAATCTGCAATAGAATGCTAATTCCAAAAACCCTTCTGTAAGACATCATAATAATACTATGTACCAAATTTGAAGCGAATCGGTCCAGCCGTTTAGGCTGTAGGTGCCGATACAGACAGACAAACACACAGGCAGAATTTTCGGACCCACTTTTTTCGACTTCTCTATCATCATAATTTTAAAATCAGTTATTCTAGTGAACCGCTTTCAAAATATTAACTTTCAAACTCAAAATTTTGAAAAAAAAAAAATTAAAAAAAATAATTTTAAAACTAGTTTTTTTCAAAATTTTACGTCATTAAGTATTATTTTTGTTTTCAGAATTCAATGCTCCCATTAATTTTAAATCCAACACTGAAAACCGTATGACTATGACTTTTTGTTGCCAAGCTAGGTATTCAAAAATAACCGAACCTACTTCTTCTACATAAAATAAGAAAACACACAATGTGTATTGATATCTATATTTATGTATGTACCACCGCAACGGCCAATGCTTCTCCGACCTAAGTACATATCTATTTATCGGTATGACAAAGGACCTCTCCTCGCACACGATATTTAGAAAATCACTCGAATACCTACTTGTGCGGACGACGACGAGTACAGCACCCGCTTATACCGGTCTATTTACGGATATTCATTCATTCATTCTCACGCAGAAAACCCGTCAATGCGCATAAGAAAAATATTTTTCTATGCATGGCTATGTACCAAAATCTAATTTTATCAATCACCCACCTTTTACAATAATGGATTCTGTGCTTTTTGAAAAAAAAAATATAAGGAGCGAGAATGAAAAAAAAAAACAAATATTACAACAGGTACCTACGTTGACGAGGACAACTGCCGCCCATCGAAATACCTTCCCATCGCTTACCTGTCCTAACCACACGATTTGTGCACACAAAAATAAAGTTCAAAACAACAACTAAAAACATTTATACATAATATAAGCAAAGTGTTACCTTTTATTAACTTTTTGAAAGGGATATTTCCTTTTTTACAGCCCAAATATCTGGGATGCATTTTTTACCTTACGAGGCATAACTTTTTAAATGTTTTTTTTTCACTCAGATTGGAAAAACTGTGTATATTGTTTGTTTTTTTTTGTTTAATGTGAGCAGCACCCAGCACTAATCAAAATTTTAATGTGTCACAATCAGGAGACTCTTTTTAGTCATAAAAAATAGCACCAATAAATTTTTATAACCACAAATTAAAAATCATCTATCGATGTATCACCAAAATTGTCCAAATCATTCAAAAATGCAAGGCACAATGATCTTATGAACAGGACAGCTGATTTTTGTTTTGGTATTCAAATTTCAAATCCTCATAAGAGAAAAGGAAAAACCAAAAACAAACCAAGAAAAAATCAAACAAAAATGAGAAAAACTCTCTTACAAAGAGGTTGCAATAAAAGAGGATCTACGTTAACGCCATTAATGGTGGTGATAATTTCGTGAACAACAACTTTAAAAGTCTGAAATTTTTGTTCAAAAAAGGTAAAAAAGATACTTTTTTAAAATAAGATAGTGAAGTGATTTCAAATGATATAATTTTTCTTTAAATTGATACAAAAAGAAAAAATTCCAAAAAAAAATAGAAAAATAATAACAAAACGATAAAAGCTTTTTCTACTAAAAAAAACGAGTGAGTATGTTGACATATTAAATTGCAATTTAAAGCACATAAAAAAATAGAAAAAAATAAAATGTTTCAATAGCATACTTCCAAACTAAACAAATATTATTATAATTATTTTTTTACCTAAATTAAAATAAATAAGCGGTTTAAAAAGCATAAGATATGAAAAATATGATATTTTTTGTTTTGGGTCTTCCTAGACTGGTAAATTAAAAAAAAGTAAATATTTATCGATGTTCATCATAGCATCTAGTTTCAATGATATTAAAAAAAAATATCTTGGTCGATTTGGTTGAACATTTTAAAAACTGCGCTTGTCTAAAGAAAAAAAAGACCCCTTGGTTGACCTCAGTTTTATTATATATATATATAAAAAAAAAACATTTGGTTTCAATAGCAAATAGAACTTATTTATTCTGATTAAGAAACTGAAGCCAAAAAAATTAAAAAATACTTAACAGAGGAAAATAATTAATAAGACATAATAATTTGTGTCTTAATTATACGAAAATTTATAGTTTTCATCTTTTGAAAGTATAAATATCATGCTTAATAATTATTTGATAATAAGCATATCTGCTCACACTTGTTGACTAATTAATAAATTTTAATTCATTAAAATATCTTTTCAAATGTAGGAGATATGTTAAGTTTTATGCACGCACTACCCTACATTTACATGGGAGACCCACCCTTAAGAGAGTCTAACCATTTTAGTGGTCTGTGGTCAGTTTGGATTGTGAATCTTACTCCGTACAAGTAGGGGCGGAAGTATTTACATGCCCATATGATAGCCAACAGTTCTTTTTCTATAGTACTGTGCCGCACTTCATGCTCACTTAGAGTACGACTATAGTAACATAAGGTGCAAAGTCTGTATGCTGGATAACGCTTGCTTGGAGTATATATATTGACTTATATTCCTTAGCAATTTAGACGTGGTCCGGCGAGTAGCCTAGTAAACCTTAACCCAAAAGCGAGTAGCTCTATAGGGCGTCTATATTACTATAATTATATCAAAAATTGCCTTGACTCCAGCGAGTTGCTTTATTAAGTAAAACGCAATCTTTGAATGTAGAATAAGAAGTCAGTGTTTTAATTTTATTCTTCTCTTTTTATACAAAATTTGTCAATAAAATAATGCCTGTATTGATATTCACCAATTGTTTTTCTTCAATCACTGAAAGTGTTGTTGTATATTTGGTGTCATATTATATAGCTCGTGCACTGAAAGTGCCAGTTGAACTATATATGAGCATTTATTTATAGCTATATCCACAATGCACTGAGTGTGCCAACGGAAATATGAATGTTGTATTGTTTGTGCTTTGGCTTTGCTATTGCTGATCATGAAATGTAATGCGATGGGAATATGGATATTAAATATCGAAGCAGGTTGAATGTTCTATTAATTGTTTTGAGGTTTGAGGCAATTAATTAAGTGATCGCTGGTGCGATCCCTTCACACCACCCTTCCTGGGATAAAAAGGAGAAATCATAACATGGCATGATTTCTTCTTTTTTATGCGATACTTGTACATCAAGGGATCTTGCTTAGTTTGTCATTTGATATTTTTTGTTTGTATTTACAATTTTCTGTCTTACAATTTTTTTTTTTTTTTTTTTTTACTTTAGATAGGTATCTAGAATCTAGGAAGTCATTCATTCCTTTAATCTTACTTAATCTTTTATGTTAACAAGTTTTTTTTTTTTTTTTTTTTTTTTATGTTTTTTTTTTATTTTTTTATTCCTATCTACTTATCTACTTAACTTAATAATTCTAATAATTAAAATTTTTTTTTCGTAAATATATAGATTTTAATTTATTAATAGTTTTTATCTAGTTAACCCGGGCTAGTAAAAATTATGTATAAAACTAAATGATAGTTAAGTACCTATATATTTAATTATTCTTATATATTTTTTTTTGTTTTTTTTTAATCATGTACATATATTTAGTATTAAATCTCTTAATTCTAACGATCCTACAATAATAACATATATATATAAAAAGGTTTTAATCTATTTTTATGAACTGTTATTGTTTTGTTTTCATATTTAATATCGCAGTTCACCCCATTTTGAGATAATATTTCGTATGGACCAATATAGATTGGGTCTAACTTTTTTCTATTTTCATTTCTTAACAAAACTAGACTTCCTACGTTAAAATCTGAAGCCTTTGCTTTTACATCTGTATCGTACCTCGTCTTCCTATTAATTTTCTTGCTTATCAAAGTATCCCTAGCGTCTTTATGAGCTATTTGTAGTTTGTGTTTTGAGTCTATCACGTAGTCTTCGTAGTTGTACACTGGATCTACTTTATTTGTGAGATTGGAAGGTAAATTACATTGTCTTCCAAATACTAATTCAAAAGGTGTTTACCCTGTTTCTGAATGTACTGAAGTGTTGTAACAGAAAACATAATAGGGTAGCCAGCTGCTCCAATCTGTATGTTTTTCCGATACATAACTCCTAAGATAAGCTCCTAAGACTTTATGGGAATTCTCTAACGCTCCAATGCTTCCATGATGGTAAGCAGTGGACTGTAGTTGTTCTATCTTTAACAAACTACACATATCTTTAAAAACTTTATTTATTTTATAAACTCGGTACCTTGATCAGATGCTATAGTTCCAGGGACTCCATATCTAAGAATAAAAGATTCGACGAGCCCTTTAGCTACTGTATTAGCCTCTTTATTTGGTAAAGCTATTGCTTCAGTGAATTTAGTTAATTCGTCTTGAAGAGTAAGAATATATTTTGACCCATTTTCTGATTCGTCAACGGGTCCTACTAAATCAAGACAAATTTTATCGAATCCTGATTCTGCTGTTGACGTTATAGTCATAGGTTGCTTCTTTGGTTGTATATGTTTGTTATGTTGACATATTGGGCAGTGCTTAACGTATGTCGTCACATCGTTTTGCATGCCTGTCCAATAATATTTTTTTTTATGTTTCGCAACATGCGATTTATACCAGCATGTCCACTCGTTGGTAACATATGATAATCATTTAGTACTAATTTAATTTTGCAAGGGTCTGTTATTTTAATTTTTTCATCTATTATGTGCACTTTTATTTTACTTTCTTTAAATATTCCTTCTATCATTTTCTTTAATATATTTATTTTTTCTTTATGACGGCCGTCTGTTATTTTTTTTAGTTCTTCTTTAGTAATATAAGTATTTTTAATTGATAAAGGTCCGCAAATTGTACGCACGTCCCTCAACAACATTTTGTCAAATGATGCTGATCGGTCAATAGTGCCATTCTTGGATTCCTTTTCATTATTCATTTGCGGTTCACAATTTTTCTGTACGTCCCTCAACAACATTTTGTCAAATGATGCCGATCGGGCATTAGTACTTATCTTGGACCGGTTTAAAATTAAACAATTACTTCCTGGAATATATCCCAATATAAGATTTGGACTTAATACTCTAGTACCCTTTATTTTTGCAAAATCTTCATCTTCTTCTTTAAAACTGCTTATTATTTTTAACTCAACTACTTTCAAACCCGTTTCCGGAGCTTTTTAAAGTTCACTGATGATCTTTTCTTTTTCTACTTTTTCTTTTGGGGGATTTTCTTTGTTTATATCGGATTTCTTTGATTGTGCTCTTGTTGTGACACAAACGTAAAGTTTTTGTAAGTCTTCTGAATGAATTTGTATTCTACTTAGAGCATCTACAGTGCAGTTGTTTTTCCCTGGTGTATACTCTACATAAAAAGTATATTCTTCTATTAATAGTCTAAACTTGGTTAATCGACTGGAAGGTTCTTTAAGTGAAAATAGATATACTAAAGGCCTATGATCGGTTAATATTTTAAAACGTCTTCCGAAAAGATACGGTCTGAAATGCTTTACAGCGTACAGCCCAATCTATAGCAAGTAATTCTTTTTCTATAGTACTATAATTCTTTTCTGCTTTGTTAAGAGATTTACTTGCGTAAGCAATTGGTTTATCATCATAATTGGATAACACAGAACCTTAAGCAAATCCAGATGCGTCTGTTCGGAGTATGAATTCTTTTTCAAAATTTGGGAACTGTAAAACATTTGGACTTATTAGCACTTCTTTAAGTAAATTAAAAGATGCTTTGCAATCTTCAGAGAATTTAAAATCTACGTTCTTTCTTAATAACCGATTTAAAGGTATTGCTAGTGTAGCAAAGTTTGGTATGAATTTTCGGTAATAGTTAGCAAATGCTACGAATCTTCTTACTTCATCTGCAATTTTGGGAGTTGGGTAATTTTTCATTACATTCGACTTAGATGGATCTGGTATAATACCATTATTGGATATTATGTGTCCTAAATATAAAACTTCTTTTCTAAGAAAAGCACATTTTCTAGGATGGATTTTAAGATTCACTTCCCTAAATCTTTCAAAAACTTCCATTAAATTTTTATTATATTCTTCTAAATTTCTACAGAAGACTATTAAATCGTCAAGATATACAAAACAACGTGAGTAAGTTAGACCTGACATAGCTACAGACATCATTCTTGAAAAAGTGCTGGGTGATATTTTTAAACCCATGGGAAGTCGTTATTTGATAATGTCCGTTTTCTGTTGAAAAGGCCGTGCAAGGTCTGCTATTTTTCTCTAATTCCATTTGATAATAACCTTGGCTTAAATCTATGCATGAAAAATATGTTGCACCTCCAACCATATCAAATATGTCGGTTATATTGGGTAATGGAAATTTATCATCCTCAATAACATCGTTTACTTTTCTATAATCAATTACCAATCTGACTTTTTGTATTCCCGTTATGGGATCTTTTTTCTTGGGAACTACAAGAATAGGTGAGTTCCAGGCGGATATTGAAGGTTCTATTATATCATCTTTGAGCATCTTTTCTACTTCGATTTGAATATCTTTTTTCTGAGAGTGAGGTAATCTATATGGTTTGGTATATTTTGCAGTAGCTCCTTCCTTGAGTGATATGAATGCCTGACCTATATGTGTGTATGTTAATTTGTCGCTTTCTAGGTGAAAAATATCTTGAAATTTAGAACATATAGCTTTGAGTTCATATTTTTCCTCCTCATTAAGAGTTTCGAAATTTATTTCTTTAAGTAACTGTTTTGTTCGTAAATTTGAAGGGTTTATAGTTTGTTCGTATGCTATAGTATGGTATTGTGATATTGGTGTGGACTTGGGTTCTATCCATTTGATTCTTACTTCGGATTTTCGGGTATTTAAAATTTTAATTGGAATTTTACCGTTTCTCGACTGAGAAATAGAACTTGCCATAAAAACTCCTTCACAAAGTTCTTGTAAATCGAATATTCTTGCATCTAAATGTTTACTATTAAGCCAATAGGTGGCTTCGGATTGGAAGTGAAATTTGGAAAGCTTCTGAAGATAATTTTAATACAAAGTGTTCTAGATCTATTACTGCCCCAAAATCTTTAAGAAAATCAGCACCAATGATTCCATCTACAGGTACTGGAAATGAGTCTTGTACTACATGAAAAGTATAGGATGTTTCGCGTTGTCCTATTGTAACGCTATTTTTTATGCTAGTGCCTACTGTTCTTAAATTACCGGAAATACCCTGTATTGTTATTTTATTATTTTCATTTATTTTTGTATTTTTATCCAGAACTCCTTGCTTAATTGTGCAAATTGATGCTCCTGTATCTAATAAAAATCTTATACCTGATTTATTGTCAATCTTAAATTTTACTATATCTATATCCGTTTGTTATGCCCCCTGCACATATAGCTATGTGTTGTATTGGGCTTACAGATTTTCCCCCGATAGGTTGGCTTCCCCCTCGGTGGGTAATTCTTTTCCCTCATTTATAATATAAGTTGTTTCCCTTTTCCTATTATTATTTCGGTTATTCTTCACCGCGTTTCTTTCATTGCCTCTTGTGTTGGAATTATTTTGATAAGTATTGTCCCCAGTGACGTCTGGCACCTGATGGAACTGGGTAGACAGTTACTCAAATTGGTTGATCTCGTTGCAACTTGAGCACTCACATACATCTTTTGGTTTAAAGCCCTCTCACCACGTCAAGGTAGATGCACTCAAGAAGGTTTTTTTTCAATTTTTTTTCTTTTCTATTTTATAATTTTTTTTTAATTTTTTTTTTTTTTTTTTAAATTTTTTTTTGCTTTTTTGCTTACATTGTTTTATTTAATTTTTTCATTTTTATTTTTTGAGTTTTAATTTTTAAAATTTGTATTTAGTACGTAGTCGTCTTTCTGTTTTTTATGTTAGTTAAACTTGCTTGTATATGAGTTCAATGCGCCTGCTCTTTTGTTTGGCAAAAATGTCGACGACTTTGTTTTTGAATTCCTTTGAATTCATTAGATTTTTTAAAAGTTCTTTTTCTATCGACAGAAGAGCTAAGTTTGAAAGTCTTGAATCGGCAATTCTATTCCTAGAATAAGTTTTTATTCGTTTCAATGCACTCACTGATCTTTCGCTAGATGCTGTAGAAACCGGAATTGTCAAAAATAGTTCAAGCAAAGTGAATACTTTTTCAAGGCTATTTTCAACTAAGTAATCTAACAAGGTTGGGGGTTTCAAATGTTTTGATGCATCAGAATAAATTATTTGGAGCTCATTTTTTAATTTTTCTGCATCAAAATAGCTTTTATATTTTCTAATGAGCATTTGATAAGGCTTATTGTTGAATTTTTTGTCATAGGCAGTAAATCTGTCCTGATCTAATAGCTTAACGAATGCTATTTCTTTTAGGTCACCAAACCTAAGTTCTAGCTGTACTATTATGCAATCTAAGATTTCAAAGGCCATCCTAGACACAACTTCGTTTTGTGACCTCGCAGATCTGGTTCCATATGAGTCATCTTCTTCCAACTCCTTTAATATTTTGTTTGTTTCAAGAATGCATTCAGCTACTGTATCTTCGGTTCTTAATCTTTTTATATTTTCAATTATGCCATTAACTTCAGTCATGCAAACAGCTATGTTGGATGTAATTTTATTCTGAAGTACATTAAACAAGTGATCAATAAAAGTAAAAAATTTTTGAATACAGACACGTAGAAAATAAATCTAAAATCGTGAATAATGCGCTGTAGTCCTAATGCCGCATTGATAGTTTCACTATCAAAACGATCATTTTTTAAAATAAATGTTAAGGCTTTAGAGAGAAGAACAATGTGAGCTTTTATAGTGTGCACAGCCCTAGAATGGTAATTCCATCTTGTTTCAGATGGGTGAGGCAAAGAAAAGCCTTCATCTCTGAGCACACTCGTTCTTGAAGTGGAGCGGGCAAAAAAAGAATGAAATGCAGTCAAATTGCATATAAATAATTTAACATCCTTTATATGCTTTGAACCAAACAGCAGGACTAGATTCAGTTGATGTGCCCAACAATGTACAAATATTGTATTGGGACATATTTCCTTGATGAGAGCCTGAACTCCTCCCTTGTGCCCAGCCATTACACTTGCTCCATCATATGTTTGGCTGATTAGTTTATCTTTGATTTTTCTTTTTTCAAGAACACATTCAATTACTTTTGCTATACCCTTAGCTGTTTTGTCCTTTGAAACATTAAAGAACCCTGAAAATCGTTCAAGAACTTTATTATCTTTGACGAATCTTTAAATGACGCAAAGTTCGCTACAGCACGACACGTCTGTGGTTTCATCTGCCTGGATTGAAATGAATCGGCATGAATCCAATTCAGCCTGGATATAATCGCTTACACCCACTGTTAGCGATTCAATCAAATCGTTTTGAATAGCATTTGATGTGCCTTTAAATAACGATGCAGATTCAAGATGATCTTTCATTATACTTTCACCGTTGGACAAAAGTTCTAGGAGTTCTAAATGATTCCCTCGGTTTTGAGACCCCATATTCTCTTCATTTCCCCTAAAGGCGAGTTCTTGCCTAGCCAAAAAACTAACAACATCTAATAGCCTAAAAACAATAGCACGATTTTTATCAACCTGCAGGTTATGCTGAATTGCAGAAAATTTACACTCACTAATTAGCTCATGGTCAATTCGAACCGTAACTAAAATTTTTATATTTTCGGCGTTGACAATGTGAGACTTTGAACTTTCGTGTTTTTTGCTTTGGCCTCAAAATTTTTGACGGAATTTAAACCATCTTTCCCAAATGGACAATCCTGCCCAAACAAGAAACATGGATAGCAAAACACTTTGTTTAAAATTTTGCTTCCTTGAAGCCAATCATATTTCGTGTACCATTTTTGTTGGAATTTTCTTACGAATTTTCCATCTTTCTCGGATAAATCGAGAACTGGCTTCTGAATTTTGTTTTTTATAATTATTTTGTCTTCAATTGATAAAATTAAAAAATTTAGTATCTCTGTTCATTGCCTTCACGACCTACATACAACAAAATGTTGACGACACAAGCAATGTTCATTGCCTTCACGACCTACATTAAAATACTGATGACACAGCAGGAGGCAATGACCAGGGCATTCTATTTTGTTTTTATTGTTTTTATTTTATGTTGACATATTCAATATATTAAATGTTATTGTAAACAAATTGTTTGACCTAATTTATATTTGATTTGTAATGAACTGTTTGTAATCAATTGTTTGTTATTTAAGTATAAAAGAGACATAATGTCTATAATAAATTCATTCGTTCATTAACAACCAGTAGTGTACTATTGTTATCATTTTACGAATCTTCATTCCACAAGAACAAGTTCAAGTGCTTGGATCTTGAATCATCATCAATCTTATTGTTTATGCACAGTAAGATACATCGCAATCATCGTTCTCACTGTATTGGACAGTAAGAGAACCTTAAATCAGTCAATTGTATTGGACAATTCTGATTTCACAAAACATTTGGTGACCCCGACTTCAAATCGTCAACCTAAGGGTTTGGTCAGCGACACATTACGTCTTACTGGAATCAACAGCTGAAACTAAGCATCAAAATTTGTCAAGAAGGCTCACAATGGAAAACTGGACAACTGAACAACGTCAGGCCGGAGAGGACTTACAAACCATCATCCGGAACTTCAACAAGGACTCGCCTACACGAAAAACAACGAAGGAATACTTTGCTTCACGGTTAAACCGAATCGAAGCTATTTGGAAAGATTTTGAAGCCAGAGACGAAGAAATTCGGTCATCAAATCTAAAAGTCGATGACGAATATTTCACCTCGTGTTATTTCGATAAAATTAAAGAGATAACTCAAAAGTACAGGAAAATATTCAAGGATTCGCTTACTAAAGTAGAGACCAGCCAAAGCAAGGAGCCGCTAACTGAAATAGATTCCAGCGAAATTAAGAAGACACCTGAATCGCCCGAGGAAAAAGTAAAAACATCTGAGGGAGAAAAACAAACATCGCATGAGGTGCTTACTCTCATGCGACGCCAAAAGGCATTAATGAACTCTTTAGCCCGGCTCATTGACGGTCGAGTTAAGGAAGAAGTCCCCATACAATGTCTATAGGCAATGAATAAACTCTGGAGCCAAATCGAAGAACTACATTATTCAATTTGGGAGAAGTGCGAAAACCCACTTACAGAGGGTTATGACATGAACTCTTATTCAGAGTTTGAAATCAAAATTCTGAAGAACCGATCCTCACTTAAAGGATCTGCCAATAATTCAAAAAATGATCATCTGTCAGTACAGCTTCCAAAGATGACAATCCCGAAGTTTGACGGCGATTACCTAAAATGGCAAACCTTTTCCGACATCTTCACCAAGATGATACATAACCAAGATCTACCATTAGTACAAAAAATGTGGTATTTAAAAACAAATGTATCTGGTGATGCAGAACGCATGCTAAGACACTTAGAGCTGACGGAGGAAAACTATCCGATTGGATGGAAGACTCTTCAGGATCGATTCAGCAACAAAAGAGCCCAGACGTTGTCCCTTATTCAAAAAATTTTGGGCTTGCCGCAGCAAAACTCCGAAGTAAAAACTATGAGAGAGTTTCATGATAAATATGGAAAAAGTTAACAAAGAAGAAAAAAAATCGAGTGGGGATATACGCTCAAAAGTCGGTAGAAGTCACGGCTACCGGCGATGGCTTTGCTTCGATAGAAGAGAAGTCGCCAGTGACTCTTTCAAATACAAGTATTAAAAGTACAACAAAAAACAAAACTAAAAATGAAAATGAAACAGCAGATGAACTAATTCCTGCTTGTAGCAGTGGTGCCCGTCTGATCGATGATAGCCTCCACCTCGGTGAGGCACTCATGGATCTCACTGACTCTGAGGTCGGGACCGTGGGAGCTGACGAAAGTGAGATGTCGTCCGGTGAGGAAAATCGAATCCTCGCAGAAGACGACTATCAATCTTTCGCCAGCTCCGACGGCTCTGAAGCGGATGTCACAGTGGCCGAAAACCCTGCAGCTGCTAACAAAGTCGACATACTGGCCAAAAACCCGGTGGACCCGGGAGCCAAATTAACCTCAACTCCCTGCAAAGGGTCAAAGTCTAGCAAACCTTCCAAAGTCTGTGTGGATGATGCCAATTCCGGAAACCGATGCTCGCATGGGCCAAAACCGACTACGGGAAAAACGGTGAATCCGAAAGAACAGAATAAGGAAGGGGACCTTAACTTTGACAAGAAGTTGCAAAACGCCCTGAGAACCATCAGAAGATATGGTCAGGGTGACACAAAAAGGCTTAGTCTCCGAGACTGGAAACGCTTGAGCTGGGCTCGCAAACTAGTCGCGAAAATGGAGGCCAACAATAAGCCAAACGCAGAAACCAAAGTCGTGAAAAACCAAACCACAAAGAATCAAACAGATGCCTCCTCTTCCAAGGCTGCTCAAGTCATTAATCCGAAATTGAAACCACCGTTGGATGGTCTAAAACACTTAAGGGTCGTAAAAACTGACGACAGCAGTCTTAGAAAGAGGACGAGACATAATGATTCGACAACCCCTCCGATGTCCGCAAACAAAAAGCCGAAGACGACAAACAAAACAGGCACACCGGCGGAATTGATAAAAGAAAGGCTTCAGGTGGCCGTTATCAATGAGGGGAGCTCAGAAAAACTGCTGAGCGAAGAGAACTGGGCCAAGGTTGAGGAAAAACTACTCGAGTGTGTAAACGACGAGCTGCTTACCTCAACTGGCACTCTGCCGAGATTCGGGCCCTTGTCGACAGTAAAGGGTTTTAAAATTCTCACTTGCCGTGATGAATTTACCCTTAACTGGCTCAAAAGCAAAATAACTGAAATGAGCACATTAATTGAAGGGGCAACACTAAAAGTTGCTTTTAAAAATGACCTCCCTACCAGACCCAAAGTCCGAATAAACATTCCGGGCCCTCGAATGACGAAGGAAAGGCTAGAGCTCTTCCTAAGAAGACTCAACCCTGACTTTCCGAGTTCCGATTGGCAAGTCATGGAGATGGAAGAGCCTACGAAAACAGGCCAAGAAGCTATTATCATGCTTAACCATGAAACAATGGCTTTGCTTCCATCGAAAGGGTTCAAACTCTGTATCGGCATAAATGAGGTTAAGGTGAGGCCGCCAGTGTTGGCAAGTAAGTTACACGAAGTAAGTTACTCGTTTAGTTACGCGTAACTAATATGAATTAGTTACGCCCAATATTTGGCGTAACTAATGTAACTAATGTAACTTAATGTAACTAACTGTAACTAAATAAAACTAACTCTAACTTAATAATAAAAAATAAAAAAAAGTCACATTTCATCCTGAATCCCAATCAACTATTGACAAAATTCTTTTATAAGCAAGTTCAACGGCAACCTGCAAGGAATACTTATTGAAATTACTATGTTCCTGATGAAAAGGAAATGTAATAAAATATTATATTCTTGGAGCATACAATAAATTTTTATTTACATTTGAAGTTTTCCCTTCTTTCTTGAGACTCCTGGACATTTCTTTGTTTATTGTGATTTATTTTTGTATGGTAAATTCAGATTTAATCTCAGATTTGGTCTCAAATTTCAGATTTAGCTCGCCCAAAGGAAATCAAACGAGATCTATTTTGTTTTATCATTTTGAATTTTTTTTTTGCAGAAATATAGTAATTTAAAAATGTATTCCTTGCTAGGTTGGCGTTGCCACAGCTGGCAGCTGGCCCAGCTTTGCCCTAAAACAGTGTAGTCAATCGTCATTCGATCGGGTTTGTGGACGGAACTTCTAAATTTCAATTTAACATGAAATGTGAGTTTTTGTATTTGAAAAATTCTATTAGTTATAGTTAGTTACATTTAGTTACAATAAGTTACATTAGTTACATTAGTTACATAAGTTACATTAGTTACGTGTAACTAATTAAAATTTCAAAGTTACGCGTAACTATCCAACACTGGAGGCCGCTAACGGCTGCCAACTTAAACAAAAAAGACAAAACAAAAAATGATGATGAAAGTGCTGCAACTAAATCTGCAACACAGTAAGTTGGCTTCTGCCACCTTAACCTCTTTTTTGTCAAAAAACAAGACAGATATAGCCCTTATACAAGAGCCATGGATCAACAGCGGCCTCATCTGCGGACTCAAATCCAAAGATTATATACTTTATTTTAATAAAGGGCCTACAGAAGGTAACTATCGCACATGTATAATGGCGAAAAAGAATATAAACCTATTTCTCCTATCCTCCCATTGTAGCACAGACATGACAACAGTGAAGTGTGAAAGAGACGGGGCCCCGCCCCTGATCCTAACCTCCATCTATTTGCCAGGCGACGAAACACCCACCCCGCCATCAGCAGCTGTTGAAGAACTTGTCGCGGTAACAGGTAGGAACGGATGGGACCTACTGATAGGTGCTGACGCTAACGCTCACCACCTTCAGTGGGGAAGCACCGACACAAATACAAGAGGTGAGTCACTTTTTGAATTTATTATCAAGAACAATATATTGATTTGGAATAGAGGTAGTGAACCGACATTCATAACTAGAAATAGGAGGGAAGTGCTTGATGTTACACTTTCGACAAACTCTAATACTCTTATTATCAGTAATTGGAAGGTATCAAGTAACGTAACATTCTCTGACCACAGAATGATTACGTTCCAAATAAAGCACAAATTAGAAGACCCAAAGCCCTATAGAAATCCCAGGAAAACAAACTGGGAAGCCTATAACAATAAACTGGCCTTATCTCTGGGCCGCTACAGTAAGCAACCTATACTCAACTGCTCAGACATCGAAACACATGTCAATGAACTAACGCTAGCTATTCGTCTTGCGTACGAAAACTCGTGCCCCATTATCAAAGGAAAAGGCAAGCTCAACCCCGTATGGTGGTCAAAAGAGCTGTCTATCCTTAGAAAGAACTCAAGGAGGCTGTTCAACAGAGCAAAATATAGTAACAACGCTGATGACTGGAATCTTTACAAAACCAGCAAAAATGAGTACAAAAACAGAACCACCTATGCGAAAAAAGCAGCCTGGCGAGCATTTTGTACAGACATCGAGTCCACAAATGATGCTGCCAGGCTCAAGAAAGTCATGTCAAAGGTCCACACTCCTCCAGGTTTCTTAAAAAGACCGGATGATACCTGGACAGACACCTGCTCTGAAACTCTAGAAGCTCTTATGAACACTCATTTCCCAGGTTGTGTTAACATAACATCTCCTATGGAAAGAGACCCCAACATAAATCCTGCCAACAATATTGGCAATCAAATCGTAGACAGTAGAAAGGTGGCGTGGGCCATCGACTCCTTCTCAGCATACAAGTCTGCAGGGCCTGATGGGATAATTCCAATTATGCTCCAATGCTCAAAAGACATAATCGTTCCGATTCTGGTGGATATATTCAGGGGATGTTTAAACATAACCTATATTCCAACTGGATGGAGAGAAGTCAATGTCATCTTAACTCCGAAAGCTGGCAAGCCCACTCACACTGAACCAAAAGACTTCAGGCCTATAAGCCTTTCTTCCTTTCTCCTTAAAACCTTAGAAAGACTCATAGAAACGCATATCCGCCTGAAACTAAATGATAATATAATCTCACAGGCCCAACACGCTTACGTTAAGGGCAAATCTGTTGAGACGGCACTTCACGAAGTTGTTGGCACGATTGAGAACTCAATCTAATTCAAAGAATTCACCCTAGCAGCATTTCTTGATATAGAAGGGGCCTTCAATAATGTAGATAATCACGCGATACGACAAGCCCTAGACTCTGTCAATGTTGATCCTGAACTATCGAATTGGATTGACTCTATGCTTCAAACAAGACTTGTAAATGCGGAGTTAGGTGCCAGCAAGCTAAAAGTCAAGACCTGTAGAGGTACTCCACAGGGGGGGTTCTTTCTCCGTTGCTTTGGCTTCTGGTTGTCAACCAGATCTTAGGTAAACTAAGTCTTAGTGGCGTTAAGGTCGTGGCATATGCTGACGACATTGTAATAATGTCCTCAGGAAAATATATTCCCACACTGTGTGATCTCCTTCAAATAGCCCTAAACAAACTCAGCAATTGGGCCAGTAGCTGCGGACTTAACGTCAATCCAACAAAGACAGAACTAGTTTTGTTTACAAGGAAAAACAACATTCCAACGGTAGACCCGATCACTATAAACGGGACACCACTTCAAGTTTCAAATGTGGCAAAATATCTTGAAGTGGTGTTGGACCGTAAACTAAACTGGAATGAAAACATAAAAGAAAGATGGAAAAAAGCATCAATAGCATTCTATACTTGCAATAAAATCTTTGGCAGGAAATGGGGACCCAGCCCCAAAACTATTCACTGGATGTATACGGCCATAGTGAGGCCTATCCTGACATATGCATGTCTGGTATGGTGGCCAGCCCTTGAAAAGGCGACAAATCTCAAAACCATGACAAAAATCCAAAGACTTGCGTGCATTGGCACAACCAGTGCAATGAGAACTACACCAACCGCAGCCCTAGAAACGTTCCTTCTACTAGCCCCACTCGATCTATTTACGAAAGAAATGGCGGCCAAAAGTGCATTGCGTCTCAGTCAATGCTCTAGTTGGAAAAGGGGCCATTCAGGTCACAGGATAATAATGAACTTCACAGACATTAACATTCAAACAGACTATATTACTCCGCACATAGATTTTAACCCAGCAGCCCAAACAGACTTCCCTACAAGAGAATGCTGGATGGAAAACAGGGTCATAAATGAAAATCACGTTTCTGTCTTCACAGACGGTTCCAAAACGGAAGATGGGGTAGGGTCAGGCATCTTCTCAGATAACCCACCCATAAACAAGTCACTAAGACTTCCAGACTTCTGCAGTGTCTTCCAAGCGGAAGTGCTTGCAGTCTATGAAGCTGCAAATCACCTTTTAACGTGCGAACTGGAAAATAAGAATATTGATATTTTCATCGACAGCCAGGCGGCCATAAAAGCCATTTCCTCCATAGTTACAAAATCCAAACTGGTCGACCGTTGTCGTAATGAGTTGAGACTACTCAACGCAATGAATCCAGTAACTCTGCGGTGGGTCCCGGGACATCGTGACATACACGGAAATGAAATGGCTGACCAACTGGCCAAAACCGGTTCATCTCTCGAACCAAGCCAAATGGTAACCTCAATTAACATGCCACTCGAAAGGGAAAAAACGAGAATTAGCCATAGTTTCCTTAAAACCGCTAATGACAGATGGTCATCAATCGACACTTGTCGGGTATCGAGAAATCTATGGCCGGAAATTTCAAAGAAGAAAACTGAATCCCTACTCATGCTGAGCAGGCCTCAATTATCACTCCTGGTTGGTATCCTGACGGGTCACAACACGATGGGAACCCACATGAGCAGATTGGGCATCAGCACATCTGACTTATGTAGAGGATGCCAGGATGAAGAAGCAGAAGAGGACTCCTTCCACTTCCTCTGTGAATGCCCCAGCTTAGCCCGAACTTGGAAAGTTAACCTCGGTGAATACTTTTTCAACGAGTTGATCGATGTCTCTAAAACGCCACCAAGAAACATCCTGAGATTCATCCAGAACTCAGGTTGGTTCAGGGAGGCCTCCACCACTTAACCCACCCACTGCCTGTCAATCCTTAACACCCCTATTCCTTATCACCCCACCCAACCGGGGAGCACAATGGATCCAATCGAGATCCGAGTGAGAAGGTTCGGCTTGCCGTTCCATTACCCCACTTAACCTAACCTAACCTTCATGATACAATTCATGAATCTTTAGCAGCTTTGAGGGCTCTTAGCATTGATACAGACTCGTGGGCTCCTCTACTCATTCATCTGTTAACGAAGAAATTAGACCGACAAAGCCATCTACCATATGAGCAATCCGTCAAAAACCCTCGAGAACTTCCAACAATGGAAGAATTTCTCAAATTCTTGAAGAACCGTTTTGAGGCCCTAGAAGCTGTTGGGGGAAAGGACCGAACCAAGGTGGTGTCCAACATTGCTTCCTCCAACATTGGTAACTGCAAGGTATGTGGAAATACGAACCACCCAATTTTTTATTGCGAAAAGTTCTTGAAGATGTCAGCCGCTGAATGATTAAGATGGACGCAAAGACAACGATTATGCGTGAACTGTTTCAAGGCCGATCACACGGCAAAAACGTGTGTGTCACGAAGTTGCTCCAAATGCACAGGCAAGCACAACATACTGTTGCACTTGGTTCCGAAAATTCCACCACCATCCAACGCACCAACTGGCGCAACTACTTCAGAGACTACAACCGCTAAACCTAGCATTACGAAGACTGAGGCTTCGACACCAATGACTGTAGCAACGATTCAAAACCTTAATTACAACCAGGACTACGTGCTGCTGGCTACGGCAAGAGTTATCATCGCCGCAAACAATGGGCAATCTTGTGTGGTCAGAGCGATTCTAGACTCAGGTTCGCAGATCAATCTGGTATCAGAGATGCTTATCAAACGCCTATCTTTATCACCCAAACCATCATCTCTATGTATCGAAGGCATCGGACGAAGAACACGAAGCTCCACAAAACGAGTCAACATCAAACTCCAATCGTCAATTGGAAAGTTCAACTGCAGAGTGGAAGCATTCATCCTTCCAAGCATTGTGTCACCTCAACCTACGCAGAATCTGGATACAACAACCTGGTCCATTCCTGAAAACATTAATCTAGCAGACCCAAACTTTCATCAATCCGACAAAATTGATATTCTTCTTGGAGCAGAATTGTATCATCAACTCATACGTCCAGAACAAATACGAATTGGTGACAAGATGCCATTATTACAGAACACTGTCCTTGGTTGGGTTGTGACAGGAAAAATTGAAAACGTAGCCTATAACAATGCTACTTGTGCAATCTTCTGCGAAGACGATTCTACGAATGACCTCATCGAAAAGTTCTGGAAGCTGGATGACTTCGAAGACTCACCAAAATCGATGACGACAGCTGAGAAATTTTGTGAAACACATTTCACTCAAACAGTAACCAGGTCTAATACTGGCCGCTTTGAAGTTCGACTGCCATTCCGAGAAAATGGTGAAGCCTTGGGTGACTCAAAGCAAGTAGCACTCAACCGTTTTATGTCATTAGAAAGACGACTAAATAAGAACCCATCATTGAGGAGGGATTATGTCAAATTTATGGAAGAATATGAAGCATTTGGACACATGGAACAAATCAATCCAACCAATATTCCAAAACACCACTTCTTCATCCCTCATCACTGTGTACTTAAACCTGATAGCAGCACAACAAAACTACGTGTTGTTTTCGACGCATCGGCTAAAACCTCCACGGGTTTATCTCTCAATGATATACTCCATACTGGACCCACAGTTCAAAGTGAACTCTTCTCGATCCTACTCCGATTTCGAATGCATACATTTGTGTTTACAGCCGATATCGAAAAAATGTACAGACAAATTCTGGTTCATGAAGAGGATCAGAATTATCAACTCATAGTGTGGAGGACGCAGCCATCAGAAGACATAAAATACTACAAGCTCAAAACCGTCTCATACGGAACCTCGGCCGCCCCCTAATTGGCAACCAAATGCCTGCAGTTTTTAGCCTCTCAAAGCAAAATAACGCATCCAATAGGAAGCCAAATTCTGTTAGAAGACTTCTATGTAGACGATTGCATTAGCGGATCCAACAGCATCACTCAGGCAAAGGAAGCTCAAAAACAACTAAGGTCAATCCTGGACAACGCCGGATTTAAACTTCGAAAATGGTGTGCAAACGATCCCCAATTGTTAAATGACATTCGCCCTGAAGATCAGGAAATCTGTCTTGACTTCACTGATGCCAGCCACTGCACAATAAAAACACTTGGACTCGTTTGGCAACCTAAATCAGACGAATTATGTGGGAGGTCTAAGGTAAATGATACTTCCTCAATCACCAAACGTGTGGTAAGTTCCGAACTTGCACGAATTTTCGACCCATTGGGACTATTTGGCCCTGTTGTAGTTCAAGCCAAAATCTTCATGCAAAAACTTTGGCATTCAAAACTTGCTTGGGATGACGAGCTTCCACAACACCTCAAGGAAGAATGGTTCAGCTTCAGAAAGGACATAGCTGATCTCGACCAAGCGAAAATTCCCAGACACGTTTTCAAGGGAAACCCTACGTCTATACAGATTCATACTTTCGTGGATGCTTCAGAACGAGCCTATGGAGCTGCGGTATATTTACGTTCAACATACCAAGATCGAACAACTATCAACAGGCTACTATATGCAAAATCGCGTGTAGCCCCAATAAAACAACAAACGCTTCCTCGACTCGAACTATGCGCTGCAGTATTACGAGCTGAACTCACCAGCAGAGTACGAGAAGATGTACGACTCCCAGAAGCACCAGTATTTCTTTGGACAGATTCCCAAATTGTTCTTTCCTGGATAAATTCAACGTCATCTTCATATCACACCTTCGTAGCAAATCGAATCGCAAAAATACAAGAACACTCATGGGAAAATCCCGCAGACTTGCTCTCTCTAGGGATATCTGCACGAAACTTCATGTCCTGTCAAATGTGGCTTTATGGACCTTTCTTTTAACATGGAAACGAATCAGCTTGGCCACAAACATCTCCAAGGGAACAAGAACCTCATTCAGATCTTGAACGAAAAAGAAAACACATTGTTGCTATAGCACTACAAGACGATCCTCCAAGTCAATTCATCTACAAGATACAACATCGAAATTCATTCAAGTTTTTACAAAATACCATTGGCTATATGCTGCGATTCATCAAAAGGGCCAGGAAACTCAAGGTGAATCCTGAGGGACAGAAGGCACTTTCACCCAAGGAGCTTAACGAATCTCTCATGACAATCATAAGGCAGATACAATCCTCTGAATTCAAAGGCGAAATTCAAGATCTTAAAAGAAATAAGGGCTTATGCAAATCTAGTGCACTTATAACTCTGGCACCATTTTTAGACGACAACAACGTTCTTCGAGTGGGAGGACGACTAGAAGCTGCATCAATATCATTTGATGCAAGACATCCAATATTACTCCCATACAACGAATCAATTACAAAGTTGCTTTTCAAATTTAAACATGACTCACACAATCACTGTGGACCGCAAACCTTATTATCCATTCTTAGACAAAGGTTTTGGCCAATTAAGGGGAAGATCATAGCCCGACACACAGTTCATAGCTGCATTAGATGTACAAGAACCAGACCACACCTAATGACTCAAATAATGGGTAATCTTCCTGCCGACCGAGTTACGCCAAATAGACCATTCCTTATCTGCGGTGTAGATTTCTGTGGACCTCTGTGGGTACACTTCAAAATCAGAGGTAAGAAACCACACAAGGTGTACTTAGCAGTGTTTTGCTGCTTCTCAACTAAGGCAGTGCACTTGGAAATAGTAACAGATTTAACCACTGAAGCTTTTATTGGGGCCGTGAGAAGATTCATTAGTAGAAGAGGAAGAATCCAGACGCTATATTGTGACAATGCAACCAATTTCGTCGGAGCCAAAAATCAGCTTGCCGAGCTCAAGGATATATTACACACAACAGAAGCAAGAGAAGCCATCATCAAAGCCAGCAGCGATAAGGGAATAACCTTTAAGTTCAATCCACCAAGAGCCCCCCACTTCGGCGGATTATGGGAAGCAGCAGTCAAATCAGCGAAACATCTTTTACTCCGAACAGTATCTACAGCCTCATTAACCCATGAGGAATTAGAAACTGTAGTCATCGAAATAGAAGCAATTCTGAATTCAAGGCCACTAACTCCACTGTCAACTAACCCAAATGATCTTGCCGCATTTACACCTGGACATTTCTTAATAGGAGAACCTCTTACTGCACAAATTGACCCCGATATAGTTCCAGAGAACAAAAATCTAAGAAATCGGTGGAGCACCATCTGCTACCTTAAACACGAATTTTGAAAACGATGGTCAACAGAGTACCTACCTCAATCAACTCCAACAAAGAAACAAGTGGAACAAGAGCCAACAAAATATAAGAATCGGCGACCTAGTCATCATCAAGGAAGATAACATTCCAACCCTCAAATAGCCGTTGGGAAGAATTGTCGTTATCTTTAAGGGCAGGATGACGTAGTTCGAGTGGTTAACGTAAAAACGCAGTCAGGAATACTAAAACGACCTATTCATCGTCTAGCTCCACTCCTTGAAGATAGCGAAGATGTCAACCAGAAACAGGAAGATGAGGACACACAAGCAGAAACATCACCAAAACGACGGAAAACATGCAATACTTCACTAATCACAACGGTAATTCTATCATTATTCTTGCTTCCAATGGTTATCGCATCACCGATAAACATTACAAGATTCAAAAACAATCCTGGACTATACTTCGAAAATCTTGGCTCCACTAACCTGATTGCAAACGAATGGAACCTAGTCACATATTATGACCTAGCACCCATCCGAGCTGAGCTTGAGGCATTCAACAACGGAACAAGGGCTCTCCAACACTTATGTAATCAACTACAACTTAGAACAACATGTAATGCGATGGTTACCTACCTAACAAATATGAAGATATCACTCCAAGGAGACACCAACTTAATCTCAAGACATCGGAGTACTAGAGCAGCAATAAACGTTGTCGGAAACATAGCTCATTCTTTATTCGGGCTACTGGACTCCGACTATGCAGAAGAGTTGTCTAAAACAATCGACCATATAAACAATAATGAGGCTCTTTTATTATCGATGTTAAAAAATCAGATGTCTGTCATCGACTCAACCATCAACATAATAAAGCATGATCAGCTTGAGGTTCGAAATCGCATAAACATGCTTCAAAACCAAGCCAACGAGATCATTGGAAGAATCGGAAATGCAACTGACCAGTTTAGAGTATTTCAAATTTTCACTACACTCGCAATGTAACTAATGATGATGGCATCTAATCTTCAAAGGGTCGAAGGCACGATTCTTAATACATTAACGGATGTACACTATGGCAACATCAACCCTCTACTGCTTTCACCTACTCAACTTAAGGCTGAAATCATAAACATAAAAAATCACTTACCACTGTCACAAAAACTACCATTCGAGCAAGAAGATATGCTCCAATTCTACAAAATATCAACAACGAAGGGTGGCTCCGCAGGAAAACACTTAATTTTCGTAATCACCATTCCTCTCGTTGAACAAGAAGCATTTGAATTATTCCAAATAACACCTGTTCCTTTAATACTTAACAACACGCTTCTGAAAATTAATCCAGCCATAGAAATCCTGGCCATAAACCGTCATAGAGACCAATATTTTCCAATGACTTTATCAGAATTCAAGGAATGCAACAAAGGAAAGGAAATGCAGTTTTTCTGCTCAAACCGAAAGGCAAAATATCACTCCGGTTCACAAGCGTTTAACTGTGAATTCTCTCTTTTTATCAATGACATCGCAACATCATGTGAAATTGTTAAATCCATCAACAACATTCTATGGACCCAATTGAACAATAGAAATCAATGGATATTTGGAGCACTTCAAAATATTCAACTTACAGCTGTATGCAAAACCGAAACCCTTCAAATGGAACTATATGGAGCTGGACTTCTCTCAATCGAGAGCGATTGCAGAATACGGAACAATCTGGTTACAATTCAAGGAACCCAGATGACGATAAGCAATGTACATTCATCCTTCATAAGTTTTGGAAACTTATCAGCAATATCGAAGCCTAGTGATGTTCACGCAGCTTTAGATCTAATCCCAATTTTCAACAACACTCATATTGATTCACTAACAACACTCCAAGCTCAACTGTCAACATTGCAAAATCAGAATCTCGCAAACCTCAATGACAAAATATTTACGGACAACATTCACCATTACTCAATCAGCTATCTGGCTTTAATCATAGCAGTCTGTCTTGGGATCATATTTCTGTTCAGAGCTCGGAAGCAAGAAACGTCAAACGAAATTCCCCTTCCTTTACCTCACAAAACTCAATACAACGTCTCAGAGGTATAATTCTTGAATGAGTACCCATTCAACGCGGGGAAGAATGTTCATTGCCTTCACGACCTACATACAACAAAATGTTGACGACACAAGCAATGTTCATTGCCTTCACGACCTACAACAAAATACTGATGACACAGCAGGAGGCAATGACCAGCGCATTCTATTTTGTTTTTATTGTTTTTATTTTATGTTGACATATTCAATATATTAAATGTTATTGTAAACAAATTGTTTGACCTAATTTATATTTGATTTGTAATGAATTGTTTGTAATCAATTGTTTGTTATTTAAGTATAAAAGAGACATAATGTCTATAATAAATTCATTCGTTCATTAACAACCAGTAGTGTACTATTGTTATCATTTTACGAATCTTCATTCCACAAGAACAAGTTCAAGTGCTTGGATCTTGAATCATCATCAATCTTATTGTTTATGCACAGTAAGATACATCGCAATCATCGTTATCACTGTATTGGACAGTAAGAGAACCTTAAATCAGTCAATTGTATTGGACAATTCTGATTTCACAAAACAATCTTTATTGTTTTAAAAGTACTCGAAAATATCAATATCGCCTGCAAAATCCATTCTACATAAATAAATGCGTTAACTTGCAAAATTACGCAAACTCACATGCGCAACATAAACCTTCTCTTACAGGGTTCCGTATGAGAATGAGAATGAGAATGAAAATTGAAAATTCTCCTTCTCAAATCTCAACCACCAGAAGCCAGAGCAGCGCTGCAGAAACAGGCACTTTAGTGCCAAACTGGCACTATCAAATGAGTTTGGCACTGTGGCACCCATTGGCACTCAAAAATTTAAAATTTGGCACTTCTTTTTATTTAAATTAAATATCATACATTTAAGTAACAAATTCATAACAAATATTAAAAATTGAACCAACTTTTTCACATTTGTTACTTCTTTTTGTAAACCCCTAAAAAATCTACTACAATGATTGCTTACAACACTGGCACTTGAACATTCGAAGAAATGTCAGAAGTGTGAAGTGTCCAATAATGATTTTTTTAACAAGCTGTGTATATAGGGTGATTTTTACTTGCGATTATAGGTACTATAAGTCGAAAAAGTGAGTCTGGAAATTCCGTCCGTCTGTCTGTCCGTCTGTTCGCACCTCTAGAGCCTGAAGCTATGGGCCGATTTGCTTCAAATTTGGTATTTAGTATTTATTTGAAATTCTCTAGCGAGGTCTTTTTTTATTTTTGCTGTAAGTCCAAAAATAACGGTACCTGCCATGCAATCCTAAACAAAAAGTTTGATTTGATCAAAAACCGCTCTAACGATTTTGATAAAACTTTCAGAATGCTATTTTTTTAGAATAGTCTATTTTTTGGCTGGAAAATATTTTTCAGAATTTGCCTTATAATGGTACCTCTTATGGAACTAGAATTTTTAAATCAAGTAACTATAAATCCGATTTCAATTAAATTTTGAAAACAATAAGTCATTTATAACTTATAATTTATATGGCATTTCAAAATTCTCGAATTGATTTTTTTTTCATTTTTAATAATTTTTTTTTATAAAAAAAAATTTTCCTTTTGAAATAGGTATGTTGGAAACGGGTATTTTGAATTTTTTAAACATTATTTTTCAGATGCAAACTACAAATTCCCATAAATGTACATACTCGAACATCTGCCAAGACAGCTTGTTATTAATAAGAAATATTAATAGTTCTTGTTTGAACATAAGATTTTTATACCCTATTCCATAGAATGGGTATATTGTATTTGGTGTGGAGTTTTAGGCCAGTAAAATTAGACGATTTTTTTGGTCAACCTCGCACTAAATTTCCGATCCAATTTTTTATTTGAATAAGGTTAATGACCACTTACTGAGTATAAAAACACAAAATGCTAACAAATCCAGGTGGAGCTTCAGCCGCCATCTTGAAAAAACGTTTTTGGTCGATATCTCAGAAACTATGCAGTTTAGAGCAAAAGTAGTTAAGACCATTATTAAAGAAAATACAATTTTGCATCTTTTGTTCTCAGTAAACTTTTTTGTAAAAATTACCGTTCACGATTTATGGCCTCTTTAATGAATCCGTTTTTCTATCTCGGCCGATAACTCTTAAAATCTTGGCTCAATCAATAAAATGTATTTAACCATTTTTAAAGATCAGCTTATTTTCTACAACTTTTGTATAAAACTTTTTTTCTAATGTCCATACTTTTTAAGTTAAGTAATTTTAATATAGAAATTCCTTACCTGCAATAGTGGGGATTTTTAGTGAAAAATTAATTTTTCTTAAAAACGGCTCGTACGATTTTGATAAAACTTTCTGAATAGTGTTTTCTGCGCAAACTGTATGTTTTGATTGGAATAGATTTTTCAGAAAAAGTCTTATAACGGTACCTCCCATAAGACCGGTTTTTTAAAATCAGATTTTCTCGTCAGCCACTGGACTGATTTTGATGAAATTTAATGTAGAAGCCCTTTCATAATAGAAGTAATATAAATTCTTAAATTTTTCAAAAAAAAGTTTTTTCGAGTTTTTTTAAAAAGTTTTAAAATTTTTTTTCATTTTTGTTTTTTTCCAAAAATGGTTTAATCTATTTTTTTTTTAATTTTATTTTTCTGATAAAAATTACAAAGTAATAGAAGTTGGCATACTCAAAAAAAAATTTGGAATATATTTTCGAAAAGATTTTCAAAAAAACAGTTTTTGGAAGAAAAAAATTATTGTTCATTTTAATAGACAATCTTTTATATTTATAACTTATGTATTCACTTATTTATTTGGTTTAAAAAGAATAACAGAATTATTAAATGACACAAATAAAAATAACACTCTAGACCTTTTCGTCCCTTCTTTTGTGTGAAACGGTTACCTGCTGTAGAAAAAACATTTAATTGCTGTCGCGTCAGTCGCCGAGCTTCGGCATTTCTATATTAAAATTACTATAACTCAAAAAGTATGGACATTAGAAAAAAAAATTGTATACAAAAGTTGTACAGAATAAACTGATCTTTAAAAATGGTAAAATACATTTTATTGATTAAGCCAAGATTTTAAGAGTTATCGGCCGAGATAGAAAAACGGGTTCATTAAAGAGGCCATAAATCGTGAACGGTAATTTTTACAAAAAAGTTTACTGAGAACAAAAGATGCAAAATTGTATTTTCTTTAATAATGGTCTTAACTACTTTTGCTCTAAATTGCATAGTTTCCGAGATATCGACCAAAATCGTTTTTTCAAGATGGCGGCTGAAGCTCCACCTGGATTTGTTAGCATTTTGTGTTTTTATACTCAGTAAGTGGTCCCTAACCTTATACAAATAAAAAATTGGATCGGAAATTTAGTGCGAGGTTAAATTCTATTTTTACTGGCCTATTTGTAACATAGAGAAATAAAACGGTAGGTATAGAAAAGTATATATGTATATTCTGACTCAGAATCAAAAGCCTAGTCGATTAAGCCATGTCCGTCCGTCCGACCGTCCGAGGTCGCAATTTCTGAGCTAGAAAGCTGAAATTTGGTATATATAATCTTTGGTTCAAGAGTAAGGCTAAGTTCTTGAACTGGCGAAATTCGCCCACACACGCCCACAATCGCCATTTTTGTTGAACAACCTCAATTTGGTAAAATTAAATTATGTTTTTTGTACAGTTACGATAAAAGCATAACGCTAAAATTTTGCACACGGAAGCTTTAGGTAAACCTTCTTCCTATAAAATAAAAATATTTCAGTTTGGGCGTGGCTGACCCCCATTTTTCATACAAAACCATCAATATTGTTTTTATAAAATAACAATTGTTATATTAAAGCGAAAAACATTAAATTTTGTGGGTATTACTTGCACATAAACATCTTGTGTATGAAATCAAAAAAATTGATTTTGGGGTTGGCTAACGCCCACTTTTCACTAGAATTTATAAAAAAATTGTTTTTGTAGATAAACGGTACTTATAATGAATCTGTAAGCCAAAATTTTGCGTCTCTTAGTAGAAACTAAAAAGTTTGTGTATGAAAAGAAATTTTTGAATTTTGGGTGTGGCTTACGCCCACTTTTCATGAAAGAACGAAAAACGTAGTCTCAAAAATTTAAGGTACTTCCAATATTCAATTTAAACCTCTTTTTTTCCGTTCGTTATTTGAGAAATATATCTCTACATTTTTGTGTGTACATTTTTTCAATACGCCCACTTCTAAAGGCGTGATTTTGATAAAATACCTTTGTTCAGCTAAGATCGTTTAAAAAGTACTCGATTCCGCTGAAGTTTTACACATATGCCTAAATACTGACTAATGATCAAAGCTCAGTTAGTTCTTCAAATTTTTAGGACACGCCCAGTTTTAAGGGGCGTTTCCGTCAAAAGACGTATAATGCATTAATTTTTTAACGTTTTTTAACTATTGGTCGCAGTTTTGAAGTAAAAAGATGAACACTTAGATTTAATTCCTTGGTTTCGTAGCAGAGTGTGGTTCAAGAATTGTTAAAAACACCCATAATCGCTATTTCCATTCAAAATCTAATTTTTAAAAAATTAAATTGTGTCTTGTTTTGTTCAAATCGATCTGCATGAATAAAATTGAGTGTCACTGAGCTCATACCAATTGCCTTGGCAATAAAAAGTTTTAACTATAGGCGTGGCGCACGCCTTTTTTTATTGTGTTAGCACTAATTGAACATCACACCACACAAAATTAATGTTATTGAATTGTTTTCTGTCTGCTAAAGAAGAATTTTGTTTCTGAAACTGAAATATCGGCTGGTTTCGGGAGGCAGACGCATACACATACAAAAATATAGGGAATAGGGTATCCAACAGTTCGTTGCAAACGTACTGTAGCTCTCGCTTATGTTTTTACTTGGATTTAATAGCTTGGCACTCTGTGGCACCCAACTGAATAAAAGTTGGCACACCGATTTTTTTTTCAGCTGCAGCGCTGGCCAGAAGCCAGAACCAGATTCCAGTCCAGATCCACTAGCTATATAAAACAAACAAAAAAAAAAACCACCACAGAAAATAAATTTTTTCCTCTTTCCTTTTTTACTTGCGATTATAGGTACTATAAGGCAAGTTATGCATTCGTCGAAAAAAAAAATTTTGAGATAACAATCAAACATGACATTACGATGATAGCGAAGACGAAAAAAGATGGTCTAAAAATTCTGTCCGTCTGTATGTCTGTCTGTCTGTCTGTCTGTCTGTCTGTCTGTCTGTCTGTCTGTCTGTCTGTATGTATAGAGACCTACAGCCCAAACGGGTGGGCCGAATTGCTTCAAACTTGGTATATAGACTTTTTTAGGTATTGTACAGAGGGGAAATTGAAATTTTTTTTTTAGCTCAAAAAATAACGGTACCTGCCATACAACCGTTACGTTAAAGCTTATTTTTCTCAAAACCGGCTCTAACGATTTTGATTTAAAAAAATCAGTGTTACTTTCTAGGTACGACCAATTATATGGCTGAAAAAAAGTTTTAAAAAATGGCTAAGAAAGGTACTTTCCATAGGACCGTTTTTTTTGCTTTCGACTATCTCGAAAACGACTCAACCGATTCTTTCGAAATTTCACACATATATAGTTTTAGATAGCTCAATTTGTACTGCATACCAATATTTCAAAAAAATATTTTTTTGTATTTTTAAAAGCATTTTTAAGAAAAAAATTTAAAAAATATATATTTTGAAAACTGCCCATTAAATTTTTTTCTAAAAATTATAAATAAATGTATTTGCTGAATACCTAGGAACTGGCGTTTTTGATTTTTTTTTGAATTTTTTTTTCAAAAAGTTTTTCAAAAAAAACTTTTTTTCTCAAAAACGGCTCCACAGATTTTTAAAAATTTATTCTCATAAATTGAGATTTATCCAAGAAATAAAATGGCGTACTCCTTTTTCAGCTCAAATTAGTTTAAGTATTTATTTAAGAATTTTGAAAAATTTATTTTTATCAAAATCTCAAGCCCCTAGACCACTGTCACACATTAGAGCAAGTTCGTGCGACCCAGTCGTGCATTTTATTTGATATTCTGTGTGTCGCCTGTCGCTGTTGTTGTCGCTGTGGCTCATTCGGCAAACTTCGAACTAATAATAAGCTTAAAAACAAACGAGCGGTTAGACAGATTCAATTCTGTCTATGCGCTCGATAGAAATAACATTATAGGTAAGTATGGTATGCTGTGTATAGCCCCTTCCCCTTCTTTTCTCTTCATCATCAATCTTCACACAGTTTGGTTAAAGCACGAAGACTCAGTCTTCGGGTTGTTCGTCATACTTCGTGTTCTTGTATCGTTGCTCGTATTTCGTATAGGTGTAGCAGTAGCCATAGCGAAGCGAGCGTGTAAGTAGGTAGAAGTAGATACCCAGTAGGAAATTTCCAAAAATTCACTAGTGAAGAAGCTGCTTTTTCCTCGGGGAAAAGAAGTATCATCAATGATTTTTCTACTGAATCATATGATGAATTTAATATGGGCTTGTCATTGGAGGGAAGTACCTGCACCCATTCTCGATGAACCTTTTGCGATGAAATCACTGCACCCATGGAATCTTCGAATTCATGAGTTCTTTTTTTAGTGAAAAATTGGTTCTTGGGATGTGATGCTTTCATCACAGAATATTAATTCATGAAAAATGCATAATTTTTTAGTGAACTTCCTCAGTGAAAGAACCATTGAAAATATGAATTTTTCACTGCTGAAATGTCTGCTTATCTAGAACTAGTTTTTTCAGTTATGAAAAGCAGTAAAACTACGGAATACCTAGTTTCTTAAAAGAAAAAAAAAATGAATAAAATCATAAAAAAATAGTTTTTGTTGGTTTGTTTATTTTTATTTATTTATTTAAAACAATGCCAAAGAAAAAAAAAACGCTTGCTGCTGTTCGGAGAAGAGCTGATCACTTAATGCGTGTCATCTTGGCGTTCATAAGAGAGCTAAAGAATAAAGAAACACTGTAATGAACTTCCAAGTCATGTAAAACAATTTATTAAAATTACCGTTGCTGAATTGTTCTCCTTGTTCATCTTTTGATTGGTCTAATGTTTGTTTAAATTATGTATTTACACTTTATGAACAATTTTTAAAAACTGAAATACTTTCAGACACGACTGCTGTAGTTAATGACCAAATCAAAACTAAATCTTCTAGAACAAAAGAAATGACTCCCGACAAAAAATGACCTAATTAACGGCACCGACCGCTCGAGGGAAAGACAAAAAAAGGGTTAATCTACTTTTGCATCAGAACATTTTTACTCGGAGGTCAAAATCTATGCAACAGGCAGAAAAAAGTAATCCAAAAGAATTTCAATTTAGAGTCTCTTTGCTCTCAGCTCAGGTAGAATATTTTGCCAAGCGAACAGAGTGCATGAAAACATACATTCCTTTTCATAAGCGATATCAGCACTGTTTTGCCAAAGTAAAGATAAGGGTTGTTTTGTGAGTATAGACTAGAAAAAGAATTCCAAAACCGATGAAAAGGTGCAGGAAAAATGTATTGCTTTCATAATTGAATTCCTTAGAGGTTTAGGTGCCAAAATAAGATATTGATGTGTTTTGTGTTTTCTCTACCTGTTTTGGCGAGCAAAGCAGAAGATGAATCTTAAATGACGAACCGCTGAGCGGTTGCATGACTATTCATGTGTGAAATCAGTGAACTCCTTCTCATAAATGAAAGTGGCATTAATGATATCACCAAGGACTCTTTCATTGAGGAACAAATTTCCTACTGGGCAGGTAGCAGTAAGTAGGTGAAGAAACAAAATTACACGA
Source organism: Platycheirus albimanus (assembly GCA_916050605.2). Lineage (NCBI taxonomy): Eukaryota > Metazoa > Arthropoda > Insecta > Diptera > Syrphidae > Platycheirus > Platycheirus albimanus. The sequence continues at coordinate 95,291,807 of OU696696.1, read as the reverse complement.
GCAAAACAGGATATGTGTTGTTTTATTCTTTGATTTTAAAAAAAGCTTTCTTACTGGTTGTTTGGGATAGGACATAGGAAGGATATATGTAAATTATAACTTAACCACAATTCTTTAAAATGTCATGTCTCTTAATGACTTATATTTTGTTGATTGGTTTCAAAATCATACAAATAGATTATATTAAGTTTTATATCATGTAAAAAAGAGGGTAGACGCTGTCTAAAACGTCTAAAGGACGCTCCGTCACTGATTGTCCCTTCTATAAAAATTAGATTGGTTATTATTTTGTCTATTTATGTTATTTGGATTGATTCTATTTGTGTTATTGTATTGAATAGAATTATTATTCTGTGGCGAATTAAAACGTGGTTGGTATATGATCGTTGGTAATTGCTATTATTGTTAAAATTATTTTGCCTTGGGAAATTTTGAAAGTAATTGCTTCGAAAATATGTTTGTCGTGGAAAATTTCGATTCATGTTACTAGAATTATTAGCATTATTTCGGTAGTTATTGTGAAAACTCCGAGGTGAAAAACCCTGGTTTGTTTGGTTTTGGGCATTAGAATAACTAAAATTGTTGGCATATCTGATATTTTCTGTTACTTGGGCTGTACTTGGAGCTAACTCTAAAAGATGTGTTATAGCATCTTGCTTTTTTGTATGCCTTGCACTATCCAAAATTATCTTGTATCTATCATTAACTCCTCGTTTTAAAAACGCTTAACCTCTACGTTCATTTGCTGCTGTTAATGTTCCTCTAGACTGCTCCCCTTGTATGGTTATTTCTAATTCTGTCATTTTTGATACTAAGTGTTCTATTTCTGACACGAATTCTCGCATAGGTCGATTTTTTGACGTGATCTATCTAGTTTAGCTTGAATACTCTCTATTGTGTCTTTATCTCCGCATTTCGCAATTAAATTTTGTTTTAATTGTTCAATTGTTATAATTTTTGCGGTTCCTAATTCAGTCAATGCCCTTCCTTGGATTTTACATTTCAATATAAATTTGATTAGCATAGGTTTTGAAGGTTCATTTAATGTATCATGGTAAAACTCTATATTATTTATGAAATCCCTAATATTTTCTGCTCTTTTGTCATTTGCTTCGCAATTAAGTACAGGCAACTTTTGTGCCTTACTAAAATCAAATTCTCCCATTTTGTCTGTATTTTTTGTTGTTATTAAAATTGGTTCTTTTTCTACGTCTTCTTGCTTTACTAGCTGTAATTCTTTCTAAGGCCTCTTTATGATATCTATATAAATTATCGTAAAGTGGCTGAAGGTCGTTTTTCCCTTGTTCGGATAATGTTTGTTCTAAGAGTTTAGCCTGAATACGCGCTCTTTTGAAAATTTCTTCAACTTGTTCTTTTTTTTTGGTTTCCTGACTCTTATGACCTCTTTCTATTTGGTCCGTCTTTTCTCAGATTTCTCAAGATGTGGTGAAGTTCTTCTATAATATTATTTAGATTTTCCATAAGTTTTTTGATACATAAAAATTTTAAAGAATACATATGTATATTTATTTATTAAAAAATTTTTATTATTATTATTTTTTTTTTTTTTTTAACAGATATTCTTCTGCCTACAATATTATTTTTTATTATTTCTTTTCTTACTATATTATTAAGTTTTCTCTTAACTGTCCTGTGGACGTATTTTAAAAAATATATTATTATTATAATTATTAAAATTGCTAAAAAGTCTATTTCATAGTTAGATTTTTCATTAATTTTGTTTAATTGAGGTCCGTTGTTGTTCACAACTACCTCTTTTATTTTGGACTGTCCTTTACCCATTCTTTAGAGATGCTTCTTGTTGTTTTCTACCATTTTTCAAACAGGTTATGGAACGCCTTTTCGTCTTGTTGTTTTTGTTTTCTTTTCTTCTGCCTGGAGGAGCGGATAGCTCCCTTTAGATTTCTTATCTCTTTTAGATATTTCTGTCTTCCTTCTATAGATAGGCCAGGTATGTTGGCTAATCTATGCAGCTCGATGAGGTGTTGTTTTAGTTTCACCTGTTTTCCCCCTCGTTTGCTTACTGGTGGAATGTTTGCTTCCGGTGTACGTTTTATGTTGTTTCTCCTTTTATAATCCTCTATAGTGATAGGCTTTGGTCCTGCCTCCACTGTTTTTATTTTGGGTTGGTTAATTAGAGCTTGGGCCTGCTCTATTAGATTGGCTGCCAAAGCCAAGCGGATTTTCTCTGACATCTAAGCTGGATGTGTCCTATGCAAAGTCTTGTGTCTTCTTGTTGGTTGTAGCTATCGGCGACGATGTCAATGGTGTAAATGCCTCTGACCGGTTGAAAGTTATTAAATCTGCAGCACAGGTTGTCTTGTCGGAGCTCGAGCAGATCTTGAAGGTGCCAGTTGAACTATATTTATAGCTATGTCCACAATGCACTGAGTGTGCCAACGGAAATATGAATGTTGTATTGTTTGTGCTTTGGCTTTGCTATAGCTGATCATGAAATGTAATGCGATGGGAATATGGATATTAAATATCGAAGCAGGTTGAATGTTCTATTAATTGTTTTGAGGTTTGAGGCATTAATTAAGTGATCGCTGGTGCGATCCCTTCACAAGTTGTTCTAAAAGGGTTGAATGGTTTACTTCCAATGTCTCAGGTTGGGTTATATTTTCATAAGGGCAAGCGAACATAAAAAAGGTAGTTTTATTGTTAATTGTGATGGAGTTGTTTTCTTAATTAATTTAAGCCTTGAGGGGGCTCAACAAATTCTGTCCTATACTCATACTGGCAATACTCATTGTGGCAATTTCATTGAACTCGTCTGGAAGCTCGGTTATCAGTTCTTGTTTTTTTAACTTCATCACTGGTTAGAGTTGACATTCTTATTGGGATTTCTAAGTTTTTACGTATTCTATTAGAAAACAAATGGGAGGTCATGATTGATATTGATGAACCTGTATTGATTAAGTAATTAATTTTGTTTCCTTTTACAGTTAAGCTTACTATTGTTAATGAGTTTCCCGAGACGCTAAATGAAAATTTCCTAGAGTTTCTACATTTTGATTTGTGCTCACAGATTCTTGTCTACTTTGTTGACTTCGAGAGGTAGATGGGGAGTTATTACGGAGAGGATTTGAATTCCTATTCGAAAAATTTTCAGATTGATATCTATTTTTGCTAGTATAGTTTGTATTCAAATTACTATTTAGAGGTGTCTCATCACGACTTTGATTGTATCTACCTGAATTTTTATGTTTAATTTTATTATTATTGTATCTTTGATTATTTTCACTGTAAATATTATTGTTATGGTAGGTATGAGCTTGATAATTTTGATCATCTCGATTTTTAAAATTAAATTGTCTACTTGAATTCCCTTCACTATTGATATGGTCATTAATACCAGTTTCGACCAAACTATAGTAAGCTTCTTCTAAAGTTTTAACATCTTTTATCCGAAGATACATACTATCGGATCTATTCATTTTATTTAAAAATGTTTCTAAGATACTCTTGTCATTATTTTGTGGCTTAAACTCTACTGGCTTTTCAGAATCAAGTTTATACTTAAGGTTAAGTTTATCTAAAATATCTCTTAAATCTATATAAAATTGACTTACGTTGCTGTATTTAACACTGTCTCTGCTTTATCCTTAAGCTTCAAATAGGATTCCTGGATTCCAAACGATTTGATGAGTTGATTTCTTATGGCTTCGCAATTCCTATCATCGGGGAGTCTTCTTATTGCCATTGCTGCCTCTCCTTGCAGTTTAGCGATGAAGATGTTGTAGATATCATTTTTACTGTTTTGTTCTATTGCCAGGGCTGCGATACTTCTGCCTCTGACAAAAATGAACTTCGTTCGTATGAAACATCTCCCCTGAACACTGGAACGCATCGAGCTTCAGTGATAAGGTCTTTTACCGTGATACGGTTTGTCATTTTTTATGTGAAATAGAATAGGTACTTTTCATTACAAACACTTTTTCCTTGCTTTATAGGGCAAGTATAATTGGTTTCGTGCAGAAAAAAAAATCGAGGTTTTAATCAAACATGACATTACGATGATAGAAAAGCCCAAAAAAGTGGTTTTCGTTATACAGTCCGTCGGTCTGTCTGTGCGGATGTGCGTATGTGCGGATGTGCGTATGTGCGTATGTGCGTCTGTGCGGTTTTTCACGTCATGCTTCAGTCTAAACCGCTTGACGGATTTTCTTCAAACTTGATATATAGTAGTTTGAAGAAAAACAGTTGTCGAGGTTTTTTTATTCCGTTTCAGCACGGCTCAAACTGGTACCTTTCCAATAACGGTTTTTTTCAATTTGGATGTTCTCGAAAACGGCTCTAACGATTTCGATTAAACTCAAAATTTAGCTTACTTTAAGCATTTCTAACAAAACTGCGTTTTTCGTTTTTGCCTCAAATAGTCCTAACGAAAATCAGGTTTTAACGGCTTTTTTTCAAATGACCATAAGTTCGCATTGGCTTGATTGAATAGACTCAAACTTCGTTCGGCATCGTTCTTTATAGTGTTCTATTGGATGGCTTTACAATTTTTTCAGTGAAGACTTTCTAGATGGTAGCTCCCATACAACGAGCCGTTGAGTTTTAGCCAACTTTTTTTGGTTTTTTCTAATTTCCTCGAAAACGGCTCTAACGATTTTGATTAAACTTTGTGTGTTATATTTTTTCAGTGTTTTTAAAAGAACTGCGTTTTCAGTTTTTGGTTAAAAATGCAAATAACGGAGATCTGCTCTTAACGCCTTTTTTTTAAATGGCCATAAGTTGTCAACGGTTGCATCGAATTCACTCAAATTTTGTCTGGCATAGTTCCTTATAGCTTCCTATCAGATGGCATTAATTTTTTTCAGTTTCTCTTTTTTAAATGGTGTCTCCTATACAAAGAGCCATTAGTTTAAGGCCAACTTTTTCGTTTTTTATAATTTACTCAAAAAAGGCTCCCTCGATTTTTATGAAACTTTGTATGTAACATATATAGAATACTTCAAAGAAAACTGCATTTTTAGTTTTTTGTTATGTAGGTACACATAATAATAGTGGAAATTTGATTTAACAGTATTATTAATTTGGCCATAAGTGGACATTTGCATCATTTACAACACCCAAAAGATGACATCATAATTTTAAATATTAAAGGTTTCTTAAAGTTAGCTCCCGTATATCGGTTTTTCAAGTTTCAGTCAACATTTTTTAGGTTTTACCAAATTTTTCAAAAATTAGCTGTTTTTATTGATCGAAAAGTTTGTTTTCATCGTACTATTGCACGCACAGTGCAAGTACGTGCGACCCAGTCGTGCATTTTATTTCTAATTTACTCAAAAAAGGCTCCCCCGATTTCTATGAGACTTTGTATGTAACATACATATAAATACTTCAAACAAAACTGCATTTTTAGTTTTTGGCTATACATGATAATAGCGGAAATTGGTTTTAGCAGTATTATTAATTTGACCATAAGTGGACATTTGTATCATTTATAACACCCAAAAGATAATATCTTTATTTTAAATCTTAAAGGTTTCTTAACGTTAGCTCCCGTATATCGGTTTTTCCAGTTTCAGTCAAATTTTTTTAGGTTTTACCAAATTTTTCAAAAATTAGTTGTTCTCATTGATCGAAAAGTTTGTTTTCATCGTACTATTGCACCCACAGATCAAGTACGTGCGAACCAGTCGTGCATTTTATTTAATATGAACACCTTTAAACACTATTGTTTTGCTCAAGTTCTCAAATAAATTTTCGCACAATACTTAGTTGGAAATCCTACCGACTGCGCCAGACAAAATATCGGGTAAAAGAAAAAACAAAATAATTTTACTTGGATTTCCAAGAGCAAGAGTAAACAAAAGTTGGTGTTTTATTTTGAAAGGTAACTTAAAGACTAAAAATAACATTGAAAGCAAACAACTTCGAATCAATGTGTAAAATGCTGAATTGCCAAAAAGCAATGCAGGTTAAAGAAAAAGTGTTAATTGTTATTACTCAACAATTAAATGTAGGTTGAGTAATGTAAGTTATTATTTAGTAAACAAAGTTATTGGAACACTGGATTGCATTAAATCAAACTAGGTCAATAAAGAATTAATTAAAAGAGAACAAGAAAAAGGGAACGTGAACTTCACATACATGACGTAAAGGTTGTTGGGCATTCGCCCTTTAAATATGGCCATGCACGCTAAACTAAAAGGAACGAATGCAAAAAGGAACGAATGCAAAAAGCATACACCCCTTTCTTCTGTGCAGTTATTAAAAGCACATACAGTTTATATAAGATCTCTAACACGGCCTTCCTGCTTATTCATCGCTCTCGATGAAGTAAAACATATTCTCAACCATGAAATATTTTATTTAAGAAAATAGGTTACACTGTCTGTGTTTATAAAATCTCCTGGCTTCTGACATCTTCTTCTTGTAACCGTCATTATTATTCCATCAGGCTATGAACTAGTCGCGCAAATCCTCATTAACATAGCAAAGAAGAACTAGGTCAATCTTAATTCTTAACACACCAAGTTAAATCGCCATTAGACTTCTCAACAACAATAGGTACTACATTCGTCCATATAACAAATAAATTATAATATTTAAACATCATAATTCAGAGGCAATCTTTAGCTTGTTTATGAAACATATCTTTTAAAAACTTCATAAGAATACCAGAATGATAATTCAGAGGCAATCTGCAGCTTGTTTATGAAACTCTTCCAAAGCAAGCTATGAAAATTTCAGATTCATAATTCAGAGGCAATCCTTAGCTTGCTTATGAAACTTATCTTTTGCAAACTTCATGAAAATACCAGAATCATAATTCAGAGGCAATCTTAAGCTTTTTTATAAAACTCTTGTAAAGCAAACTATGAAAATTTCAGAATCCATTCAGAGGCAATCTTAAGCTTGTTTATGTTCTATGTACAGTAATTATCTACTAACCTTCTGCTATATTTGCAGCAACACCATTTTCTTCGTTAATTGGAAGAATCGCCTCTCTAGCAGCTACTATAACGGCTCTGCCTCAATTCCTCTTGAGATCCTAACGATCGTTTTTAAGTATCCCAACGATTTCGTAAGGTCTACGATAATGTACCTCGAGCTTAGATTTGCGAATCTGAGAACTCTTGTAGAGTACCTTTAACCCAATTTCTAATCGAGTCGGAGTGCATTTGCCCTTATGAAAATGCACCTGATAAAATCATTGTTGCTGCCATTCTTTTCCTTCAACTGTATTATATACCCTTGTTTAGACTCTGAATGTAAGCGAAAAGTAAATGTTGCATTTAATGATTGTAGCGGGTCATCTACGGCTTGCCTGGACATGAAAGTATTTCACTCGCTATTGGGTATGAGTTACAAGTTTAGATCAGTTTTGAAACTCCATGACATCATTCATAATAACTGTCCAGAATATTTGTATGCTTTTTTTAGTTTTCTTCAATCACCTAGAGGCCTTAAATTAGTATTACCACGATTTGCACATGCCGTAGGAGAGCGATCTTACTTTGTCAATGGAATTCGGTTGTGGAATAACCTTTTACACCAGTTGCAAAGAATTGTCTAGCCACGCGGATTGCGAAAGGAGCTACTAAAACACATGTCGAATCGAATTTAAAATATCTAATAAACACGAATTAAACAATTAATCTTACATTATTATTTAAAAACATCTATTTATTTTCTAAAATACAAAAATAAGTCGGGTTTTCCTTCCTGACGCTATAACTCCAGAACGAACGAACCCATTTATAAGATTTTTCAACTGTAAAGCAATATTTATTCGTAGTATTTATTGGAATTTATTTCTGAAAAATATATTTGATTTTTAATTTCAAAATAAAAAAATAAAAAGGAATTTAGCTACATATTTAATCTTTGGTAAGTAAATAATCTCATTGGCATCATACAATCGCTTGGCATTCCAATATGATCCCACTGCGAACTACAGTGATGATGACAATTTAGATATTGGACCAATAACGACTGTATGCCGATATTGCAATGCGTTGAAGTTCAAAAGAGAAACGGCTGGATTGTGCTGCGCAAGTGGAAAAGTCAAACTGGATCCATTACTTACACCACCACAGCCACTGAAACCATTGTTAGTTGGAACTGATCCCGATTCCAACCATTTTCTTCAACGCATCCTTGAATACAATAACTGCTTTCGCACGACTTCCTTTGGAGCAAATATCATTCGAGAAGGCGGCTTCATGCCGACTTGCAAGGTAAAAGATGTTGTATCACAACCAATCACTCACACCAATCAATCACACCAACACAATCAATTGCAACACATAACAACTATACATACACCACACCCTACACCATCACACGATCAGAAGTCACACCGTATTCTTCAAAAATAAATAAATTACTTATTCTATCTAATTGTTTGCCATCACAGATACAAGGATGTGCGGTGCAATATACAGGGAACACAACAGTTAAAGAGACGAATTATTGAACAGTTGCAAGCATTTTTTCACGTGTTCAAAACAGCATTGGAACGATTGCCATCGGATACGCACAAATTTGTCATAAGAGCGGATCGAACCACAACAGGTGAACATGTGCGGAGATTCAATGCACCTAGGCCGGATCGAATTTGGTATTTTTTTTTTTTTTTTTTAATTTCGCTATGCCTATGGTTCTAAAAGTTGAATTTGGTTTTCCATTAACGAAACCAGAAGCTTTCAGCAAAAAAAAAAAATGTCCTAAGGTTCCTATTTCGAAAACAAAATGTCCTTTAAATAATATATTTAAATTTTTCTTTCTTTTTTAATTTTTTTTTTTTAATTTTAACTACAAGAAATTTCTATTATTTGTTGGTTAAAGAATTTAATTACAATGTCAAAAAGTTATTAGTTTACGTGTTGTAGGTATACAAAAAATATATTTTTTATTCATATTGAAATAAATTTACCGAATATTTTATTTTAGTAACTAAAACAATTATTATATTGATGCAAGAACTGAATTTTCCTTTGTTTATATCTATTCAAAACATATGGTTCGAGGGGCGCAGCAAAACATTTGCAACCTTCAACCTAGAATTATAAATTTATAAAGCAAGGAAATATTTTAACTTCAAATTTTTGTTTACCTGTAGGTCAAAATTAATTTTGGAGGGCATTAACAAAGTCCTTCTTTGTTTCAAATTGTGGCAACAATTTTCGAGACAAGATTCTAGCTTTTATTAATCCATCTCTTGATTCTTGGCCACAAACTAAAGCAGAAGCTTCTGTCACCAACTTAATACATCTTTCCACTGCTTGAGTGTGACAGGGATATTTTGATATTTCTATATTGTCAGGAACATTTGCAACCATTTCCCGCAAGTTTTCATCAGATATTGTTGCGGTTAAAGGAGGTTCTGTGATGGTCACTGTATCCCATTTTATTAGGTCGATGTAATCATCGGCATCGAAATTAATTTTCGGGATATTGAATTGCCGGATATCATTCTTCTGCTTGCTACTTTTCTCGGATCTTATTTTTAATATCCTCCTTAAACCTAATTCACGGACATGGCTTCGGCTATCAGCTAACATAGCAAGTAAAATATTTTCAGGATGACAAAAATATGAGTTACGTTGGATTACGGGATGAATTACTGCCTTAAGTTTTTTCGGTAGATATTTTGATGCTTTAATAATTGACAAAATATGGTTGGGTCCGTCCAAACAGGAGGGCTTTGTTTTAATTGCAAACCAGGCAAACGCATACACTTTTATTATATAAGTAGCTAGAACCAGTAGCTCTTTTGACGGTTTCTCTGTTCCTACATATAGCCTAAGAATCCGGTTAGCTGTTGTGAGCCACCTTGAATGCGACATTTTTCCAGGCTGCCGATTTGCCAATTCTAAAGGTACATTGCCATGAGAAACTGCCTTGCACATTTGATAAAGATATTTTTGATCAGTGCTCAAATTTTCTTTCGTTATCTCAGGCAGTTCCACTGTTATCTTTTCAAAAGCTTGTATTGGCAGACTATCACATGCTTCAAGTGCTTTTGCAAGAACTCCAGAAAAGCCTTTGGGGTCATTGGTTTTGCCATCAAGATGTGTCATCAAATGACGAAGAGGGAGTTCATTAAGATGAAGTAAACAAATAAACCAATGAACTGGCTTACCAATGGCCGCTTTAAGCTGAGATAAGATACCATTTTTAGATCCCGTATTAACAACGGTTCCATCACATCCAATCGCTTTAATTTCTTGCATATCAACACACAAGATGTTATTTATGAAGTCAATTATACTGGCAGATATTGTTTTGGCATTTCCGGAATCTGGGATGACATGCCCCACATAATGTCCACCTGGCTCAGAAACAAGGACAATGTGTTCTTCGGAAGCAATTTTTCGATGTGTTCCCGCACCAATTTTCCCCAAAATCATCGTTTTATCTTTTCTACCGTCAAAATATAAACCTGATATATTTTCACATTGACTTTGAAGATTTTGACGTATTTTTTTTCTATCTCTTCTTATTTTATTTCTATCAATGACTTTTGAAGGATCTAACTTGGAAATGACACCAATGTCTTGCAGAACAGAACTTACAACAATTGATGCAGATCTGTCGGATATTCCTGTTCTGTCGCAGGCTGAAGCTAAATTGGCAAAATGTATTCTAGCTTTCACTTTTTTAACCGACGGACTTGTGCTCGGTAAAATATTGACATCACTCACGTCGTCTTCATCGCTTGAAGCATCTGCGGGGTCATCCTCACTTTCTGCAGAAACTTCAACTTCATTTTTAAGTCTTTTAGAGTTTTTCGCCTCTTCGTGTCTTTTTCGTTTAAGGGCCTCTTGAATTTTTCTTTCGTTTCTTTTTTTAATTTTATTTGTTAACTCCGAATCGACGTTACCAATTAACATACGCCTAAACAGCCTTTGGTCCTGTAGGAAATCGCGTTCCTCATGGGGCACTTTAGTTACGCAAGGACACTTTAAAGAATCTTTACATTTGCAAGCTGATATGTCAAAAAGGTGATGGCTGTTCGATTTAAATAATTTAAGTTTCTCTATAAACGAATTTTTCTTGGATTTTATATTTTTTTTTATTGATTTATATTGGTCGTTATAGGTTTTTAATTTGTGCAAAATCTGCTGATCTGAAACAACGGGCAAGGTAGCTCTTTGCCACACACTTTTTATATCAATCATTAACTTCGCTGATATTTCATTAACACTTGGATCAAATCCTTTTCTATTTTCCTTCAAGGAATTTCTGATAAACAAAAATGCTTTCATTATATCAGAATAAGTGGGAAGTTGATTGCTTTTAAGCTCGGCGGGTGCTCCAAAAACTTCACACTCGGTTTCACTACGCGTACGCGGCATTTTTACAATTTAAGATAACTATAACCGGCAATTTTTCAAACAAGAAAATAGTAACAATTGATGCACTTAAATCAACGCCTTCTATAGATTTAGATTATTATTTCAGAAAAACCAAGAGCGACACAACCAAAATATAAAAAAACAATAACAAGGCCGATGAGAACTAGATTATAAATTTAAATTATAACCATAATTTTAAATTCATTTAATTCTATTGCTTCAGTCTTAAGAAATATTTTTACTAATAAAGCCCCGAAAATAATTTTCAATTATTAATTGACAGTTGATTAATTTTTAAACTATCAATTATCAATTGATGATTGATAATCGTAAAAAGAGAAGAAAAGTATAATATGAGCTTAATAACACTAAATTACCGAATTAAATTTTTTTTTATTAAATTAAAAAAATCCAAAACTTTGACGTCATATAGGAACCTTGAGATGACGTCACAAATTTACCAAATTTTTTACTCATCCTTCGGGTCCCTAAATTCAACTTTTCCGCATATAGGCATCAAAGATTTCTAAAAAAAAAAAATCGATCCACCCTAATGCACCCATCGTTGATGATGTTGCTGCAATTATTGTTGGCGATCCAACTACATCACGAGATATTGTCGTTCAGCGAAGAAGCAATATCATGCATCGTGTAAACGAGACACATCGTTTGTACGATGCTATACAATATCCAATCATTGATTGCCAACGGCAAGACGGATACGACATCACGTTAAAGATGGTCGATCCAATTACAGGTACAATATTCACACACTAATTATTGCTATTATTGGTTTCCATTAACAATCCATTTAATCTTGCACTTTCAGGCGTATTAACGAACAAAAATCTAAGCGCAATGAATTACTATGCGTATCGTAGTATGATTCATACACATGAGGAGAATGTCATTCTGAAGTGCCTTCGGCTATTCCAGCATTTCGCTGTCGTCATATATGTCAAAGTCGAGACCGAACGTTTAGCGTTCATCCGATTCAATCAGGCAAAGCTACGATCTGAGGACTATATACACTTGCGAGATGCTATTCATACAGATGGTAATGTTCAGAATATTGGACGCCTGACGATTCTCCCATCATCTTATATCGGAAGCCCATGCCACATGCACGAATACGCTCAAGACGCTATGACGTACGTGCGAAATTATGGAACTCCGGTGCATTTAATCCATTATCGCCTTGCATGGCTGATGGAAAGTGCACAAAACGATATCCGCGACCGTTAGTTGCTGAAACAGTCACAGGGAATGATGGGTATCCAGTTTATTGTCGACGTTTAAAAGAAGATAATGGTCGAACTGTCAAAGTTAAAGTTCAAAATTGTTACGGCGCCTGTAAGGTGGGTCTTGCCTGGGGTACAAACGCTCCCTCATCCTCCATCAAAAATATATTCCATCATACTTCATACCTACTACGGGGTGGAGAGCTCATCGTCCTCAACACCCATGATGTCGGCTTCATCCTTCATGTAATAGGTAGTCCAATCAAAAATTAAAAGAAGAAAATTATGATTAACATTAATGTTTATGAAAAGGGAGAAGCCAAAGATAGGTTTGGTGGGCTGAAGCGTTGCTCTTCAAAATTTCATGTGCCCTTGCAAATGAAATTTTGAGAAGCAATATGCTAGCTACCTATTCAATAAAATTACAAAAAAATTATTTTCAGATGTCATCTATCAAACGATGAACATCTGGGAATATGGTTTTGACCATTTTAAATGATTTTTATTAGAAATATTCAATAAATACTCACCAGTATATTCCACCGCACACAATTTGCCAACTTTGTTTTTGATTGCACTTGACAGTTCAATTGCTAATTTGCTAATTTTTTTTATGTCATGTAGCCGGCCTGTTTATACGCATGCTTAATTCGTTTTATCTAGTTTTGTCTCTTTCATTCAAAACAAGATTTAAGACATGCGCAAAGAATTTTCGCTCAGTTTTTGTTCATGAATGAAATGAACGCATACAGTGAACATTTCATTCATGATCAAAACTGAACTGTTATGTTACTTCGATACGTTGTGTTTGCGATATGCTTGTGGAGGTGTGAATTTTTGTTAGTTTTATTTGTAAATGTATTGATGTTATTGTAAGTAAGTTAAGTATAAGACTAATATGGATAATAGAGTTCTATGAAATAGTATAGGTATATTTATGAGGATGTGTGGGTAATCAAATTAATGATAAGGATAGGAGATTATTATCTTTGTAAAGAAGGAAAATTTGTTTGTCCCACTCAGATGTAGAAGTAACTATTTACTTATATGCAAAGAAGATTGGGGATGACCTTTTTGAGATTTCATGGTCATTGTTAAATAGCAATACAAGAAGTGTATTTCAAACAAAACCGCCGGTAGACAATTTAAATAATTGATTCAATTACTGTACGGAAGATACCTTATCTAAACTTTTTGTTTGCGTTTTTAGTGTACACTAACGCATGTACTAGTGGTTTTAATATCAATAAGGTATAAAAGAACCAAAAGGAAACGAAAGTGAAAAGTTTCAATATATATATATATTTCTAGTGACTTCTGGAAAGTTAATCCCCAAGTGGAAATTAAAAAAATAAATAAATAAAGGAAATCAAGCAGAGGTATTAAAAGTCGTTAGAAGAATTATTCGTGTTATATTTAAAAGTACTACTTATCACAGGTTCAGGATCGAATCTCATCAGGAATCAGATTAGCCAAGGGCTTCTAAAGAGACCTGAGCCTCTGCCATTTTTTTTTTTTTGAATCCACTATACCAGTGAAGAAATCTTCGAACTGAAGACTCCTTTGTTCACTTTGAACAAAGAATTTTTGTCTAGACAAGATTTGGAGTCCAAAAATACTGTAGTTGGCAAAAGATAATATTAATATACTTTGTCTATATAAAATAATTATCTGGCAGAAAACTACAAACTGGGATTTTTGGAAAAGAGGAGCTTCGCTGGGAGGAGAGAAGAAAACAAACCAGAAGTGAAGTGTTTTTTTTTTTTTTGTGATAAAGAAAAGAAACCAAAAAGGACTAAAGTCCTAAAGAAACTTAAAACCTTTTTATCTTTGGATGTGAAATTAAGTTCTCCAAGTTTTCTTTTGTTTTTAACGTAGCTGGTTTTTTTTTTAATAGTTGTAAGTGTATCTGAGCTCATTAATTTCTGTCTCAATTAGAACAATAATAGTGTTACAGTGCTTCCACAAAGAACGAAAGCACCAGTTCATCGACGTGCTGCCGGCAGAACTACGAGGGACCTGAAAGCTGTAAGTAAGTTTGATTGTTTTTTTATGATTATTGAAAAAAAAAGGTCAGAAAATTTAATTATTGAGGCCAGAACAAACACTTTTTTTATTTATTTTTTCTTTAGTCTTAAGTGATATATTTATTTATTTTCTATTGAATTTGCTTATTTTCAATTGATTTTTATTTTTGAAATCACTGACTTGGTGAGCTCAATTTTTTATGAAAGTTCATAAAATAAAATTTTATAAAGTTGGATGAAAACGTTTTGGTTATGAATTGCTAAATCCTTTTCAGCTAAGGGTGTGTGGAGGCGGACAAAGCCGTCCCTATGCAGAATTTCCGGTAGTATGACTTGACATACTAACTTTACGTAACAAACAGTCTGCGACTGGTTGGTCATTTTAGGGGTTATTTCCGAACATCGGCCATGGAAATAACGTTCAGGAAGTATCTTTCAGATACTTGGGTGGGTTGGCCAGGCCTTCGTCAATATCATCAGACGAGCGCTTGGAATTTGGTAGTATGGTACCTGGAGGGGGATAAAAAAGAAAAGTGCTTTAGTTTTAGGGTTTATACTAAGGTAAATTTAAGTTGTATATAAGTTAAGTTCGTACAAATGAACTTTAACTTTGGTGGAGGTGGTTTTATTTCATTTTTATTATTATTTTCGGTGACGGGATTTCATTTTATTATGATTTTTGGTGATGGGAAATTTCATTTTTTTTTTATTATTTTGAATTTTAGGTAGGTTTAGTTAGGTTAGTTTAATCTTAAAAAGCACTATACTTACATGTTCCTTCAGGTAGTGTCAAAGTCCTTCGATTTGTGATAACGTTTCAAACCTTTTAACGTAGATTAATTCCTTTCCAAACTCCTCTTCCTTTCCTGTAACTTTCTTCTTTTTCTGGCACGATAATTTTGATTGTCGAGCAGGAGGAATAAGTAGAAGCGGCAAGGAACCACCCCCATTTCCGTCGAGCATAGCCGTGCAACGACAAGCGTGCCGCCGCCCTTCTACTTTCCCAAAGTAAGTCCTCCGTGGAAGCCTGACTCGCAACAATGGCGCCCAACGAGACCTTACGGATTCGAGGCCCAAAATAACTTCAAGGGGACGATTTTCTTTTTGAAGGTCGTCGCCTTGGACTTGTTTTGGCCTCCCGCGTTTTTATTTTTTTTATTTTTATTTTTTTTTACTTTCCTATCTTTTTTCACAAATCAAGGACGCAATTTTGGTAGTCTCACAGATCTTGAACGGCTGTCCAATCTTCAGGCCTTAGCCAGGAGATCTTGTGAGGTAGTCCAAGGTTTGTGATAACGCCAGAAGTGGAACAAAGTCGTAGGATTTCAGGCTTTTGCTGCCCATAGAGTCAGGTTTAACCAAACTCTTTGTGAGGTAAAAGTTCTGGATCTGAAAACTTTGTTCGTGTGGAGGTTTTTTCTGAACTCATAGCCATCCTTCTATCAGGCTATACGCCAGGTAGTAAGATGTGGTTATGGGAGAGGGATTAGCCAAAGCACACACTGAATTTCAGGCGCACCAGTCGCAATATAGACAGACAAAACTAACGATTTACGAGGACAACTGCCGGAGTTGCTGAGGGAGAGGAAAACTTTGCCAACTCCACACACCTTAGCGTATTCAAACATACATTTTTTTTAAAACTTTTAAAACGTTTTTTTAATTTTCCAAATTTTTTTTATATATAAAATTTTTTTTTATATTTTTTTTTATCATTCTTTTTATTCAATTTTTCAATTCTTTTTTTTATAATGTTTTTTATCATTATTTTTTTTAAATTTTAACATTTTTTCTAAATTTCTTTTTATTGAGTTTAACATACTTTTTTTCTATTGAAATTCAGTTTTTTTTGAACATTCAATTCAAAACGTTTAATTTTTTTTTTAATTTACATTTTTCTTCTTGTTGCTCAAGCGAACATTTTTTTTTCTTTTTTATTTTTTGAATTTTTTGGTATTTTTTTTTATACTAAGCGTTTTTGTGGAGAGTAAAAAGAATGGCAGAGGGTAGCAAAAATTCTGGTACCATACCGAAATCTGCGAGCCTCTGCTCAACACAAAACGCTCAAACGAACGACATGGACAAGACTTACGAAGACATTACAAACATAATACGAAACATGAGCGTAACGAACAACACTAACCCCAACATACTACAACAAACTTATACAGAAATTAACGCGACAAGTACGGAGTCATTTGATGACTCACACCTACAAAACTATACCAACGAAAACAGAACATACCCTACACAAACGTTTACCAACGAACACGACAAATTACTACAAGAAACACAAGAACTTCTACGAGAACCAGACAGACTACTAAGACAACAACAAGACAGAGCCATGCATCATTCTGTAGCTGGAGAGGATAGAGGTGGAATGTCTCAAGGACCTTCCACATCCTTCTCTCTAGCTACAGAAGATTTTTACGACAGGATGCAACAAATTGCCTCTGTCACTGTCAGAGAGAGTCAAACCAAGACGCTTGGAATTCTGGCAGATTGTTTAACCGACGTCATGAAGCTTGTCGACAAGAATATGCAAGCAGTTCATTCCAAGCTCAATACTTTGGAACTCTCTATGGCAAGTCACGGGGACAATACATTTAAACGAGACATCGGACAAGACACAACTTTTCAACAAGACAACTGTTACAATCCATACTCTCAACAAGACACAACCTTTCAACAAGATAACTTTTACAACCCACACTCTCAACAAGACATAAACAATACTTCAAGACAGAACATTAGAGTCAAGAACGACCCAAGACAAGACACAACATTTGAACGAAACACTACATTAAAACAACCACCTAGACAAAATACAACTTTTACACAAAACACTACGGTCGGTTCATACCAACAAAACTTTAACTCTACATACAGACAAGACAATATGTACGAGCAAACTTACGGACAAAATCCGAAATACGACATACACAACAACAAACCGACCAGACGAACTTTCCACTCGGAGGTGGTTCAGCCGACTCAGCCTTTGCCACACCCGTCGAATCAGTCCTCTTTTGTGAACATCAATCGTAAGGTTGATGTTCATAAGTGGGGGATCAAATTCGATGGATCGTCGAAGGGTTTGTCGGTTGAAACTTTTCTCTTTCGAGTGGAAACTCTACAAAAGAAGAGCGGACTGAGTGATGAGCAGCTGTTCGCAGATTTCCATCACCTTGTCTCAGGTCCCGCAGAAAGATGGTTTTGGCAGTTTTTATAGGAGAACCAGGGCGATTACATGTTGAACTACTTTGATTTAAAGACCGAACTCTTACGTCAGTTCAAGAATAGCAAGCGTGACCATGAAATTCTTAGGGCAATCATGGATAGGAAGCAGCAATCCCACGAGACATTCGACGAATTCTACGCGGATATACGAGGATTGACATTGCAAATGCAATCAAGGCCTTCGGAAGGCGATTTAGTTTCGATGGTGAGCGCTAATATTAAAGATAGGGTAGCTACTTTAATTTTTGGTTGTGCAATAGGGAATATTAGGGAATTAAGAGATGAGTGTAGAAGAGCTGAGGAATTTTTAAATGCAAAAGATATGAAAATGAAAAGGTTTGTTCATGAGGTGGAGCTAGATAGTGAAGCGATATCCCATAATAGAAATAGTTTTGATAGTGAGTTTGAGGGTGATTTAGGGGTTGAGGCAATAGGACAAAATAGACTAGAGAGAAGGACATATGACAAACGATACAAAACTTACACTGACCAGGGAAAGAGTACGGATCTTTCGGGAGAGACTCGGCAAGGTCCAGGTGTTTGCCCTTCAACGTTTCATACGTTGACATGTTTTTGTTGCGGACAGGGCAACATCTCTTTCCGGTGTGCGGCCTGTCAGGAAAACTGGAAGGTCGGCAGTGCATCCGGGAGGCAACCGCCGGCAACGAAGTCTGTCCCGGACAATCAAAGACAAAACCAGGATCCGAACCTAAAACAGTAAAAATTTTAGTAAGAGAGAATAAGACTGATGAACCAAAGACTTACCAAGATCCTAGACCAATAAAAAGTCTTCACCAGAGACAACTGGATTATCAAGAGGCCAGGAAAAGGATTTTTGGTGAGGAACTTGCCCCTAGAATTAAGAAAAGTAGGAACTATTTAAAAATATTAAGGCTAAGGGAGAAATGTGCAATATTAAGACGAAGAAAAAGTCAGATTGAATCTTCAATCCTGACGATTTCGGATGATAATAGGCCGTATGTTAAAGTGCAATTGGGGGGTGAAGAATTGTAAGGTTTCTATCTATGGAGCGTCGGTTACATGTTTAGGGAATGGGGCAATAGATTTTATAAACAAGAAAAATATTAAGCTTTCAAAAATGAACAACCAAATTAGAACAGCAGATGGAAACCATCAGAAGATAGAGGGTAGTTTTAAGTCGATTGTATCGTGGGGTGGCAGGTCCTATGAATTAGAGATTTTTGTCGTCCCAAGTCTTCAACAACCTCTATATCTGGGTGTAGATTTTTGGAGTAGGTTTAAGATAGCTCCTAATATTGTCAGCGAGATTGCCGTACCTCCGTCATCGAAAGAACAGCCTGCTTTTCGCGACCTTTCTCTAGCGGAAGCACAACAGCTGGAGAGAATCAAGTTACTGTTTCCCTCCTTTGCTACACTTGGGCTGGGTAAGACAAGCCTAAAAGAGCATATAATTGAAGTGGATGACGAACAAATTCCCATTAAGCAAAGGCACTACCCAGTTTCGCCAGTCGTACAGAAGCTCTTGTACGAAGAACTAGACAGAATGTTGGCGCTGGGTGTAATAGAGGAGAGTAACAGTGCTTGGAGTTCTCCAGTAGTTTTAGTGAGAAAAGGTGGCAAAAGCAGACTGTGCCTAGATTCACGGAAGGTTAATGCTAGGACGAAGAAGTTTGCTTATCCTCTTCCTCATATTGAGGGGATAATAAGCCGACTTCAGGATACTAAATTTATCTCCAGTATCGACTTGAAGGATGCGTTTTGGCAGATCCCTCTGGAGGAGAAATCAAGAGAGAAGACAGCTTTTACATTCCCTGGTCGACCGTTATATCAATTCACGGTTATGCCGTTTGGGTTATGTAACGCTGCCCAGAGAATGTCTAAGCTTATGGACAAAGTCATTCCTGGTCGTCTTCGGCAGAATGTCTTTGTCTATCTCGATGACCTTTTGATTTGTTTTCCAGACTTCCAAACGCATATTCAAGTACTGGAGGAAGTTGCCGTATGGCGTCAAGCTGGCTTGACGATAAACGTCGAAAAAAGTAAATTTTGTTTCAAGGAAATCAAGTATTTAGGTTACGTTGTTGGAGACGGCTGCATACGGACTGAAAAGGTTAAAGTATCGGCGGTCGAAGAGTTTCCAGTGCCCAAGACACCGAAACAACTCCGAAGGTTCCTTGGCATGACGGGGTGGTATAGGCGATTTATGCCAAACTATGCCACTATTGCTGCCCCTATGACCGATTGCTTGAAGAAAGGACAGACATTTGAAATGACTGACGAAGCACTGACGGCATTTCAACTACTCAAAAAGAGTTTAGTTACAGCTCCCATACTGACAAATCCAGACTTTTCTAAACATTTTTATATCCAATGTGACGCTTCAACTTCAGGTGTAGGGAGTGTGATCTTTCAGATGGACGAAGAGAAAAATGAACGACCCATAGCATTCATGTCTCAGAAGCTGAATTCCGCTCAGCGGAATTACACAGTGACTGAACTTGAGTGCTATGCAGAGAGGGTTAATCAGTCAGTGCTATCTTAAATTCGATCCTACCTCGGTAGTGATCAAAAGCACTGGGATCAACATGTTAGCAACGTTGCATTTTCATTGCGAAGTGTTGTGCACGATGCTATAACTGTTGAGCCTTATTATGCAGTATTTGGATCTCACATGATACAACATGCGAAAACTTATGAGTTGCTGCGAAAGCTAGAACTTATGAAAGAGTCCAAAGTCGAAATTCTCACCAAAGAAGATCGACTTGAACTCATACGTGCGAAGATTTTTAATAATCTAAAACTTACACACGAAAAAAGTAAAAAGATATACAACACGAGAAGTAGGGAGGTGCAATACAAAACAGGACAGGTAGTTTTCCGCAGAAACTTTAAACAAAACTTTAAAAGTTCCTAAAATCAATAATTTTGAAACCGGTTGGGAATTCCCTCTACGTGGTAGGTAACCTCAATGGTGAAAAGGTGGGAACTTTTCATGCAAAAGACCTCCATGTTTAAAATTCAGTTTGTCAAATATGACGCACTCAGATGGTGTTGCTTTCGACAAACTGTGATATTATGTTAGTGTATTAAATGTTAGTATAGTTAGTGTATACTAGGTATTTGTAATCACAGTTTGTGTATTTATATTAAAGTTATATATTATTATTATATTATTTATCTTATTTGATCTGTGATATTTTTATCTTTAGTTTAAGTATAGTTTATCTATTTACATTTATTTATCTGTGATATTACCTTTAGTTTAAGCATATAGTATATTTATTTATTTATCTTTATCTGTGATATTTTTGAGAAGTCAAAAGTACCTGATTTAGTTTAAGTAGAGTTAGTTATTTACATTCAACTATCTGTGATATTTTCTTTTAGTTTATAGTACCTGATTAGTTTAAGTATAGTTTAATTATTTATCTTCTTTTATCTGTGTTATTTATCTTTAGTTTAAGAATAGTTTATTTATTTACTTTTTATATCTGTGATATATTTTACTTAGTTAAATATAGGTAATTTATTTATTTCCTCTATTTTTTTATTTAGTTTAAGCATAGCTTATTTATTTATTTATCTCTATTAATTGTTTTCAGTGTACCCGCTTATTTATGTATAATTATGTATGTTTGAATGTATCTATCTATTTTCATAATGTTCCTCACATCCTAGCATCTAGTATAGTTTTCAATAACAACTAAATTGCAAAGCCCGACTAGAATGAAAATGAGCACGAGTGTATCTCAGGTAGTGGGCTTAGCCACACAATACCGAGACGGAAAAAAATTAAGAGAAATCTGTGTCCACGCTTGCATAACCTTTTTCTTACGTTTTAAGTGACCTCGCGACCACTCAGCCACTTTAAACGAGCCTGTTACGGCGCCTGTAAGGTGGGTCTTGCCTGGGGTACAAACGCTCCCTCATCCTCCATCAAAAATATATTCCATCATACTTCATACCTACTATGGGGTGGAGAGCTCATCGTCCTTAACACCCATGATGTTGGCTTCATCCTTCATGTAATAGGTAGTCCAATCTAAAATTAAAAGAAGAAAATTATGGTTAACATTAATGTTTATGAAAAGGGAGAAGCCAAAGATAGGTTTGGTGGGCTGAAGCGTTGCTCTTCAAAATTCCATGTGCCCTTGCAAATGAAATTTTGAGAAGCAATATGCTAGTTACCTATTCAATAAAATTACAAAAAAAATTATTTTCAGATGTCATCTATCAAACGATGAACATCTGAGAATATGGTTTTGACCATTTTAAATGATTTTTATTAGAAATATTCAATAAATACTCACCAGTATATTCCACCGCACACAATTTGCCAACTTTGTTTTTGATTGCACTTGACAGTTCAATTGCTAATTTGCTAATTTTTTTTATGTCATGTAGCCGGCCTGTTTATACGCATGCTTAATTCGTTTTATCTAGTTTTGTCTCTTTCATTCAAAACAAGATTTAAGACATGCGCAAAGAATTTTCGCTCAGTTTTTGTTCATGAATGAAATGAACGCATACAGTGAACATTTCATTCATGATCAAAACTGAACTGTTATGTTACGTCGATACGTTGTGTTTGCGATATGCTTGTGGAGGTGTGAATTTTTGTTAGTTTTATTTGTAAATGTATTGATGTTATTGTAAGTAAGTTAAGTATAAGACTAATATGGATAATAGAGTTCTATGAAATAGTATAGGTATATTTATGAGGATGTGTGGGTAATCAAATTAATGATAAGGATAGGAGATTATTATCTTTGTAAAGAAGGAAAATTTGTTTGTCCCACTCAGATATAGAAGTAACTATTTACTTATATGCAAAGAAGATTGGGGATGACCTTTTTGAGATTTCATGGTCATTGTTAAATAGCAATATAAGAAGTGTATTTCAAACAAAACCGCCGGTAGACAATTTAAATAATTGATTCAATTACTGTACGGAAGATACCTTATCTAAACTTTTTGTTTGCGTTTTTAGTGTACACTAACGCATTTACTAGTGGTTTTAATATCAATAAGGTATAAAAGAACCAAAAGGAAACGAAAGTGAAAAGTTTCAATATATATATAAACATATTTCTAGTGACTTCTGGAAAGTTAATCCCCAAGTGGAAATTAAAAAAATAAATAAATAAAGGAAATCAAGCAGAGGTATTAAAAGTCGTTAGAAGAATTATTCGTGTTATATTTAAAAGTACTACTTATCACAGGTTCAGGATCGAATCTCATCAGGAATCAGATTAGCCAAGGGCTTCTAAAGGGACCTGAGCCTCTGCCATTTTTTTTTTTTTGAATCCACTATACCAGTGAAGAAATCTTCGAACTGAAGACTCCTTTGTTCACTTTGAACAAAGAATTTTTGTCTAGACAAGATTTGGAGTCCAAAAATACTGTAGTTGGCAAAAGATAATATTAATATACTTTGTCTATATAAAATAATTATCTGGCAGAAAACTACAAACTGGGATTTTTTGAAAAGAGGAGCTTCGCTGGGAGGAGAGAAGAAAACAAACCAGAAGTGAAGTGTTTTTTTTTTTTTTCTGATAAAGAAAAGAAACCAAAAAGGACTAAAGTCCTAAAAAAACTTAAAACCTTTTTATCTTTGGATGTGAAATTAAGTTCTCCAAGTTTTCTTTTGTTTTTAACGTAGCTGGTTTTTTTTAATAGTTTTAAGTGTATCTGAGCTCATTAATTTCTGTCTCAATTAGAACAATAATAGTGTTACAGTGCTTCCACAAAGAACGAAAGCACCAGTTCATCGACGTGCTGCCGGCAGAACGACGAGGGACCTGAAAGCTGTAAGTAAGTTTGATTGTTTTTTATGATTATTGAAAAAAAAAGGTCAGAAAATTGAATTATTGAGGCCAGAACAAACACTTTTTTTATTTATTTTTGCTTTAGTCTTAAGTGATATATTTATTTATTTTCTATTGAATTTCCTAATTTTCAATTGATTTTTATTTTTGAAATCACTGACTTGGTGAGCTCAATTTTTTATGAAAGTTCATAAAATAAAATTTTATAAAGTTGGATGAAAACGTTTTGGTTATGAATTGCTAAATCCTTTTCACCTAAGGGTGTGTGGAGGCGGACAAAGCCGTCCCTATGCAGAATTTCCGGTAGTATGACTTGACATACTAACTTTACGTAACAAACAGTCTGCGACTGGTTGGTCATTTTAGGGGTTATTTCCGAACATCGGCCATGGAAATAACGTTCAGGAAGTATCTTTCAGATACTTGGGTGGGTTGGCCAGGCCTTCGTCAATATCATCAGACGAGCGCTTGGAATTTGGTAGTATGGTACCTGGAGGGGGATAAAAAAGAAAAGTGCTTTAGTTTTAGGGTTTAGACTAAGGTAAATTTAAGTTGTATATAAGTTAAGTTCGTACAAACGAACTTTAATTTTGGTGGAGGTGGTTTTATTTCATTTTTATTATTATTTTCGGTGACGGGATTTCATTTTATTATGATTTTTGGTGATGGGAAATTTCATTTTTTTTTTTATTATTTTGAATTTTAGGTAGGTTTAGTTAGGTTAGTTTAATCTTAAAAAGCACTATACTTACATGTTCCTTCAGGTAGTGTCAAAGTCCTTCGATTTGTGATAACGTTTCAAACCTTTTAACGTAGATTAATTCCTTTCCAAACTCCTCTTCCTTTTCTGTAACTTTCTTCTTTTTCTGGCACTATAATTTTGATTGTCGAGCAGGAGGGATAAGTAGAAGCGGCAAAGAACCACCCCATTTCCGTCGAGCATAGCCGTGCAACGACAAGCGTGCCGCCGCCCTTCTACTTTCCCAAAGTAAGTCCTCCGTGGAAGCCTGACTCGCAACAAAATCAAGAGATTGAGATCGGAAATGAATTCATTGTACCATATTGCCCGCTGCTATCACGAATTTTCGAAACGCATGCGAACGTTGAGAGTTGTCATTCGGCCAAATCAGTCAAATATTTGTGCAAGTACGTCACAAAAGGCAGCGACATGGCTGTGTTTGGTATTGCGTCGAAAAATGCGAATGACGAAATTAGCAACTTCCAAATGAGCAGATACGTCAGTACTAATGAAGCACTGTGGCGATTATTTTCATTTCATATTCATGAAAGATATCCCACAGTTGTACATTTAGCAGTGCATTTGGAAAAAGGACAAAGAGTTTACTTCACTGAGGCTAATGCGGCACAACGAGCTGAGGGACCATCATCGACAACATTGACTAGCTTCTTTGCAATGTGTGAAGCAGATCCATTCGCCGCGACGCTGATGCGCGTTTAAATGCGCAAATATTACACTTGGAATCAATCAACAAAGAAATTCGAACGTCACAATTAAGAAACCTAAGTTTCAGATTGGCCACAGGTGCTTTCCACTGATGCGCTAGGTCGCATGTATACTGTTCATCCTAGAAATGATGAATGTTTTTATTTGCGACTGCTGTTGGTAAATGTACGTGGACCAAAATCATTTGCGCATTTGAAAACTGTGAATGGCCACCAATACCAAACATATCGAGAAACATGTCAACTATTGGGTTTGCTGGAGAACGATTCTCATTGGGACTTAACACTTGCGGATTCAGTTGTTTCATCAAATGCGTACCAAATACGAACGCTGTTCGCAATTATCATCACCATATATTTCCCTTCACAACCAATTCAGCTATTTAACAAATACAAAGACAACATATGTGAAGATATCTTGCATCGCTTGCGCATTCGAACGAATAATCCCGACATGCAAATAACCGATGAAATCTACAATGAAGGATTGATTCTGATTGAGGATCAATGCTTGACTATTGCAAACAAGCTACTGATTGAAGTAGGAATGATTGCGCCAAATCGATCGATGCACGATGCATTCAACCAAGAATTAAATCGAGAACTGCAATACAATGTTGATACATTGCAGGAATTCGTTCGAAATAATGTGCCGTTGCTGAATGAACAACAAAAACAAGTACGAAACATTAATGCAAGCAGTGGACAATAATATTGGTGGTCTATTCTTCCTGGACGCACCTGGAGGAACGGGGAAAACATTTGTCATTTCATTGATTTTAGCCACTATTCGATCAAGATGTGACATAGCTTTGGCGTTAGCATCATCTGGAATTGCGGCGACTCTTCTGGATGGCGGTCGTACTGCACATTCTGCGCTTAAGTTGCCATTCAATTTAAGCACAATTGATATTCCAACATGCAATATTTCCCGATCCAGTGCAATGGGAAAATTGTTGATGCAATGCAAGCTCATTGTTTGGGATGAGTGCACAATGGCACATAAGAAATCACTTGAAGCACTTAACTCCACACTGAAGGATCTTCGGCAAAATAACAACAACTTTGGCATATTGATGATATTGTTGGCAGGCGATTTCAGGCAGACGTTGCCATTAATTCGCCGTGGAACGCCTGCAGGTGAATTGAATGCTTGCCTGAAGGCATCACCTTTGTGGAATAACGTAAGAACATTATCGCTAACCACTAATATGAGAGTTCAACTTCAAAATGATCAAAGTGCTGCACAATTTTCCAAACAATTGTTAGCTGTTGGAAATGGAAAAGTCCCAGTTGATGCGACATCTGGATTAATTACTCTTACCAACGACTTTTGCCGATTTGTAGACTCTCAATTAGCTCTTATTGAAAATATTTTCCCAAACATTAGTGAGAATTATCAGAATTATGCTTGGTTAAGTCAACGAATTTCACCACTCAATCAAAAATCGATGGCGATTTGGTGACATACAAATCCGTTGATTCCATAACTAATCCCGATGATATAGTAAATTATCCAACGGAGTTTTTGAACTCTCTGGAGTTACCAGGATTACCACCACATAAGTTGCAACTCAAAGTTGGTTCAGTTATTATGATATTGCGTAATTTGAATCCACCGCGACTTTGCAACGGTACTCGACTTGCGGTGAAAAGATTTACGCCGAATTAGTTTGAGGCAACCATTATGAACGGAAAGTACGCAGGTGAAAATGTATGTATTCCGCGAATACCAATGATTCCGACTGATCTTCCGTTTGACTTCAAACGATTGCAATTTCCGGTTCACAATTAACAAGTCGCAAGGCCAATCGCTTAGTGTTTGCGGGATAAATTTAGAAAATCATTGTTTTTCACATGGGCAGCTATACGTTGCGTGTTCACGAGTTAGGAAACCATCCGCTTTGGTTGTGTTAACGCCAGACCAAAAAACAAAAAATGTGGTTAACCAAAGAGTACTTCAATGAAACGGATAATTTGCGGACACGTATAACGCTTCGATTCAGTATTTACTTTGGATTCACTTTCATTTTTTACTTAGAGAAGTTCAACTAAATTACACTTCATTTTTGTAATCGAAATGAATGCATTACTGTTGTGAAATGAAATAAAATTTTTCCTTTTCAAATATAAAACAAAAAAACTCATTTTTCTTCATCTTTTAATCCCCAAACGAAATGTTACAAAAAACGAAGCCATTTGGTGGCGAAACGGAGTTCGCCTGGTTTGCTAGTTGTTATTAATATATTGTTATCACATCTAATAAGTAAATACCTACTTACATCATTTATTCGTGCACATATACCAAATGTTATTTAAACTTTGATACTTATTATGAGATTCAAAGTTACAGCATCAACCACAACCTCTCATATAAACATTATACAGGGTGATTCACGAGCGTTGTGCCAAAAAGCTAGAGCGTGTAGGTTAAGTTGAGACAAGAAAAAAAACTGTATGGGAGGGGGCATCTATTCCCCCCCGTTTAGCCAGGAGGGCCAATTTTCTGAAAAATTGACTTATTTTATAAACAAAAATATTAAAAATCAACGGCTTCGTTTACAACACCGTGTTATACCTTTTCGGAAAGCCAAAAACTTCTTTTTTCATTTCATTTTTAAATTAAATTGTTTTAACGAATAGTTTAAAAAACATAAATTTTCAAACTCAAAATTTTGAAAAAAAATTTAAAAAAATAGTTTTAAAACTAATTTTTTTTAATTTTACCTATTTAAGTATACTTTTTGTTCTCAGAATTCAACGCTCCCATTAATTTTTAAACCAACACTGAAAACAGTATGGCTCTAAAACTTTTTGTTGCCAAGGTATTCAAAAATAACCGAACCTACTTCTTCACAAAAACAAGAAAATCTAGCCTTTACGAGATATCACAAGTGATCATTTAGCCAATTTTTTCGTGTTTTTGTGAAGAAGTAGGTTCGGTTATTTTTGAATACCTTGGCAACAAAAAGTCGTAGAGCCATACAGTTTTCAGTGTTGGATTAAAGATTAATGGGAACGTTGAATTCTGAGAACAAAAATTATACTTAATTACATAAAATTTTGAAAAAAATTAGATTTAAAACTATTTTTTCAAATTTTTTTTCAAAATTTTGAGTTGGAAAATTTATGTTTTTTAAACTATTCTTTAAAACAATTTAATTTAAAAACGAAATGAAAAAAAAAAGTTTTTGGCTTTCTAAAAAGGTATAACACGGTGTTGTCAGCGAAGCCGTTGATTTTTAATATTTTTTTTTACAAAATATGTCAATTTTTCAGAAAATTGCCGCTCCTGTCTAAACGGGGGGGAATAGACCCCCCTCCCATACGATTTTTTTCTTGTCTCAACTCAACCTACACGCTCTAGCTTTTTGGCACAACGCTCGTGAATCACCCTGTATAAGTGAAGAGATAAATAATTTCCAAAATATGCACATTGCATATTTCGCTTCATAATTCCTAAGAAAAAGATTTCTTTAAAAAAGTGTTTCTTTAGAAAGCTTTTTGAAGTTAAATTTTTTTAGAATACCTTTGTACATACTTTTTGAAGTTAAATTTTTTTAGAATACCTACATATACATATGTATTTACATCATTTAAATGAAATCTGTAGCGTTCAAAAATATAACATACTAAACAATAAAACAAAATCGTATTACAGAAACACATACATATCTTGTTTGTGTATGTAACGATATTTTGTACTTCAAAACAAAAAACAAATCAATTAAATTTATTTATTGAGACTTTTTTTTTTAACATTTGATTACATTATATACATATATACATATTTACACCATTTTTATTGCAGACTTAGACTTGGTCTTGCTTTTACAAAATAAGTTAAAAATAAGCTAAGAAAACTTAAAACAGAAAGAAATAACCTCTAGTAGGAACCATAAAAATTAAAGTGCTGCTCAAATGCACTTAATCAATTTTACATGACGTGACTTAAAACTAGATAAAAAGAGAGGGATAACAAGAGAGCCCATGACAGTCACAAAAGCAGCTGTCATAAGTTCTTTACAAAAGTAAACATAGGTAATAAGAATTCAAGAGATCTAAAAATTAAAGTATTTAATGAAAATATTGAAAGGAAGTAAATTAATATAAAAGCTTGAATATTAAAATTGGTTTCAATTAAGCATGAGGTATAATGACATTCAGAACTTAAAAATAAAGGAATGGACTAACAATATTTGAATTTATTTAGCTTGAAGATTTGCTACCGCTTGTTGGAGATCAATGAATTGAGATGAATAAAGACATCAACCCCTGTAAATACGGGGGTCTCCCCCTCTGTAGAAGTCAGAAAGGAACTCATTGGCTGGAAGATGGAACAGATTGTCAGATGAAGGGTTAAAAATACTTATCGGAGACATATAGTATCTATCAAATAAATTGTAGTTGATGTTTTCAGTGAATATGTTTTGTATTAGCCGGTTGTCGTGAAAGCAGTAAGAGTTAATTCTTTTTTTTGCTAGCTCGTACAGGTAAGAAAGCAAAGGAGTTATATTTGAGTTTTCGTAAATGTATTTATTTTGAAACCATTTGCCATTAGGTCTCCTGAATTTCGACAAGCACTTCCTTAAAATGGATCTTTCAAATTTTTGGAGTTCTTCCGCTACTGAAGGAGAAATTTGGAACCATGAAATGTATCCGTACGCAAGAATTGGTCTTATCAGGGTTTTATATATGAGCAACTTTGTAGAAGAATCTACCGCTGCGGAGTTGAGTAGGATCTTGAGCTTAGCCGCCGCTGCTCTGCTTTTGTTCAAAGAGATTCTTGCATGGGGATTCATTTTTAACCTTTCATGTAGGGTGATACCTAGGTATTTGATTTGCTTTTTTAGAGGAATGCTGGTTCCGTCTATTTGTAGAGTAATAAGTTTACTTTCTCTGACTGCTAGATGATGGCCTTTCGAAGAAGCGTTTCTAAAACAGATTATTTCACATTGCTGTAAGTTTAAAACTATACCCCATTTCTTATAGAAGTTTATTGCTTGGACAAGATGCTCCTTAACCAAGTTAAGTGCTATGTGGGGTCTTTCATGTGGTGCAAGAATAAGTGTATCGTCTGCGTATTGTAATCCTCGGGAAACGCCATGGGAGAGAGGAAAGTCGTGATTGTAAATGTTATAGAGGAACGGACCCAGAAAAGATCCCTGGGGGACACCGGCCTGGACAAGAATGGAATCAGAAAAGTTAGAACCTATTTTAACCTTCAATGATCTGTTAGAGAGAAAGCTTTTTATCATTTTAATGGAACTCACAGGAAAGTTCAGAGAAATCAGTTTGAAGAGCAGACCATCGTGCCACACTGAATCGAATGCTTTTTTGAGATCGAGGGAGCAAGCCACCGTGCAGTAAAACAAAAAACAATACACTAATATAATCAAATTCTTACTGATAAATATTTCAAATAATTGACACTTTTACACTCCTTATTATTTTTTTTTTTTATTTTTGCACGCAAGGTAGGTTGTCGTAATTTTTTGTTACACCTTCCCTGATTCCCAATAAATATTTCAAGATAAAAATTTCCAAAATTGGTCCAGCCATTCTCTTCTTCCTTAGAAGATGCTACCAAAAGATTTATTACCATATTAACAAAATGCACTAAAATTGCTTTCGTGGTACATAGATGTACTGAGTTTTGACCAAACTTCACGAAAACCCTTGTAGTCATCATTAGAATATCCTACGAAAAGATTAATTACTAATTTAACAAAATGCACTACAAATGCGCTAAAAATGCATTTGTGTCAAACCGCTTTATAAATTGAGAAATAAACTATCCTATCTTTTAAGTTGGATAAAACTGCACACAGTTTTCAAAATTTAATTAAAATCTGTTCATTAGTTTAGGAGCAGTGTTGGATAGTTACGCGTAACTTTGAAATTTTAATTAGTTACACGTAACTAATGTAACTTATGTAACTAATGTAACTAATGTAACTTATTGTAACTAAATGTAACTAACTATAACTAATAGAATTTTTCAAATACAAAAACTCACATTTCATGTTAAATTGAAATTTAGAAGTTCCGTCCACAAACCCGATCGAATGACGATTGACTACACTGTTTTAGGGCAAAGCTGGGCCAGCTGCCAGCTGTGGCAACGCCAACCTAGCAAGGAATACATTTTTAAATTACTATATTTCTGCAAAAAAAAAATTCAAAATGATAAAACAAAATAGATCTCGTTTGATTTCCTTTGGGCGAGCTAAATCTGAAATTTGAGACCAAATCTGAGATTAAATCTGAATTTACCATACAAAAATAAATCACAATAAACAAAGAAATGTCCAGGAGTCTCAAGAAAGAAGGGAAAACTTCAAATGTAAATAAAAATTTATTGTATGCTCCAAGAATATAATATTTTATTACATTTCCTTTTCATCAGGAACATAGTAATTTCAATAAGTATTCCTTGCAGGTTGCCGTTGAACTTGCTTATAAAAGAATTTTGTCAATAGTTGATTGGGATTCAGGATGAAATGTGACTTTTTTTTATTTTTTATTATTAAGTTAGAGTTAGTTT
Organism: Platycheirus albimanus; assembly: GCA_916050605.2. NCBI lineage: Eukaryota > Metazoa > Arthropoda > Insecta > Diptera > Syrphidae > Platycheirus > Platycheirus albimanus. The sequence continues at coordinate 95,260,136 of OU696696.1, read as the reverse complement.
TATTTAGTTACAGTTAGTTACATTAAGTTACATTAGTTACATTAGTTACGCCAAATATTGGGCGTAACTAATTCATATTAGTTACGCGTAACTAAACGAGTAACTTACTTCGTGTAACTTACTTGCCAACACTGTTTAGGAGTTCATTGCGGACAAACAACGTGACACTCGATTTATATTCCTACTAATATAATATTATAAATGTGAAAGTTACGATGTTTGTATGTTTGGATGTTTGGATGTTTGTTGCTAACTAACGCCAGAACGGCTAAACGGATCTGGATAAAATTTGGCACAGAGATAGCTTATAGTCTAAAATAGCATATAAGCTGTTTTTATCCCGGTAAAATTTGGGACTTAAGTCCCTGGGACTTATGTCCCTGCGCCAGCATAAACATGCTCGAAACGTGGCATGTAAACTAAATTCAACTGTTTTGACCTTTAGGCTATAGCCCACTAATCTTTTCTAAATTGAACGTTATTTTATTTAATCCACCTTAATGGTTAATGCTGCTTTGAAAATTTAAATGTAAACTTATTTCCTCTATCTACATACATGTCGAGCCCACTAGAAGACCTTAATAAATTAAAAAGTCAGTCAGACGCAATAACCGAAATTGTAAACCAATTCAAATTAGATCTGGAATCTCGTGGTAAGCCACCTTCAGAAGACCTTTATTTAGCGGAAAAAAAATAGCTACCACACTTTCACTGACAATCGGTCCACTTAAATACCTATCTGGGTTACCAGAATTCACAGGAGAATATCAAGATCTCCAAAATTTCGTATATCTTATTGATAAGATCCACCCACTTCTGGTTAAATACGATGTAGGTACTCAGTCAGAGTATGTTTTCCGACAAAAATAGAGAGGACCATGATAAATATTTGAGAATGGTTCTGATAAGAGCGTTTGAAGTTGGACTTAGGTTTAATAAATCGAAGTCACAATTTTGTGTCACTGAAATTAAGTTTCTTGGGCATATTTTCAATGAACATGGGGTTCGCCCTGACGACAGTAAAATAGAAGCCATATGTAAAATGCCACGTCCTAATAATGTCAAAGAAGTTCAACGATTCTTGGGAATGGTGAATTACTTAGCATCTTTTATCAAAGGGCTTTCAGTAGAGACATGCAATTTGCGACAACTTCTAAAAAAAGATATTGAATGGCACTGGTCTAGCAATCACCAAGAGGAATTTGACCGATTAAAACAGTTGATCTCAAAAGCCCCTGTCTTAGCTTATTTTGATAGCAACTTACCTATAAAACTTTCAGTTGATGCATCTAAAGCGGCTGTTGGGGCAGTTATACAACATAACAATCATCCAATTGCTTATGCTTCAGCAAGTTTGACCGCTAGTCAGCAAAACTATGCACAAATTGAGAAAGAGTTGTTTGCTATTCTCTTTGGCTGCACTCGTTTTCATAAATTTGTTTATGAAAAAGAAATATTAGTCGAAACAGATCATAAACCTTTGATTCCCATTTTTGAAAAACCTCTATATAAAGTGCCATCCCGTTTACAAAGATTTATGCTGAGCCTACAAACTTATAGTTTGAAGATAATTTTTAAACCAGGTAAAGAGATGTTCGTAGCGGATACACTATCAAGGGCGGCACTTCCAGATAAAACACTTACCGATTTTGATGACCAAATTGATCTTCATTGTAACTTAATTATTTCAAGTTTACCGGTCAGCGAATCGAAGTTAGACCAAATACGTTCAGAAACTAATAATGATTCCGTTCTGATTAAAGTCAAGGAATACAACCGAAATGGTTGGCCCCAAGGAAAACAAAAAATTGATAAATTAGTTATGCCGTATTTTAAAGTTAGAAATGAAATTCATGTAATTGATGAAATTGTTTTCATGTCAAATAGAGTGGTAATTCCCAGTAAATTGCGTAAGCAGGTATTAGGTTTGATCCACGAAGGTCATTTGGGCTCAGCGAAGTGCATTAATTTAGCAAGGTCTTTAGTTTACTGGCCAAATATAAACTCTGATATAAAAAATATCGTGGATAATTGCGAAATATGTATTCGGTATACAAAATCTAACGTCAAGGAACCATTGTTACCTCATCATATCGTCGAAGTGCCATGGTACAAAATCGGCATGGATTTTTTTGATTTTATAAGAAAAAAATATTTGATTTTAATTGATTATTTTTCTAAATATATTGAAATTGCGCTACTAATCAGGGATCATCTGCAGGTAAAGTAATTTTTGAACTTAAATCTTTATTTTCACGACATGGCATTCCAAAAATTATAGTCAGTGATAACGGACCACCATTCTCATCAGGGGAATTTGAGCAGTTTTGTAAAAATTGGGATATTGAACATTCCAGTTCAAGTAGTCCGTATTTATCAAGGTCCAATGGAATGGTGGAAAGAGCTGTGCAGACGATAAAAAAGTTATTGAAAAAATGTCTGGCAGATAATTCTGACCCGTTTGTTGCCTTGCTTCATTATCGTACCACTCCTAATGAAAGCTCCTATTCACCAGCTGAGCTTCTAATGTCCAGAAAGCTTCGTACGAAAGTACCAACACATATTGAAAATCTCAAATTTACTACTGTAGATCCTATAAAAGTTAAAAATAATATTGAAACTAGCCAATCGAAAATGAGTTCGCAATACAACAAATCAGCTAAAGAATTAAAAGATTTAAGTGAGGGTCAAAATATTTACTACCAAAAGACTCCAAAATCCATTTGGTATCCTGGTTCTATTGTACAAAAATGTTCTGAGCCAAGATCATATTTGATAAAGGGTGAAAATGACGATATTTGTCGCCGTAATCGACAACACATTATTCCTTCACCAAAAAAGTCTTTGGATCTGGGCACAGACTCAAATATACCAACTGAAATAAAAAATAATGAAAATTCTTCTGAAGCATCTTTAAGTTCCGGATGTAATGAAAATGGAAGTAAAGTAACGCGTTTTGGAAGGGAAATAAAAGCTCCTAAAAGATGGAATTATGATGATTAAATTAAGTTGAGGATGAAAATGGCATATATTTGTTAATAGCATTATATATATATGTATATATGAATTCTACATATGAATTGAAACTGATTATTTTAAATTTTCTTAAGTTGCTAATTTATCATTTTGGATAATATGAATAAAGAAAGGAATATGTTGTTGAAAAATGACTCAATTAAATTTATTTAATATAAGTTAGTTTGTAAGCTTAGATATGTAAGTTTAGATATGTAAGTTTAGTTGTAAGCTTAAGCGACATCTTGAATTTTGTATGAGAAATAACAACCTTTGAATTAAATAATGAAATTGAATTAAAAAAGAAAAGGAGATGTTAGACTATGTATATAACTATATATTACAATAAATAAAGTCTTCAGTCTTGCACTGGCATCCAACCTATCAACAGTCTATCACTTACACAAACAATAAAATCCAAAATAAAAAGCAGGGCTATTTATTTTCATTTCGTTAAATACTAACGGTACATACATTTTTTTTAATTATAAAAAAAAAAAAAAAAAAAAAAAAAAAAACAACTTATATCTAATATACATATATTATGGATTATTTTGAATAAAAAATATTGTTCTTAAGTTGAGTGATTTTACATTGTCATTGCTGGAATTAATTAAATTTGAATTTTTATTGTAAATATTAATTAAGAGATTTAAAGGACTATATTAGCACCGTAGTTTGATCTACTATAAATGTTGGCAATTGGCAACTGCCTTCTCAAATTATACTGACTAGCTATGAAATTTAATCTACAAAGTATCAATGGAGTTGAAATGGATCCATTGATTATCCCAACAATAAAACAAAATTGTAGATATGCTCTGTGACTCGTTAGAGATGGAGATTTATTAGTTGAATACGTTGAGCGTAAGGTGGCAAGATAATTTTATTCGACCATGGTAGAAATCTTAAACAAAATCTCATAAATCTTCTTTGAACGGACTCCAATCTATTTATATGAACCGCATAATACGGCGCCCATACAACACAACCATACTCTAAGATGGATCTTACGAATGAGACATAAAGAGTTTTTAAAACATAGGGATCACGAAATTCTCGAGCAAATCTTTTAATAAAACCGAGAGTCATGTTAGCTTTTTTAATAATATAGTCAAAATGGTCAATAAAAGTTAATTGTGAGTCCAACACAATCCCAAGGTCAGTAAAGCAAGACAGGTTACTAAGAGGTGACAAATCAATCGTATAATTATAGACAATCACATTTTTCTTGCGTGTAAAACACATTGTTTTACACTTGTCAATATTTAAAACTGAACCATTAATATTGCACCATTCCCAGAAACTTTGAAGGTCTTTTTGTAAGAGATCACAGTCGTCTACAGAGTTTATTGTACGAACATTTTTTACATCATCGGCATATATAAGAGACATAGAATTTACTAGGACGGATGGAAGATCGTTAATAAATAGTACAAATAATAACGGGCCAAGATGGCTACCCTGACTTACACTGGAGTTAACAGTAAAACATTTAGAACGTTCGCTTTTAAAAACAACACTATATAACCTATCTTTTAGATATGAAGATATCCACAAAACAAATCTATCGTTAAGACCCAAATATTGCAGTTTCCTTAAAAGAATATGGTGGCTTAGCTTGTCAATTGCTTTGCTGAAGTCAGTTATAATAATAGAGTAAATTACAGAAATGATACAAATTGTAACACAAAAATGGAACAAACTCAAAGAAATCCACATTCACGAAATCAATATTTTGTCTCCAAGACCCCTAACGCAGGAAATTCAAATTCTGGAAATTTTAATAATCGTAGTGATAAATTTAAATACCCAAATAATAGATATTTTAATTATGGAAATCCCAATCCAAGTACTTTGTATCCCCGGAATCCAAATACAGTATACTCAAATCCTGGACATACTCTTTGTAATAATAATTATCAAAACAATAATCACAACCACATTCCTAATCCATGCAACAATAATCCTAATTTAACACTAAAGTCCATAATCCCTACCAGAATAGTCAAAAATCATCGAATATAAACAACCAAATTGAGCCAATGGATGTCAACCATCAGTGTGCCATCGATATCGGAAATTTTCCGGAACCAGCCCCAACAAACTATGCTACATAACGATTAAGGACAAAAAGTTCTAAATAGATACCGGTGCTTCGAACTCGATAGTTAACCCTCAAATATTTAAGAACTATTCTCTCGTTAAATTAGATAAGCCAATAGCCTTAAGATCACTTAACAAGGAGACTATAATAACAGAAAAGGTAGTAGTAGATTTTTCCCCAGAATTTGGTAACTCAACAGATAAATTAGAATTTTTTATTTATAACTTTCACGATTAATATGACGGGTTGATAGGAAATCATATATTACTAAAGTTTGATACAGAGATAAATTACAAAAACAAGCGGATTAAAATAAAGAATACCGAAATAAAATAAAATTTTAACCATATTAAAGACAATACATTATATCAAATAGATCCAGGGGAACATTACTATAGAATTCCAGTCGAACAGAAATTAGGAGAAACGTTAATGAATAAAATTAAATTAAACGAACATATAACGGCAGTGGCGTAACTATAGGGTGGCAGGGGTGACCCGAGAGGGCCCCGGCCTAAGAGGCTGCGACTGCGAGCTCAGAAATAATTTAGCATCTTTAACAAAATTTATTAAAATTATACATTTTAAAATAGATTCAATTAAGCACTTGTTTTTCACAATTTAAAATTTGTTTTTATTTGTTAAAAACTTATTAAGCCCACGCTTTTCGTCTTAGTAAGGACATCATCAGGGCACTAAATTTAATATGAAATAATAATCTTAAAAACAACAACCTTTAAATTGTGGAAAAACAAGTGTTTTATCAAATCTTTTTTAAATAATGTCAAAGATTAATTTTCCCAAGTGCTTAATTAAATATAATCAATTAAAATGAGGCACACAATCATTAAGATTTCAACACAGTCAACATAATTTTAGAACGCATACATTGGTTGCTTCATTTTTTGTCGTTGTCGATTGATGGAACGGGCCAGCTAGTGACTCGTTTTGTTAACCAAGAAAGTTATTTTTTCTTAGCGCTGCCTCGTTTGGGCGAGCTAGCATCGCTCTCAATCTCAGTGTTAGAAGAAATTTTGATTTTTATTTCCGAATTCGCGCGAATTTTTTTTTTCACACCCCAAATTGATTCTCTCTTGGCCAAATTTTTTTTCCGCCCGTTATGCTTTGCGCGAACAAAGATTTTTTTCTATTTTAAACATTAACATAAGCATAAAGTTGAAAATATATTCTTGCAAATTGACAATGTTTTCTAAAAGTTCAACTATAATTTCACAACAAGAAAATCTTCTAATATATAAAAATAAGTTGCCTTATGTTCGGGCTCGATAAACTCGAGAATGGCTGGGCCGAATTTTTCCATATTTTTTATAAAGGTAGCTATCTTATTGAGGAAGGTCTTTTTGTGAAATTTGGTCAAATTTCGGTAAAAGGCAAATCGCAAAATGCATTTTTAGTGCATTTTGTCATATTAATAACAACATTTTTTGTAGGGTCTTCTGAGTATGTCGACAAAGGTTTCCGGCCAAACTTCGGTAAGATAAGTTGCACAACTGCAGTTTTATTGCATTCTGTCAAAATACTAACAAATTTTTTGGTAGCATCTTCTGAGGATGCCTGCAAAGGTTTCTGTGAAGTTTGGTTAAAATTCTGTACAGCGGTAGCGTGGTTCTTTTTGATCTAGCATTTTTGTCGACACATAAAGTATATTTCCCGTAATTATAAAAAATTATTTTTATTTTCAATGTGTCAATTTAATTTTAATAAAATTGGAATAAGTTTGTAATCTGCGATTTTGGACAAATCATCGGGATGAAATGACTGAGGAAATATTACATCGAATGGGAAATATGTATTCAAACCAGAACTTGGATTTTAGCTACGATTCGATTTGAAAATAAAATAGCATTAGCGCTTGCGTCGTCTGGGATTGCGCAAACTTTGTTAGACGGTGGTCGAACAGCTCACTCTGCATTAAAATTGCCATTGAACATGCAAGTAAATGAATTTCAAACATGTAATATTTCAAAAACATTTGGAATGGCAAAGGTTTTACAGCAATGTGAAATAATCATTTGGGATGAGTGCACGATGGTTCACAAGAAATTATTGGAAGCCCTTAATCGAACGTTAAAAGATTAACGAGGAAACCAACGTTTATTTGGTGGTGTATTGATATGGTTAGCAGGGGAATTTAGGCAAACATTTTTCCAATTTTTTATCACGGACAACTTCATGTTGGACGTTGGCGAGTGGGTAAACCGTCTTTATTGTTTATTTATGCATTAAATGCGAAAATAAAAAAAATTGCTTATCAAAAAGCTCTTGAGTAATGCAAATGGTTCATTTAAAAAATTGTCAAATTAATTAATAAATTATATAAGCAAAATGATTGAATTGAGTTTAAGGCTGCATGATACACAAAATTTGTTTTCTGCTCCGGAGCGTAAATGAAGAGTGAGGATGGTTTTCCAACTAGGAAACACGCCACATTATAATAGCTGACGGCAAATCAGTTGAAGAAAAGGAAATTCGCGGAATTTGGCATTCTTCTCCCTTGAACGGTCCTTTCAAAATCCTTGCCACTATCACATTGTTCATCAGCTTCTTCACAATCAGTTGGGTTCCATTGCACAGTTTCGGGGCATAAAGATTTCGTAGCATTAAGATGACAGATCCAACTTTAAAACTCAAATGATGAGGCGGCATGCCAGGCAAATCCAAAGAACACTTGCATATTCACACTCAATGGAATGGTTTGCACATACCGAAAAAAACGATGCCTTGAGACATGAGATTTATTCATACGCCGCTGTTGGTTTCAGAATCACGGGAGTGATTTCGGAAATCCGCTGCAAACAGGATTTTCTTTGATTCGCAGGTTTAACGAAAGCTTCCGTGCTCAGTATGCTGTTCTTCCAGCTTCCAACAGTGTTGCAGCAATTCCTGTAGATGCGAGAGCTAACGCAATTCCACTTTGAGCACGTATTGCTGCTAATATTAATTAAATCAAGAAGATTTTTCCAGTTCCGCCGGGCGCATCAACAAATAAAATGCACGACTGGGTCTAATGCTCTAATGTGTGACAGTTGTCTAGGGGCTTGAGATTTTGAAAAAAATAAAATTTTCAAAATTCTTAAATAAATACTTAAACTAATTTGAGCTAAAAAAAAAGTACACCATTTAATTTCTTGGATAAATTTGAATTTATGATAGTAAATTTATAAAAATCTGTGGCCATTTCATAGGTATTCAGCAATTACATTTATTTATAATTTTTAGAAAAAAAATTAATAAGCAGTTTTCAAAATATTAATTTAAATTTTTTTTTTAGATGTTTTTAAAAATACAAAAAAATATTTTTCAAAAATATTGGTATGCAGTACAAATTGAGCTACCTACAACTATATATGTGTGAAATTTCGAAAGAATCGGTTGAGTCGTTTTCGAGATAGTCGAAAACAAAAAAACGGTCCTATGGAAAGTACCGTTCTTAGACATTTTTTAAAACTTTTTTTTCAGCCATATAATTGGCCGTACCTAAAAAGCAACACTGATTTTTTGTAAATGGAAATCGTTAGAGCCGTTTTTGAGAAGAATAAGCTTTAACGTAACGGTTATATGGCAGGTACCGTTATTTTTTGAGCTAAAAAAAATTCAATTTCAATACCTAAAAAAAATCTATATACCAAGTTTGAAGCAATTCAGCCCACCCGTTTGGGCTGACATTCAAGATCAATGTTCATCGACACCTCCTTTCCCTTCCTTCCTAACTTCCTATCGCTCGCGCTGTGACTTATCATTAAAAGGGCTATAACAAACCCCTTGAGCGCGTGTGCATTATAAAAAAAAAAAAAAAAAAAAAAAAAAAAACATACAGACAGACAGACAGACATACAGACGGACAGAATTTTTAACTTTTTTTTTCAAGACGAATGCATAACTTGCCTTATAGTACCTAAAATCGCAAGTCAAAAACTTTTTGATTATAAATATCGATATCACTGTATTTAAAATTAAATATTTCTTAACAACACTTATTTATGTTTTAAGTTAAAAATGTGTTTCCTGTCAGTTTTTAAATACTGCAATTATATTTTTTAAATTGTAATTCATTTAATCCGTATGAAACTAAGATTTGCCTCACCGAGCGAAGCCGGGTGGGTCAGCTAGTTTATCTATAAATTCCATTTAATTGTGTAAATAGCAAACTACATAAAACTTAGCAACGCATTTTTTTCATACCCAAATTGAGGACCGTTTTCGCAAAACTCAACAAGCGCCAAAAATCGAAAAATGAGATATGGGTATCGAAATTTTCGTTATTTCAAGGCGCATCGACTTAGCTAAAAAAAAATTGCAAAACTCAACTGGTTCTATAAAAAAAAAACTTTGAAATCTTTGAGGTTTTTTTTTATTTTGAAAAAAACTGTTGATTTTTGGGACTCAATATTTTCTAAGTTCAATACTTCATTATTGCTATTCTTCCGGTTTACTGTGACAAAGTTATTTTAAAGGGGAAATATATTTTTAAATATATTTTTTAATGTTTTGATACACACACAAAAACCCTTCTCCTGAAAAATTTACAAAATGGACTTGTTGAGTTTTGCGAAAACGGTCCTCAATTGGTTCTCTCTTGCGCCAAATTTGAGTTGTATGGCCTTTTGACGCTTTAAGAAAAGTGTCATTAGACCATATGGCTAAAAGTCGCAGAAAAATAAGGTCAAATGACACTTCGACAAAGCGACAGGTGGCCATATGTATTTTGAAATATGGCCATATGACTATGACACACGGTACCGCCACAAAATAATATAAATTCTTAAATTTTTCAAAAAAAATGTGTTTGAGTTTAAAAAAAAAAAATTAAATCACAAAATATTTGGAATATTTTTTCGAAAAGTTTTTCAAAAAAAAACTGTTTTTTTTTAAACTGGTCGAACGATTTAAAAAAAAAAATTTGTAAAATTCTAAACAGTTAACGAAATTAGATGTCTTACTTCATTTTTTCCAAAAAACGTTTTAACTAGTGATTTTCAATAATAGATCTTTTCTAGAAAATCATTACTGAAAGGTAAGTCTGGCGTGAAACCTGAAAGTAAATGGCTGAACATTACTACTTTATTTTTATTTGGAGGGCCCCATTTGAAGAATTCGCCAGGGGCCTCAGAATAAGAAGTAAAATAATAAATACAGATAATAAATCCCATATATTAAAATTGTTTAAACCTTTTAAAACAACAGAAATCGGCGAAATACATAACTTTAATAATGTCGAACCTTATGAAATCAATTAGAATCTTGATGATAACCTTATTCCACAAGTTAGAGTAGAACACCCCAATAAAGAAGAAGAGCAACAGCTTAAAAAACTTATACAACAATTTAAAGACATATTTAGTAGCTCAGAACTACTTACTTTTCCAATGAAATAAAACACAGCATAAGAACCACCGATAATACACCAATAAAGAGTAAAATTTATAGGTACCCCTACATTCATAAAGTCGAAATCCATAAACAAGTTCAAGAAATGTTGGAAAACAATATAATTCAACCAATGTCGTCCCTAAGAAACAAGATGCATGGGGGAAAACCCAATGGAGATTGGTTATCGACTATCGAAAACTAAATGAGAAAACGGTAGATGATCGCTATCCAATTCCTAATATTGACGAAATATTAGATAAATTGGGAATAAGCAATTACTTTCCACAATCGATTTAAGGAGCGGATTCCATCAGATAGAAATGGATGAAGCAGACGCACGGAAAACGGCATTCTCTGTTGATAACGGACATTACGAATTCAGTAGAATGCCGTTTGGGCTTAAAAACGCCCCAAGTACATTTCAAAGACTTATGGACATAGTGGGAACATAGAGGAACTAAATGTTTGGTCTATATGGACGACATTATTGTCTTCTCTAAAAAGACATTCCAAAAGATGTCGGTCATTGCTGAGTTTGAGTCGGCAGAAATAGTTGATGACATTTTCAAACGCACTTAAAATTTAGCGGGTACATCCTTCATCCTTCAGAGGGACCTTAATTCAACCAAACAGCAGCGTAAAAAGGCCATGCAGGTCCTAAGAAGGAGTATTCTATCAATAAGCAGTCGGCACAGAGTAAGCGTTTTGAACGATAGGATGAGAATAAACGACAGGTGGTTTGCATGGAACAAAAGCGACGAGCTAGTATGCGGAACTCATAAGGGGGAAGCTGTCCTTAAATCCCTGTACAACGAAGAGTTAAACTCTATTTCCTGTCGTTTCTCTGAGCTTCTACAGCAAGTCAACAAACAAAAAAACTAATTAAAATCTGTCGGCGTAAAAACAAAAATCAAATAAAAAATATTATTAACATAGATTTAAGAAAAAACATTAATACTGGAAATAATGAAGAATCAGTGATTAGAATATTAGCATATAATATACCTACATGGTCTAGAAAATAAAAGTCTTTTTACACACTTTTTTAAATACGTGGGAGAAATAAAGAATATTTAAAAAAAAAGTAAAGTTGAACAAAGCACCTGGGGAGGATAGGATTACCTATGGATTTTTCATAAATGCAACGAGTGACTTTCTGCAAGCTCTGGCTGTTGCCTTTAGTAGGATGATGAATGACTGCATTATAGGAGAAGCTTTCTGCAAAACAATTATTTTTCCCAAATTTAAAAAAGGTGATATAAATCAACCCAGTAACTACAGGGGCATTTCTTTTATGAACTGTGTTGCGAAGATTATGATGGGAATCCTCAACGAGAGACTGAACTTGTGGGTGGAACAAAATGAGATCTTGACAGAGTTTCAGGCGGGCTTTCGAAAAAAATATTCAACTGTAGATAACATTTATAATCTGGCATCAATTATTGTTCATCTGAAGCTAGCAGAAAAAAAGAAGGTATACGCTTTTTTTGTTGATTTGAAGGCTGCATTTGATAAAGTTTCGAGAAAGTTGCTTATCTATAAGCTGCATACCATGGGAGTTTCGACTAAATTTGTCAATCTGATAGAAGCAATATACGCCAATACTCACTGCTGGAACACAATGGAGCCGGAGCCGGATCCGCAATCGCATCCGTTTCGCATGTCAAAATATTGAATACCAACGAATTCAATTTTGTGAACACAACGAGACGGATCCGCAAACGCAGCCGCAAACGGCGACGGACGAGTTGGCCAACGTTTAATAAATTCGTGCGTATTTTTGACATTCCATAAAAAAAAAAAGAGCAACGTGCTAATAAAATCCTTTAAGAAATATTAGGTCAGGTAATTACAATTTCATAGAAATGACTATACATGATGCGATGTATGTTTTATCATCTTTTATATGCATATACACAGCTGGTCAAAAAATAGGTGTGATCAAATTTTTTCGCACCACTGTTGTCTTTGATGCAAAATAACTGTTTTTGATCGCAGGCCTTACAAAAAGTTCTTGTTTTAAGAAAAAACGGTTATTCTGTTGACACTGATGCTGAGCTTACTGCATTTTGTGTGTGTTATGTTGAGCTGTTCTATTTTCTTTGTTGCATTATGATTTGGTGTTTTTAAGAAGTTGGTCATTAAAATAGGTGTTCTCCAAATAAACCCACAGTTTATATCTTTGTTATTTCAAAAAAATACTAAATTTCAAGTTAACCTCTTTTTAATAATTTTACTATCCATAAATGATAGTTGTTAATAAATAAAATAATAAATAATAATAAATAATAGTTTATTAGACTTTTAGTATGGGTAGAAACGTCCATTGTTCGGCGGAAGAAAGACGGGTAGTTTTACAGCTAAGAAATGAAGGTAAGACTTACAAATTTATAGCAGAAGCCCTAGGAAGATCCCAAAATTTTGTGACAAATGCACTCAAGGCCAGATTAGTACGCAAAAATCATGGGAGGCCGAAAAAAACATCAGTCACCACTGATCGCCGTGTCCTCTTTTTGGCTAAATCTAAACCTTTTGCTTCGTCAAGGACAATAGGAGCACAAATCAATAATGAAGTCAGTGCCCGCACAATCCGCAGAAGGCTTCAGAGCTTCAACCTACCAGGAAGAGTTGCCAGGAAAGTTCCTTTAGTAAGAGCAAATAATATTAGGTCCCGAAAAGAATTTGCCTTAAACCATAGAAGTTGGAACGGACCTGAAGGAGCAAAAAAATGGCGAAATATCCTCTGGAGTGACGAAACAAAAATTAAATTGTTCTCATCAGATTCAGGGCGTAATGTCAGGCGACCAAAAGGAAAGGACTACCACCCTCACTATACCCGGAAAACAATCAAACACGGGGGAGGAAATATAATGGTCTGGGGCTGTTTTTCCTGGTATGGTGTGGGTCCCATATTCCGCATTAATAACGTATTGACCAAATACGGTTATAGGGATATCTTGGAAGATGTTATGCTTCCATTTGCCCAAGAAAACATGCCTCTCCGATGGAAATTTCAGCAGGATAATGATCCGAAACATACGGCGCATCTTGTGAAGGATTGGTTTCGAGAGAAAGAAGTCTCAATCGTTTCGTGGCCAAGTCAATCCCCTGATCTCAACCCGATTGAGAACTTGTGGAATCAGCTTAAGCGGAAACTAGGAGGTCAATATTTTCCAAATGGGAACCAATTGTGGGCTGCTGTCCAGAGGGAATGGTATTCTATACCCCAAGAAACATGCCAAAAGCTTATTGAGTCAATGCCACGCCGACTTCAAAAAGTTTTGGATAACAATGGCGGATACTCGGGTTATTAGAGAAAGGTAAACTGAAATTTTGATAAAACACAACATAATTTACTTATAAACGATCATTATTGATGATTTAGGAAGCCGCACCTATTTTTTTGTCCAAGAATAATGGGAAGAATCGCCTCTCTAGCAGCTACTATAACGGCTCTGCCTCCCTTCCTCTTGAGATCATAACGATCGTTTTTAAGTATCCCAACGATTTCGTAAGGTCTACGATAATGTACCTCGAGCTTAGATTTGCGAATCTGAGAACTCTTGTAGAGTACCTTTAACCCAATTTCTAATCGAGTCGGAGTGCATTTGCCCTTATGAAAATGCACCTGATAAAATCATTGTTGCTGCCATTCTTTTCCTTCAACTGTATTATATACCCTTGTTTAGACTCTGAATGTAAGCGAAAAGTAAATGTTGCATTTAATGATTGTAGCGGGTTATCTACGGCTTGCCTGGACATGAAAGTATTTCACTCGCTATTGGGTATGAGTTACAAGTTTAGATCAGTTTTGAAACTCCATGACATCATTCATAATAACTGTCCAGAATATTTGTATGCTTTTTTTAGTTTTCTTCAATCACCTAGAGGCCTTAAATTAGTATTAACACGATTTGCACATGCCGTAGGAGAGCGATCTTACTTTGTCAATGGAATTCGGCTGTGGAATAACCTTTTACACCAGTTGCAAAGAATTGTCTAGCCACGCGGATTGCGAAAGGAGCTACTAAAACACATGTCGAATCGAATTTAAAATATCTAATAAACACGAATTAAACAATTAATCTTACATTGTTATTTAAAAACATCTATTTATTATCTAAAATACAAAAATAAGTCGGGTTTTCCTTCCTGACGCTATAACTCCAGAACGCACGAACCCATTTATAAGATTTTTCAACTGTAAAGCAATATTTATTCGTAGTATTTATTGGAATTTATTTCTGAAAAATATATTTGATTTTTAATTTCAAAATAAAAAAATAAAAAGGAATTTAGCTACATATTTAATCTTTGGTAAGTAAATAATCTCATTGGCATCATACAATCGCTTGGCATTCCAATATGATCCCACTGCGAACTACAGTGATGATGACAATTTAGATATTGGACCAATAACGACTGTATGCCGATATTGCAATGCGTTGAAGTTCAAAAGAGAAACGGCTGGATTGTGCTGCGCAAGTGGAAAAGTCAAACTGGATCCATTACTTACACCACCACAGCCACTGAAACCATTGTTAGTTGGAACTGATCCCGATTCCAACCATTTTCTTCAACGCATCCTTGAATACAATAACTGCTTTCGCACGACTTCCTTTGGAGCAAATATCATTCGAGAAGGCGGCTTCATGCCGACTTGCAAGGTAAAAGATGTTGTATCACAACCAATCACTCACACCAATCAATCACACCAACACAATCAATTGCAACACATAACAACTATACATACACCACACCCTACACCATCACACGATCAGAAATCACACCGTATTCTTCAAAAATAAATAAATTAATTATTCTATCTTAATTGTTTGCCATCACAGATACAAGGATGTGCGGTGCAATATACAGGGAACACAACAGTTAAAGAGATGAATTATTGAACCGTTGCAAGCATTTTTTCACGTGTTCAAAACAGCATTGGAACGATTGCCATCGGATACGCACAAATTTGTCATAAGAGCGGATCGAACCACAACAGGTGAACATGTGCGGAGATTCAATACACCCATCGTTGATGATGTTGCTGCAATTATTGTTGGCGATCCAACTACATCACGAGATATTGTCGTTCAGCGAAGAAGCAATATCATGCATCGTGTAAACGAGACACATCGTTTGTACGATGCTATACAATATCCAATCATTGATTGCCAACGGCAAGACGGATACGACATCACGTTAAAGATGGTCGATCCAATTACAGGTACAATATTCACACACTAATTATTGCTATTATTGGTTTCCATTAACAATCCATTTAATCTTGCACTTTCAGGCGTATTAACGAACAAAAATCTAAGCGCAATGAATTACTATGCGTATCGTAGTATGATTCATACACATGAGGAGAATGTCATTCTGAAGTGCCTTCGGCTATTCCAGCATTTCGCTGTCGTCATATATGTCAAAGTCGAGACCGAACGTTTAGCGTTCATCCGATTCAATCAGGCAAAGCTACGATCTGAGGACTATATACACTTGCGAGATGCTATTCATACAGATGGTAATGTTCAGAATATTGGACGCCTGACGATTCTCCCATCATCTTATATCGGAAGCTCATGCCACATGCACGAATACGCTCAAGACGCTATGACGTACGTGCGAAATTATGGAACTCCGGTGCATTTAATCCATTATCGCCTTGCATGGCTGATGGAAAGTGCACAAAACGATATCCGCGACCGTTAGTTGCTGAAACAGTCACAGGGAATGATGGGTATCCAGTTTATTGTCGACGTTTAAAAGAAGATAATGGTCGAACTGTCAAAGTTAAAGTTCAAAATTGTTACGGCGCCTGTAAGGTGGGTCTTGCCTGGGGTACAAACGCTCCCTCATCCTCCATCAAAAATATATTCCATCATACTTCATACCTACTATGGGGTGGAGAGCTCATCGTCCTCAACACCCATGATGTTGGCTTCATCCTTCATGTAATAGGTAGTCCAATCAAAAATTAAAAGAAGAAAATTATGACTAACATTAATGTTTATGAAAAGGGAGAAGCCAAAGATAGGTTTGGTGGGCTGAAGCGTTGCTCTTCAAAATTCCATGTGCCCTTGCAAATGAAATTTTGAGAAGCAATATGCTAGCTACCTATTCAATAAAATTACAAAAAAAATTATTTTCAGATGTCATCTATCAAACGATGAACATCTGGGAATATGGTTTTGACCATTTTAAATGATTTTTATTAGAAATATTTAATAAATACTCACCAGTATATTCCACCGCACACAATTTGCCAACTTTGTTTTTGATTGCACTTGACAGTTCAATTGCTAATTTGCTAATTTTTTTTATGTCATGTAGCCGGCCTGTTTATACGCATGCTTAATTCGTTTTATCTAGTTTTGTCTCTTTCATTCAAAACAAGATTTAAGACATGCGCAAAGAATTTTCGCTCAGTTTTTGTTCTTGAATGAAATGAACGCATACAGTGAACATTTCATTCATGATCAAAACTGAACTGTTATGTTACGTCGATACGTTGTGTTTGCGATATGCTTGTGGAGGTGTGAATTTTTGTTAGTTTTATTTGTAAATGTATTGATGTTATTGTAAGTAAGTTAAGTATAAGACTAATATGGATAATAGAGTTCTATGAAATAGTATAGGTATATTTATGAGGATGTGTGGGTAATCAAATTAATGATAAGGATAGGAGATTATTATCTTTGTAAAGAAGGAAAATTTGTTTGTCCCACTCAGATGTAGAAGTAACTATTTACTTATATGCAAAGAAGATTGGGGATGACCTTTTTGAGATTTCATGGTCATTGTTAAATAGCAATACAAGAAGTGTATTTCAAACAAAACCGCCGGTAGACAATTTAAATAATTGATTCAATTACTGTACGGAAGATACCTTATCTAAACTTTTTGTTTGCGTTTTTAGTGTACACTAACGCATGTACTAGTGGTTTTAATATCAATAAGGTATAAAAGAACCAAAAGGAAACGAAAGTGAAAAGTTTCAATATATATATATATTTCTAGTGACTTCTGGAAAGTTAATCCCCAAGTGGAAATTAAAAAAATAAATAAATAAAGGAAATCAAGCAGAGGTATTAAAAGTCGTTAGAAGAATTATTCGTGTTATATTTAAAAGTACTACTTATCACAGGTTCAGGATCGAATCTCATCAGGAATCAGATTAGCCAAGGGCTTGTAAAGGGACCTGAGCCTCTGCCATTTTTTTTTTTTTTTTGAATCCACTATACCAGTGAAGAAATCTTCGAACTGAAGACTCCTTTGTTCACTTTGAACAAAGAATTTTTGTCTAGACAAGATTTGGAGTCCAAAAATACTGTACTTGGCAAAAGATAATATTAATATACTTTGTCTATATAAAATAATTATCTGGCAGAAAACTACAAACTGGGATTTTTGGAAAAGAGGAGCTTCGCTGGGAGGAGAGAAGAAAACAAACCAGAAGTGAAGTGTTTTTTTTTTTGTGATAAAGAAAAGAAACCAAAAAGGACTAAAGTCCTAAAGAAACTTAAAACCTTTTTATCTTTGTATGTGAAATTAAGTTCTCCAAGTTTTCTTTTGTTTTTAACGTAGCTGGTTTTTTTTAATAGTTGTAAGTGTATCTGAGCTCATTAATTTCTGTCTCAATTAGAACAATAATAGTGTTACAGTGCTTCCACAAAGAACGAAAGCACCAGTTCATCGACGTGCTGCCGGCAGAACTACGAGGGACCTGAAAGCTGTAAGTAAGTTTGATTGTTTTTTTATGATTATTGAAAAAAAAGGTCAGAAAATTTAATTATTGAGGCCAGAACAAACACTTTTTTTATTTATTTTTTCTTTAGTCTTAAGTGATATATTTATTTATTTTCTATTGAATTTGCTTATTTTCAATTGATTTTTATTTTTGAAATCACTGACTTGGTGAGCTCAATTTTTTATGAAAGTTCATAAAATAAAATTTTATAAAGTTGGATGAAAACGTTTTGGTTATGAATTGCTAAATCCTTTTCAGCTAAGGGTGTGTGGAGGCGGACAAAGCCGTCCCTATGCAGAATTTCCGGTAGTATGACTTGACATACTAACTTTACGTAACAAACAGTCTGCGACTGGTTGGTCATTTTAGGGGTTATTTCCGAACATCGGCCATGGAAATAACGTTCAGGAAGTATCTTTCAGATACTTGGGTGGGTTGGCCAGGCCTTCGTCAATATCATCAGACGAGCGCTTGGAATTTGGTAGTATGGTACCTGGAGGGGGATAAAAAAGAAAAGTGCTTTAGTTTTAGGGTTTAGACTAAGCTAAATTTAAGTTGTATATAAGTTAAGTTCGTACAAACGAACTTTAACTTTGGTGGAGGTGGTTTTATTTCATTTTTATTATTATTTTCGGTGACGGGATTTCATTTTATTATGATTTTTGGTGATGGGAAATTTCATTTTTTTTTTTATTATTTTGAATTTTAGGTAGGTTTAGTTAGGTTAGTTTAATCTTAAAAAGCACTATACTTACATGTTCCTTCAGGTAGTGTCAAAGTCCTTCGATTTGTGATAACGTTTCAAACCTTTTAACGTAGATTAATTCCTTTCCAAACTCCTCTTCCTTTTCTGTAACTTTCTTCTTTTTCTGGCACGATAATTTTGATTGTCGAGCAGGAGGGATAAGTAGAAGCGGCAAAGAACCACCCCCATTTCCGTCGAGCATAACCGTGCAACGACAAGCGTGCCGCCGCCCTTCTACTTTCCCAAAGTAAGTCCTCCGTGGAAGCCTGACTCGCAACAATGGCGCCCAACGAGACCTTACGGATTCGAGGCCCAAAATAACTTCAAGGAGACGATTTTCTTTTTGAAGGTCGTCGCCTTGGACTTGTTTTGGCCTCCCGCGTTTTTATTTTTTTTTTATTTTTATTTTTTTTTACTTTCCTATCTTTTTTCACAAATCAAGGACGCAATTTTGGTAGTCTCACAGATCTTGAACGGCTGTCCAATCTTCAGGCCTTAGCCAGGAGATCTTGTGAGGTAGTCCAAGGTTTGTGATAACGCCAGAAGTGGAACAAAGTCGTAGGATTTCAGGCTTTTGCTGCCCATAGAGTCAGGTTTAACCAAACTCTTTGTGAGGTAAAAGTTCTGGATCTGAAAACTTTGTTGGTGTGGAGGTTTTTTCTGAACTCATAGCCATCCTTCTATCAGGCTATACGCCAGGTAGTAAGATGTGGTTATGGGAGAGGGATTAGCCAAAGCACACACTGAATTTCAGGCGCACCAGTCGCAATATAGACAGACAAAACTAAAGATTTACGAGGACAACTGCCGGAGTTGCTGAGGGAGAGGAAAACTTTGCCAACTCCACACACCTTAGCGTATTCAAACATACATTTTTTTTTAAAACTTTTA
This sequence comes from Platycheirus albimanus, assembly GCA_916050605.2. Lineage (NCBI taxonomy): Eukaryota > Metazoa > Arthropoda > Insecta > Diptera > Syrphidae > Platycheirus > Platycheirus albimanus. The sequence continues at coordinate 95,240,231 of OU696696.1, read as the reverse complement.
AAACGTTTTTTTAATTTTCCAAATTTTTTTTATATATAAAATTTTTTTTTATATTTTTTTTTATCATTCTTTTTATTCAATTTTTCAATTCTTTTTTTTATAATGTTTTTTATCATTATTTTTTTTAAATTTTAACATTTTTTCTAAATTTCTTTTTATTGAGTTTAACATACTTTTTTTCTATTGAAATTCAGTTTTTTTGAACATTCAATTCAAAACGTTTAATTTTTTTTTTAATTTACATTTTTCTTCTTGTTGCTCAAGCGAACATTTTTTTTTTCTTTTTTATTTTTTGAATTTTTTGGTATTTTTTTTTATACTGAGCGTTTTTGTGGAGAGTAAAAAGAATGGCAGAGGGTAGCAAAAATTCTGGTACCATACCGAAATCTGCGAGCCTCTGCTCAACACAAAACGCTCAAACGAACGACATGGACAAGACTTACGAAGACATTACAAACATAATACGAAACATGAGCGTAACGAACAACACTAACCCCAACATACTACAACAAACTTATACAGAAATTAACGCGACAAGTACGGAGTCATTTGATGACTCACACCTACAAAACTATACCAACGAAAACAGAACATACCCTACACAAACGTTTACCAACGAACACGACAAATTACTACAAGAAACACAAGAACTTCTACGAGAACCAGACAGACTACTAAGACAACAACAAGACAGAGCCATGCATCATTCTGTAGCTGGAGAGGATAGAGGTGGAATGTCTCAAGGACCTTCCACATCCTTCTCTCTAGCTACAGAAGATTTTTACGACAGGATGCAACAAATTGCCTCTGTCACTGTCAGAGAGAGTCAAACCAAGACGCTTGGAATTCTGGCAGAGGGTTTAACCGACGTCATGAAGCTTGTCGACAAGAATATGCAAGCAGTTCATTCCAAGCTCAATACTTTGGAACTCTCTATGGCAAGTCACGGGGACAATACATTTAAACGAGACATCGGACAAGACACAACTTTTCAACAAGACAACTGTTACAATCCATACTCTCAACAAGACACAACCTTTCAACAAGATAACTTTTACAACCCACACTCTCAACAAGACATAAACAATACTTCAAGACAGAACATTAGAGTCAAGAACGACCCAAGACAAGACACAACATTTGAACGAAACACTACATTAAAACAACCACCTAGACAAAATACAACTTTTACACAAAACACTACGGTCGGTTCATACCAACAAAACTTTAACTCTACATACAGACAAGACAATATGTACGAACAAACTTACGGACAAAATCCGAAATACGACATACACAACAACAAACCGACCAGACGAACTTGCCACTCGGAGGTGGTTCAGCCGACTCAGCCTTTGCCACACCCGTCGAATCAGTCCTCTTTTGTGAACATCAATCGTAAGGTTGATGTTCATAAGTGGGGGATCAAATTCGATGGATCGTCGAAGGGTTTGTCGGTTGAAACTTTTCTCTTTCGAGTGGAAACTCTACAAAAGAAGAGCGGACTGAGTGATGAGCAGCTGTTCGCAGATTTCCATCACCTTGTCTCAGGTCCCGCAGAAAGATGGTTTTGGCAGTTTTTAGAGGAGAACCAGGGCGATTACATGTTGAACTACTTTGATTTAAAGACCGAACTCTTACGTCAGTTCAAGAATAGCAAGCGTGACCATGAAATTCTTAGGGCAATCATGGATAGGAAGCAGCAATCCCACGAGACATTCGACAAATTCTACGCGGATATACGAGGATTGACATTGCAAATGCAATCAAGGCCTTCGGAAGGCGATTTAGTTTCGATGGTGAGCGCTAATATTAAAGATAGGGTAGCTACTTTAATTTTTGGTTGTGCAATAGGGAATATTAGGGAATTAAGAGATGAGTGTAGAAGAGCTGAGGAATTTTTAAATGCAAAAGATATGAAAATGAAAAGGTTTGTTCATGAGGTGGAGCTAGATAGTGAAGCGATATCCCATAATAGAAATAGTTTTGATAGTGAGTTTGAGGGTGATTTAGGGGTTGAGGCAATAGGACAAAATAGACTAGAGAGAAGGACATATGACAAACGATACAAAACTTACACTGACCAGGGAAAGAGTACGGATCTTTCGGGAGAGACTCGGCAAGGTCCAGGTGTTTGCCCTTCAACGTTTCATACGTTGACATGTTTTTGTTGCGGACAGGGCAACATCTCTTTCCGGTGTGCGGCCTGTCAGGAAAACTGGAAGGTCGGCAGTGCATCCGGGAGGCAACCGCCGGCAACGAAGTCTGTCCCGGAGGATCAAAGACAAAACCAGGATCCGAACCTAAAACAGTAAAAATTTTAGTAAGAGAGAATAAGACTGATGAACCAAAGACTTACCAAGATCCTAGACCAATAAAAAATCTTCACCAGAGACAACTGGATTATCAAGAGGCCAGGAAAAGGATTTTTGGTGAGGAACTTGCCCCTAGAATTAAGAAAAGTAGGAATTATTTAAAAATATTAAGGCTAAGGGAGAAATTTGCAATATTAAGACGAAGAAAAAGTCAGATTGAATCTTCAATCCTGACGATTTCGGATGCTAATAGGCCGTATGTTAAAGTGCAATTGGGGGATGAAGAATTGTTAGGTTTGTTAGATAGTGGAGCGTCGGTTACATGTTTAGGGAATGGGGCAATAGATTTTATAAACAAGAAAAATATTAAGCTTTCAAAAATGAACAACCAAATTAGAACAGCAGATGGAAACCATCAGAAGATAGAGGGTAGTTTTAAGTCGATTGTATCGTGGGGTGGCAGGTCCTATGAATTAGAGATTTTTGTCGTCCCAAGTCTTCAACAACCTCTATATCTGGGTGTAGATTTTTGGAGTAGGTTTAAGATAGCTCCCAATATTGTCAGCGAGATTGCCGTACCTCCGTCATCGAAAGAACAGCCTGCTTTTCGCGACCTTTCTCTAGCGGAAGCACAACAGCTGGAGAGAATCAAGTTACTGTTTCCCTCCTTTGCTACACTTGGGCTGGGTAAGACAAGCCTAGAAGAGCATATAATTGAAGTGGATGACGAACAAATTCCCATTAAGCAAAGGCACTACCCAGTTTCGCCAGTCGTACAGAAGCTCTTGTACGAAGAACTAGACAGAATGTTGGCGCTGGGTGTAATAGAGGAGAGTAACAGTGCTTGGAGTTCTCCAGTAGTTTTAGTGAGAAAAGGTGGCAAAAGCAGACTGTGCCTAGATTCACGGAAGGTTAATGCTAGGACGAAGAAGTTTGCTTATCCTCTTCCTCATATTGAGGGGATAATAAGCCGACTTCAGGATACTAAATTTATCTCCAGTATCGACTTGAAGGATGCGTTTTGGCAGATCCCTCTGGAGGAGAAATCAAGAGAGAAGACAGCTTTTACATTCCCTGGTCGACCGTTATATCAATTCACGGTTATGCCGTTTGGGTTATGTAACGCTGCCCAGAGAATGTCTAAGCTTATGGACAAAGTCATTCCTGGTCGTCTTCGGCAGAATGTCTTTGTCTATCTCGATGACCTTTTGATTTGTTTTCCAGACTTCCAAACGCATATTCAAGTACTGGAGGAAGTTGCCGTATGGCGTCAAGCTGGCTTGACGATAAACGTCGAAAAAAGTAAATTTTGTTTCAAGGAAATCAAGTATTTAGGTTACGTTGTTGGAGACGGCTGCATACGGATTGAAAAGGTTAAAGTATCGGCGGTCGAAGAGTTTCCAGTGCCCAAGACACCGAAACAACTCCGAAGGTTCCTTGGCATGACGGGGTGGTATAGGCGATTTATGCCAAACTATGCCACTATTGCTGCCCCTATGACCGATTGCTTGAAGAAAGGACAGACATTTGAAATGACTGACGAAGCACTGACGGCATTTCAACTACTCAAAAAGAGTTTAGTTACAGCTCCCATACTGACAAATCCAGACTTTTCTAAACATTTTTATATCCAATGTGACGCTTCAACTTCAGGTGTAGGGAGTGTGATCTTTCAGATGGACGAAGAGAAAAATGAACGACCCATAGCATTCATGTCTCAGAAGCTGAATTCCGCTCAGCGGAATTACACAGTGACTGAACTTGAGTGCTATGCAGCCGTTTTATCGGTAAAGAAGTTCAGGGCTTATGTGGAGGGTTTACCCTTTACTATCATTACCGATCACGCAAGTCTAAAGTGGCTTATGACTCAAAAAGAACTTGGAGGACGTTTAGCCCGTTGGAGTTTTAAGCTCCAAGGTTTTGACTTTGTGATCGAGCATAGAAAGGGTGTCCAAAATGTAGTCCCTGATACTCTCTCAAGAATACATATGGAAGAGATCACAACCGAAGATTTAACACCAGAAGTTGACTTTAACTCACCATATTTCTCTTCTGAGGAATATGTCGAGCTAAAGAAAATAATAGAACGCGACCAAGACAGACTTCCTGATATTTGTATATCAGACGGATTTGTTTATAAACGAACAGAGATAAGAACAAGCGACGCAATACAAGACGACCGAGCATGGAAGCTATGGGTTCCTAAAGAGTTGTGTGAAGGGCTGTTGATAGCAGCACAAGATGCACCTGCGTCGGGACAAAAATATTTTTGGCTGGGGATGGCCACCGATGTTCAGAAGTGGGTACGATCGTGTGACACCTGCAAGAGTAGTAAGTCTGTCAACATAACGACTCGGCCCCCGATGGGACAACAGACAATTACTGAACGACCATTCCAACGCCTATACATTGATTTCCTTGGACCCTATCCAAGAACTAGAAACGGAAACACCCACATTTTTATAGTGTTAGATCATTTCTCCAAATATGTATTTTTAAAAGCAATACGTAAGGCAACATCATCTGAGGTAGTAAAATTTCTAGAAGAGAATGTGTTTCATGTGTTTGGTGTGCCGGAATTTGTTCACTCTGATAACGGAAAACAATTCGTTTCAGATTTGTTTTCCTGTTTCTTAAATCGCTTTGGCGTTAACCATGTCCGCACTGCGTTTTACTCTCCCGAAGCGAATGCTTCAGAGAGGGTTAATCAGTCAGTGCTATCTAAAATTCGATCCTACCTCGGTTGTGATCAAAAGCACTGGGATCAACATGTTAGCAACGTTGCATTTTCATTGCGAAGTGTTGTGCACGATGCTATAACTGTTGAGCCTTATTATGCAGTATTTGGATCTCACATGATACAACATGCGAAAACTTATGAGTTGCTGCGAAAGCTAGAACTTATGAAAGAGTCCAAAGTCGAAATTCTCACCAAAGAAGATCGACTTGAACTCATACGTACGAAGATTTTTAATAATCTAAAACTTGCACACGAAAAAAGTAAAAAGATATACAACACGAGAAGTAGGGAGGTGCAATACAAAACAGGACAGGTAGTTTTCCGCAGAAACTTTAAACAAAACTTTAAAAGTTCCTAAAATCAATAATTTTGAAACCGGTTGGGAATTCCCTCTACGTGGTAGGTAACCTCAATGGTGAAAAGGTGGGAACTTTTCATGCAAAAGACCTCCATGTTTAAAATTCAGTTTGTCAAATATGACGCACTCAGATGGTGTTGCTTTCGACAAACTGTGATATTATGTTAGTGTATTAAATGTTAGTATAGTTAGTGTATACTAGGTATTTGTAATCACAGTTTGTGTATTTATATTAAAGTTATATATTATTATTATATTATTTATCTTATTTGATCTGTGATATTTTTATCTTTAGTTTAAGTATAGTTTATCTATTTACATTTATTTATCTGTGATATTACCTTTAGTTTAAGCATATAGTATATTTATTTATTTATCTTTATCTGTGATATTTTTGAGAAGTCAAAAGTACCTGATTTAGTTTAAGTAGAGTTAGTTATTTACATTCAACTATCTGTGATATTTTCTTTTAGTTTATAGTACCTGATTAGTTTAAGTATAGTTTAATTATTTATCTTCTTTTATCTGTGTTATTTATCTTTAGTTTAAGAATAGTTTATTTATTTACTTTTTATATCTGTGATATATTTTACTTAGTTAAATATAGGTAATTTATTTATTTCCTCTATTTTTTTATTTAGTTTAAACATAGCTTATTTATTTATTTATCTCTATTAATTGTTTTCAGTGTACCCGCTTATTTATGTATAATTATGTATGTTTGAATGTATCTATCTATTTTCATAATGTTCCTCACATCCTAGCATCTAGTATAGTTTTCAATAACAACTAAATTGCAAAGCCCGACTAGAATGAAAATGAGCACGAGTGTATCTCAGGTAGTGGGCTTAGCCACACGATACCGAGACGGAAAAAAATTAAGAGAAATCTGTGTCCACGCTTGCATAACCTTTTTCTTACGTTTTAAGTGACCTCGCGACCACTCAGCCACTTTAAACGAGCCTGTTACGGCGCCTGTAAGGTGGGTCTTGCCTGGGGTACAAACGCTCCCTCATCCTCCATCAAAAATATATTCCATCATACTTCATACCTACTATGGGGTGGAGAGCTCATCGTCCTTAACACCCATGATGTTGGCTTCATCCTTCATGTAATAGGTAGTCCAATCTAAAATTAAAAGAAGAAAATTATGGTTAACATTAGTTTATGAAAAGGGAGAAGCCAAAGATAGGTTTGGTGGGCTGAAGCGTTGCTCTTCAAAATTCCATGTGCCCTTGCAAATGAAATTTTGAGAAGCAATATGCTAGTTACCTATTCAATAAAATTACAAAAAAAATTATTTTCAGATGTCATCTATCAAACGATGAACATCTGAGAATATGGTTTTGACCATTTTAAATGATTTTTATTAGAAATATTCAATAAATACTCACCAGTATATTCCACCGCACACAATTTGCCAACTTTGTTTTTGATTGCACTTGACAGTTCAATTGCTAATTTGCTAATTTTTTTTATGTCATGTAGCCGGCCTGTTTATACGCATGCTTAATTCGTTTTATCTAGTTTTGTCTCTTTCATTCAAAACAAGATTTAAGACATGCGCAAAGAATTTTCGCTCAGTTTTTGTTCATGAATGAAATGAACGCATACAGTGAACATTTCATTCATGATCAAAACTGAACTGTTATGTTACGTCGATACGTTGTGTTTGCGATATGCTTGTGGAGGTGTGAATTTTTGTTAGTTTTATTTGTAAATGTATTGATGTTATTGTAAGTAAGTTAAGTATAAGACTAATATGGATAATAGAGTTCTATGAAATAGTATAGGTATATTTATGAGGATGTGTGGGTAATCAAATTAATGATAAGGATAGGAGATTATTATCTTTGTAAAGAAGGAAAATTTGTTTGTCCCACTCAGATATAGAAGTAACTATTTACTTATATGCAAAGAAGATTGGGGATGACCTTTTTGAGATTTCATGGTCATTGTTAAATAGCAATACAAGAAGTGTATTTCAAACAAAACCGCCGGTAGACAATTTAAATAATTGATTCAATTACTGTACGGAAAATACCTTATCTAAACTTTTTGTTTGCGTTTTTAGTGTACACTAACGCATTTACTAGTGGTTTTAATATCAATAAGGTATAAAAGAACCAAAAGGAAACGAAAGTGAAAAGTTTCAATATATATATAAATATATTTCTAGTGACTTCTGGAAAGTTAATCCCCAAGTGGAAATTAAAAAAATAAATAAATAAAGGAAATCAAGCAGAGGTATTAAAAGTCGTTAGAAGAATTATTCGTGTTATATTTAAAAGTACTACTTATCACAGGTTCAGGATCGAATCTCATCAGGAATCAGATTAGCCAAGGGCTTCTAAAGGGACCTGAGCCTCTGCCATTTTTTTTTTGTTTGAATCCACTATACCAGTGAAGAAATCTTCGAACTGAAGACTCCTTTGTTCACTTTGAACAAAGAATTTTTGTCTGGACAAGATTTGGAGTCCAAAAATACTGTAGTTGGCAAAAGATAATATTAATATACTTTGTCTATATAAAATAATTATCTGGCAGAAAACTACAAACTGGGATTTTTGGAAAAGAGGAACTTCGCTGGGAGGAGAGAAGAAAACAAACCAGAAGTGAAGTGTTTTTTTTTTTTTTGTGATAAAGAAAAGAAACCAAAAAGGACTAAAGTCCTAAAGAAACTTAAAACCTTTTTATCTTTGGATGTGAAATTAAGTTCTCCAAGTTTTCTTTTGTTTTTAACGTAGCTGGTTTTTTTTAATAGTTGTAAGTGTATCTGAGCTCATTAATTTCTGTCTCAATTAGAACAATAATAGTGTTACAGTGCTTCCACAAAGAACGAAAGCACCAGTTCATCGACGTGCTGCCGGCAGAACGACGAGGGACCTGAAAGCTGTAAGTAAGTTTGATTGTTTTTATATGATTATTGAAAAAAAAAGGTCAGAAAATTGAATTATTGAGGCCAGAACAAACACTTTTTTTATTTATTTTTGCTTTAGTCTTAAGTGATATATTTATTTATTTTCTATTGAATTTCCTAATTTTCAATTGATTTTTATTTTTGAAATCACTGAGTTGGAGAGCTCAATTTTTTATGAAAGTTCATAAAATAAAATTTTATAAAGTTGGATGAAAACGTTTTGGTTATGAATTGCTAAATCCTTTTCAGCTAAGGGTGTGTGGAGGCGGACAAAGCCGTCCCTATGCAGAATTTCCGGTAGTATGACTTGACATACTAACTTTACGTAACAAACAGTCTGCGACTGGTTGGTCATTTTAGGGGTTATTTCCGAACATCGGCCATGGAAATAACGTTCAGGAAGTATCTTTCAGATACTTGGGTGGGTTGGCCAGGCCTTCGTCAATACCATCAGACGAGCGCTTGGAATTTGGTTGTATGGTACCTGGAGGGGGATAAAAAAGTAAAGTGCTTTAGTTTTAGGGTTTAGACTAAGGTAAATTTAAGTTGTATATAAGTTAAGTTCGTACAAACGAACTTTAACTTTGGTGGAGGTGGTTTTATTTCATTTTTATTATTATTTTCGGTGACGGGATTTCATTTTATTATGATTTTTGGTGATGGGAAATTTCATTTTTTTTTTATTATTTTGAATTTTAGGTAGGTTTAGTTAGGTTAGTTTAATCTTAAAAAGCACTATACTTACATGTTCCTTCAGGTAGCGTCAAAGTCCTTCGATTTGTGATAATGTTTCAAACCTTTTAACGTAGATTAATTCCTTTCCAAACTCCTCTTCCTTTCCTGTAACTTTCTTCTTTTTCTGGCACGATAATTTTGATTGTCGAGCAGGAGGGATAAGTGGAAGCGGCAAAGAACCACCCCCATTTCCGTCGAGCATAACCGTGCAACGACAAGCGTGCCGCCGCCCTTCTACTTTCCCAAAGTAAGTCCTCCGTGGAAGCCTGACTCGCAACAAAATCAAGAGATTGAGATCGGAAATGAATTCATTGTACCATATTGCCCGCTGCTATCACGAATTTTCGAAATGCATGCGAACGTTGAGAGTTGTCATTCGGCCAAATCAGTCAAATATTTGTGCAAGTACGTCACAAAAGGCAGCGACATGGCTGTGTTTGGTATTGCGTCGAAAAATGCGAATGACGAAATTAGCAACTTCCAAATGGGCAGATACGTCAGTACTAATGAAGCACTGTGGCGATTATTTTCATTTCATATTCATGAAAGATATCCCACAGTTGTACATTTAGCAGTGCATTTGGAAAAAGGACAAAGAGTTTACTTCACTGAGGCTAATGCGGCACAACGAGCTGAGGGACCATCATCGACAACATTGACTAGCTTCTTTGCAATGTGTGAAGCAGATCCATTCGCCGCGACGCTGATGCGCGTTTAAATGCGCAAATATTACACTTGGAATCAATCAACAAAGAAATTCGAACGTCACAATTAAGAAACCTAAGTTCCAGATTGGCCACAGGTGCTTTCCACTGATGCGCTAGGTCGCATGTATACTGTTCATCCTAGAAATGATGAATGTTTTTATTTGCGACTGCTGTTGGTAAATGTACGTGGACCAAAATCATTTGCGCATTTGAAAACTGTGAATGGCCACCAATACCAAACATATCGAGAAACATGTCAACTATTGGGTTTGCTGGAGAACGATTCTCATTGGGATTTAACACTTGCGGATTCAGTTGTTTCATCAAATGCGTACCAAATACGAACGCTGTTCGCAATTATCATCACCATATATTTCCCTTCACAACCAATTCAGCTATTTAACAAATACAAAGACAACATATGTGAAGATATCTTGCATCGCTTGCGCATTCGAACGAATAATCCCGACATGCAAATAACCGATGAAATCTACAATGAAGGATTGATTCTGATTGAGGATCAATGCTTGACTATTGCAAACAAGCTACTGATTGAAGTAGGAATGATTGCGCCAAATCGATCGATGCACGATGCATTCAACCAAGAATTAAATCGAGAACTGCAATACAATGTTGATACATTGCAGGAATTCGTTCGAAATAATGTGCCGTTGCTGAATGAACAACAAAAACAAGTATACGAAACATTAATGCAAGCAGTGGACAATAATATTGGTGGTCTATTCTTCCTGGACGCACCTGGAGGAACGGGGAAAACATTTGTCATTTCATTGATTTAGCCACTATTCGATCAAGATGTGACATAGCTTTGGCGTTAGCATCATCTGGAATTGCGGCGACTCTTCTGGATGGCGGTCGTACTGCACATTCTGCGCTTAAGTTGCCATTCAATTTAAGCACAATTGATATTCCAACATGCAATATTTCCCGATCCAGTGCAATGGGAAAATTGTTGATGCAATGCAAGCTCATTGTTTGGGATGAGTGCACAATGGCACATAAGAAATCACTTGAAGCACTTAACTCCACACTGAAGGATCTTCGGCAAAATAACAACAACTTTGGCATATTGATGATATTGTTGGCAGGCGATTTCAGGCAGACGTTGCCATTAATACGCCGTGGAACGCCTGCAGGTGAATTGAATGCTTGCCTGAAGGCATCACCTTTGTGGAATAACGTAAGAACATTATCGCTAACCACTAATATGAGAGTTCAACTTCAAAATGATCAAAGTGCTGCACAATTTTCCAAACAATTGTTAGCTGTTGGAAATGGAAAAGTCCCAGTTGATGCGACATCTGGATTAATTACTCTTACCAACGACTTTTGCCGATTTGTAGACTCTCAATTAGCTCTTATTGAAAATATTTTCCCAAACATTAGTGAGAATTATCAGAATTATGCTTGGTTAAGTCAACGAATTTCACCACTCAATCAAAAATCGATGGCGATTTGGTGACATACAAATCCGTTGATTCCATAACTAATCCCGATGATATAGTAAATTATCCAACGGAGTTTTTGAACTCTCTGGAGTTACCAGGATTACCACCACATAAGTTGCAACTCAAAGTTGGTTCAGTTATTATGATATTGCGTAATTTGAATCCACCGCGACTTTGCAACGGTACTCGACTTGCGGTGAAAAGATTTACGCCGAATTAAATTGAGGCAACCATTATGAACGGAAAGTACGCAGGTGAAAATGTATGTATTCCGCGAATACCAATGATTCCGACTGATCTTCCGTTTGACTTCAAACGATTGCAATTTCCGGTTCACAATTAACAAGTCGCAAGGCCAATCGCTTAGTGTTTGCGGGATAAATTTAGAAAATCATTGTTTTTCACATGGGCAGCTATACGTTGCGTGTTCACGAGTTAGGAAACCATCCGCTTTGGTTGTGTTAACGCCAGACCAAAAAACAAAAAATGTGGTTAACCAAAGAGTACTTCAATGAAACGGATAATTTGCGGACACGTATAACGCTTCGATTCAGTATTTACTTTGGATTCACTTTCATTTTTTACTTAGAGAAGTTCAACTAAATTACACTTCATTTTTGTAATTTTTGTTGCCAAGGTATTCAAAAATAACCGAACCTACTTCTTAACAAAAACAAGAAAATCTAGCCTTTACGAGATGGCACAAGTGATCATTTAGCCAATTTTTTCGTGTTTTTGTGAAGAAGTAGGTTCGGTTATTTTTGAATACCTTGGCAACAAAAAGTCGTAGAGCCATACAGTTTTCAGTGTTGGATTAAAGATTAATGGGAACGTTGAATTCTGAGAACAAAAATTATACTTAATTACATAAAATTTTGAAAAAAAATTAGATTTAAAACTATTTTTTCAAATTTTTTTTCAAAATTTTGAGTTGGAAAATTTATGTTTTTTAAACTATTCTTTAAAACAATTTAATTTAAAAACGAAATGAAAAAAAAAAGTTTTTGGCTTTCTAAAAAGGTATAACACGGTGTTGTAAGCGAACCCGTTGATTTTTAATATTTTTTTTTACAAAATATGTCAATTTTTCAGAAAATTGCCCCTCCTGTCTAAACGGGGGGGAATAGACCCCCCTCCCATACGATTTTTTTCTTGTCTCAACTCAACCTACACGCTCTAGCTTTTTGGCACAACGCTCGTGAATCACCCTGTATAAGTGAAGAGATAAATAATTTCCAAAATATGCACATTGCATATTTCGCTTCATAATTCCTAAGAAAAAGATTTCTTTAAAAAAGTGTTTCTTTAGAAAGCTTTTTGAAGTTAAATTTTTTTAGAATACCTTTGTACATACTTTTTGAAGTTAAATTTTTTTTGAATACCTACATATACATATGTATTTACATCATTTAAATGAAATCTGTAGCGTTCAAAAATATAACATACTAAACAATAAAACAAAATCGTATTACAGAAACACATACATATCTTGTTTGTGTATGTAACGATATTTTGTACTTCAAAACAAAAAACAAATCAATTCAATTTATTTATTGAGACTTTTTTTTTTAACATTTGATTACATTATATACATATATACATATTTACACCATTTTTATTGCAGACTTAGACTTGGTCTTGCTTTTACAAAATAAGTTAAAAATAAGCTAAGAAAACTTAAAACAGAAAGAAATAACCTCTAGTAGGAACCATAAAAATTAAAGTGCTGCTCAAATGCACTTAATCAATTTTACATGACGTGACTTAAAACTAGATAAAAAGAGAGGGATAACAAGAGAACCCATGACAGTCACAAAAGCAGCTGTCATAAGTTCTTTACAAAAGTAAACATAGGTAATAAGAATTCAAGAGATCTAAAAATTAAAGTATTTAATGAAAATATTGAAAGGAAGTAAATTAATATAAAAGCTTGAATATTAAAATTGGTTTCAATTAAGCATGAGGTATAATGACATTCAGAACTTAAAAATAAAGGAATGGACTAACAATATTTGAATTTATTTAGCTTGAAGATTTGCTACCGCTTGCTGGAGATCAATGAATTGAGATGAATAAAGACATCAACCCCTGTAAATACGGGGGTCTCCCCCTCTGTAGAAGTCAGAAAGGAACTCATTGGCTGGAAGATGGAACAGATTGTCAGATGAAGGGTTAAAAATACTTATCGGAGACATATAGTATCTATCAAATAAATTGTAGTTGATGTTTTCAGTGAATATGTTTTGTATTAGCCGGTTGTCGTGAAAGCAGTAAGAGTTAATTCTTTTTTTTGCTAGCTCGTACAGGTAAGAAAGCAAAGGAGTTATATTTGAGTTTTCGTAAATGTATTTATTTTGAAACCATTTGCCATTAGGTCTCCTGAATTTCGACAAGCACTTCCTTAAAATGGATCTTTCAAATTTTTGGAGTTCTTCCGCTACTGAAGGAGAAATTTGGAACCATGAAATGTATCCGTACGCAAGAATTGGTCTTATCAGGGTTGTATATATGAGCAACTTTGTAGAAGAATCTACCGCTGCGGAGTTGAGTAGGATCTTGAGCTTAGCCGCCGCTGCTCTGCTTTTGTTCAAAGAGATTCTTGCATGGGGATTCATTTTTAACCTTTCATGTAGGGTGATACCTAGGTATTTGATTTGATTTTTTAGAGGAATGCTGGTTCCGTCTATTTGTAGAGTAATAAGTTTACTTTCTCTGACTGCTAGATGATGGCCTTTCGAAGAAGCGTTTCTAAAACAGATTATTTCACATTGCTGTAAGTTTAAAACTATACCCCATTTCTTATAGAAGTTTATTGCTTGGACAAGATGCTCCTTAACCAAGTTAAGTGCTATGTGGGGTCTTTCATGTGGTGCAAGAATAAGTGTATCGTCTGCGTATTGTCATCCTCGGGAAACGCCATGGGAGAGAGGAAAGTCGTGATTGTAAATGTTATAGAGGAACGGACCCAGAAAAGATCCCTGGGGGACACCGGCCTGGACAAGAATGGAATCAGAAAAGTTAGAACCTATTTTAACCTTCAATGATCTGTTAGAGAGAAAGCTTTTTATCATTTTAATGGAACTCACAGGAAAGTTCAGAGAAATCAGTTTGAAGAGCAGACCATCGTGCCACACTGAATCGAATGCTTTTTTGAGATCGAGGGAGCAAGCCACCGTGCAGTAAAACAAAAAACAATACACTAATATAATCAAATTCTTACTGATAAATATTTCAAATAATTGACACTTTTACACTCCTTATTATTTTTTTTTTTATTTTTGCACGCAAGGTAGGTTGTCGTAATTTTTTGTTACACCTTCCCTGATTCCCAATAAATATTTCAAGATAAAAATTTCCAAAATTGGTCCAGCCATTCTCTTCTTCCTTAGAAGATGCTACCAAAAGATTTATTACCATATTAACAAAATGCACTAAAATTGCTTTCGTGGTACATAGATGTACTGAATTTTGACCAAACTTCACGAAAACCCTTGTAGTCATCATTAGAATATCCTACGAAAAGATTAATTACTAATTTAACAAAATGCACTACAAATGCGCTAAAAATGCATTTGTGTCAAACCGCTTTATAAATTGAGAAATAAACTATCCTATCTTTTAAGTTGGATAAAACTGCACACAGTTTTCAAAATTTAATTAAAATCTGTTCATTAGTTTAGGAATTAGGAGTTCATTGCGGACAAACAACGTGACACTCGATTTATATTCCTACTAATATAATATTATAAATGTGAAAGTTACGATGTTTGTATGTTTGGATGTTTGGATGTTTGTTGCTAACTAACGCCAGAACGGCTAAACGGATCTGGATAAAATTTGGCACAGAGATGGCTTATAGTCTAAAATAGCATATAAGCTGTTTTTATCCCGGTAAAATTTGGGACTTATGTCCCTGGGACTTATGTCCCTGCGCCAGCATAAACATGCTCGAAACGTGGCACGTAAACTAAATTCAACTGTGTTTTGACCTATAGGCTATAGCCCACTAATCTTTTCTAAATTGAACGTTATTTTATTTAATCCACCTTAATGGTTAATGCTGCTTTGAAAATTTAAATGTAAACTTATTTCCTCTATCTACATACATGTCGAGCCCACTAGAAGACCTTAATAAATTAAAAAGTCAGTCAGACGCAATAACCGAAATTGTAAACCAATTCAAATTAGATCTGGAATCTCGTGGTAAGCCACCTTCAGAAGACCTTTATTTAGCGGAAAAAAAATAGCTACCACACTTTCACTGACAATCGGTCCACTTAAATACCTATCTGGGTTACCAGAATTCACAGGAGAATATCAAGATCTCCAAAATTTCGTATATCTTATTGATAAGATCCACCCACTTCTGGTTAAATACGATGTAGGTACTCAGTCAGAGTATGTTTTCCGACAAAAATAGAGAGGACCATGATAAATATTTGAGAATGGTTCTGATAAGAGCGTTTGAAGTTGGACTTAGGTTTAATAAATCGAAGTCACAATTTTGTGTCACTGAAATTAAGTTTCTTGGGCATATTTTCAATGAACATGGGGTTCGCCCTGACGACAGTAAAATAGAAGCCATATGTAAAATGCCACGTCCTAATAATGTCAAAGAAGTTCAACGATTCTTGGGAATGGTGAATTACTTAGCATCTTTTATCAAAGGGCTTTCAGTAGAGACATGCAATTTGCGACAACTTCTAAAAAAAGATATTGAATGGCACTGGTCTAGCAATCACCAAGAGGAATTTGACCGATTAAAACAGTTGATCTCAAAAGCCCCTGTCTTAGCTTATTTTGATAGCAACTTACCTATAAAACTTTCAGTTGATGCATCTAAAGCGGCTGTTGGGGCAGTTATACAACATAACAATCATCCAATTGCTTATGCTTCAGCAAGTTTGACCGCTAGTCAGCAAAACTATGCACAAATTGAGAAAGAGTTGTTTGCTATTCTCTTTGGCTGCACTCGTTTTCATAAATTTGTTTATGAAAAAGAAATATTAGTCGAAACAGATCATAAACCTTTGATTCCCATTTTTGAAAAACCTCTATATAAAGTGCCATCCCGTTTACAAAGATTTATGCTGAGCCTACAAACTTATAGTTTGAAGATAATTTTTAAACCAGGTAAAGAGATGTTCGTAGCGGATACACTATCAAGGGCGGCACTTCCAGATAAAACACTTACCGATTTTGATGACCAAATTGATCTTCATTGTAACTTAATTATTTCAAGTTTACCGGTCAGCGAATCGAAGTTAGACCAAATACGTTCAGAAACTAATAATGATTCCGTTCTGATTAAAGTCAAGGAATACAACCGAAATGGTTGGCCCCAAGGAAAACAAAAAATTGATAAATTAGTTATGCCGTATTTTAAAGTTAGAAATGAAATTCATGTAATTGATGAAATTGTTTTCATGTCAAATAGAGTGGTAATTCCCAGTAAATTGCGTAAGCAGGTATTAGGTTTGATCCACGAAGGTCATTTGGGCTCAGCGAAGTGCATTAATTTAGCAAGGTCTTTAGTTTACTGGCCAAATATAAACTCTGATATAAAAAATATCGTGGATAATTGCGAAATATGTATTCGGTATACAAAATCTAACGTCAAGGAACCATTGTTACCTCATCATATCGTCGAAGTGCCATGGTACAAAATCGGCATGGATTTTTTTGATTTTATAGGAAAAAAATATTTGATTTTAATTGATTATTTTTCTAAATATATTGAAATTGCGCTACTAAATCAGGGATCATCTGCAGGTAAAGTAATTTTTGAACTTAAATCTTTATTTTCACGACATGGCATTCCAAAAATTATAGTCAGTGATAACGGACCACCATTCTCATCAGGGGAATTTGAGCAGTTTTGTAAAAATTGGGATATTGAACATTCCAGTTCAAGTAGTCCGTATTTATCAAGGTCCAATGGAATGGTGGAAAGAGCTGTGCAGACGATAAAAAAGTTATTGAAAAAATGTCTGGCAGATAATTCTGACCCGTTTGTTGCCTTGCTTCATTATCGTACCACTCCTAATGAAAGCTCCTATTCACCAGCTGAGCTTCTAATGTCCAGAAAGCTTCGTACGAAAGTACCAACACATATTGAAAATCTCAAATTTACTACTGTAGATCCTATAAAAGTTAAAAATAATATTGAAACTAGCCAATCGAAAATGAGTTCGCAATACAACAAATCAGCTAAAGAATTAAAAGATTTAAGTGAGGGTCAAAATATTTACTACCAAAAGACTCCAAAATCCATTTGGTATCCTGGTTCTATTGTACAAAAATGTTCTGAGCCAAGATCATATTTGATAAAGGGTGAAAATGACGATATTTATCGCCGTAATCGACAACACATTATTCCTTCACCAAAAAAGTCTTTGGATCTGGGCACAGACTCAAATATACCAACTGAAATAAAAAATAATGAAAATTCTTCTGAAGCATCTTTAAGTTCCGGATGTAATGAAAATGGAAGTAAAGTAACGCGTTTTGGAAGGGAAATAAAAGCTCCTAAAAGATGGAATTATGATGATTAAATTAAGTTGAGGATGAAAATGGCATATATTTGTTAATAGCATTATATATATATGTATATATGAATTCTACATATGAATTGAAACTGATTATTTTAAATTTTCTTAAGTTGCTAATTTATCATTTTGGATAATATGAATAAAGAAAGGAATATGTTGTTGAAAAATGACTCAATTAAATTTATTTAATATAAGTTAGTTTGTAAGCTTAGATATGTAAGTTTAGATATGTAAGTTTAGTTGTAAGCTTAAGCGACATCTTGAATTTTGTATGAGAAATAACAACCTTTGAATTAAATAATGAAATTGAATTAAAAAAGAAAAGGAGATGTTAGACTATGTATATAACTATATATTACAATAAATAAAGTCTTCAGTCTTGCACTGGCATCCAACCTATCAACAGTCTATCACCTACACAAACAATAAAATCCAAAATAAAAAGCAGGGCTATTTATTTTCATTTCGTTAAATACTAACGGTACATACATTTTTTTTAATTATAAAAAAAAAAAAAAAAAAAAAAAAAAAAAAAAAAAAAAAAAAAACAACTTATATCTAATGTACATATATTACGGAT
The DNA here is from genome assembly GCA_916050605.2 of Platycheirus albimanus. NCBI lineage: Eukaryota > Metazoa > Arthropoda > Insecta > Diptera > Syrphidae > Platycheirus > Platycheirus albimanus. Next base: position 95,221,856 of record OU696696.1, on the reverse strand, counting down.
TATTTTGAATAAAAAATATTGTTCTTAAGTTGAGTGATTTTACATTGTCATTGCTGGAATTAATTAAATTTGAATTTTTATTGTAAATATTAATTAAGAGATTTAAAGGACAATATTAGCACCGTAGTTTGATCTACTATAAATGTTGGCAATTGGCAACTGCCTTCTCAAATTATACTGACTAGCTATGAAATTTAATCTACAAAGTATCAATGGAGTTGAAATGGATCCATTGATTATCCCAACAATAAAACAAAATTGTAGATATGCTCTGTGACTCGTTAGAGATGGAAGATTTATTAGTTGAATACGTTGAGCGTAAGGTGGCAGGATAATTCTATTCGACCATGGTAGAAATCTTAAACAAAATCTCATAAATCTTCTTTGAACGGACTCCAATCTATTTATATGAACCGCATAATACGGCGCCCATACAACACAACCATACTCTAAGATGGATCTTACGAATGAGACATAAAGAGTTTTTAAAACATAGGGATCACGAAATTCTCGAGCAAATCTTTTAATAAAACCGAGAGTCATGTTAGCTTTTTACTTGCGATTATAGGTACTATAAGGCAAGTTATGGATTCGTGCAGAAAAAAAAATTTGAGATAACAATCACACATGACATTACGATGATGGAGAAGTCGAAAAAAGTGGGTCTGGAAATTCCGTCCGTCTGTCTGTCTGTCTGTCTGTCTGTATGTCTGTTCGCGCCTCTGGAGGCTGAACGGGTGGGCCGATTTGCTTCAAATTTGGTATTTAGGATTTATTTGGCCGTCCCTCGGAACTTATTTTTTATTTTTGCTCTAGGTCCAAAAATAACGACACCTGCCATACAAAAAAAAATTGATTTTCTCAAAAACGGCTCTAACGATTTTGATAAAACTTTCAGAATGCTATTTTTGCAAAAAAATCTATCTTTTGGTTTGAAATTTTTTTTTTTCAAAGTCTAATAACGGTACCTCTCATAGAACCAGTATTTTTAAATCAAATTTTCTCGTAAACTATACATTCGATTTCAATAAAATTTTGGCCACAGGAAGTCATTCATAATTTTATTAATATGACATTTAAAAATTTTCAAAAACTTTTTTTTTTTGATTTTTTATAATTTTTTCAAAAAAATTTTTGGTTTTCGAAATATGTTGAAAACGGGTACATTGATTTTTTTTTAAATTATTTTTCAAATGTAATCTACATATTGCCATATATTTGCATACTCGAATAAATTTTAAAATATTTTTTGAAAAAGTTTTTCAAAAATAACCTTTAAAAAAAAAAACTGGTGCAACGATTTTCAATATTTTTTTTTCCTAGATTGACGTATAGCTTTAAAATTTTATTGCATACTTAGTTTTTCCGAGAAAACTCTTAAACTAATTTAAAAAATAAAAGAATTTTCGAAATTATTTAATTTTTTTTAATATCCATATGTATATGCAGCCACTATACGCAATTTATTGAACATAAGAGCAAGTTCGTGCGACCCAGTCGTGCATTTTATTTAATAATATAGTCAAAATGGTCAATAAAAGTTAATTGTGAGTCCAACACAATCCCAAGGTCGGTAAAGCAAGACAGGTTACTAAGAGGTGACAAATCAATCGCATAATTATAGACAATCACATTTTTCTTGCGTGTAAAACACATTGTTTTACACTTGTCAATATTTAAAACTAAACCATTAATATTGCACCATTCCCAGAAACTTTGAAGGTCTTTTTGTAAGAGATCACAGTCGTCTACAGAGTTTATTGTACGAAAATTTTTTACATCATCGGCATATATAAGAGACATAGAATTTACTAGGACGGATGGAAGATCGTTAATAAATAGTACAAATAATAACGGGCCAAGATGGCTACCCTGACTTACACTGGAGTTAACAGTAAAACATTTAGAACGTTCGCTTTTAAAAACAACACTATATAACCTATCTTTTAGATATGAAGATATCCACAAAACAAATCTATCGTTAAGACCCAAATATTGCAGTTTCCTTAAAAGAATATGGTGGCTTAGCTTGTCAATTGCTTTGCTGAAGTCAGTTATAATAATAGAGTAAATTACAGAAATGATACAAATTGTAACACAAAAATGGAACAAACTCAAAGAAATCCACATTCACGAAATCAATATTTTGTCTCCAAGACCCCTAACGCAGGAAATTCAAATTCTGGAAATTTTAATAATCGTAGTGATAAATTTAAATACCCAAATAATAGATATTTTAATTATGGAAATCCCAATCCAAGTACTTTGTATCCCCGGAATCCAAATACAGTATACTCAAATCCTGGACATACTCTTTTTAATAATAATTATCAAAACAATAATCACAACCACATTCCTAATCCATGCAACAATAATCCTAATTTAACACTAAAGTCCATAATCCCTACCAGAATAGTCAAAAATCATCGAATATAAACAACCAAATTGAGCCAATGGATGTCAACCATCAGTGTGCCATCGATATCGGAAATTTTCCGGAACCAGCCCCAACAAACTATGCTACATAACGATTAAGGACAAAAAGTTCTAAATAGATACCGGTGCTTCGAACTCGATAGTTAACCCTCAAATATTTAAGAACTATTCTCTCGTTAAATTAGATAAGCCAATAGCCTTAAGATCACTTAACAAGGAGACTATAATAACAGAAAAGGTAGTAGTAGATTTTTCCCCAGAATTTGGTAACTCAACAGATAAATTAGAATTTTTTATTTATAACTTTGACGATTAATATGACGGGTTGATAGGAAATCATATATTACTAAAGTTTGATACAGAGATAAATTACAAAAACAAGCGGATTAAAATAAAGAATACCGAAATAAAATAAAATTTTAACCATATTAAAGACAATACATTATATCAAATAGATCCAGGGGAACATTACTATAGAATTCCAGTCGAACAGAAATAAGGAGAAACGTTAATGAATAAAATTAAATTAAACGAACATATAACGGCAGTGGCGTAACCATAGGGTGGCAGGGGTGACCCGAGAGGGCCCCGGCCTAAGAGGCTGCGACTGCGAGCTCAGAAATAATTTAGCATCTTTAACAAAATTTATTAAAATTATACATTTTAAAATAGATTCAATTAAGCACTTGTTTTTCACAATTTAAAATTTGTTTTTATTTGTTAAAAACTTATTAAGCCCACGCTTTTCGTCTTAGTAAGGACATCATCAGGGCACTAAATTTAATATGAAATAATAAGCTTAAAAACAACAACCTTTAAATTGTGGAAAAACAAGTGTTTTATCAAATCTTTTTTAAATAATGTCAAAGATTAATTTTCCCAAGTGCTTAATTAAATATAATCAATTAAAATGAGGCACACAATCATTAAGATTTCAACACAGTCAACATAATTTTAGAACGCATACATTGGTTGCTTCATTTTTTGTCGTTGTCGATTGATGGAACGGGCCAGCTAGTGACTCGTTTTGTTAACCAAGAAAGTTATTTTTTCTTAGCGCTGCCTCGTTTGGGCGAGCTAGCATCGCTCTCAATCTCAGTGTTAGAAGAAATTTTGATTTTTATTTTTATTTCCGAATTCGCGCGAATTTTTTTTTTCACACCCCAAATTGATTCTCTCTTGGCCAAATTTTTTTTCCGCCCGTTATGCTTTGCGCGAACAAAGATTTTTTTCTATTTTAAACATTAACATAAGCATAAAGTTGAAAATATATTCTTGCAAATTGACAATGTTTTCTAAAAGTTCAACTATAATTTCACAACAAGAAAATTTATCTATAAATTCCATTTAATTGTGTAAATAGCAAACTACATAAAACTTAGCAACGCATTTTTTTTCATACCCAAATTGAGGACCGTTTTCGCAAAACTCAACAAGCGCCAAAAATCGAAAAATGAGATATGGGCATCGAAATTTTCGTTATTTCAAGGCGCATCGACTTAGCTAAAAAAAAAATTGCAAAACTCAACTGGTTCTATAAAAAAAAACTTTGAAATCTATGAGGTTTTTTTTTATTTTGAAAAAAACTGTCGATTTTTGGGACTCAATATTTTCTAAGTTCAATACTTCATTATTGCTATTCTTCCGGTTTACTGTGACAAAGTTATTTTAAAGGGGAAATATATTTTTAAATATATTTTTTAATGTTTTGATACACACACAAAAACCCTTCTCCTGAAAAATTTACAAAATGGACTTGTTGAGTTTTGCGAAAACGGTCCTCAATTGGTTCTGTCTTGCGCCAAATTTGAGTTGTATGGCCTTTTGACGCTTTAAGAAAAGTGTCATTAGACCATATGGCTAAAAGTCGCAGAAAAATAAGGTCAAATGACACTTCGACAAAGCGACAGGTGGCCATATGTATTTTGAAATATGGCCATATGACTATGACACATGGCCAAATGTCACGGTACCGCCACAAAATAATATAAATTCTTAAATTTTTGTTTTTTTTTTTAAACTGGTCGAACGATTTAAAAAAAAAAATTTGTAAAATTCTAAACAGTTAACGAAATTAGATGTCTTACTTCATTTTTTCCAAAAAACGTTTTAACTAGTGATTTTCAATAATAGATCTTTTCTAGAAAACCATTACTGAAAGGTAAGTCTGGCGTGAAACCTGAAAGTAAATGGCTGAACATTACTACTTTATTTTTATTTGGAGGGCCCCATTTGAAGAATTCGCCAGGGGCCTCAGAATAAGAAGTAAAATAATAAATACAGATAATAAATCCCATATATTAAAATTGTTTAAACCTTTTAAAACAACAGAAATCGGCAAAATACATAACTTTAATAATGTCGAACCTTATGAAATCAATTAGAATCTTGATGATAAACTTATTCCACAAGTTAGAGTAGAACACCCCAATAAAGAAGAAGAGCAACAGCTTAAAAAACTTATACAACAATTTAAAGACATATTTAGTAGCTCAGAACTACTTACTTTTCCAATGAAATAAAACACAGCATAAGAACCACCGATAATACACCAATAAAGAGTAAAATTTATAGGTACCCCTACATTCATAAAGTCGAAATCCATAAACAAGTTCAAGAAATGTTGGAAAACAATATAATTCAACCAATGTCGTCCCTAAGAAACAAGATGCATGGGGGAAAACCCAATGGAGATTGGTTATCGACTATCGAAAACTAAATGAGAAAACGGTAGATGATCGCTATCCAATTCCTAATATTGACGAAATATTAGATAAATTGGGAATAAGCAATTACTTTCCACAATCGATTTAAGGAGCGGATTCCATCAGATAGAAATGGATGAAGCAGACGCACGGAAAACGGCATTCTCTGTTGATAACGGACATTACGAATTCAGTAGAATGCCGTTTGGGCTTAAAAACGCCCCAAGTACATTTCAAAGACTTATGGACATAGTGGGAACATAGAGGAACTAAATGTTTGGTCTATATGGACGACATTATTGTCTTCTCTAAAAAGACATTCCAAAAGATGTCGGTCATTGCTGAGTTTGAGTCAGCAGAAATAGTTGATGACATTTTCAAACGCACTTAAAATTTAGCGGGTACATCCTTCATCCTTCAGAGGGACCTTAATTCAACCAAACAGCAGCGTAAAAAAGCCATGCTGGTCCTAAGAAGGAGTATTCTATCAATAAGCAGTCGGCACAGAGTAAGCGTTTTGAACGATAGGATGAGAATAAACGACAGGTGGTTTGCATGGAACAAAAGCGACGAGCTAGTATGCGGAACTCATAAGGGGGAAGCTGTCCTTAAATCCCTGTACAACGAAGAGTTAAACTCTATTTCCTGTCGTTTCTCTGAGCTTCTACAGCAAGTCAACAAACAAAAAAACTAATTAAAATCTGTCGGCGTAAAAACAAAAATCAAATAAAAAATATTATTAACATAGATTTAAGAAAAAACATTAATACTGGAAATAATGAAGAATCAGTGATTAGAATATTAGCATATAATATACCTACATGGTCTAGAAAATAAAAGTCTTTTTACACACTTTTTTAAATACGTGGGAGAAATAAAGAATATTTAAAAAAAAAGTAAAGTTGAACAAAGCACCTGGGGAGGATAGGATTACCTATGGATTTTTCATAAATGCAACGAGTGACTTTCTGCAAGCTCTGGCTGTTGCCTTTAGTAGGATGATGAATGACTGCATTATAGGAGAAGCTTTCTGCAAAACAATTATTTTTCCCAAATTTAAAAAAGGTGATATAAATCAACCCAGTAACTACAGGGGCATTTCTTTTATGAACTGTGTTGCGAAGATTATGATGGGAATCCTCAACGAGAGACTGAACTTGTGGGTGGAACAAAATGAGATCTTGACAGAGTTTCAGGCGGGCTTTCGAAAAAAATATTCAACTGTAGATAACATTTATAATCTGGCATCAATTATTGTTCATCTGAAGCTAGCAGAAAAAAAGAAGGTATACGCTTTTTTTGTTGATTTGAAGGCTGCATTTGATAAAGTTTCGAGAAAGTTGCTTATCTATAAGCTGCATACCATGGGAGTTTCGACTAAATTTGTCAATCTGATAGAAGCAATATACGCCAATACTCACTGCTGGAACACAATGGAGCCGGAGCCGGATCCGCAATCGCATCCGTTTCGCATGTCAAAATATTGAATACCAACGAATTCAATTTTGTGAACACAACGAGACGGATCCGCAAACGCAGCCGCAAACGGCGACGGACGAGTTGACCAACGTTTAATAAATTCGTGCGTATTTTTGACATTCCATAAAAAAAAAAGAGCAACGTGCTAATAAAATCCTTTAAGAAATATTAGGTCAGGTAATTACAATTTCATAGAAATGACTATACATGATGCGATGTATGTTTTATCATCTTTTATATGCATATACACAGCTGGTCAAAAAAATAGGTGTGATCAAATTTTTTCGCACCACTGTTGTCTTTGATGCAAAATAACTGTTTTTGATCGCAGGCCTTACAAAAAGTTCTTGTTTTAAGAAAAAACGGTTATTCTGTTGACACTGATGCTGAGCTTACTGCATTTTGTGTGTGTTATGTTGAGCTGTTCTATTTTCTTTGTTGCATTATGATTTGGTGTTTTTAAGAAGTTGGTCATTAAAATAGGTGTTCTCCAAATAAACCCACAGTTTATATCTTTGTTATTTCAAAAAAATACTAAATTTCAAGTTAACCTCTTTTTAATAATTTTACTATCCATAAATGATAGTTGTTAATAAATAAAATAGACTTTTAGTATGGGTAGAAACGTCCATTGTTCGGCGGCGGAAGAAAGACGGGTAGTTTTACAGCTAAGAAATGAAGGTAAGACTTACAAATTTATAGCAGAAGCCCTAGGAAGATCCCAAAATTTTGTGACAAATGCACTCAAGGCCAGATTAGTACGCAAAAATCATGGGAGGCCGAAAAAAACATCAGTCACCACTGATCGCCGTGTCCTCTTTTTGGCTAAATCTAAACCTTTTGCTTCGTCAAGGACAATAGGAGCACAAATCAATAATGAAGTCAGTGCCCGCACAATCCGCAGAAGGCTTCAGAGCTTCAACCTACCAGGAAGAGTTGCCAGGAAAGTTCCTTTAGTAAGAGCAAATAATATTAGGTCCCGAAAAGAATTTGCCTTAAACCATAGAAGTTGGAACGGACCTGAAGGAGCAAAAAAATGGCGAAATATCCTCTGGAGTGACGAAACAAAAATTAAATTGTTCTCATCAGATTCAGGGCGTAATGTCAGGCGACCAAAAGGAAAGGACTACCACCCTCACTATACCCGGAAAACAATCAAACACGGGGGAGGAAATATAATGGTCTGGGGCTGTTTTTCCTGGTATGGTGTGGGTCCCATATTCCGCATTAATAACGTATTGACCAAATACGGTTATAGGGATATCTTGGAAGATGTTATGCTTCCATTTGCCGAAGAAAACATGCCTCTCCAATGGAAATTTCAGCAGGATAATGATCCGAAACATACGGCGCATCTTGTGAAGGATTGGTTTCGAGAGAAAGAAGTCTCAATCGTTTCGTGGCCAAGTCAATCCCCTGATCTCAACCCGATTGAGAACTTGTGGAATCAGCTTAAGCGGAAACTAGTAGGTCAATATTTTCCAAATGGGAACCAATTGTGGGCTGCTGTCCAGAGGGAATGGTATTCTATACCCCAAGAAACATGCCAAAAGCTTATTGAGTCAATGCTACGCCGACTTCAAAAAGTTTTGGATAACAATGGCGGATACTCGGGTTATTAGAGAAAGGTAAACTGAAATTTTGATAAAACACAACATAATTTACTTATAAACGATCATTATTGATGATTTAGGAAGCCGCACCTATTTTTTTGTCCAAGAACAAATGGATACACCGACGGTTTTCTTGTATACAATTTATAATAAATTGATTTAAAAGCCTAAAATGTTAAAATTATTTTAGTTATTAAATTATTTATTTCTTAAATATTGATTATCTAATAAAAACTAATGTCAAAATAATATTTAAATAAACAAAACACATTTTAAAATTGAGTTTATATGAAAAACAATAATTGCACCTATTTTTTTGACCAGCTGTGTATATGTATGTTTCTCAGTGGAAATTGTAAAAAAACGTGGAGTACGTACGACTCCATTGTGGGCACTTCTAATTAGGTACGTACGGCATGCGATACGGTTGCGGCTGCGGTTCCGGCTGCGTTTTTCTATTGTGTTCCAGCAGTCAATCTGCGGTCTGGACAGGAAAAGAGCTTTCCGAATACTTTGAGACACTCTTTGGAGTTAGGCAGGGATGTTTGCTCTCGCCATTGCTTTTCGCTTTGGATATAAATGATCTGCATGAAAGTCTAGGAGGAGGACTGTATATCGACTCACTCAGTATAAGATTGCTGCTGTATGCGGACGATATGGTTATTCTGGCGGATGATGTCAAGGTGTTACAACAGATGATAACGAGACTAGAAGTGTACTGCGAGAAATGGGGCCTAGAAGTTAACCTATCGAAATCAGAGATCATGGTACTTAGAAATGGTGGGAGGTTATCTTGCCAAGAAAATTGGAAATTGAATGGGGAAACCATACGTATTGTTTCTAATTACACATACCTAGGAGTCTTACTGTCACCGAAAATGTCGTTTTCAAAGCATGTAGAGAAAAGAAATAGTGCAGCGAAGAGCAGTATAAACTCGACGTGGCAAAGCTTTCTGTCAAAAAGAAACATAAACCTTAGTGCAAAATGGAAATTGTTGCAAGCTGTTTGTAGAGCCGTCCAGACTTACGGAGCTCAGGTTTGGGGTTTTGGAATGTTTGAAGAAGTGGATAAATTACAGCGCTATTTTCTGAAACGAATCTTAAAACTACCTTCATCTACTCCAAATTATGCACTATCACTGGAGACAGGAGCGCAAGACGGCCATTACTATACCCTTGAACTTCATCTTAGATATTTAGTGAAAACGATGTTCGAATACAGTGAAGGAAGACTACCACACCAACTAACTAAAATTCTTTTAAGGAAAAAACTGTTCTGGGTAAAAAATTAAACAATCTTGGGCGTAGCTTTGGCCTATGTTGGGATGAAAGAGACTTTGCTCATATTGGATTTATTCAAAAAAGCTCAGATCTACTGACACAGCTGAAATCGGAAGGCATAAGGGAAAATCAACGGAGGGCATCCAAGAGCAGTACAAGAATCTTCAAACATCTCGATCATTCAAGAGGACAACGTTACATCACCGATGATTTCGAACTCAGCAAAATTACCTGGATTTTTAAGGCAAGATGCGACCTAATTCTTCTGAATGGCAACAGATTTGTGCAAAACGAAACGTCTTTATGTACAGTGTGCAACTTAAGGGAAGAAGAGAACATCCAGCACTTCTAAGGTAGATGCCCAGGCTTAAGGGAATTCAGGTTGAATTGCTATGGGAGTGTTTCGTTAACAGAAGTTGAAATTATCAATATACTCAATGGTGAAAGCAGTACCGATTTTGAAAGGCTCACATGCTATATAACTCTAGCATTACCATATCGTAATGAACTTATTAGAGAATTTAACCAATAATAATTTTCTTAATCAGAAACAAAGTATAATACAATCTTGATTTAAGCTATTATTTGATATAATGTTAATGTTAGTGTGATATTCACACACTTAAAATTTATCTGGTTCGATTCAAAAGCATTTTTCGTTTTCTCAACTTTAACAAGAAATGCTGTCAAATAACTTGCTGCCAACTTGCTCTCCGGCTATTTAGGTACTTTTTTTAAAAGTAATAAGAAAAACATTTTTTTCATGCAATCAGCATTTTTATTTTATGTTAAGATGTGACACAGCCTTAAATTTCCAAGCAGTGAGCACGAACCAAAAACATTGCAATTCAACCACAAACGTGGTGAAATTGACTATTATTGCAGTATTGTCAACAACGAAAGTGATCAAAGAGACGCGCCGAATACTTAACGGGACTAATTTTCTTTGTCTGTGAAATGTGCTTGTGCTTTGTGCATTTTAGTTTTGAGTTCGGGAAAAACGAGAGCGAAAACAAAGTGTTCTAATAAAAGTAAAATTTAACGAAATAAAAATTGAAATTGAAATTGAAAACATAAAAAATAATAAAAGTGACAAGTGACAACATCTGGTAAGTATTAATTAAAACTTTAGTTAAGTATGTAATCGTAAAATTGAGCCCCTAATTAGAATTAACTAAAACCATGCAGCGGTTTTTTCCCGAAACTCTTGCAGAGATTGAATTTACATATATGTATGTATAAGGTTTCTACAGGGTGATTCACGAGCATTGTGCCAAAAAGCTAGAGTGTGTAGGTTGAGTTGAGACAAGAAAAAAATCGTATGGGAGGGGGGGTCTATTCCCCCCGTTTAGCCGGGAGGGGCAATTTTCTGAAAAATTGACTTATTTTGTTAAAAAAAGTAATAAAAATCACCGGCTTCGTTTACAACACTGTGTTATACCTTTTTGGAAAGCCAAACACTTCTTCTTTCATTTTGTTTCTAAATTAAATTGTTTTAACGAATAGTTTAAAAAATATAAATTTTCAAACTCAAAATTTTGAAAAAAAAAATGAAAAATAATTTTAAAACTAATTATTCATATAGTTTATACAGTCTATTTTATAATTCTTAGCGCCGTTATAGAAAAATTGGTTTTGTTGCGTTCGAAAAGGAATCTGTCAGTAGTCCGAGTTCAAGTTTTGTAAAACCTATTCAAGAAGAAGAAGAAAATGAATTATCAAATGGTATATTCATTTAAATTTCAGCAGACAACAATATTTGTTTTCATTTTATCTTCTTCCTTTTCTTCCAAGATCCAAGGAAATCAATATATAAATATATTTTTCCATTGCCTTCTTGAATAAAACAAAACGCTTTCAAAATGTTCCGTATGCCACCTCAAGTTGACCCTGCTGAAGAACAAAAGCGTGTCCGTGACAATGTTCGCACAAATTTTGTAATTTTCGGTGTCCTTTGTGCTGCCATTCGAGTAGCCCCATTTCTACTGGACAAGGTTCGGATGGCATAGCACGACATATTTACCATTCCTTTGATGAGTGGATTTAAATTTTTGGTTTCAAATGCACGAAAATGAAATATTATGTTTAAAAAAAAAAAGTTGGTGATGGGTCAATCAAATTTAATATGTTATTCAGTTTAAACCAGGGAAGACTAAGAACTCGGACCATTTTCATGTTTCCTTGACTTAAAGTGAATACACTTAAGATAAACCCATTGCTTATGCCGCTGGCCCTTAAAGAGTTGAAATAAAATGTCTTTTGATTCTTGAAATGGCTCCAAATTCATAAAGAACTTTGGGAAGAGATCAAACACAAATGGCAAAATAACTTTTAGAACGAGACAAATGGATATTGCGAATTCAAATTTTACTGATATTTTGAATATCTGGCCTCTGCTCAAGCATTCGGCTGGGGTAACTTTGGTAAATATTTAGATGCTTTTTACCCTCCGATGGTCGTTTTACTAAATTGTTCGTTTTCGTTCGTCGTGCTGTTTATTAAATGGCTCTATTATAAAAACTTGACTCCACAGTGCTCTTTGTTATCTTATTTTCCAACATTATTGATCAAAAGAGATAATACCATTTCGAAAAGTAAAATCACTCCCTAACATAATAACGCCAAATATTTTATCAGAGGTTGACGACATGTCTGAAATTTGTATGGCAAACATTAAACTTTAAAAAGTTTTTACATACTTTTACAAAATAAAATTTGTTAATATTTTAAAAGTAAAATAAAAGCTTTCGCAAATTGTTGCAATTGTGTAAAACTAATTAATTGTCTCATTAAATCATTGTGTACAATACACCAATATTTTTTGTATTGCTTTATAATTCTAGATCACTACTGATTTTGCAATTTTATATCCGGGAAAAGAAGATTTCCTTATCAAAAACTGGGACAGATTTAAAAACGCTATTCTTCCAATTTTCAACGAAAGAATGAAAGACAAGAATTGCCAAAACCTTCTATGCCAGTTAAACAAAAAAAACTTATTTAAAAGGTAATTAAGGATTTTCTTTTGAAAATATTTTTACTATACAGGGTGATTTGCATAAAGTGTGGCATAAGCTAGAGTATGCAGGTTGAACTTATACAAGAAAAAAAAGCGTATAGGAGGGCCTATTTATTTATTTTTTAAATAATTTTTTTTTCAAAATTTTACATGAAAACCATTTAGCTTTAAGACTTTTTTCAACAAAGTTGTTGGAGTGAATAGTTTTTGAAAATTTAATTTTAAGTCAAAATTTAAAAAAAAAATGTACTTTTTTTCAAAATTTTACGTAATTAAGTGTACATTTTTTTGTCTAATTTTCAATACTCTTATTGATTTGAAGTCAAACGCTGGAAACCATTTAGCTCTAAGACTTTTTTCAATAAAGTTGTTGGAGTGAATAGTTTTTGAAAATTAAATTTTCAGTCAAAATTAAAAAAAAAAAAATTTTTAATATTTTTTTTTTCAAAATTTTACGTATTTAAGTATACATTTGTTGTATAATTTTCAATACTCTTATTAATTTGAAGTCAAACGCTGAAAACCATTTAGCTCTTAGACTTTTTTCAATAAAGTTGTTGGAGTGAATAGTTTTTGAAAATTTAATTTTCAGTCAAAATTTAAAAAATAAATTTTTAATATTTTTTTTCTTCAAAATTTTACGTTATTAAGTATTATTATTTTGTCTAATTTTCAATACTCTTATTAATTTGAAGTCTAACGCTGAAAACCGTATAGCTTTCTTTTTTAAATAAAGTTGTTCGAGTGAATAGTTTTTGAAAAATTAATTTTCAAAGTCTTGTATTCTATTTCCAGATCAAGACACGTATTAATTATCAATCTCCTACATGCTGTTCTTCCTCCATCATCAAGGAAAGCAGCAGTTTCCTCGGAAGTGGAAAAAAAAATTCGTGAAGCCGACTATAAAGGATTCCCAACAATCTTTAATTGTTACCGTGGATGACACCAATAATTTCAACCTTATAATCGACCAAGTTGCGACAAAGGTGAAAGGACTAGGCCAAACCTAACAGCCCATTATTATTCATTGTTTATTTGATAATTCTTTCATTTTGTACTTCAACGAAGTAAAATATAAATTTGACCATTTATTGCCCGCATTGGATACATGCTTTAAAATTTTCTTTGTTCTTAACCTTAAGTATCCTTTGACGTGCAAATCAGCTTGGATTTTTATCCAATTTTTTTTTTTGAAATAGAGACCACAGAAAGAGTCTCCTTAGATATTCTGATTTTAATTGATACTTTAAAAAATGATTTACTATAACAATGTATAAATGTCATATTTGCTCAAAATGGTTTGCGGATTTAAAAAAGCTAATCATTCATTATAAAATTAAACATTACTTAAGCCAAACAGATGATTATAAATGTTTTAACTGTAAGCAAATTTATAATCTTAAAAGCTTCAAAAGACATTTCGAACGATCTTGTAAAAACATTAGCTGGTCTCCTTCTCCAGGTACTTCGTGAACCGAAAACAATATTATTTTTGAAAAAGTCTTAAAAATCGATAACGCGGAAATAAAGAGTACATCTGAAGAATGTACCATTTTTAAAACTATTGAATCTTCTGCAATAAGTTTTATTTGCAACTTATACGGAAATTCCAATTTATCTCGTAAAATTGTGGAAGATATTATTGCAGATTTAACGGAAGTATTTTTTTTTTCAAAAATATTTAAAAAGTTGAAAGAGGAATTTTTTGAACATGTCAAAACTGAAAAACAAGAAAAATTCAAAGAAACTTTAATTTTCCTACAAAATCCTTTTGATAAAGTCAAAACTTTTTACAGATTTGTTCAAACAGCAAAACAAAATGACTTATATCAGGAACCTTCTAGCTTTGTTATTAATAATGAAGTTTGTGTTAAAAGTGGAACTACACCAACAGTAGATGTTGTTGAATTTGATGGTGTAATAATTCCTTTACAATTTCAGTTTAAAAAGTTTTTTGAATTGCAAACATGACAAATCTTACCCTTAACAATATACCTCATTTGATTACAACTGAAATTTGGAAGGAAAGAATGAGTAAATTTCCGGAAGATAAACGTTCCAATGTTATTCCTTTTAACCTGTTCTTCGACAATTTTGAATCGAATAACCCATTAGGGTCACACGGTGGATATCATTCCATTAGAACCGTATACTACAATTTTCCAAGCATTCCGCAGCATATTAATTCGGAATTAAACAACATTTTTGTTGCAATGTTGTTTTATTCCAAATACAAGTGAAAACTCAATTTTTTATCACCTTGTTGATCAAATTAAATTGTTGGAAGAAAACGGTGTTTCAATTACATTGCAATTTGGCGAAATAAAGCATATTTATTTTGCATTTGGATTAATTACAGGTGACAATCTTGGGTTAAATACCATACTAGGTTACTGCAAAGGTTTTAACTCACAATATTACTGCCGTATTTGCAATTCTTTAAAGACTAGCAACCATACAACTTAACGAGATCTAGTGATAGAATGTTAAATACTGGAATAAGAGAAGACTCGGTTTTCAATAATATCCCATCATTTCATGTAGTCCAAAATATTACTGTAGATATAATGCACGATTTATTCGAGGGTGTATGCCATTACGATTTGTGTAAACTTATCAATCAATTTATAGTCAACGACCACTTTTTTCTATAGATGTCTTAAACAACAGAACACAGTTTTTCAAGTTTGGTGAATCTGAAATTGGAAACATACCTACAGAAATAAAACCCGAACATGTCCAAAAGCTAAAATTGAACATGTCAGCAAAAGAAATGTGGATGTTTTGCCGATTCTTACCAGTTATTATTGGCGATCTTATTCCAAAAAATAACAAACACTGGAAGTTATTAATACTGCTCCACAAAATTTTTGATATTGTTTTGAAATCAAATTTTAAACAAGTTGACCTTTCCAGTCTGCAAACCCTCATTTCAACTCATCACTCGACTTATATTGAGCTATTCCATGAAAATCTAAAACCTAAATTTCAATTTATGATTCACTATCCTTTTGTTATGCGAATGTCTGGTCCGTTAAAACATTTTTGGTCTTTTCGGTTTGAATCGAAACATAAAGTACTTAAAAACTATCGTAATAGCATAACTTCTCGTTAAAATCTTCCAATATCTTTAAGTATCAAATCTGCATTGATGTTCAGTAAAAGAATAACTTGTTGCGTAGGAATATCCCCCGAAATGTCAAATATAAAAAAAAGTGACAGTTTACTAAAAGACCGTTCGTGTTTTTCTGAACTACAAAAATCTTCTTCATATGAAATGCATTTTAATGACGCAATTTCTTACAATTCACTGACTTTTCACAAAGTTTTATACAAAGCCAATGATTATATAAGTTTTTCTAATAATGTTTATAAAATTGAATGTTTAATTTTGTTTAAAAATGTTCCATACATAGTTTGTGAAAATACAATAATTTCTGATTACATTGATCATTTTAATTCATATGAAGTTTTAAAATATACTCAAAATTACTGTATTTGTGGTATTAATGTATTTGATGGGCCCCTTTTTCTTTGATATCAAACTCTAATGGTAAAAAATATATAATGTTAAAATATTTTTAAAACATGTTTTGACTAAGTTAACATTATTATATAGGCACAGTTGTGCTTTAATTTAATAAAAAAAACAGCATTTAAAAAAAAGTAAAATAAAAATATCTTTTTATTTGGCATTTTTAAAGTTTACAGGTTATTAAAGTAAGTATAGAAAACTGTCAAAGATGGAGCCTTGTTAAGCAACCCCAAATGCGCTTAGTCAACTATGAACGTAGGTAAATAACAACGGAAGCATAGTGATATGATCACGAACATGATAATTTAAGCATAAAATGAACCGTTTTAAAGGAATCAAAAATCTGCTATGTCAACAATGAACGTAGTAATGAAAGCATAGTAACTTGATCACGAATACTATCATTTGAGCATGTCAAGCAATCAGAGTTATGCTTTGCTAAGAACGTACGTAGTTAAAAAACAATGAAAGTATGTTCATTTGAACACGCTCGTTATAAGTTGACCATAAACGTATTACTGAAAATCATTTTTGATTAACAATATTCATGGTTAAATAATCAAAAATGCATCTTTATTAAGCATGGTTATTTTTAGCTTAGCATAAACGTGTTTATTCAAACACGAAAATGTTCCAAAATTATAGTGTTTTATCATCAACAAAAATGATAAATGAATCATGAACATGTTAATGCTCTCGCAATTATGTTTGACTCATCACAATAATAGTTGATTAACAATACTTGTGCTCAAAAAATATTTTTCAGAAGTACAACAAACGTGATCGTTTTGTACAAGAATATGTTTATTCCATCACGAAAACCATTGTGTTACAATCATGAATGGTAAGCTAAATACGAAATCAACCCTGTACATTGTAATGTTTATACCCTATTCCATAGAATGGGTATATTGTATTTGGTGTGGAGTTTGTAACATAGAGAAATAATACCGTTAGGTATAGAAAAGTATATATATTCTGACTCAGAATCAAAAGCCTAGTCGATTTAGCCATGTCCGTCCGTCCGTCCGTCCGTCCGTCCGTCCGTCCGTCCGTATGTATACTCTCGAGAGGTCGCAATTTTTGAGCTAGAAAGCTGAAATTTTGTATATTTATTCTTTGGTTCAAGAGTAAGGCTAAGTTCTTGAACCGGTAAAATCCGCCCACAAACACGCCCACAATCGCCACAATTTGTTGAACAACCTCAATTTAATAAAATTAAATTATGTTTTTTTGTACAGTTACGATAAAAGCATAACGCTAAAATTTTGCACACGTAAGCTTTAGGTAAACTTTCTTCCAATCAAATAAAAATATTTCAGTTTGGGCGTGGCTTACGCCAATTTTTCATACAGAACCATCAATATTGTTTTTATAAAATAACAATTGTTATATTAAAGCGAAAAATATTAAATTTTGTGGGTCTTACTGGCACATAAACATCTTGTGTATGAAATCAAAAAAAATGATTTTGGGCGTGGCTGACGCCCACTTTTCATTAGAAACTATAAAAAAATTGTTTTTGTAAATAAACGGTATTTATAATTAATCCGCAAGCCAAAATTTTGCGTCTCTTAATAGAAACGAAAAGGCTTGTGTATGAAGAGAAATTTTTGAATTTTGGGCGTGGCTTACGCCTACTTTTCATGAAAGAACGAAAAACGTAGCCTTAAGAGTTTAAGGCATTTCCAATGTTTAATTTAAACTTTTTTCCTTCCGTTCGTTATTTGAGAAATATATCTCTACATTTTCTTTTGTAAATTTTTTCAATACGCCCACTTTTAAAGGCGTGATTTTGGTAAAATACCTTTGTTCAGGTAAGATTGTTTAAAAACTACTCGATTCAGGTGTAGTCTTACACATATGCCTAAATACTGAAAAAAATGCAGTTAGTGCTTCAAATTTTTAAGACACGCCCACTTTTAAGGGGCGTTTCCGTCAAAAGTCGTATAATGCATTAATTTTTTTAACGTTTTTTAACTATCGACCGCAGTTTTGAAGTAAACAGATGAACACTTGGATTTATATTCCTTGGTTACGTAGCAGAGTGTGGTCCAATAATTGTTAAAAACACCCATAATCGCTATTTCCATTCCAAATCTAATTTTTAAAAATTTAAGTTTTGTCTTGTTTTGTTCAAATCGATCTGCAAGAATAAAATTGAATGTCACTGAGCTTATAACAATTGCCTTGGCAATAAAACGTTTTAACTTTGGGCGTGGCGCACTCCTTTTTTTATTGCGCCAGCACTAATTGAACATCACACCGCATAAAATTAATGTTATTGAATTTTTTTCTGTCTGCTAAAGAAGAATTTTGTTTCTGAAACATTGGCTGTTTGCGGGAGGCAAACGCATGCAGATACAAAAATATGGGGAATAGGGTATCCAACAGTTCGTTGCAAACGTACTGTAGCTCTCGCTTATGTTTTTATAAAAAGATTGATCATGGGAGCGTAATTCAATCAACATTGTTGGTCTGTTGACGCAAAATCAACTAAGGTTATTGGTTGATTTCACAAAGGTTTTATTTTCGGTGATATTTTCGCTCAAACAAGCGAAATTAAAGATTCAATTAGACAAATGTGAATTTTTGAGGAAAGAGGTAGAATTTTTGAGGCATGTTATTAACGAGGAAGGAATACAACCCGATACAAAGAAAGTAGAAATTATGAGGAATTACACCATTCCCAAAACACAAAAGGAAATTAAGAAATTTTTAGGTATTTCTATTTATTATAGGAAATTCATTATGAATTCCGCTGAAATTGCAAAACCCAAGACAAAATATCTTAAAAAAAAGCAAAAATCGATATTCACGATATTAAATATATAGAAAGTTTTGAAACCCTTAAAGATAAATTGATTACGTCACCATTACTGATATACCCAGACTTCAACAAAATATTTGAAGTTACTACTGATGCAAGCCAATACGCTATAGGAGGAATTTTGTCGCAAGAAAATAGACCAATTGCATTCGTATCTCGCACTCTAAACGAGCACGAAGTTAATTATTCAACTATCGAAAAGGAACTCCTTATTATAGTTTGGTGTTTGAAACAATTCAGACCGTATATTTTTGGAAGAGAAATCAATCAGACCACCAACCTTTAGTCTGGTTAAACAATTTAAGTGAACCTAATGGTAAACTTATACGTTGGAAACTTCAGTGAGGAGAATATAATTACAAAATATTTTATAAAAAAAGGTAACGAAAACAAGGTAACCGACTTTCTAAGCAGAATAGAAGTTAACATGTGTGAACATTTTGCGAAAATAAATTCCATTACACAAACGGTAACGCCTATTAATCTTTATAAAAATCAAATAATATTAAATCAAGTAACTTCAGGTCCGTCATATATACAAAACAAAAATATTTATAACAAAACACGAAAGAAAATCGGAATAAAAACTATAGATGACGAAGGCCTAGTTCAAATTATTAAAAATCATTTTAACCCAAAAGTAATTAACGCAATATTAGTTATTAACGAAATTTTTGATAGAATTCAGAATATATACTCACATCATTTTAAGGGTTACAGAATAATTAGATGTAGCAAAATATTACAAGACATAAAAGATGAAGAAGAATTAGAAAAAATTATAAAAGAAAAACATAAAGAAAATAATCACCGAGGAATAAATGAATTATACGAAGAATTAAAAAGGCAATATTATGACCCTAAAATGAAAGCTAAAATTACAGAATTTATTAACAACTGTGAAATTTGTATATTAGAAAAGTATGAAAGAAAACCTACTAAAGTTCCGTATAAAACACAAACCCCTACAAAGCCTAATCAAATAGTTCATTTAGATGTTTTCTATACAATAAATAGATCCATTTTTGCCACAATCATAGATAAGTTTAGTAAAACCGCGTTGTTCATTAAAATGGACAGTCGCAAAGAATCAGAGTTCAGAAAAGCTTCACTTAAATTCATTAGTGTTTACGGAAATATAGATAAAATAGTGACAGATAACGAACTGGGAATGAAATCAAAACTCATGAAGGAATTTTTAGAGGAAACAAATATTGAAATTAATTTTACTTTAAATTCAAATCATAACAGTAATGCAGACTTTGAAAGGCTTCATAACACAATTAACGAACATCTTAGATTACTAAAACATACAAAAAAAACATCTTCCTATAGAAGAACAAATGATTTTAATAAACGGATTCCATAATAACGCAATTCATTCTACTACAAACCATAAACCGTTAGATTTTATACAAGGAA
This sequence comes from Platycheirus albimanus, assembly GCA_916050605.2. NCBI lineage: Eukaryota > Metazoa > Arthropoda > Insecta > Diptera > Syrphidae > Platycheirus > Platycheirus albimanus. The sequence continues at coordinate 95,201,536 of OU696696.1, read as the reverse complement.
AAGTTAAAGATGAAGAATATGAAGATATTTTTAAACGTTTGGTTGAAGAAAAAGAGAAAACTATTAGTATTTTGAACAAAGATAGAAGTGATGTAGAATAAGTACCAGGTATTAACTATACAAAAAAAAAAATAAGAGGAGGTAAGAACCATTCGAAGTATAGAAAAATCAACACAGATTTGAAAGATAGGGAACACGTTAAGGATGTAAAGACAGGTCTAAAATACTATAAAACTCATTTCAGAAAAAAAAAGAAAATTTCAACAAAAGCTAAATAATACACAATAGAACAAAATGAAAATCATAACTGAACTAAAACAAATATACAGACGAAACTAGATAATGTAAATCTTAATATAAAGAGTGTCATTTATGAAGATAACAAACAAATCAAGATAAACCAAGATATGTCTGATCAAATAAATAATATTACGAAACATATAACAACCCAACAATATAAAATAGAAATAATTACACTAAAGCAACACATTAACGACTTAGCAATTTAGAAGAAGAAATGAGATATATACAATATAGTTACCAGCTCAATTGTGATATTAATTTATTGAAAAACCACATTGATGATAAGGATCAAGTAATAATGACAAGTAAATTAGGTATTCTCACGAGAAACATCTTAACTCCTAAAGAAATAGATATGATACCTAACCCCGATTCATTTCAATATATTAGAATCGTAATCATGTTGTTAATTCCCCAGTTTACAGAAATGGATTTAACAGAAATACTAATTGAACCTATAATAAACAAGCGAAACAAGTCCTTGCTCACCAAAGAAAAAACCGTCCTTGTAGATAAAAACAAAAATATATGTTATAGTACAGTAAAAGATGATCTTTTAACTAATATAATAGAGATCAATGATAATTGTATCAGTAACATAATTAAAATGGGAGAAGCCAATTGTGACATGCAGAGGAAGTGGAAATAAGTGAAGTTGCTAAGGGAATAATTGTAACAAAAAATATTAAAAATACATACATTGTTCAAAATTGTAATGATCTGAAAATTAATATTGAGGGAAATAAACTTATCAAAATAGAAAATTGTAAAATAAATATCAACAACTTAATGTTTGAAAATCTAGAAAAAAAGATTCATGATCACATAATATTACCAAACTTTCTCACAAAAATCAAAGAAAATGTAAAATTTTATAATTTAAATTTAGAAGAACTTAATATAGACAATATACAAAATATAAATAAAATTAATTATATATAAATAAAATAAACATCAAAACCATATGAAACATATCACAACATGGAGTATTCAAACTATAACTCTGTTAATACCAATTATAATTGTAACAATTTTCAAGAAAAAATTAACAAAAGATGTAAAAATTAAAATTAAAAACACTTAGTCGGACAAATGCGGGGGGAGTTATAGCATCAACCACAACCCCTCATATAAACAATAGGTATATAAGTGAAGAGATAAATAATTTCCAAAATATGCACATTAAAAAAGATTAATAAATATAGAAATTCGTTCTAATTACAAAACTCGTACTTTGCATAAAGTATTGCAAAAAAATATTTAGTCTTGTCGCTGGCAGTTCGATTTCTTTTGAGTGTTTTAATAAAGATTCATAATTAAATTAAATATTGTATACCTTTTTTTATTTTTTTTTTATTCACGTTTATTCACGTTTCTATTCATCTCGAAGCACTATGTAATATGGTTTTATATGAAACTAGCGGGACCCGGCGCGCGTTGCTACGCCCAAAAAAAACATATTTTTTGTAATAAATGAACTCAATGGCGATGCTTTTTTTTTTTTTTTTTTTTTTTTTTTTTTTTGATATTTTGATATTTATTAAAATTAAAGAAACAGCTGTACATCAAGAATAACTTATAAATAGTACAGGATATATTACATTGCTTTAAAAGGATTTTGTTTATAATGCTAAAGTTGTACATCAATTCAATACAATAGAGTATACAACATTTTTTGTTTGATTGTGTGGTGTATGTATAAATAAATTTTTTGGGGCTCCCACTCTGGAACATGCTACGTATAATTGTCCATGGGAAAAGCACGGTTCCTCCAAATTCACACCACACACTTGAAGAGTTTGTCCTTGAGCTTTATTAATGGTCATAGCAAAGGATAAACGCACGGGAAATTGAAGACGTTTGAAGTCAAATGGCATGTCCGTTGGTATTAATGGGATGCGCGGTATAAGTACAATTTCACCTTTTGCTTTGCCAGTGAGAATTGTTGCTTGAATTAAATGTGGCATCAATTTCTTCACTGAAAGTCTAGTCCCATTACAAAGTTTTGGTGCATTAAGATTTCGGAGAAGTATAATCGATGAACCAACTTTCAAATTCAACTAATGCGGTGGCATGCCTGGTGGTTCCAAAGAATTTAAAAATTTGACCGGATAATTGACTGCGTCTTCATCATTCATAGCAGTATCAATAGATTTATACGTTTCTGAATCACCTGGCAATTTTTCCTGGATGTAGAAATTGATTTCATTGACATTGATATTTTTTGGTGCTAAAATTGCACGTTCTCTTAACCAATCATGGTTATTGTAATTTTGTACAATAATTGGAAAAACTGGATCAATGAGTTCTTGTTTTGATGATACAATTATGCAAAAATTATTCGGTAACGTGATAAACCCATTTTGATCACTTGCAATCTTTCCATCGCCAATCTTCAGCAATTGCTTTGAAAACTCAATTGCTGATGAATCATTTTGAAGACGCACACGCATATTGGTCGTCAACGAAAGCCTTTGTACGTGTGCCCACAAAAATGAACTTTTCAAACATGCATTCATTTCATCAGCAGGTGTTGATCTCGGAACAACAGGCAACGTTTGACGGAAATCACCAGATAACAATATTAATGCACCGCCAAACAGCTGTGAACTCCGTCTTAAATCTTGTAATGTTCGATTTAAGGCTTCCAAAGATTTTTTATGGACCATTGGACACTCGTCCCATAAAATAATGGATGTTTGTTGCAAGACTTTAGCTATTCCAGAACTCCTTGAAATATTGCATGTTGGTGTTTCAATTGCTTGCATGTTCAATGGCAATTTCAAGGCGGAATGTGCTGTGCGGCCACCATCAATTAATGTAGCTGCAATACCGGAAGAAGCAAGTGCCAATGCGATTTTTTGTTCCGACCGAATTGTTGACAGTATCAATGAAATCAAAAATGTTTTTCACAGTGCCGCCAGGTACATCCAAAAAATACAATCCACCAGTGTTATCATTGACAACTTGCACAAATCTTCGATCATTATCAAGGCTTCATTATACATTTCCAATGTCAGCAGCAATGCAGGATCATTGGAACGATGTCGAAGTCGAATCAAAATGTCTTTAGCCATGAAATCTTTGTATTTATTCCACAATCCCGGTGGATTTGATGGAAAACATGTTGATATTATGATCGCAAAAAACAAACGAATTTGATTTGGTGGAGATGCAATTGATGCATCACGAAGCGTAGCATCCCAAAGCGTATCATCTTCCAGCAAATGCAAGTGTTGACATGCTTCACAGTATGTGGCACACAATTGAACATTGACAGTTCGTAAATGTTGTAATGATTGAGGTCCATGTACGTTCACCAACAAAAGTCGCAAGTAAAAACATTCAACATTAGCTGGACTAACTGTATAAATGCGTCCCAAAGAATCTCTTCGAAAAATACCTGGATAACCATCAACAGATGTGCCTTGTTTGCGACGCTGAAATTTTTTTGTTGATGCATTCCATGTGAAATAGTGAGGCACTTCTGAATATAGCAAAGTCCTGGCAAAATCATCCGTTTCACATAACTGAAAATAAGATGTCTGTGTAGTTACTGGTGGCTCTACTGCTCTTTGTTCGCCATTTGCAGCAGTGAAGTATACACGTTGGCCGTTTTCAAGATGAACTGCCAAATGTACAACGAACGGATGTCTGTCATGAACTGGAAACGATAAAATACGCCATACAGCTTCATCCGTACTAATATAGCGCCCCATTTGGTACTGCAAAATTTCATCATGATTATTTTCAGGAGCCACTCCAAAAACAGCCATATCGCTGCCCTTAGTCACATACTTGCAAATATATTTGATTGATTTTACAGAATTGCAATATTCTACATTAATGTGAGCGTTGAAAATTTTTGACAGTATCGGTGAGATGAGAACGGAACTATCCACCGGTTATCGATTTCAACGTCTTGATTTTGAAGTTTAATTACAGTTAATTTGTCGTTGTCTTTAGTTGATCGTCTACGTATACTGTGGATATCCATCATCTCCTGTAATTGTTTCAGCAATCAATTGCTTTGGAAAACGTTTTGAACATTTGCCATCAATCATACAAGGTGAATTTCGATTAATATCACCACAGGGACCGTGAATCATATTTTTCGTGACAACTTCGAATAATCCTGGATCGATGATTTGATCTGGAATTTCGGCCGATATGACGGTATCAATCATATCAGGTGTTATTTTGTGTACGAACCAAATCAAAATATGTGCGTGAGGTAAGCCCCTTTTTTGCCACTCTATGGTATACATAAAGCACCGCACTTCTCCAAATACACGGAGTTTGAGAATCAGATCCATTAATTTTTTCAATTTTTGTTGGAATACACGGGCCGTTATGTCATGCCGATCTTTTGGCACCTGACCATCAAATAAACAATCAGACACATCGACCCACTTCGGATTGCATGTGAATGTGATGAATAAATCCGGTCGGCCATAATTTCGAACATAATCATGTCATCGCATCTTGCGTATATTCATATGACGTGGGCTACCAACATAATATGATGATGGTAAAATTGTTAAACGGCCGATATCATTCACATTTGCATTGCGTCACGCAAATGTATGTATTCCTCTGATCTTAATCGGGCTTGATTGTGACGGATGAAATTCAATCGCTCACTTTCAATTTTGGTGTACATATCGACGATATATTGATGCGAAAGTTGATTGCATCGCAAAATAAAATTGGTTTCTTGAGGGCGAATCATCAATCGATACGAATAAAAATTCATCGCACTGACTTTTTTTTGTTGATTCTTGACCTGCAATGCAAAAATTAATTAGCAAATGATAATGATTTAAAAATCACATTTAAACGAAAATCAAATGTGAACGTACCAGTTGTTGGACTTATCATTGGTATGTTGATATGATAGACATCGTCCCCTCTCCAAAACAAAATGGGGTATTGCAATGCATCATAACAGCGATGGAGTTCTGAAATACGTTGTAATTGCTCATTTCTACGATACAAAACAATATCTCGTGGCCGAAACAAACCACAATAATGGCTACTTCATCAATCGTTGGTACATTGAATCGTCTGCTCGTGCTCCCCAATTGGTGTTTTATCGGCTTTTTTATGATTTTGTGGCCATCGGTGGGCATCCGGTCGGGTGCCACTTTAAACAATTTCACCAATTCATTGTGTTGATGGAAAAATGTTTGCAATTCATTCACGATTGATCTTCTCGTAGGCGTCGAAATTGCACAGCGCTGATTTAATTCACGATTCTCATCACCAATAAAACATATTTGCAAAAATTGATGATCGCCATCTGGGAATGGTAGCAAAGACCCAGCTCTATGGTATATTTGACCTTGCATCTGTAACGTTCGAGATATATATATAGACTACGGATTTGAATTTGTAAAAACATGGAACACAGGGACGGCACATAAATTAAATATGATATTGCTTATTCCATACGAAGAAATTACCTTAAACGTCGGCATAAATCCATTTCTTATAATATGTGTAGCTCCAAAAGATGTCATTTGAAAGCATGAATTGTATTTTTGAATATTTAAGAGAAAATTTTTCGACGTTGGTGAATTGCCAAAAACCAATGAATGCAAAGGTTCTGGCGGAAGTTCTAGCACGGGAAATTTGACTTTCTCACCAGCACAGCACATGCCAGGCGTTTCGTTTCTGAATTTAAATGCTTTGCAATGTATACATTCTATATTCATCTGGCCAATGTACGCATGCGTGATGTAATCAATGGTAATTGAAAGCCGCGCGTAACATTTGACGTATATCATAAACGGACGTACGCCCACGACGGTTTCTATGTACTTCACTATTAACCAAGTGAGTTCTCCGTCTGTGTCGTTGTGTTTCCATTTCATTTCGTCGAACACGATCTTCTTCACTTTGTGATCTTCGATTTAACGCTGTAGCATTTGATTGACGTGAACGTCTGCCAATGTTTGCTCGTCTTGAATGTGGCATTCTTTCAGTACAGTGTATTACTAATTGAATTATTTCAAGAAAAATATATATATATTGAATTTAAAGTTCAATGTGTGTATTAATATGAATGTGTACAATTTGTTGTCGTTTTTCCCATACAGGCATTTCGTATGAGAGGAAAGCATTACTCACATAAAATGTCATAACTCAGGAACGGCTACACCGATTCCAAACAAGCTTCACACACACCACCTCCTCATATGTAGAAACAAACTGTAACTGTTTTTGTGTCAATCGGTTCGGCGGTTCTTGAGTTATAAGATTACCAAGGAAATGTAACTTCTTTTTATATATATAGATAGATAAATGAAACGAAAATGAGAGAAAAAACCTTCCTTTCACTTTAGTAGCATTCTCCTTGATACGTTCATCTGCCAAGGAGCGTATTTGTTCAACTTCTTCATTAAACGGCTCAATATCAAGTCCTTTGAGTAGGGCACTAATATCTGGGGTTCTGCCCTCGACGCCGCCGGTTTATATCTTCAACGGTGACAATCCGGTAGTTTTATTTTTTGTGTTGTTCAATGCTAATTGTACCCGACCAACAAAACTGGTCCAGTCCATATTGAGATCTAAGTTTGTCCTTATTAAATTTTCCACGGTATCCACATATCTTTCCGCTTGTCCATTGGCTCGGCTTGCTCCAGGTGCAAAGATATGATGGTCTATTCCATACAAATTACAGACTTTCCGAAATTCCTGACTGGTAAAATTCGTCCCTTTATCAGTAATAATCTTAGATGGTGTTAAAAAAAGTGTGATAAAGTTGTGGGTGGGTCACAGTTTCAGCTGCTTTAATTATTTTGCAGGGTAACAATAGCACAAATTTTGTAAACGCATCGACTATGATCAGGAGATATCGACTTTGATCTTCTTTTTCTTCGTGAAATGGTCCCATGCAATTGGCGTGGATGGTATGAAAAGGAATTGGTTTCTTTTCGATTGGATGAAGTTCACACTGCTTCCTTCCCTAAGGCCTTTTCGCAACTAAGCAAATAAGGCATGCTTGAACAAACTTCTGACATTCCTTGACATTTTTGGCATCCAAAAGTGTGCACGTGTAAGGGGTCTTCTAGATCACTTGAAGTAAAGACAATTAGATTTAGTTCTTGTTATAAAAATTCTTCTTTATTACAAAATCGCAATGAACCATTCGCCTCGACCGTTCTCTTACAACTGAACTCGCTTTGGTTCAGTCGTTGGCTTTATCTTAATACATAAAATACATAATGGAATAGTTTCGTCAAATACTAATACTTAGACATAAAAGCAGGCACCTCACACCGACAGTCTTTGGACATAGATACAATACATGAGTATACGTTTATTTAAGTAATATGGTTACAATTCGGCCGTCCTGACATACAATCGTCCCGATTGATCCTGATTCAAATATCAAAGCGCAAATATGGCTTCAAATTTGCCACTCAGTCTTAGTTTCATTTCATAATTAGTCTCAGGTATATCGGGACGCTTGCAGCACATGAATCTTTCATACATAGCATAAAATGTATTTTTTCTTCAAAATTTAAATTTGTATTATTAGACAAATCTATCTCATTTGTACTCTCTTCTATTTCAATATTCATCAAATTATCACACTCATTATTATTTCCACTCTCATTTTGTCTTCTCCTTTGATTTACAACAACTTCTCTCTTTTTACTTAATTTTATATTTGCCAACTTCAAAAAATCTCTTCCTAAAAGAGCTGCTACTCTCATCGTAGTATTTTCTACAACAAACACAGTTAAATTTATTACTTCTTCTTCAAAATAAATAATACACTTAATCAAACCAATAATTTTTAATAAACTCTTATTTATTCCCATAAAATTATGTTTTCTCTCGTCCGCAATTCAACTTCTCGTTTTTGTATTTTGTTCTCCCATCTCATCAGCAACAAATCTTTCTCTCCATCTCTCTTTTGTGTCTCGTCTCTCGTTTGTCGGCTATCACTCATTTCTTGAATATTCACCTCCATCTCATTCTGGTTGTCATCATTTGCATTGGTGCTCTCATCGCCCTGCTCCTGCTCATCCGTTGCTTCCCTCTCATTTGCTTCACTGTCATCAACTGCATCTGTATTTACGTTCTTCGTTCAAATTTTCATCAGCAATTATGACCTCACCGTCGTCGTCGTCGTCTGCTGTCTGCTTCTGCTTGGGTGTGTGTGCCACTGTTGGTGGTGGAGATTCGCCCCGTTCGCCTTCAGGTACAGACAACAGTCGCAAAACCAGTTCGCTCTTGCTGCCTGAAGTTTTTTTTTCTGCAATCGTCGTAGCCATACCTTCAGCTGCGCAGCAGTGTAGTTTTTAAATTTACCTACATCTGTATCCATATTTTGTTGTTTGGTGGTAGTTTTTTTTTTCGTCGTTTTTTTTTCGTTCTTTCGTCCTCGTTCAAAGTGTGTGTGCGCTTGGTTGTTATATACTTTTGCGCGTCTTCGTTGAGTTTTTGAGTTTTTGGTTTTTGGTATTTTGTTTCAGGCACGGACCAAGAAGATACAGACCGCCAACTCACCATATGGTCGCTCTTTTTGCCACCAAGCTAAAAATCAGCTGATATGCCATTTATTTTGAGAGTGTGACGCTCTCCCTTGCTTTAAAACCCATTTAGCAAACATACCTAAAAAATAAATGGCATACGCAGGTATAGTTGCCATTACAAAATTCACAGAGAGAGATGTACACGTATTCACAGACAGGAAAAAATATTTCGAGGGTGTTTCAGGCAAGGGGAGTACGAGTTGGCGGTCTGTGTATGGTCTGTGGTTTCGGGTTTGCACTAAATCTTGCTAATATTAATATTGCATTCAAACAAACACAGAAAATGCACTCATTAGGGACACTATTGCTTTAAACTTATTGTTTTGTTGGGTTTTTTTTTCCACACTCGTCTGTTTATACGGCACTCGTTTTAATATTAAATTTTTTTTTTCAATTACAAACTCATTTCATTTTATTTTCTCTCTTATTTTTCAAGATGGGGGGGGGGTGGATCTTTTATCCCACTTCTGAAAATTGTAAGGGGTCTTCTAGATCACTTGAAATAAAGACAATTAGATTTAGTTCTTGTTATAAAAATTCTTCTTTATTACAAAATCGCAATGAACCATTCGCCTCGACCGTTCTCTTACAACTGAACTCGCTTTGGTTCAGTCGTTGGCTTTATCTTTATACATAAAATACATAATGGAATAGTTTCGTCAAATACTAATACTTAGACATAAAAGCAGGCACCTCACACCGACAGTCTTTGGACATAGATACAATACATGAGTATACGTTTATTTAAGTAATATGGTTACACACGTATTTTAGACAAGGGGTTATCCCAGCGAATGTGGCAGTTGTCTTAGTGGTAACGTCTCATAAGGGCTAGTCGACAGTGCCGTGGAACAAATAATATGTCTCCGTCTTTTGTCTTACGATGCATTAAATTGTTTTTGGTTACATAATCTGTGACTGCCTGTTCATCTTTCTCATTCAATTTGTTGATGATTTCGGTAACTTCTGAATCAAGTGATTGTCCGACCTCAATCCAGTTTCCAGCAAGTCTGTTGAGTTGAAAACAACTTTTTGTAGGTGGGTTTCGACTTAGATAGTCGACATGTTGCATGCAGTTTCCTTTTCTATACACAACATAAAAATCAAAATCCTGCAGATATATCCACCACCTAGCAACTCGTGTTAACAAGTCCCTTTTTTCTTTTGTGGCTTTAAGAGCATTACAATCAGTGAAGAGTGTGAAGTGTATGCCTAGTAAATATGTACGAAACTGTCTCTTTGCTCTTATCACCGCAATCGTCTCCAACTCGTAGCTATGATACTTGCACTCATAAGGTTTCGTAGCTTGGCTATAATACGCCACCACATGTAAAGTACCATTATTTCGCTGGAAGAGGATAGCGCCATACCCAATCGCGGTTGCATCTGTATGCAATTCAGTCGGAAGATCCGGGTTAAAAATCACAAGCAAAGGTCTTTTAGTCAGCTGATTTATAATATAGTTCCTCGCTTCTTCACATTCGGTCGTCCACTCAAACTTTACATTCAATTTAGTCAATTCAGTTATACATCTGGATCTTGCAGCAAGTTCAGGTACAAACCTTCTAAAATAATTCACCAAACCCATGAACTGTCGGACCTCGTTTACGTTTGACGGGCTAGACGAATTTTGAAGAGAATCGACTTTAGCCTTTCCAGTTCGTATACCATCGACAGAAATTTCCCGTTCCAGGTATTCCAAACGTGTTTGAAGGAATTTGCATTTTTTGACGTTTAAAGAGAACCCATTTGTTGTTAGTGCTTTAAGGACCAAATCCAATCGCTCCATACCCTCCGTCATCCAAATAAACCAGTGCTACTGTATCTTTCAACCCTCCCAATGCCTTGTTTATAGCGCGTTGAAAAACAGCTGGGGCATTAGACTGCCCAAATGGCATTCTTAGATACTCGTACTGTCCGTCAGTGGTGACGAAAGCTGTTTTTTCGATCGACCCGTCTGCAATTGGGATTTAATAAAACCCGAAAGCCATATCTAACGACGTGAAAAATTTGTTCCCTGACAATTGGTCGGGCTGGTCATCAATACGTGGAAGGGGGTATCGATCCTTAACCGTGATTTGTTTTGAAGCTCTGAATTCAACGCAGAGTCTATGCTGACCACATTTTTCCTTAACTAATATTATGGGGCTTGCAAACGGTAAATTACTATTGCAGATAATATGCTTTGTCTTAAGCTCTATAACCATTCCTTTTACAATATTTCGTTCGGACAGTGCCATATGATAAGGTCGATGAACCAGTTTTAACCTCTTCCGTTGGCATTCCACTTATGACGAATTTCGAAAAGTCACCAAGCAACACTTCCAGCTTAAGCTGTTCTTCTGAGGATATTAACTGCTCGGAAACATCAGCAGTACTTGCTAGAAGGCAATTGGTTATCTTTTTCTGAAGTTTCGTACCACTGTTGTCCATAAAAATCTCCAATGAAGAATCTCCGAGAACGTCGCGTCCGACCAATATTTCCCACTGAAGATACATGGACATCAACTGCTATGCTTTCCTTAATTTTTTTTAAAAGGCAACGCATTAACAACATCTGATCGGATTGGCGAAGAGTCTGATCCGGTGTCTAAGAGACAATGGTAATTGTTACCGGCAATAGATACCCGGTGTTTTTCGGTATTTCCTCTTTGCCGAAAATATACACGTTTTTTCTGCTGTTTTTTTTTTTGCCCAACAAAATTCTGCAGTATGCCCTCTTTTATTGCAAAATGAGCAGTTTTCGGTTGTTTTATTTGGGATAGATTCCTTCGGCTGTGATGAAGATGGCCAGAGGTAGAAAACTTTGGCCATCTTGACTTAAGGTGACCAGTCATAAATAAAAAATAAATTGTTGGCACAACAGCTCCAAGCGGGGCCGGGGCCTGTGACTTACACTCTCAACCATTCCTGTGTGTGCGTTGATATTCTGCAGGAATGGAAGGGACCTACAATTTACCGCCGAATCCGAACGGCTAACAAAGAAGCACTTTCCATGACATTAATTACTCTTGGAGGATTTGTCACTTCCTCGCAAGAGGCAGTACCCCGGAAAAAAACTTTTAGGTGGCAGCCTCAGGGATCGAACCCTGAACCTTCGGCGTAGCAGTCCGACACACTAACCACTACGCCACGGGGTACTACAAGGTGACCAGTCAAGCCACAATTATAACAGCGCCTATCGTTATCAAACCGGGGACGTTTATTAGGAATTGGGCTGGTTTCTTCCTTTCGGGACAGTTGAAATTCCTTAAACTTCTTTCGTGGACGTTCACGTATAGAAGACAGATGTTTGGTAAGGTCCTGAACTGATTTTGGCATGACAAAGAAAAGGGAGTTGCGAAGACTTATGTCAGAAATGCAACCTATAATTATCCTCACAACTGTCTCCCCTGGCAAATTAAAGGATAATCTATTGATCTGGGCTACTTTTCCCATTGCAAAGTGTGCATAAGTAGGAAAACTTTCACTTTCCATGTTGGCTACACTTCTCAACAGATCTATGATATTTAAAGAGATCGAGATGTGCCTTAATGCCGCCGAAAGTTCAGCCCAACCATACAGTTGGAAGCCATGCTTATCATACCAGGTTCTATCCCTTCCCAACAAAGCCGTCTTAACACGAGGAATAATATCGAAGTCAGTTAGTTTGTCCCGATCCGCCCTACTCTGGACATCATCACACCATTTATCTATATCAACCCTGGAGTTATCTGGGTCGAAACTAGGGAAACCAACCGAGTCGTCTTTATCACGACGCTGAGTAGCCCTTAAAATTTTACTAATTGCGTCAACTGTAATAACAAGTTGTCGATCGGGCTTTTCAACCTGCTCTCCCTCAATTTCTTTTTCTTCAGCTTCAGCCATTTTTAATTGCAATTTGATAAAAATATAAAAGACAATTTGGAAGGAACTCACCAGCTGCAGGTCTGTCTACTTTTTTTTTTTGAGACAGAGCCAAAGGCAATAAATCTTTTTTTTTTTTTTGCTTCAAAACAACAGCAAAAAACAACCACAAGACCATTTATTCTTTTCTTTTTCTTGTTTTATGTATTTGTTGCAAAACAACTGTAAAACACAAGACACAACCACAACAGACAATTTATTTTTTCTTTTCTTTGTTTTATGTATTCCTATTATTAGCTATATTTTTTTTTTTTGTCAATGTATGGCAAGAAAACCGAACCGAAAACGAATCACGGCGGCGAATATATATTCTTGTTTCACTGGTCACCACCAGTGCTACCACTTCAGGAAAAAAAATCGAAGCAGATTTGAAGAAAAAAGTGAAGTAGATTGAAAAAAATCGAAGTAGATTTCAAAATAAACCTTTTTTATAAAAATCTACATCTAGGGTGGGCTTTTTAGTGGTTTATTTTTAAATCGTAGGTTATTTTGACATTGACGGCTGTTTCCCGCTCAAAATCTTGAAAGATAGTTGGTATCATACCTCCGCGGAACGAAATGAGTGGCTTTATGCTTGAACAGCATTGGAAAATGTTGAAAACTTATTTCCAAAGTGAATGCTGTGTAAGTTCGTTGGTGCTAAGAGCAGCTAAAATTGGACAACAATTTTCGGCGAAAGATCAACTTTTCTAACAAACAAAATGTCTCGGGCAAACTCGCCCGTTATTGTCGAGAAGCCAATGCATCCACAATGGGTGTGACAGTTGGGTGCAAATTGTGAAGTGTTCATCGTTCATCGTTCATTAGACCATTTTTCTTCGAAAATGGGGCTGGGAACAACGTTTCTGTCAACTTTGGGTGTTACAGAGCAATGTGAAGACATGGGTTTGGACGACCTCTGTTTCATGCAGGTTAACGCGCTATGAAACACAGCCCACTACAGTCGATCTTTTGCTCACTAAATTTCAAAATCGTGTTATCGATTGGCCACCTCGGAGCTGCGATTTGACTACTTTGGACTTTTTTGTGGGAAACCGTGAAGAACCGACGCCGACGTTATGCCAACAATCCGGAAGCGATTATATTACTTAAAGCCAATTTTTCCCAAGAAATCCGTGAGCTACAGCCCGGAAAAAAACTTGGGTTTGGACACCCTCTAAATTATTAATTTTTTTTAAATAGCCTTAATTCAATCAAACAAAAACCAAACTAAAAGGTTTTCCGACTTCTTATATAGTATACTGTTTCATAACACTTTTTAATTTAATTTAACAAAAGCAAATTTTTTTCATCTTCATTTCTACATGTGTAGTATGTAAAACAAAAATTAGAGTGAAATGGAAAAAAGGGAGTAGATTTCGCCTTGTTCTGTAAAATTGAAGTAGGTTGAAACAGATATTTTTAAAATGAAGCAGATTTCAGTATTTTGGGGATGGTGCAAAGTAGGGAGTAGATTTTAAATTTTTTGATAAAAAGAAGCAGATCTACTTCAATTGAAGTAAAGTGGTAGCGCTGGTCACCACTCGCACACATGAGCACTCACCAACACGGAAAAAGAACGCGGCGAATAGTGTGTTCTTTATTTCGTTTTGCACTTTTCGCACTCGTATCGTCCGTTGAAAAGCCTCTCCCGTGTCCCATGTTATTATTTTTTTTTTTTTTGAACTAGCAACTGCAACGGAACCTTTAAGCTTTAACAAGAACAGGCGCAAACGCAACAGCACGAACCGCGCCATTTATATGGTAAATGGCAAATCGCGACAGATTTTGTGTTTTACTATTTTCCTTCCTTTTTTCTTAATAGTTCACGAAGGTTATTTTTAAACGTTCGCGAAGGTTTCACTACTATATATTTTTTTTTTTTTTTTTTTTTATTGATTTGTATCGACTTCTTTTTATCCAAACCATGACGCGACGACACAACGTACTTAAATTAATAAGGGATCCGTAGACGCAAATGGGTATATCCCACTTCTGATGCTAGAAAACTGCTAGAAAACTTCAATCAATTACTTTTTATTTTACATAAAAAGGTACCTAACTGCCCTCTCTTTCAGCATACACAGATCCGCATAAATTCGCCCTTTAAATAGTCACGTACGCATTCGCCCTTTAAATGGTCATGCAAGCTAAATAGTCTAAGAGCTGGCTACATAAAAAAGTGATTATCAGATACACGATTAATTATTATTCCTTTTGTAAAATGATTGTGCCGGATAGGTGAGCATAAATGTTGAGTCTGGCAGCGCTGTCGGGGGGCGTTTGGCGGGGGTTCAAAGTTGGCATTTTTTATTGAAAAATCTATTATAAGATACACGGATAAAAATTACGAAAATGGCTTCTACTAACCATAAAGAAAAGTGAAAAATGGTTGTCAGACAATTTGCGGGGGGCTACGGGGCTGGCAGGCGGCTTCAAAGTAGCGTAAAATTATGGAAAAATTTATTATTAGGTACATGCAAATTGAATCGCGGTATGATATATTTAGGTATTTAGGTGGGGGCTATCACCGTGACAGACAGCTTTTAAAATAGTGCGTTCAAACCTGCGCGACCGAATAATCTCATTTTTCTGTCTTATTGGTCATCCGACTTTTCAGAAATTTTAGACATAAAAGCTTCTAAATAGTTCTGATAATACGACATGCTTTTTTCAAAAAGTTAGTTTTTGGAATTTTGAAAACAAATAATTTTTTGTTCTTTGAAAATTCAATATCTCAAAAACGGGTTGGTGAATTTGACTGAAAATTTTAATAAAGACAGACAAAAATATGTTCTTATCGCTATTACTTTTTTATAATTTGGACTTGCATATACACATCAAACATTTTTTTTTTTATTTTAAGCTAACAATTTCAAAGTTTTTTGTAAACACATCTTAGGAAATTAAACGACATCTATACATATATTTCTGACATGTTAATAAATAAGCGTTAACATGATTTTCAAAAATTTAAGACACTACTCAGCTTCGGTATCATATTGTTGATCATCGCTGCTGACGTCACAAACCAAGTCTTCTGTTCAATTTCATATTTTATATAACGAACTAAACTGTATAATATAACTTAAAAAAAATTTTCAACAAAGTAGCAATATATTTTGTCCTCAACAAATGTTGCGTGAGTTCTCTTTGGCAAGGTGGTAAGGACGAAGCATCAAAATTGTTTAGTTTTTTCCTTTGGAAATTGAAGAAAAGGCTTACTTTGTTGTACCCTTACCCGCGTTAACGGTATTTGCGCTGTTAGTACTAATGATAGACATTTCGTTTAGAACTTTATTTGTAGGAGAAATAATAGCCCTTTTAAATGTTAAATTTGATATCTTTTCTCAGTTTTAAAATATCCCATTTCAAGCTTGTTCTACTTTTCCTTCCCATATGCTAATTTTTTGACTTTCTGGTCAGTTTTTTCTGAAAATGCGTAACAAACATAGTGTTTTAATGTATTTTTACAATTTTTAAAATAAAAATCAGTGCCTTAAGCTGCAAATGTTATGAGCTATGAATAAAAACGATTTTTTTTTGGGTTTAGGTAATTAGTATTTTATGGTAAAACAGGAAATGCCTACATATTTTATGATACTTGGGAAAACCTGCAGCAGGTAAAAAAGGAGGGTTTTCTCATTTTGTACTTGAACGATTTTTTTCTTAAAATATACCCAAAAAATTACGCCCTAAAATATTGCCTACAAATTAGGGAATATGAACATTCTTACCTATCTTTCTTAAGTTTAATATAACATAATATATATATATAAATAGTTTTAAGCTTTTCTGTTTTTTTTTGCCTATTTTTTGATTGCATATGTATGTAGGTACCTATCTATATTAGGAGTTGCATATTAAGTAGAGAAAGCGTCATTCCTATTATTTACATATAAGATATCTCTACCTACCAATTACTTACTGTGAAGCAGTGTTAATGCTGGTTAACTTTTTAAATAAATTCTTTTTTTGGAAAAGAATAAGTTTTCTAAATTTTAAAAAATTAACTGCTCCAAATTGCCGCCCGTAGCCAAGTGCCGCCAGGGGTCTGTGCCCCCCTTGCCCCCCCTCGCTTCGCCAGTGATAGACACCTACAACTATGGCCGCCTTAGGCCATACCGGGCCCCTTCGGCACTCCAGAATTTCGGGCCCTGTTGGAAAGTAAAAAAGTGGATGACAAAAATTTTGTTTGTATGTATATACACAGCTGGTCAAAAAAATAGGTGTGATTAAATTTTATATCTTAGCCATAGAAGTTGGAGCGGACCTGAAGGACCAAAAAATGGCGCAATATCCTCTGGAGTGACGAAACAAAAATTTATTTGTTCTCATCAGATTCTGGGCGTATTTTAGGCGACCAAAAAGAAAGGACTATCAACCTCGCTATACCCAAAAGACGATTAAACACGGACTAGGAAATATTATGGTCCGGGTCCGTTTTTTCTAGTATGGTGTGGGCCCTAACTCCTATATTCGGTATTAGTTGCATCTTGACCAAATAAAGTTATAGGGATATTTTGGAAGATATCATGCTTCCATTTGCCGAAGAAAACACGACTCTCCGATGGATTTTTCAGCAGGATATAACGATCAGAAACATATGGCAAATCTTGTGAATGAGTGGTATCGAGCGAAAGAAGTTTCAATTGTTTCATGGCCAAGTCAATCCCAGATCTCAACCCGATTGAGAACTTGAGGAATGAGCTTAAGCGGAAACTAGGATGCCAATATTTTCCAAATTGGAACCGATTGTGGGATGCTGTTCAGAGTGAATGGTATTCTATACCCCAAGAAAGATGCCAAAAGTTTGTAGAGTTAATACCACGCTGACTTTAAACAATTTTGGATAACAATGTCGTATACTCGGGTTATAAGAGAATGGTAAACGAAAATTATTATAAAATACAACAAATTTTGAATTCAAACTATCATTATTCATAATTTAGGAAGACACACCCATTTTTTTGTCCAAGCGCAAATGTCTACACCGTCGGTTTTATTGTATAAAATTTATAATTACTTAATTTAAAAGCCTTAAATATTAATATTTCATTAACTATTGATAGTCCAATGAAAACTAATGTTAAAATAATATTTAAACGAACAAAACATATTAAAAAATTAAGTTTATATAAAAAAAAATAATTGCACCTATTTTTTTGACCAGCTGTGTATGTGATATAATATACATAGTTCAAATTTCAATTTGATTTATTTGAATGGAATCGTAACCAGTAAAGAGTGATTAGGATAAACAATGTTTTCGATTTGTTGTCCAACACCAGAGCAAACAACAAAGACGGTTTGACGATGGCCTCAGTTGCTAGTACTTAATGGTGTGTCTTCTTCATTGATTCATTGAAGGAGTAGATTTAAGTTGAATGTTATATAAGTAAAGTCTGCCAATATGCGGACAGGCAACTTACAGCTGACCGTGTGAAAACATGGAAATTCGAGATTAAGCCCACAGACCTTTAACGATCGGCCTTGTGCTTTCTCAATTCGCTTGAATTGGAATGGAAGATCAGTTATCAGTTGGAAAAATCGGATTTCGTGGGATACATAAGGATTTCAACTCCCTTGAACTTGCCCTTTGTTAAATCACATTGTTCATCAGTTTCTTGACGGGCAACAGCAAACTGTTGTACAATTTTGGATGATTTAAATTCAACATGATGATGATCGATCCCACCTTCACCTGTATATTATGCAGCGGAGTTCCTGACACAGCTAGCGAGTTCAAAAAATTCGTCGGATAATTGGTCGCTTTACCCTCGTAAGACATGCTGTCAACGGGTTTGTGTGAATTATGTGCTCCAGCGATTTGACTTTGAATTATACAATTCAAGCTATCGACGTCCTTATTCTTTAGGTCCGTCAAGCTGGGACCTCCACAATCGAATTTCGAAAATGTAATGATGCAATAATTAGGTGCTAATTAGGTGCTAGTTTAGTGCTGCAATCCCGAATTGAGTGCTCTTGCCCTTACCCCCAAAACCTGCGGCGGTCCCAGCTTGACGTCAAGCTGGGACCGCCACAAACTAAAATTCTAAATTTCAAAAAATAAATATGCAGGAATTAGGTGCTAATTAGGTGCTCATTTAGTGCCGCAATTTCAAATAAATTGCTCCACGATTTGACCTTCAAATGCACTGCAACAACCTTAGCAAATATACGAAATTGCTTAAATTTTATCGCACGGTAGAAAGAATGCTATCAAAATAAAGGGCTCCTCGAGTCTCTTCAAAAAACTTCATTTCAGTTTTTAACTCGCATATTTAAGGCCGAAACTGCATTGTGGAACTTGTGGAACGTATTTGGACCGTCAAGCTGGGACCAACACATGGAATTTTAAGAAAGTAGTAATGCAACAATTAGGTCCTAATTTAGTGCTGCAATCCCGAATTAAGTGCTCTTGCCCTTACCCCTAAACCTACATTCTAAATTTCAAAAAAATAAACTCCCACCCCTTCTGTTTCTACAGTCCAAAAATATTTTATTATTCGGTAGTTCTTATAACAAGTATACATACAGGGTGTCCCGAAACTCAACGTCAAGCGGGCACCGGGTGAAAGGGTAGGTTATGTCCGTACTGGGAAAAGTAAGGAAAAAAATCCATCTCGCTTTGTTTAGTAAAAATAGTAATATTTATAAAAATTATAAAAATCGTTACACTAGACCACACTTTTAGGTACTGTGGTCACAAATTTTCATATTTTGCGGTTTTTATTTTTTTATATAATCCTTACTAACTATGCTATTAAAATCCAAAAATAAATATCGTAGTTTTCGTAAGAAAAATAAAATTTGACTTAGTCATGGTGAATTTTTTTTTTAAACTTAACTTTGATACTTCATACTTTAAAAAAAAATGTACAGCACTACCCTCGGCAAGTTATTTAAAAAGTTGGCCCATTTTACCAAGATTTCAAAATGGTACAACACTTGCTAATTATTCACCCATAAAAAATATTATCAAAATTTAAACCGCTGTAGAGCATTATAAATTAGGACTAAAAAATTGGAAAATTCTACCCTTGTTAAGAAAAACACTGGCCAACACAACAACAAAAGATGCATCTTCCTAGCAATATCCATCAAATTCCTGAAAACAGAACAAACTAACGGATTGCTGCTGCATACAGATCATTCTAAAGTGAAAATCACAAAAAAGCAGCAGACTAAAAATTTCTGTTTACACGATCTGCTTTCAGTACAGAACGCTCTTATAGTAAGGGAGGCGACCGTCTGAGTACCTATCTCATAAGGAGAGTGAAAATATTGAATACCAATTGACAGTTCTTGCAGAACCATTCACAAAACCAGTGGTCGGGCAAACTTTTTCAGGGAACTTTGGGCGGGAATCGGTCACTTCCGGTACCATTTTTTGATGACAACCTATCTCATAGGGGCAGTGAAAAAACTTTTTACTATCTGAAAGAGTTTTGCCTATAGATTCTAAAACCATTGGTCGGGCAAAAAAAATCTGGGCAGAAATGCTTGCCCGACCATTTCAAAAAACTGTATTTTTTGATGAGAACCTATCTAATCGGGAAGTGGGCAATATTAGTACCAAACGAAAGGTAAAACTGTCCTCTTTAAGAATCCAGTGGTCGGGCTAACTTTTATAGGGATAAACATGTTGCCCGACCGCTTTTAAGATACATAACGCTTTTTTACGTTCTACTTTATGAAGTTAAAAAAAACCGTTTTTTGGTCTCAAATAAATTTTAAATTTATATTAAACGATAGTTTAATTTGCCTTCTATGAGAAATAAATAAATCTACAAACAAATACTTTTTTTAAATAGTTTTTTTTAACCCTATAATGATTTTTTCGCATTAAAAGCAAACATTTTTCAAAAACTTTTTGAACAGTGCTATGTTTTTGTGTTTTGGGATTTTCAAGTACCTAAAATTAATAAAAAGCTTTATACTTTACCATACAAATTACAGGTACCCACACAAACCATCACCTTTGGTAATTATTTAAATGAAAATAAGACACAGATACAGCTTTTAATGCAAAATATTTTTTAATTCAGTTTTGTAAGTAATTAGGTATGTAGGTGTTTAGGTAATCATATATTATTCACGATTTTTTCAAAAATATGTAAAAGTATATACAATATATCAATTTTTACATAGGAGTATCTTAAAAGTAAATGGAAATACATACGAAATAGAAACAAATTAATGATTTATTTTTTGCTAAAAATTATTATCATCGGGGTCTTGTTCACAATCAAAATCTATATCTTCATCGATTTCATTAAACACAATGTCTTCAACATTAAGTGGTGTTGGATCTCCTTCAAACCAAAGGGGGAAAAACCTTTAATTTTTTAAGATCCAACCAAAATTTTCTGCTTTATTTTCACACAACATGATTCTGTTGCATTAGCCCACATTGAACTTATATAAATGGTTCTTTTAATTTTTTGCAAAAGTGATTTGAAACAAGGCGGAATTAAACTTGAATCGAAGTTTTTCATGTTTTTAGAAAAATTTCCCGGAGCATTATTTTTCGCTGCATAGCGACTTTGAAACATTTGAACTCTAGCAACAGTTTTTAACACCATACATTTTTAATGTAAGGTTTTGAATAGTTTCAAGGTCACTGTCATTGAGATTTTCGTTCTGATTTTTACTTAATGATATTAACGCTGCCTGAAAACGATCATTTTTTTCTAAAATGCTTAATGGTTTTGCTTTTCCTTTTCTAAAAAACATGCCGTATAGTCGCAACCTATAAACGCGTGAAACGCTGGCAAAGAACCACAGAAACTACTACCTAGGACAGAAGCCAGCTGAGTACAATTTATAGAATTAATATCTCGTGATTTATTATTTCTTTCAGCTAACCAAATTTCTAAATTTTTCAACTTATGCATGTTGCCCAGCAATATTATCAACACATCGGTGTCAGATGCCTTAACCATTATTTTGGAATGGTATGTAACACTTGTCATCTAAGGTCAAAACCACTTTTTTATTTCCAAGTATGGGAACCAAGGAATCATTTTCCCAATGGTGGGCTAAAAATTTAAGCAGAGCTTCCTTGAATTTCGGGTTTTTAGACACTTCAGAAAGTCATTATTTCGTTTTTGTAATGGACTAAGAATTGTGTAATTAACAGGATCTTGTTCATTACAAACAAAATGCTCAGCATCTTTAATAGATGGATGCAAGTATCTATCAAATACTAAATTCACTTCCGAAGCGTCAGTTGAACATACTCTCCTCAAAATCATCTCAGAAATTTTGTCAAATGTTTAGGGAACTGAAGGCCCCAATAGGTGAAAAAAGTAGAACAAATCTATAATATCTATATCTGCTCCAACTGATTCAGATAAAGTTATACGACTTTTAAGTTTTTTGGCCAAAACAGATTTGTCAGTCTTATACATTTCACCAGTGTGACAAAGGGAAGGTGGAGCAGGAGCAAGTGGATATGACAAGCACACTTCCATATACATTTTTTTTTTCTAGAGCTATTGCTAAAAGTCGCCCAAAAATATCTCGCTGCATTTTAATAAGTGCCTGCTTTTCGCCATCTCTGCTTTTTTGAAACCTTTTCAAACACTGCGATGAGAAATTTCGAATGTTGTTGCGACTTATAGGTTTAGCGAAACGTTCGCAGTTTTTGGAGCACTCTCGTCGATAAATGAAATTTTTTAATTATAGCCTGTGATATTAACATTTAAAAGAAAATCTGCAACTTCTTTGGATGTCGCTTTTCCCGTTGTTACATGAAATAAATTTTCTTTCTCAACAGTTCGTTCAAAAGGATTAATATTTTGTTTAAATGCATTAGTTATTTCAAATAATGCACTTTTGTCCTTTTCGATACGATTTTGTGCAAGCTCATGGGTTATGTTATCCTTTTGCTCAAAATTAATATCAGCCAAAATTTTCGAAATTATTTTCGTACGTATATTGTAGCTAAGTGGCCAACGCTGTCTTGCACAAATCGAATTAGTAAATCACGAGATATTAATTCTATAAATTTTACTCAGCTGGCTTCTGTCCTAGGTAGTAGTTTCTGTGGTTCTTTGCCAGCGTTTCACGCGTTTATAGGTTGCGACTATACGGCATGTTTTTTAGAAAAGGAAAAGCAAAACCATTAAGCATTTTAGAAAAAAATGATCGTTTTCAGGCAGCGTTAATATCATTAAGTAAAAATCAGAACGAAAATCTCAATGACAGTGACCTTGAAACTATTCAAAACCTTACATTAAAAATGTATGGTGTTAAAAACTGTTGCTAGAGTTCAAATGTTTCAAAGTCTCTATGCAGCGAAAAATAATGCTCCGGGAAATTTTTCTAAAAACATGAAAAACTTCGATTCAAGTTTAATTCCGCCTTGTTTCAAATCACTTTTGCAAAAAATTAAAAGAACCATTTATATAAGTTCAATGTGGGCTAATGCAACAGAATCATGTTGTGTGAAAATAAAGCAGAAAATTTTGGTTGGATCTTAAAAAATTAAAGGTTTTTCCCCCTTTGGTTTGAAGGAGATCCAACACCACTTAATGTTGAAGACATTGTGTTTAATGAAATCGATGAAGATATAGATTTTGATTGTGAACAAGACCCCGATGATAATAATTTTTAGCAAAAAATAAATCATTAATTTGTTTCTATTTCGTATGTATTTCCATTTACTTTTAAGATACTCCTATGTAAAAATTGATATATTGTATATACTTTTACATATTTTTGAAAAAATCGTGAATAATATATGATTACCTAAACACCTACATACCTAATTACTTACAAAACTGAATTAAAAAATATTTTGCATTAAAAGCTGTATCTGTGTCTTATTTTCATTTAAATAATTACCAAAGGTGATGGTTTGTGTGGGTACCTGTAATTTGTATGGTAAAGTATAAAGCTTTTTATTAATTTTAGGTACTTGAAAATCCCAAAACACAAAAACATAGCACTGTTCAAAAAGTTTTTGAAAAATGTTTGCTTTTAATGCGAAAAAATCATTATAGGGTTAAAAAAAAGTATTTAAAAAAAGTATTTGTTTGTAGATTTATTTATTTCTCATAGAAGGCAAATTAAACTATCGTTTAATATAAATTTAAAATTTATTTGAGACCAAAAAACGGTTTTTTTTAACTTCATAAAGTAGAACGTAAAAAAGCGTTATGTATCTTAAAAGCGGTCGGGCAACATGTTTATCCCTATAAAAGTTAGCCCGACCACTGGATTCTTAAAGAGGACAGTTTTACCTTTCGTTTGGTACTAATATTGCCCACTTCCCGATTAGATAGGTTCTCATCAAAAAAATACAGTTTTTTGAAATGGTCGGGCAAGCATTTCTGCCCAGATTTTTTTTGCCCGACCAATGGTTTTAGAATCTATAGGCAAAACTCTTTCAGATAGTAAAAAGTTTTTTCACTGCCCCTATGAGATAGGTTGTCA
Organism: Platycheirus albimanus; assembly: GCA_916050605.2. Classification (NCBI taxonomy): domain Eukaryota; kingdom Metazoa; phylum Arthropoda; class Insecta; order Diptera; family Syrphidae; genus Platycheirus; species Platycheirus albimanus. The sequence goes on along the minus strand of OU696696.1, from coordinate 95,177,354 downwards.
TCAAAAAATGGTACCGGAAGTGACCGATTCCCGCCCAAAGTTCCCTGAAAAAGTTTGCCCGACCACTGGTTTTGTGAATGGTTCTGCAAGAACTGTCAATTGGTATTCAATATATTCACTCTCCTTATGAGATAGGTACTCAGACGGTCGCCTCCCGGACTAGTTCGCAATTTCAAATAATCGTTGGCTTTTTTATTAGCATGATCGTTTGCTTTTGTTTTCCCGTGGATTCGATTAGTGTTGTGTTAATTATTATCTAAAAATTGTGTTATAATTATAATCTAGTAATAGAGAATAAAAACCTTACGTGAAATGCCGTATTCCTACACAGCTGAGGAATATGCAAACGTGCACATTATTTACGGTGAATGCGGTTGTAATGCCTCTGCTGCCGCCAGATTGTACCTATCGCGAAAGGTACCCAAATGTGGCGCGTCACCCAGACCACTGTGTGTTCATCTATGTACACATTTCATATTCCCAAGGACGATTGCCTAGTACTTGTATGGCCGGCGCCGCAGGCGGGAGACCTCGAGGACGACGTAGTTATGAGTGAAATTATAAATGATCCCAGCACTTCAGCACATGCAATTGAAAAGTCAACTGGAGTTCCGAAGAGCATTGCTCATAGAATCTTAAAAGAAAACAGCTACCACCCGTACCATGTACAACGAGTACAAAGTTTGTTACCTCGTGACTACGCTCCTAGAGTCAATTTTTGCAGAACAATGTTGGCCAAAAATAGTGAAGACCCGCAATTTCTCAACCATATTTTATGGACTGATGAATCGAAATTTAAAAAAGACGGTTATTTGAATTTGCATAATTTACATGAGTGGCACAGAGAGAATCCACATTTTATGCGTGAAGACCGCTCTCAATATCAATTTAAAATAAATATTTGGACCGGAATTTTAAATGGACAAATAATTGGACCATATGAGCTGCCAGAAAATCTAAATGGCGAAAACTACCTGCATTTTTTACAAAATGAACTGCCGAATTTGTTAAAAAATGTACCATTGAACATCTATCGAGACATTTGGTTTCAACAAGATGGTTGCCCAGCACATTATGCTCGTCTAGTACGGGATTACCTGAGTACTGAGTATCCCGATAGGTGGATTGGGCGCCTTGGATCAATTTTGTGGCCTCCTCGTTCTCCGGACCTAAACCCGCTCGATTTCTTTTACTGGGGCTGCATAAAAGAAAAAGTTTATGATAAACCAATTCTAAATAGAGACGAACTACGCCAAAAAATTCTTGAAGCAGGAGAAGATATTAATGCAAGGAGATTTGGACGTCTGATGAGCAGATCTTTTCTGCGGCGATGCAGAGCCTGTATTCGTGCCGAGGGTAAACAATTTGAACATTTGCTTTAGTGTAAAGTGCTTTTAGATAAAATAAATGTATTAAATTTTTTTCATTTGTTTCATTAAGATTTATGAATAGATAAAGTTTTCAGTAATACATCAATAGGGAACAATACAATACTTTCCAATTTTTTAGTCCTAATTTATAATGCTCCACAGCGGTTTAAATTTTGATAATATTTTGTATGGGTGAATAATTAGCAAGTGTTGTACCATTTTGAAATCTTGGTAAAATGGGCCAACTTTTTAAATAACTTGCCGAGGGTAGTGCTGTAATTTTTTTTTAAAGTATGAAGTATCAAAGTTAAGTTTAAAAAAAAAAAATTCACCATGACTCAGTCAAATTTTATTTTCTTTACGAAAACTACGATATTTATTTTTGGATTTTTAATTGGGAATAATAGCATAGTTAGCAGGGATTACATACAAAAATAAACACCGCAAAATATGAAAATTTGTGACCACAGTACCTAAAAGTGTGGTCTAGTGTAACGATTTTTATAATTTTTATAAATATGAGTGTATTTGTATCTGGTGCAAATTAAATTCTTTTCAAGATTTTATCATAAGTTTGCTATGGAGCTACAAGGGGAAAATCTCTTTCAATATCAATGTACAACTGTAAACATAAACACTTGAGTTTTCTAACTGGTTGCTAAAGCGGAGTTTGGATGATAATTTTAACGTTTATTGGCAGTATTGTTTGGACTGGGGAATCTCAATTTACAAAAGGTGAGATCGCACATTTTCAAATTCTTCAATAATGGACTGCGGGCAATCCGAGCAAAAGTTGACAGTCATCGCAGAACACCAATTATTTGTGGGCAGGTGTACTAAACAGGGTAAAAAATAATCCAAACTAAAATTACAACAATAACAACACAACGAAGAAGAAGACATCAAATTTGGCCCACCAACGCAACAGCACCGACAGTCCAAAGTCAGTAGGTACATTAGCCCGATGATTGAGTAAACCGGCTCCGAAACGCGTCGTTCATCAATATTCATTAATTAGTTCGTGAAAATTATTAATTTAATCAAAGAAAATAAAAATAATATAAATTAATCAAAAATTTAGATAGCTGCCTTGCAAAATTGGAAAATAAACCCAGAATAGTTACAAAATACGTGGATGACCTCTTTGCCATTGTAAAAAGAACTGACGTTGACACTATCTTGAACGCTCTTAACAGTTTTCATGAAAAAATTCAGTTCACATGCGAAATTGAGAAAAACAACCGATTACCATACTTGGATGCTCTTATAATCCGAGAAAAAAGTAGTCTGATAATGGATTGGTTTCAAAAACCCACGTCATCGGGAAGAATCATTAACTTCTTATCACAACATCCAAAAAACACCATTATCAACACCGCCAACAATCTCATCAATAGAGTTCTTTCAATCAGCGATAAGCAATTCCATAAACAAAATAAAATAAAACTTAAAGAAATTCTAACGAAAAACTCCTTTCCCGGAAATATAATCAATTCCTTGATAAAACAACAAGAACAAAAACACCAAAAACAACAACAACAGCAGCAACAACAACAACAAAAACAACAACAACAGCAGCAGCAGCAACAACAACAACAACAACAACAACAACAACAACAACAACAACAACAACAACAACAACAACAACAACAACAACAACAACAACAACAACAACAACAACAACAACAACAACAACAACAACAACAACAACAACAACAACAACAACAACAACAACAACAACAACAACAACAACAACAACAACAACAACAACAACAACAACAACAACAACAACAACAACAACAACAACAACAACAACAACAACAACAACAACAACAACAACAACAACAACAACAACAACAACAACAACAACAACAACAACAACAACAACAACAACAACAACAACAACAACAACAACAACAACAACAACAACAACAACAACAACAACAACAACAACAACAACAACAACAACAACAACAACAACAACAACAACAACAACAACAACAACAACAACAACAACAACAACAACAACAACAACAACAACAACAACAACAACAACAACAACAACAACAACAACAACAACAACAACAACAACAACAACAACAACAACAACAACAACAACAACAACAACAACAACAACAACAACAACAACAACAACAACAACAACAACAACAACAACAACAACAACAACAACAACAACAACAACAACAACAACAACAACAACAACAACAACAACAACAACAACAACAACAACAACAACAACAACAACAACAACAACAACAACAACAACAACAACAACAACAACAACAACAACAACAACAACAACAACAACAACAACAACAACAACAACAACAACAACAACAACAACAACAACAACAACAACAACAACAACAACAACAACAACAACAACAACAACAACAACAACAACAACAACAACAACAACAACAACAACAACAACAACAACAACAACAACAACAACAACAACAACAACAACAACAACAACAACAACAACAACAACAACAACAACAACAACAACAACAACAACAACAACAACAACAACAACAACAACAACAACAACAACAACAACAACAACAACAACAACAACAACAACAACAACAACAACAACAACAACAACAACAACAACAACAACAACAACAACAACAACAACAACAACAACAACAACAACAACAACAACAACAACAACAACAACAACAACAACAACAACAACAACAACAACAACAACAACAACAACAACAACAACAACAACAACAACAACAACAACAACAACAACAACAACAACAACAACAACAACAACAACAACAACAACAACAACAACAACAACAACAACAACAACAACAACAACAACAACAACAACAACAACAACAACAACAACAACAACAACAACAACAACAACAACAACAACAACAACAACAACAACAACAACAACAACAACAACAACAACAACAACAACAACAACAACAACAACAACAACAACAACAACAACAACAACAACAACAACAACAACAACAACAACAACAACAACAACAACAACAACAACAACAACAACAACAACAACAACAACAACAACAACAACAACAACAACAACAACAACAACAACAACAACAACAACAACAACAACAACAACAACAACAACAACAACAACAACAACAACAACAACAACAACAACAACAACAACAACAACAACAACAACAACAACAACAACAACAACAACAACAACAACAACAACAACAACAACAACAACAACAACAACAACAACAACAACAACAACAACAACAACAACAACAACAACAACAACAACAACAACAACAACAACAACAACAACAACAACAACAACAACAACAACAACAACAACAACAACAACAACAACAACAACAACAACAACAACAACAACAACAACAACAACAACAACAACAACAACAACAACAACAACAACAACAACAACAACAACAACAACAACAACAACAACGACAACAACAGCAACAACAACAACAACAACAACATCATCATCATCATCATCATCATCATCAACAACAACAAGAACATCATCACCATCATCATAATCAACATCAACAATTACAGAATCACGAAGAACAGGAACACCAACAACAAAATTTCAAGTATAAATTTTTTACATATATAAAACAAATAGCGGACAGATTCAAACATGCAAAACTGTTTGATACAGAAAAATACAAACTAGCCATGAAATCCACGAACACGGCCTCCCAACTATATGCTAAACTTAAAACAAAAACGGACAAAATGGAACATTCGGACCTTATTTACAAAATAAATTGTAAAGGAAACCCTAACGAAGAAAGCAGCCAAACTTACATAGGGACAACAAAACAGAAACTAAAAAACAGACTTTCAGGACACAAATCGGACATTAAAAACAATGCTCCACAGAAGACAGCACTGGCAGCACATTGTCTCTCACACAACCACACACCAAACTTTGACGAAACCAAAGTACTGCAAAGAGAAGAGAACCAGAGCAAGAGATTCATTATAGAAACTCTCCACATAATACACACAAATAAAACAATGAATAAAAAAACAGATACGGACAACGTTAGCTCCCAATACAAACATCTAGTGGAGAAGAGGAGACATTTTAAAAACTAGATTCATGTTTATAAACTTTTTATTCTTGTTACTTGTTAGTTTGACAGTTTAGTGCTAAGTTTAACTTTGTTTTTCTTCTGCGTTTTGTAGAAACAATGGTTTAAATTTATTTTTTTTTTTTTGTGATAATTATTGTAAGTAATTGTTGTTTTTGTAAAACATGCCAAAAATTATTGTAATTCATACTTTTCAATGCTAATAAATATACATTTATAGTTTTTTCACCTGAAGATGTCCATAGACATGGACGAAACGTAGTGACACAAACAAAAACCTTGTTTTATTTTTGACCTGAAGCCCAAAAAACACCAAAAAATACATTCCACCAAAAAAGGTCACATATTACATACAGCAAAAATTTTATAGTCAACTATCTGTCCCGGCAGACGTTGTTCTGCCCTTCCGAGCAGATATCGCGGTGATATAAACGATGATAGATACTTTACTTTAAATACGCCCGAGTGTATTATACTAAAAAAAAATTCAAAAAAATACCTGTTTATAACAGCTAGTTAAAAAAAGCACCACTCAAGCATTGAAGTACGTTAAACCTGTCAAGAACAATAAGATGTTTTAAAACCGGATACAACTTTTGTTCTTTAAGCCCATTTCATCAACAATTGTGGGTGTTTGGTTGGGTCGTTGCGGTGGTGGTTGGGAGGTTGAGGGTTGGTTATCATGCAAAATTATCGTCTTCTACCATCTTCTACCATCGTCAACCATTTACCACCTTCTACCAACTACCATCTTTTTCTGCTAACTATCTTCTACCATCTTCTATACCACCTTTTACCATCTACCATCTTCTAAAAACTGCCATCTTATACCACAAACTATCTTCTACCATCTTTCACCATCTACCATCTTCTACCATCTACCGTCTACTACCATTTATTCCCATCTACCATAATTGTACCATCTACCATCTACCGTCTTCTACCATCTTCTACCATCTACATTTACCACCTTCTTCCATCAACCGTCTTTTTCCATCAACCATCTTCTAACATCTTGAATCTTCTACCATCTAGAATCTTATTCTGCTAACTATCTTCTACCATCTTCTACCATATTTCACCATCTACTATCTTCTACCATTCACCATATACCACCTTCTATCATCTACCATCTTCTACCGTCTACCATCTTCTTCCGTCTTCCATCTTCTACCGTCTACCATGTTCTACCATCTACCATGTTCCATCTTCCACCATCTACCATCTTCTACCATCTTCTACCATCTTTTCCTATCAAAAAGTGTTTCCTTGGAAAAGCTTTTCGAAGTAAATATTTTTGGAATACCTACATACATACATACATACATACATATGTACATATACGTATGTACGTATGTGGTACTTCATATAAATGAAATCTATAGCATTCACAAATTTAAAATACAAAACGATAAACCAAAATCGACATTTATGTATGCACATACTTTGTTTTTGTATTTAACGTTTATTTGACTTCAAATCAAAAATCAACAAATTAATATACATACATACATATATAAAATTAAGACTGATTTATATTTCAAAAAAATGACTTTTCAGATTTACTAAGTGAGCTTTTAGTGTATTTTTTTCGCACGCAAAACAGGAGACCGGCTTCGTTCTCATCCCTACTCCGTGCTGTTTACTGGGTCAGAAGTGACACCTGTAGACATCTGGCGGGGATAACTAATTAAATGACGATTGATCAGTTATCGACCGGAGATGAAAAATGATTAAATTACTAAAATGGCTATTAAAAAATAAGGGTTGATATTGATAGTAGAAGAGTGAAAATTTAGGATTGTATGTATTTTTGTATATTGTATCATAAAAAAATAAAAACTAAAAATTTTGTCTAAAAAATAAAAAAAAAATGTATTGGTGGACTACCCTTAACATTTATGGTGATGAAAAATAGATGTTGTTTGATTCTCAGACCTACTCAATATGCTCACAAAATTTCATGAGAATTGGTCAAGCCCTTTCGGAGGAGTATGGGAACGAAAATTGTGACAGGAGAATTTTATATATAAGATTTTGTTTTATTAACATTTTCATTCTTTTATTAAAATCGGCATCACAACTGGAGACATAAAAAACTATAAAATGCATTAATATTTGAATTTGTCTGATATCATTTTATTTAATTGTTCAAATTTAATAAATCAAATAGACTGTTTCTTCAGGTTTAACCCAATATACGAGTATAAGTATATAAATAAAACGAAAATCCCCGTTTTGTCTTTCCCATCCCTAATTTAAATATTTTTTAAATAGTGTATATGTAGTTACAGGTGCAGTTTATTTTCAAACTCAACATATAGGTACTCGTATCTTCTAAGATAATCTATTTGAATTAGTGAAAAGAATTTAATTTGTACCAGATACAAATACACTCATATATACTTGTCATAAGAACTACCGAATAATAAAATATTTTTGGACTGTAGAAACAGAAGGGGTGGGAGTAGAAAATCAAAATGTGGGTTTTTGCACAGCACCTAATTAGTTCTTTCTTTTTGTTTAGTTTTTTTTTTTTTCAAAAAAGATTTCGGGGAAAAAAGTCTATATTTGTATGCAACTGTTGCAGTCTATTTCAAGGTCAAATCGTATAGCACTTAATTTAGGATTGGAGCACTAAATTAGCAAATAATTATCACTTAATTCCTGCATATTTATTTTTTTGAAATTTAGAATTTTAGTTTGTGGCGGTCCCAGCTTGACGTCAACCTGGGACCGCCGCAGGTTTTGGGGGTGAGGGCAAGAGCACTTAATTCGGGATTGCAGCACTAAATTAGCACCTAATTATTGCATCATTACATTTTCGAAATTCGATTGTGGCGGTCCCAGCTTGACGGACCTTGTTCTTTGCTGCTGGTATTGCCCGTTCATTAATCCAATCGAGATTTGTATAGTTTTCTCTACACACAGAAAAAAAACAAGGTAAAATCAATTAAAATGATAATGATTGAACATGTTTTACCAATGTTTTTGCTTCATAGAGCATTCGTGTCATTTTGAAATGATTTCTTCTTCATAAAAACCAAGGCTTGGTCATGTTAAAACACCGCGATTATCATGTTGATTCACGATTAACATCATGATAAATAATAATTATCGTCATTTAGAATCATGATGATCATAGTGTTGAATCAGCATGGATTTCATTTTAAATAACCACGATCAACATGTTGTATTACCATGATGATCATATTAAATCTTAATTATCATCATATTGAATCAACTTGACAATCATATTAAATTACAATGATCATCGTGTTGAAACACCATGATAATCATATTAAATTACAATAATCATCATATAGAATCATGATGATCATCGCTTTGAATCAACATGGTCATCATATTAAATCTTCGTTATCATCATATTGAATCACCATGATAATCATATTAAATTAGCATGATCATCATGCAAAATCATGATGATAATCATATTAAATTACAATGATCATCATATAGAATCATGATGATCATCGCTTTGAATCACCATGGTCATCATATTAAATCTTCATTATCATCATATTGAATCACCGTGATAATTATATTAAATTACAATGATCATCATGCAGAATATATGATAATATGATTAATCCTGCAAAATGAAATTGCATTCGAATTCAAATTACAAGATGAATCAGCATGATCATCATATTGAAATAAGATTAAAATCCTGTTGAAACAAATATATGTTTTGTAAATTAAATAACTTAAGTATTATTGAAACATACTTACACTTTTATTGAACCAAAACCTATAAGAAAACTTATTCCATAAAAAAATAACATGTTTATAGAAATCATTTAAAAGTTTAATAATTTATTGAAATAATATTCAATTAAATAAAACATTACAATTATTTGGAGACGAATAAATACGTAGTAATTTGTTTTTTTTTTGCTATTCTTGAATAAAGAACCACGGACCTCTATAACATTTTGGATATTCCAGTGATAAAAAATAATTATATCAATTTAAAACAAACATCAAGGCTAGTTAAAATATTGTTAAATTTTAAAAGAGTCTTAACAAAATAAACGTATAACCCTTTTAATTCATAAAGAATCAAAAATACAACAATTAAAAATAGTTGGATGGTCAAACCTTGGGTGAAGTATTTATTTCCCAGCTGATTTATGGTTCGTTCATAATCGTTGATTGTTGTTAGATGAACGATGAAACTCTCATTGGCATCGGGAACTCTGATTTTTTCGTTAGCTTGTTTGCCTTGTCAGTAAAGTCCAGTGAATCTAAATAGATATGTGTGATTAGACTTGCTTATTTTAGTGAGCTCCGAGCTCAAGTCTTTTGGCATCGATGTTAGTGTTGATGTTGTAGAAACTTTACTGGATTCGCTACCTAACCAAGAAACTATATCTTGCTGGCAATTGATTGGGGCAAAGTATCGTCACCATCTCGGAACCTTTAAACAAAACAAAAATAATCTGTTAATAACCACTAAAGTTAACTAAAAAACGCAAACATACTTCAGCTCTTTTCCATAAAAAAAGCATCTCCCAAAAACGCTCAAGCAAGCCAATCGGTTTTATTGCTTTACTGGATTCGCTACCTAACTAAGAAACTATATCTTGCTGGCAATTGATTGGGACAAAGTATCGTCACCATCTCGGAACCTTTAAACAAAACAAAAATAATCTGTTAATAACCACTAAAGTTAACTAAAAAACGCAAACATACTTCAGCTCTTTTCCATAAAAAAAAGCATCTCCCAAAAACGCTCCCGCAAGCCAATCGGTTTTATTGCTTCTTGTATATCCTCCTTCGACAGAAATCTTAAGCTTTCATAACCTATTTCAGCTCCTAAAAAAGAAATAAGATAAATTGTTATTTTTGCGGTGGAATAGTGTGTTTAAAATGACTGTTGCCTGTCATCTTTTGAACGATCAATTTTGATGATTGTATAGTGTCACGCAAAAGTAATTTCATAGCTTTTTTAAGGATTCAAAACTGTTCCAATCACCCCGACACAACAAGTAGTTAAGCAATAACAGCACGGTATGTCTACCAATTCGATTTTTGTGTGTAAAAATTCTTGAAATTGTTAGACACAATGCGTTGTAATGTCTAAACTACTTGTCCTGTAGGGATAATTGGATGGTTTTGAATGCGTAAAAAAGCCCACTAAGCGTTCTTCAAAACTATTTCAACCTTACACAAAAATATATGAAGTTTTTGTTTAAAATATTTTTATTAAAATTATCAAAAATATCTAATTAAAATATATGTGCAATTTTTAAAACTCACCAATTAGGTATTTTTTTCTTTATTAATGTTGTTTTTTTTTTTTTGTAAAAATGCATACAATTTTCCGTTTCGCTATCCTGGATACTCAACACCCCTCGTCATCTGTCAGTCAATAGGTTGCACTTCACTAATGTTCACAATTTGCGCATAAAAATTAAAACTTTCATTTGAAGCCATATTTTTAAGAATATTTTTCACTTCCCGAAACTTAAAACGATATGGCACATGTCTCATGCACAGCGACTAAAAGGTAACTGATGGAAATTTCTGAAATATTTTTTGGCTTGGCTTGGAAGAAATAACGGGATCCTTCAATTTTTGTAGAAATCAACTACAAACAATGATATTCTTATACGATTTCGTCAAGAATCAAAGAGAGTTCATTTTGATTCGTGTGGACTTCAAGTTGATTCAACGCGATTCAATATTGATACAAAAACCATGATACAGGGTGCACCTATCTTGGGCCGAGTGTATTATTATTTTTGTTTGTAATTGATAAGTTGTTTGTCGTCATCGTTTTTGTTTTGATTACAAAAATTAAACAGATGAGTATTCTTTTTGGTTTCTGTTTGACGTTGTGTGTCGATGTATGTATTTGTAATAAAACGTACAAACCCAGCAAACATTTTTCTTCACTAAAAATGAAGAATCAAAATTGTAATCGAATTAAAAAGAGATCTACATTGGATTTTCATTCACATATGTATATGAACAAAAATGATTGTGATCAAGAAATATACAAAAATCTAATTAATCTATCTAAATTTCCTTCACTCTTATGAATAAAAGTGAATGTTAACACACAATTGTAAAGAAAAAGCGCTTAAATACATTCATTTTGGTGAATGTTTCTCTAATCATTTATATATCATTTTCAAAGATTCATAAATGAATGCCCATTTCTCAGGAGATTTGATTGGAATTGAATCGTTAGTGAATTCATATCTGAAGGTTTTCTTCATTTAAATGAATCATAATGATTCATTTTTGAAGGAAAATGTTTGCTGGGAAGTGAGTGAAATATAGCTGTTTCATGCTACAACTATTAAGATAGCTCCTTCCCGTATTCATTTTTATTTCGTTCTGCGCAACTACGTCTTGGCGTAAATGTTTACAAAAACAGAATTTTGGTGCTGCTGAACCCAATTATGGAAAAATGTATCAGTTCAGTAAATCGAGAACCCTCAGCTACCGTCATAATTATGAATAAAGTCTTCTATAATCCCATCTACTTTGTTCACGTTCCTCAGTTTTTAATTGAGATTATATAGGTACTATAATGCAAATTATGCATATTCGTGCATATTAAGAAACTTGAGATAATACACAAACATTATATTACGGTGATAGAGAAACATATTTGAATTAAGGGCCGATTTCTGTCAGTCTGTCGGTTGGGCCAAACTTCCTTAAGTTTGAAACATGAAAACTTTTTTTAATTTTTCTTTAGCTCAAAAATTATCAGTACCTTTCATAATAACTGTTATTCAAAAGTTGATTTTTCTCGAAAACGTCTCCAAAAATTTTTATGAAAAAATAACTGTATATTGTTATTATGTAAGTATTATATCTTGGCGAAAAAATATATTCAGATGATGTACTGAAAATGGTATCTCCCAAAGGACCAGTTTTACTCAACAGATCAACCGATATATCATTCAAGTGTTTTCGAAAACTATTTTTTGTATTTTTAAATTTTATTTTTAATTATTTTTACCTAATTAATTAATTTAATTTAAATTATCCCACTGAAAAGTATTAAGTGTTTTTTTAAACAATGTAAATTTACCTAAATCGAAAAAAACTTTGGAGTTAGCTTAATGTTTTTCAAATTTTATTCAAAACTGTGACCGGAAATAAAAGCAAGTAAGAGCTTACCAATTGTGCAATTTATTCGAATTAAGGTTAGGAATTCGAATTGAGTAAAGTACAATTTATTTTTTGCTGCCAATATTTCAAACATCAAATATCATTTTCTCAATAACTCAACAAATTTGTTAAATTACTTTAATGATTTAAATGACGTTTAACAAACTGCTGTTTGAGTTAAGGCAAAGTTTATAACATTTCCAGAAAAGGGCGTTCATGAAACGTTCATGAATACCCTTAATATTTCAAATTGCCCATTTAATTAATCAAAGCTTCATTTTCGTTTTACCAATTTAAAGTTTATTGTTACTTCTTCGCTTTATCTAGCAAATGTCCCGCCACACATTCACAATACTCATAAATTATTAGTTTGCATGTGAACTAGCACTAGGAAAAAACAAGTTAATTTTTATTTGTAAGTATCACCCTGCAGTTTAATAGAAGTTAATTAGAGATTCCTTAAGGTCGCGACGTAAAATAACGGAGCTTATTGAAAATTTTGTAGAAATCAAAAGTATGTAGGATTATAATTAAACGATTTCATTTAAAAATAAAAATATTTCGTTTAGTTTAGTTTTTTTCTTTTTTCAATAACGGCACTTATTGAAAATTTTGTGGAAATCAAAAGTATGTAGGATTATATCAAAATTATTTCATTTAAAAATAACAATGCTTCGTTTTGTTTTGTGTTTGTGCCGAATGTATATTCTCTATCAGCAAAATACCAAAATTTAATACAATTCAGTATTAAATGAAAGTTATTTCCGTGGCTAAGAATTTCCTGGAATCTAGCTATTTGACATTTCTTTTTTTCTTCATTTGAAGAAGTTTAATGCACCTGGACTCATCGTGTAATAGCAGACATACTTTTTTCCAAAAGTTATTTTTGGAATCACTCCTTTTTCATTGACTTTTTAAATTTTTGATTTTGTGGAGTGCAGCTGTCTTTCCAAAAGAAGAAGGAAGAAACAACCGAAAATAACCTGTTATTTTTACATGAAAAATGTTTGTCTCAATGTTATGTTCGTTTTACTTGGAATTAATATGAGAATCATTTTATTTCAACACTTTTTCAATGTTGAAATTACTTCAATCGTGTTCATCATGATCATAGTTGTGAAATTTTTTTAAATGAAACATTAATGATTTAAAAATATTTCCTGTGGGAAAAATACAATGTTGATTCAAAACGAAAGTAGTTGTTTAGATGTATAACCTGTTATTTTTACATGAAAAATGTTTGTTTCAATGTTATGTTCGTTTTACTTGGAATTAATATGAAAATCATTTTACTATTTTAATGTTGAAATTACTTCAATCGTGTTATTTCGTCATGATCATAGTTGTGAAATTTTTTAAATGAAACAATGATGATTTAAAAATATTTCCTGTGGGAAAAATACAATGTTGATTCAAAACGAAAGTAGTTGTTTAGATGTATAACCTGTTATTTTTACATGAAAAATGTTTGTTTCAATGTTATGTTCGTTTAACTTGGAATTAATATGAGAATCATTTTATTTCAACACTATTTTAATGTTGAAATTACTTCAATCGTGTTATTTCGTCATGATCATAGCTGTGAAATTTTTTTAAATGAAAAATTGATGATTTAAACATATTTCCTTCGGGAAAATTTGCACGTTGATTTAAAATTGAGTTAACGTATCGAGTGTATACCCTGTTGTTTACATGTGTTTTTGCATTAAATATTTTTAAATTGAATTTTAAACATGAATCATTTTATTTCAACATTTTTCCAAGTTAAAACTATGTGCAAACGTTTTAATTTGAAATGAAAATCTAAATACTTGATTGTAATCTTAAATCAACAGGACTTAGACTCAAATTAATGTTTTGAAATATTAAAAAAGAACTAAAACATGTTAAATCGAAATGAAATCCAATGATTTAAAAATTCATGTTTTTTATTGAAATCAACAATTCGACACGTTGATTTTACATCGCAATATTTTTCTGTGTGTACCTACTGTACTTTTTAAGAAAAATAAATCTACTGCCTCTACTTTTGTTCTTAGGGAAAAAAAATATTTTATGTGTAAATTTAATCCACAAAATTTTTTTTTTTAATTTTCAAGATTCAACCCATCAAAATTTTTGCAAGTTTTGTAGGTATCGCTTAAGAGAACAATACAAGGCACATTTTGTGTTTGTCAAAAATGTATATTGTGAAAATGCAAAATACCAGGAAGCTCGATTCCTATTACACAAACAAATAATTTTTTGAGCAATAACAACTACTCTTTGTTGTATAAAAAAGTAAAGAAGTTCAAACTCTTTGTATAAGAAGTGTTTTTGTTTATCTTTGTGTTTTTTTTTTTTTTTTTAACTATCCACAAAGTCGGTCAGAATTGTTTAAGCAGTTTTTGAAAAATTTGGTAAAAACTAGAAAATTTTGACTAAAATTGAAAACCTCAATGTGTGGGAGATACAGCTAAGAAAACTCTTATATTTAAAACGTAGCTGCCATCTGTAGGTATTATGAAAGATACCTTTCTGTATACAATAGAAAGTGTGAATCATTTTGTTAATTTCGTTGTCCACATATGGCCAATTTAATATGAAGAAGTAGGTTATTTTTGAATAGCTTGGCAACAAAAAGTCCTAGAGCCATACTGTTTTCCGAGTTGGACTTAAAACTAATAAGAACATTAAAGAACAGCAAAATTAGTATACTTAAGTACGTAAGCTTTTGATAAAAAAAATAGTTTGAAAATCAATTTTTAATGTTTTTTTTTTTTTTTTTAAATTTTGAATTCGCAATATTAATTTTTGTAAAATAGTTCACTAAAATAACTTTATTTTAAAATACAATACAAGAAGAGATTTCTGATAAAATAGCAGCTACACAAAGGAAAGAGGTATAGAAATAATCGCAAGTAAAAATAATTAATTAATTAAAATATTAAATTTTGGTGGTAAAGCACCGAAAAAGATTGCATACTTTGGGGAACCATATTAAGACTTAAAAGTGATAAAACTCCTAAATGATAAAAGATATGCGAAAAGTTTCTTCAGCAATTTTGTGTAGAATTTGATAAGCTATAAGTTTGCGGACCATTTTTTTTATCTCAAGCTCACAGTTTTTGAAACATAAGTGAATATAGCCGAAAAACCCATTTTTACTTGCGATTATAGGTAGGTAACTATAAGGCAAGTTATGCATTCGTCGAAAAAAAAAGTTTTGAGATAACAATCAAACATGACATTACGATGATAGCGAAGACGAAAAAAGATGGTCTAAAAATTCTGTCCGTCTGTATGTCTGTCTGTCTGTCTGTCTGTAGGTATGTGAAGAGACCTACAGCCCAAACGGGTAGGCCAAATTGCTTCAAACTTGTTATATAGACTTTTTTAGGTATTGTACAGAGGGAAAATTGAAATTTTTATGTTTAGCTCAAAAATTAACGGTACCTGCCATACAACCGTTACGTTAAAGCTTATTTTTCTCAAAAACGGCTCTAACGATTTCTATTTAAAAAAATCAGTGTTGCTTTTTAAATACGACCAATCATATGGTTGAAAAAAAAGTTTTAAAAAATGGCTAAGAACGGTACTTTCCATAGGAACGTTTTTTACTTGCGATTATAGGTACTATAAGGCAAGTTATGCATTCGTCGAAAAAAAAAGTTTTGAGATAACAATCAAACATGACCTTACGATGATAGCGAAGACGAAAAAAGATGGTCTTAAGATTCTGTCCGTCTGTATGTCTGTCTGTCTGTCTGTATGTATAGACACCTACAGCCCAAACGGGTGGGCCGAATTGCTTCAAACTTGGTATATAGACTCTTTTTGGTATTGTACAGAGGGGAAATTGAAATTTTTTTTTAGCTCGAAAACTAACGGTACGTGCCATACAACCGTTACGTTAAAGCTTATTTTTCTCAAAAACGGCTCTAACGATTTCGATTTAAAAAAATCAGTGTTGCTTTTTAGGTAAGACCAATCATATGGCTGAAAAAAAGTTTTAAAAAATGGCTAAGAACGGTACTTTCCATAGGACCGTTTTTTTTGCTTTCGACTATCTCGAAAACGACTCAACCGATTCCTTCGAAATTTCACACACATATAGCTGTAAGTAGCTCAATTTGTATTGCATACCAATATTTTTGAAAAATATTTTTTTGTATTTTTAAAAGCATTTTAAAAAAAAAAATTTTTAAAATTATTATTTTGAAAACTGCTTATTAACTTTTTTTCTAAAAATTTTAAATAAATGTATTTGCTGAATACCTATGAACTGGCGTTTTTGAATTTCTTTTGAAAATTTTTTTCAAAAAGTTTTTCAAAAAAAACTTTTTTTCTCAAAAACCGCTCCACAGATTTTTATAAATTTATTCTCATAAATTCAAATTTATCCAAGAAATAAAATTGCGTACTTTTTTTTCAGCTCAAATTAGTTTAAGTATTTATTTAAGAGTTTTGAAAATTTTATTTTTACCAAAATCTCAAGCCCCTAAACCACTGTCACTCATTAGAGCAAGTTCGTGCGACCCAGTCGTGCATTTCATTTTTTTTGCTTTCGACTAACTCGAAAACGACTCAACCGATTCTTTCGAAATTTCACACACATAAAGCTAAAGGTAGCTCAATTTGTATTGCATACCAATATTTTTGAAAAATATTTTTTTGTATTTTTAAAAGCATTTTAAAAAAAAAATTTAAAAATAAATTTTTTGAAAAGTGCTTACTAAATTTTTTTCTAAAAATTTTAAATAAATGTATTTGCTGAATACCTATAAACTGGCGTTTTTAAATTTTTTTTTAAATTTTTTTCAAAAAGTTTTTCAAAAAAAAACTTTTTTTCTCAAAAACCGCTCCACTGATTTTTATAAATTTATTCTGATAAATTCAAATTTATCCAAGAAATAAAATGGCGTACTTTTTTTCAGCTCAAATTAGTTTAGGTATTTATTTAAGAATTTTGAAAATTGTATATGCAATAAAATTTCAATTTCCGAGAAAACTCAAACTAATTTAAAAAATAAAAGAGTTTTCGAAATTATTTAAATTTTTACTTGCGATTATAGGTACTATAAGGCAAGTTATGCATTCGTACAAAAAAAAATTTTTTGGGCAATCAAACATAACATAACGATGATAGAGAAGCCTAAAAAAGTGGGTCCAATAATTCTGTCTGTCTGTCTGTCTGTCTGTCCGTCTGTATCGGCACCTACAGCCTAAACGGCTGGACCGATTTGCTTCAAACTTGGTAGATAGTTTTATTATGACGTCTTACAGAGGTGTTTTTGGAATTAGCATTCTAGCTTTAAAACTAACGGTACCTGCCATACGATTTTTAGTAAAAAATTGATTTTTCTCGAAAACGGCTCCTACGATTTTGATAAAACTTTCTGAATAGTGTTTTTTGTGCAAACTTAATGTTTTAATTGGAATAGATTTTTGAGGAAAAGTCTTATAACGGTACCACCCATAGGACTGGTTTTTTGAAATCCTGTTTTCTCGTAAGCCACTTGTTGAATGTCGATAAAATTTTTAGTATAGAAGCCCTTTTATAAAAGAAATAATATAAATTCTTAAATTTTTCAAAAAAAGTTTTTTTGAGTTTTTTAAAAAAGCTTAGAAATTTTTTTTTTATTTTTGTTTTTTCCAAAAACGATTTAATCTTTTTTTTTTTAATTTTATTTTTCTGATAAAAACTACAAATTGCTTGCTACTCAAAAAAAATTTGGAATATATTTTCGAAAAGTTTTTCAACTGGTCGAACGATTTTGAAAAAAAATTTCGTACAAATTCAAAAAAAATAAAAGAAACCTGATGGCTTACTTCATTTTCCCCAAAAAACGGTTTAGGCATTGATTTTTAAGTGATTCGTAAAATTTCATATAATTTTTTCAACGCTTTTTTCCCAAAATCTCAAGCCCTAAGAACATTTTAATACATTAGATCAAGTTCGTGCGACCCAGTCGTGCACTTTATTTACCTTTGAACCCCTATAACTGACCTAGCGTACATGGGAAAGTTGGGAATATTTCTCAGATTGTAAACCACATCAATACCAACCTGTATACCAAAACTCAGCCCTGTATACATTTTTTCCTTTCTTTGACAATTTTTTGTTTATTCTTACTGGGCTAATAAAGCAGTTTGAAGAAAAAGGTTGTCGAGGTTTTTTTTTTGTTTCGTTTCAGCCCGGCTCAAATTGGAACCTTTTATGTTACGGTTTTTTTCATTTTGGATTTGCTCGAAAATGGCTCTTACGATTTTGATTTAACTCAGAATTTAACTTACCTAAGATATTTCTAACAAGCTATCGTTGTTGGTTTTTGGCTTAAATGGTCGTAACGAAAATCAGGTTTAAACGGCTTTTTTTCGCAACGACTTAATTGAATTGAATCAAACTTCGTTTGGCATCATTCTTTATAGTGTTCTATAGGATGGCTTTGTAAACTTTTCAGTGAAGCCTTTCTAAATGGTAGCTCTCATACAATGAGCCGTTCAGTTTAAGCCAACATTTTTGGTTTTTTCTAATTTGCTCAAAAATTTTTGATTTTGATTAAACTTTGTGTGTTAGGTATATTTTTTTAGTGTTCTTAAAAGAACTGCGTTTTTAGTTTTTGGCAAAAAATGCAAATAACGGAGACCTGGTCTTAACGCCTTTTTTACTTGCTATTATAGGTACTATAAGGTACTATAAATGTATTTGCTGAATACCTATAAACTGGCGTTTTTGATTTCTTTTTTTTTTTTTAATTTTCAAAATGTTTTTCAAAAAAAACTTTTTTTCTCAAAAACCGCTCCACAGATTTTTATAAATTTATTCTCATAAATTCAAATTTATCCAAGAAATAAAATGGCGTACTTTTTTTCAGCCCAAATTAGTTTTAGTACAGCGGACGCTCACAAATTAGAACTTTCGGAAATTCGAATCTTCCAGAAATTCGAACCTGAGGTTTTAATGTATTTATTTTTTCTTAGCCTTGTGCATATGTGATTATTTCCTTCACGATTTTCTTGTCATACTCAGCTACGCCTACTCAGGTTATACGCCTGTAAATATTTGATTAGCATATACAAATTTGGTTCAGTCTTGTTCAAAAACGGAACGTGATTTATTAAAAATGTCAAATAAACGTAAAAAAAACACTTTGTCTTTGGAAACCAAAGTTAAGATTTTAAAAAAGCTTGATGAAGGCGTACAAGGGAATCGATTAGCTCTAGATTTCAATGTGACAAAATCTGCCATCAGCTATATAAAATCAAAAAAAAAAAAAAGATGCTGTTTCCAACACCTATCAAGAAGCAAAAAATAAATCTTTACACAGCGCTGAATATCCGGAAATGGAAAGTCTTCTTTTTGAATGGTTCTTAAATCAACGTGAAAATAAGTGCACAATGACTGGACCAATATGGAAGGCGAAAGCTAATTTTTAGTGAAGTATATCTCGGTAAAGATGAAAATGCATTCCGTGCCAGTGATGGATGGTTTACCAAATTTAAAAATCGGCACGGTATTCGCTTCTTAAAAATTGGTGGCGAGATACTTTCTAGTGATGTTGGCGCAATCACTTCGTTTATGCATAGATTTCGTGCAAAGATTGCTGAAATGGGGCTAAGGGAGAAACAAATATATAATGCCGACGAAAGCGGATTATATTTCCGTTGCCTACCAGATAGAACATATGTTGCTACTTGTTAAAAAAAACCCCTGGATACAAAATACAAAAAGAACGCATTTTAATTTTACTAGGCGCAAATACTGATGGCTCACACAATTTAAAGCCATTGGTTATCGGAAAAGCAAAGAAACCACGGTGCTTCAAGGGGTTTAATAATCCACTTCATTACGACTTTTCGAAAAATGCTTGGATGACGTCGCGGATCTTTCATGAGTGGTTTCACAAGATGTTTATTAAAAAAGTGAGGAGAAATAATGTGTCATATTTCTTGGTTCCATGCTTTTTAAAATATTTTTCGTGTACATAACAGAAGAAAATAATTTGCCTCCAAAGGCCCTCTTGCTTATTGACAACTGCTCTGCTCATGCACCTATTTATAAACTTCAAAGTGACGATGGAAACATAGTTGCATATTTCTTTCCACCAAATGTGACTGCAGCTGTGCAACCAATGGATCAAAATCCCATAAAGTTAAGAAAATTGATCTATAGAAGTAAGCTTCTTGCTCAATTAATCGCTGAAGGTGGTGAGCTGAATAATCTTTTGAAACGCCATTCAATCCGCAATGCAATAATCTTACTGAAACAAGCTTGGGATGTGTTGCCACAAAGAGTGGTAAAGAATTCTTGGTCCAACTTGTTAAATTGGGACTCGGACCACTACGACAGCGACGATGATTTGCCACTAGCATAACTGGTGCAAAACAATCAGGAATGCAATGAAGTTCTTCGAATAAATCAAAATCTTTTAGCAGAAATTGATCCCAACAATTCCATCCGTATAGAGGAAATCGAAGAATGGAATCAAGATGTTTTTGAAGGCGCATCTGAAGATGAACTAATTAGCTATGATATGATGAGGCTTCAGATAACAACGAAGACGATGTTTTCGATAGTGTACCAGTTGGTGCCGTGACATAAGGCCATGTGCCATAAGGCCATATTTCGACTTATTGCCTTATGACGCTTTTGTAAAGCGTCATAAGACCATATTCGAACATATGGCCTTATGACGCTTTACCAAAGTGTCATGAGGCCATATACTTTTGTGACATAGGCGCATATTAAAAAAAACCAATTGAGAACAACAAGAACCTGTTCTTACCGTTGTAATATTAAAAAGGAATGATCATTTTTCAATGATCCGAAGAAACAAATTGCGCGTTTTTCATTGTTAAGTTTGATTTCGAGTGGAACGCGTTGTTTAGTGTGCAAAATGGAAAATTCAAGTGACGTGATATATAATTTTGAATTTTGTGAAGGTTTAAGAAGATCTCTTTTGTTTCAAATATAGTTCTAAAATAAGTAGACATTACATCTGCTACAATAAAACGTGTAATGCTAGTGCTATTGTTGACTTTCAAAACCAAACTCTTGTGCGCATACCAAAATCTAGTGCTCCACATAAGCATCCAAACAGTGAAGAACTTACGAAAAAAATGTAATTGCAAATTCTTTTAACTTTAATTATCATATTGACATGACTTTGATTAAAAAAAAAAATAATAGCTTAAAATTCGCAAAAAAAAAAACAAACAAGCATTATACTGATTATATGCTACAAAAAGATTAATTTTTAATTAATAAAAGAGATTTGTGTGAAAAAAAAATAAATTGTGGAGGTAGTTTCACTCTTTATTTTACTTCATAAGCGAATTAAAAAAAAAACGTCCAGAAATTAGAACATTTCGGAAATTAGAATTACCTCAGGAACAAAGTGGTTCTAATTTCCGAGCGTCCGCTGTATTTATTTAAGAATTTTGAAAATTTTATTTTTATCAAAATTTCAAGCCCCTAAACCACTGTCACACATTCGACCAAGTTCGTTCGACCCAGTCGTGCATTTTATTTCAAATGGCCATAAGTTGTCAACGGTTGTATCGAATTCAAACAAACTTTGTTTGGTATTGTTCCTTACAACCTTCTATCAGATGGCATTCCATTTTTGTCATTTACTCTTTTTTAAATGGTAGCTCCCATACAAAAAGCCACTTGGTTTTGGCCAAATTATATAGTTCTTTCTTATTTACTCAAAAAAGATTCTGCCGGTTTTTGTTAAACTTTATATGTAATATACATAGAATTTTTTGAAGAAAACTGCATTTAAGTTTTTGGCTTCAAATGATGATAACCGAAATTTGTTTTAACAATTTTATTAATTTGGCTATAAGCGGACATTTATATAATTTATAGCACCCAAAAGATGACATCTTAAATTGATATACTAAAGGTTTCTTAACGCTAACTTCTGTATATCGGGTTTTCCAGTGTTAGCCAAACTTTTTTAGTTTTTCCCAATTTTTTCAAACATGAGTTCTTCATATTGCTCGAAAACGAACTATTGCAGCCACAGAGCAAGATCGTGCGACCCAGTCGTGCATTTTTTTTTTTTAAATAAACACTGGACCAAACTGGATCAATTAGATAAGATTGGAATTATTCATTAAAATAGAGTATGTGTACAAATGTTTCTTTTTACATTTTCAACATAGTGAATAGATAAGACAAGAATAATGTCGTCTGCCTGAATTGCTTTATTTTTGATTAGGTACAAAGTTCGCACTTAATGCTTGTTATTTTACAATAAATCGAGAATTCAACTATGCTTTCATAAAATATATTAATCCCTAAATAGTTTGACTTTGGTAAAAAAAATTAATGTTAAAACAGAATTAAATTAAATTTAACATAGCTATTTAGTAATGGACTTCTGTTTGGAAACGAAAACGAATGTGCGAAATATGTATACCATAAGTTTACGATTGATTAAGACTTTAAGTTTAGTTAAAACAAATTTGTTTACGAATCCAAATAATGCCACTCATTAATAATAATGATGATGATGATGATGATGAACAAAATTCAAAGGGTAATAGATGATCTGCAAGATGTCATCGTCCAGCTGGAGGAAGTTAGAGTTAACCTTACAAAGCTTTGATTAGAGCAGTGGCGGACTAAGCTTGTTGGAGGGGCGGCAATGCTGAAATGAAGCCTCTTGCGTGTCTTTTGCACGGCACTAGTTAGAGGGAATAGAGAGATAGGAAAAAAGTTTTTTAGTTGGTACGGTGGATTGAGAATAAGGTGTAACTTATCTCACAAAAATCCCCCCGTTGGCATCCAGTTGAAACTGGGGGAATATAGAAAAATTGCTGTCCAAGTTGGAGCTCCAACCCACAACTCTAGGTTAGCAATCAACCACTACATCCACTGTACCATTGCCACCCGCAAGCCGCAATGTAGTCAGCTTTTACGACAAAAACAAATCATCAATCATAGTAATTAAATTATAATATACGTACAGGCTCAGAAAGTAAGAATACACATCTGCATTTGGTATAGCAGCCAACAGGTAGAGTGCAAAAAAATAATTACAAAATAGAAAACAAAATCATAGATTTTATATAATACTCGCAACCCGGCTTAGTATGGAAAGCACTTTACTTTACAAAAAAAAACTCGATACAATCATAAGATTGCCAGAAAATTTCATGAAAATCGGTCACGTCGTTCTGAAAGTTATAAGGAATATACATAGAAACATCGATTTTCTTATATTGGATATGGATAGATGTCTAAAAACCAAACTTAGCTATGTACCTATACAATTAAAACAGAAGTTTTTTTTCAATTAAGTATTCTTTGCGATTATAAGTACCTAAGTATGTACTATACCTACTGTACAATCATTTACAAGAATTTTGATTTTCTCGAAAAAGGAAGTCATTTATAATTCAACTAATATTGCATTTCAAAATTTCTGATATCTTTAATTTTCGATTTTTAAAATTAAAATAATTAAGTTTTTTTGAGATTGAAATGATGGAAAATTAAAATTTCTTTGTATGCTTGTATTGAAAAAATTTTTTAAATATTTTTTCGGAAAATTGTTCAAAAAATCTTTTTTAAAGAAACTGATCTAACGATTTTTAATGTTTGCTTTTTCCTACATAGCTTTTTACATAGTTACAGAAATACAGTATTATAAATTAAATTTTTCCAATAAAACTCTAAAACCAATAAGAAATAATATAAGAATTTTCCAAATATTTTTTTTTTTCAAATTAGGTAAATAGTTGGTATTTTGTTTTATATTCTTGCCTTCATTTTGCTGAACTCCTCAATTATATCGTTGAAATCGATTTCCCTTAAACTTTTCTCCTTTCGCATGATGCGAGTGAGACGCAAATGGTTAAAAATATTGGATAATTAGTGATGTGCAGGGCAATGATTCGCTGAATTCCAAATTAATAATGAACTGCAGGTTTTCTTGGGCTGTCTATTTTGTAGCAACGTCCACACTCGTATGGGTTGCACAAAGATGTCTACGATATCTCTTTATTTCTTCAAACACTTGTTTTTTATTAAACTCATCGTAAATTTGCACCAGATTGTCCAGAGCAATTAATAGCCAAAGCGTCATCAGAAGCTTCAAGCATAAACTTTGTTTGAACAATTTGGAAAATGTTGTTTATTTCCTTCCTTATTTAAATTTGTACATGCATAAGTAATTAGTGTCACAGTTTCAACATGGTTATACAAGTACTTTGAGGTTTATGAAACTAAAAACAAGCAGAAGTAGTTTTTATTATTTTTGATTTTTAGGAAAACTGGAAGACTTAAAGTATCTGGCACAATTGAATAGAGCATTGAAAATTGAAAAAAAAAACTAGTACTTAACAATGTACCTACCTGATTTTTTGGGAAAAGGTAGTTTTTAAGTTCAAGAATGGGTGCATTTTTCAAAAGCTATAGTAAATAGCAACAAATGGGTAACTAAATTCTGGATTGAATATTTTTTTCTTTTTACTTGAGTTCCTTAAGAACTTAATAGTAGCATGACTTTGTTGATGCTGATGTTGTTTTTCAAACCTTTGTATAGGTACAGTTTTGTTTTGGTTTGGGGCTGGGAGCCCCATAAAATTTTGCTTCGTGCGTGATGTAGGAGTAGGAAGAAACAAAAAACATTATGACACAAATTATTATGAGTATATAGGTAAAGTTACATAGTTGTTGTCTTATAATAAACCTTCATCCGTTCTACGCAAACCTATTATGTGTTATTATTCAAAAAATTAAAAGTTATGAAAGAATTTGATGGATGTTGATTTGGAGGCCTCCCGACACCGTAGGCCCGGGGTAGACCCCCCTACCCCTTTCTTAGTCCGCTAGTGCCGAACAGCTTTGCGTTCTAGGTATGTGTATTACAAAGACAAACCACCTTTTGTGGAACGATCACATATTTTACGTTGCTAAAAATGCCGCAAAATGCTTAGGTTTTCTAAATCGATGTAAAAAATATGTTTCCCCTTCTCATCTGGCTACAATCTACAAGGCATACATTCGCCGGAAGCTTGAGTATAATTCTCATATCTGGGCAGGTGCTCCTGTCACTCACTTGCGTCTCCTGGATTTGATCCTAAAAAGGACCCTAAAACTGATAGGAGAAAGAACCGTTACCGAAACATTGGTTTCACTTGAATATCACGGTAATGTTGCTTGTATAACCTTGTTTTGTCGCTACTTCCATAAACAGTGCTCCAACGAAATAGCCAGATGCATTCCTCCCCTTAAACAATTTCCCTGTAACACTGGCATCGCTAGGAATGCCCATCAATTTATCCTAGAGCCTCATCTCAAACGTACTGTTAAGTATATAGAGACTCTTTTTTTAGCCACACTACAAGAATATGGAATGCTTTACCCAGCTCGATTTTTCCATCTCATTGTGATATACAGATGTTCAAAACCAATGTGCATCAATATCTCCTTTATTTCCTATCCTATTTCCTAACTGCTTGCACTGTGTTATTTTATGTTATAAGGTTATTAAAAACTCCTTGACTGCGCGTTAATTAAAAAAAAAAAGATTTAGAATCTCGAAGATATAAAGCTTATGTTGTTGGGCTCATGTAATGAGCATTTTATGGTATTTGGGCCACGCATGGCACCAGGAAACCATAAGCATACCACCAGCCCAGTTTTTGGATGGTATTTTGATTGATGTTTGGAACGAAGACTAGCTTTTTTTTTAATTTATAAACATTAACCCGCCAATTGTGACGTGAATAAAGGGCCCATATGAACTACATTGAAAACTTGTCACCAATGACGACTTAATTAATATTTATAATAACACATTTAAAAAAAAAAGAAAACACACACACACAGACACCAACCTTGTTCAAGGAAAATTTAAATGAAAAAAAAATTGCTTTTGTTATTTAGCATATTTTTACTTGCGATTATAGGTATTATGCATTCGTCGAAAAAAAAAGTTTTGAGATAACAATCAAACATGACATTACGATGATAGCGAAGACGAAAAAAGATGGTCTAAAAATTCTGTCCGACTGTATGTCTGTCTGTCTGTATGTATAGACACCTACATTCTACAGCCCAAACGGGTGGGCTGGATTGCTTCAAACTTGGTATATAGAGTTTTTCAAATGGCAGGTACCGTTATTTTTTGAGCTAAAAAAAAATTGTCCCCTCTGTTTTTTTTTTTTTTTTTTTTTTTTTAAACGGCACACGCGCTCAAGCCCTGTTAATGATAAGTCACAGCGCGAGCGAAAGGAAGTTAGGGGAGAAGGGAAAGGAGGTGTCGATGAACATTGATCTTGAATGTTTGAAGATCAAAATGGCAGGGGAAAATTGTGCCAGGCAATTCATTCCACATTCGTGTTGTACGGCTAAAGAAAGAATCCCTATATTTCACGGTACGTCCGAAATTGGGCTCAATGTAAACTGATGAGCGTTCCTAGAAAGACGAGTATTACGGCGGAAATGTTTAAGGGGTGGAACGCAGCTGGATACCTCGAGTGAGCATTTTTTGTAAAAGAATCTATAAAATAAGGAAAGACATGAAACACTTCGACGATGTTCAAGGGATGGAAATGTTTCCATAATGCTTCTCTCTCCTATCAATTTTAACGCTTTTTTCTGAACTCTGTCGAGCAGGTGAAGAAAAGTTTGAGAAGCACCTGCCCAGAGATGGGAGTTATACTCGAGTTTAGGGCGTATAAACGCCTTGTAAATTGTAGCCAGATCAGAAGGGGTGAAAAACTTCTTGCATCTATTAAGAAAGCCTAAACATCTTGCAGCATTCTTAGCAATCTCAAGTATATGATCATTCCAACGAAGGTTGTCACTGATACACATACCGAGTACTGATAGCTTTTCGGCCTCTTCGATGCAAGTCCCATTCATAGATAATGGTATAGGGGGTATGTTTAGCTTTAACGACAAAGACAGCATTGAGTTTTCAACGCATTAAACTCCACACGCCTTCTAATAACCAATTCACAATGCTGTTTAAATCGGAGTTTAATGAGCTTATCATACGGTGTCGTTGTAATAACACGTCCAAAGGCGAAGGCCGTGAACTATCAAACGTATATGAAAAGCTGAGGGTTGATTCGTCAGCAAAACAATTTAATGGATTAGAAGTCACAGACAAGAGATCATTTATAAAAATGAGAAAGAGAGTCGGAGACAGAACGGAGCCCTGGGGCACACCAGCATTTATTTTGTGGAGATCAGACTTGAAACCGTCTAATACAACTTATATTGAACGGTCCAGAAGATAGCTTCTAATCCAACGAATAAGAGTATCATCGATACCAAATGCACGCATTTTCGATAAAAGAGCTTCATGCCAAACTCTATCAAATGCCTTTGAAATATCAAGCGCAATAATCTTGCTTTCGCCAAAGCGATGCACAGATTCGTTCCACTGTTCGGTGAGATATGCCATCAGATCACCAGTGGAACTATTGCTGCGAAAGCCGTATTGCCGGTCATTTAAAAGCTCCCGATCTTCGAGATATTTCTTGAGCTGACGATTTATCAGCGTTTCCATGACCTTGGAAAGAAAGGACGTAAGTGCAATTGGTCGGTAGGAGGAGGGGGCGGAGGAGTCACCTTTTATTGGGACGGGCTGGACAAATGCCGTTTTCCATCTACATACTAGGAAAGATTCCTGAACGATAGGAGCGATGGAAAAGCTTACGCAGTAGTTTTGCCAGCGATGAAGAACACCTCTTCAGAAGAATAGGGGGTGTACCATATAATACACAGAGGGGAAATCGAAAATTTTTTTAGCTTAAAAAATAACGGTGCCTGCCATATAACCGTTACGTTAAAGCTTATTTTTCTCGAAAATGTCTCTAACGATTTTGATTTAAAACAAATCAGTGTAGCGTTTTAGGTACAACCAATAGGTACTTAGGTACTTTCCATAGGACTTTTTTTTTGTTTTCGGCTATCTCGAAAACGACTCAACGGATTCTTTCAAAATTTCACACATATTTAGGTGTAGGTAGCTCAATTTGTACTGCATACCAATACTGCTTATTAATTTTTTTTCTAAAAATTATAAATTAATGTATTTGCTGAATACCCTTGAAGTTGGGTTTTTGATTTTTTTTTTGAAATTTTTTCAAAAAGTTTTTCAAAAAAAACTTTTTTTCTTAAAACCGCTCCACAGGTTTTTATAAGCTTATTCTCATAAATTCAAATGTATCCAAGAAATAAAATAGAGTAGTTTTTTCAGCTCAAATTAGTTTAAGTATTTTTACTTGCGATTATAGGTACTATAAGGCAAGTTATGCATTCTTCGAAAAAAAAAGTTTTGAGATAACAATCAAACATGACATTACGATGATAGCGAAGGCGAAAAAAGATGGTCTTAAAATTCTGTCCGTCTGTATGTCTGTCTGTCTGTCTGTCTGTCTGTCTGTATGTATAGAGACCTACAGCCCAAACGGGTGGGCCGAGTTGCTTCAAACTTGGTATATAGACTTTTTTAGGTATTGTACAGAGGGGAAATTGAAATTTTTTTTTAGCTCAAATAATAACTGTACCTGCCATACAACCGTTTCGTTAAAGCTTATTTTTCTCAAAAACGGCTCTAACGATTTCGATTTAAAAGAATCAGTGTTGGTTTTTAGGTACGACCAATCATATGGCTGAAAAAAAGTTTTAAAAAATGGCTAAGAACGGTACTTTCCATAGAACCGTTTTTTTTGCTTTCGACTTTCTCGAAAACGATTCAACCGATTCTTTCGAAATTTCACACACATATAGCTGTAGATAGCTCAATTTGTATTGCATACCAATATTCTTAAAAAATATTTTTTTGTATTTTTAAAAGCATTTTTAAAAAAAAATTTAAAAAATTTATATTTTGAGAACTGCTTATTAAATTTTTTTCTAAAAAAATTAAATAAATGTATTTGCCGAATACCTATGAAATGGCGTTTTTGAATTTTTTTCGAATTTTCTTTTCAAAAAGTTTTTCAAACAAAACTTTTTTCTCAAAAACGGCTCCACAGATTTTTATAAATTTATTCTCATAAATTCAAATTTATCCAAGAAATAAAATGGCGTACTTTTTTTTCAGCTCAAATTAGTTTAAGTATTTATTTAAGAATTTGGAAAATTATATTTTTATCAAAATCTCAAGCCCCTAAAGCACTGTCACTCATTAGAGCAAGTTCGTGCGACCCAGTCGTGCATTTATTTATTTAAGAATTTTGAAAAAATTATTTTTATCAAAATCTCAAGCCCCTAGACCACTGTCACACATTAGAGCAAGTTCGTGCGACCCAGTCGTGCATTTTATTTTATTTGAATTCTTCTCTTTCAAAGGAAGTGTATTTAATGGAGACATATATGTATCTTAAGTGTATGAAAACCTTTATAATTAAAGTTAAGGTTATAAATAAGGGATTACAACGGTGTAAAAAATATATGATTCATCAATGATTTTTTTGGAGATATTAGCTTTCAAAATGTTTTCAAACAAATCGATGGCTAATTTTTTTTTAATATAATAAGTTTAGAAATAAAATGCACGACTGGGTCGCACTTTGAAGTATTCTATATATGTTATATACAAATTTCATAAAAATGGGGTGGGAGCCTTTTTTGAGTAAATTAGAAAAAAACCAAAAAATTGGTCAAAATCTAATGGCTCTTTGTATTGGAGTCACCATTTAAAACAGATAAAATGAAAAAAAATCAATGCCACCTGATAGGAAGCTGAAAGAAACTATACCAAACAAAGTTAAATTTAATTCGATGCAACTGTTGACAACTTATGGCCATTTTAAAAAAAGCCGTTAAGAGCAGATCTCCGTTATTTGCATTTTTAGCCAAAAACTGAAAACGCAGTTCTCTTACAAACACTAAAAAAATATAACACACAAAGTTTAATCAAAATCGTTAGAGCCATTTTCGAGCAAATTAGAAAAAACCAAAAAAAAGTTGGCTAAAACTCAACGGCTCTTTGTATGGAAGCCAACGTTTAGAAGGGCTTCAGGGAAAAATGTATCTAACCATCCTATAGAAAAAACTATGTCAAACGAAATTTGAGTCGATTGAATCAAACCGTTGTGAACTTATGGCTTTTTGAAAAAAGCCGTTTAAACATGATTTTCCTTACGACCATTTGAGCCAAAAACAAAAAACGCAGCTTTGTTAGAAATGCTTAAAGTAAGCTAAATTTTGAGTTTAATCAAAATCGTTAGAGCCGTTTTCAAGAAAATCCAAATTGAAAAAAACCGTTACTTGAAAGGTACCAGTTTGAGCCGGGCTAAAACAAAATAAAACAAACCTCGACAACCGTTTTATTTCAAACTACTATATATCAAGTTTGAAGAAAATCCGTCAAGCGGTTTAGGCTGAAGCATGACGTGAAAAAGCGCACATCCACACAGACGCACAGACAGACCGACGGACGGTATGGCGAAAACCACTTTTTTGGGCTTCACTATCATCGTAATCTCATGTTTGATTAAAACCTCGATTTTTTTTCTGCACGAAACCAATACTTGCCCTATTGAGCAAGTACATAAAATGCACGACTGGGTCGCACGTACTTGCTCTGTGGGTGCAATATTACGATGAAAACAAACTTTTCGATCAATGAGAACAACTAATTTTTGAAAAATTTGGTAGAACCTAAAAAATGTTGACTGAAATTGGAAAAACCGATATACGGGGGCTAATTTTAAGAAACCTTTAATATTTAAAATTATGATGTCATCTTTTGGGTGTTGTAAATGATACAAATGTCCACTTATGGCCAAATTAATAATACTGTTGAATCAAATTTCCGCTATTATCATGTGTAGCCAAAAACTAAAAATGCAGTTTTCTTTGAAGTATTCTATATATGTTTTTTGAGTAAATTATAAAAAACGAAAAAATTGGCCTAAAACTAATGGCTCTTTGTATAGGAGCCACCATTTAAAATAAAATGCACGACTGGGTCGCACGAACTTGCTCTAATGAGTGACAGTGGTTTAGGCGCTTGAGATTTTGATAAAAATAAAATTTTCAAAATTCTTAAATAAATACTTAAACTAATTTGAGCTGAAAAAAAAGTACGCCATTTTATTTCTTGGATAAATTTGAATTTATGAGAATAAATTTATAAAAATCTGTGGAGCGGTTTTTGAGAAAAAAAGTTTTTTTTGAAAAACTTTTTGAAAAAATTTTTCAAAAAAAATTCAAAAACGCCAGTTCATAGGTATTCAGCAAATACATTTATTTAAAATTTTTAGAAAAAAATTTAATAAGCAGTTTCCAAAATATTAATTTTTAAATTTTTTTTTTAAATGCTTTTAAAATTACAAAAAAATATTTTTCAAAAATATTGGCATGCAAAACTAATTGAGCTACCTACAGCTATATGTGTGTGAAATTTCGAAAGAATCGGTTGAGTCGTTTTCGAGATAGTCGAAAGCAAAAAAACGGTCCTGTGGAAAGTACCGTTCTTAGCCATTTTAAAAATTTTTTTTTCAGCCATATGATTGATCGTACCTAAAAAGCAACACTGATTTTTTACTTGCGATTATAGGTACTATAAGGCAAGTTATGCATTCGTCGAAAAAAAAAGTTTTGAGATAACAATCAAACATGACATTACGATGATAGCGAAGACGAAAAAAGATGGTCTAAAAATTCTGTCCGTCTGTATGTCTGTCTGTCTGTCTGTCTGTCTGTCTGTCTGTATGTATAGAGACCTACAGCCCAAACGGGTGGGTCGAATTGCTTCAAATTTGGTATATAGACTTTTTTAGGTATTGTACAGAGGGGAAATTGAAATTTTTTTTTTAGCTCAAAAAATAACGGTACCTGCCATACAACCGTTATTTTAAAGCTTATTTTTCTCAAAAACGGCTCTAACGATTTTTATTTAAAAAAATCAGTGTTGCTTTTTAGGTACGACCAATCATATGGCTGAAAAAAAGTTTTAAAAAATGGCTAAGAACGGTACTTTCCATAGGACCGTTTTTCTTGCTTTCGACTATCTCGAAAATGACTCAACCGATTCTTTCGAAATTTCACACACATATAGCTGTAGGTAGCTTAATTTGTATCGCATACCAATATTTTTGAAAAATATTTTTTTGTATTTTTAAAAGCATTTTTTAAAAAAAAATTTACAAAATTAATATTTTGAAAACTGTTTATTAAATTTTTTTCTAAAAATTTTAAATAAATGTATTTGCTGAATATCTATGACCTGGCGTTTTTGAATTTTTTTTGAAAATTTTTTTCAAAAAGTTTTTCAAAAAAAACTTTTTTTCTCAAAAACCGCTCCACAGATTTTTATAAATTTATTCTCATAAATTCAAATTTATAAAAGAAATAAAATGGCGTACTTTTTTTTCAGCTCAAATTAGTTTAAGTATTTATTTAAGAATTTTAAAAAATTTATTTTTATCAAGACCACTGTCACAAATTAGAGCAAGTTCGTGCGACCAAGTCGTGCATTTTATTTTATTTTTTGGAACTACAGATACATATAGACATGTTCTAACAAATTAATTTTCAATTTACCTGACTTTCTCATAGCTGATCACTTTCAGAGCAGAGATTCTCAACTATGCTGTTCGCTTGGTCAGTAATACTTTGTTTGAGACGTATTAAATTGCTACAAAAGGAAAGACAATTACTAAGCTCAATAGTTTTTAGGCTTAGAAAAAGCTTTTGATTGAAAAAGATAAAGAAAAATCGTACATTTATACCCCACACAACATATCAAATAAATGTTCATAAATGATCACTTAAAACATTAATTGAAATAACTTCACGTGCGTATATACATATACAAATAAACGAAAATGGATGCTTTCGCTTTAAAGGTAGTTCCACACTATCCCACAGTGTAGTACGACATGTCAAAAAAAAAGTGTAAAGGAATGTGTGATGGTTTTACATTCAATCCTAAAAAAATATTTCAGATTTAAACACATGTCAAATCGTATGAGATCTGCGCTGTCATATTCTGTTTCCATGCTATTATACATCTGTTTCATCACACATTTTTGACATGTCGTATTACACTGTGGGATAGTATGGAACTACCTTAACTAATATGTCACCAAAGCTAGTCAAACATACCACAATAGAGTGAAAACCCACAAATTGTCTTAATTTAGTACTTTTTACTTGCTCTATAGGGCAAGTATTGGTTTCATGCAGAAAAAAAAAATCGAGGTTTTAATCAAACATGACATTACGATGATAGAGAAGCCCAAAAAAGTGGTTTTCGCCATACCATCCGTCGGTCTGTCTGTGCGGATGTGCGGATGTGCGGATGTGCGTATGTGCGTCGTTGCGCTTTTTCACGTCATGCTACAGTCTAAACGGCTTGACGGATTTTCTTCAAACCTGATATATAGCAGTTTCAAGAAAAACGGTTGTCGAGATTTTTTTTATTTCGTCTTAGCCCGGCTCAAACTTGTACCTTTCAAGTAACGGTTTTTTTCAATTTGGTTCTCATTGAAAGCCATAAGTTCACAACGGCTTGATTGAATCAACTCAAATTTAGTGTGACATAGTTTTTCATAGTGTTCTATAGGATGGTTTAGTAAATTTTTCACTGAAGCCTTTCTAACCGGTGACTTCCATACAACGAGCCGTTGAGTTTTAGCCTACTTTTTTTTTCTAATTTTCTCGAAAATGGCTCAAACGATTTTGATTAAACTTTGTGTGTAATATTCTTTTAGTGTTTTTAAGAGAACTGCGTTTTTAGTTTTTGGCTAAAAATGCAAATAACGGAGAGCGGACCTCGGCTTTTTTTCAAATGGCCATAAGTTGTCAATTCACTCAAACTTTGTTTGGTATAGTTCCTTACAGCTTCCTTTCAGATGGCATTGATTTTTTTTCAGTTTCTTTTTTTTAAATGGTGATTTCTATACAAAGAGCTACTAGATTTTGGCCAATTTTTTCATTTTTTCTAATTTACTCAAAAAAGGCTCCCCCGATTTTTATGAAACTTTGTATGTAACATAAATAGAATACTTCAAACAAAACTGCATTTTAAGTTTTTGGCTAAGAATGATAATAGCGGAAATTGCTTTTAACAGTATTATTAATTTGGCCATAAGTATACATTCGTATCATTTATAACACCCAAAAGATAACGTCTTAATTTTAAATATTAAAGGTTTCTTAACGTTAGCTCCCGTATATCGCTTTTTATAGTTTCAGTCAAATTTTTTTAGGTTTTACCAAATTTTTCAAAAATGAGTTGTTCTCATTGATTGAAAAGTTTGTTTTCATCGTACTATTGCACCCACAGAGCAATACGTGCGACCCAGTCGTGCATTTTATTTAAATCGAAATCGTTAGAGCCGTTTTTGAGAAAAATAAGCTTTAACGTAACGGTAACGGCAGGTACCGTTATTTTTTGAGCTAAAAAAAAAATTCAATTTCCCCTCTGTACAATATCTAAAAAACTCTATATACCAAGTTTGATGCAATTCGGCCCACCTGTTTGGGCTGTAGGTGTCTATACATACAGACAGACAGACAGACAGACATACAGACGGACAGAATTTTTAGACCATCTTTTTTCGTCTTCGCTATCATCGTAATGTCATGTTTGATTGTTATCTCAAAACTTTTTTTTTCGACGAATGCATAACTTGCCTTATAGTACCTATAATCGCAAGTAAAAAAGAAACTGAAAAAAAATTAATGGAATTAATAGGAAGCTGAAAGAAACTATACTAAACAAAATTTGAGTGAATTCGATGCAACCGTTGACAACTTATGGCCATTTAAAAAAAAGCTGTTGAGAGCAGATCTCCTTAATTTGCATTTTTAACAAAAAACTGAAAACGCAGTTCTCTTAAAAACACTAAAAGAATATAACACACAAAGTTTAATCAAAATCGTTAGAGCCATTTTTGAGCTAATTAGAAAAAAACCAAAAAATGTGGGCTAAAACTCAACGATTCGTTGTATGGGAGCTACCATTTATAAACGCTTCACTGAAAAATGTATAAAGCCATCCAATAGACCTCTATAAAGAACGATGCTGAATGAAGTTTGAGTCAATTCAATCAAGCCAGTGCGAACTTATGGCCATTTGAAAAAAAGCCGTTAAAACCTGATTTCCGCCAAAAACGAAAAACGCTGTTTTGTTAGAAAGTAAGCTAAATTTTGAGTTAAATCGAAATCGTTAGAGCCGTTTTCGAGAAAATCCAAATTGAAAAAAACCGTTATTAGAAATGTACCAGTTTGAGTCGGGCTGGAACGAAATTAAAAAAACTTCGACAACCGTTTTTCTTCAAACTACTATATATCAAGATTGAAGAAAATCCGTCAAGCGGTTTAGACTGAAGCATGACGTGAAAAAGCGCACATCCGCACATCCGCACAGACAGACCGACGGACGGTATAGCGAAAACCACTTGTTTGGGCTTCTCTATCATCATAATGTCATGTTTGATTAAAACCTCGATTTTTTTTTTCTGCACGAAACCAATACTTGCCCTATAGAGCAACTAAAAAGTATTGATATGTGCGATACTTAAGGATTTATACGTAATTATTGGAAAATAAAGTGCACGATTTGATATGGGCCTACACTGCACGGTCGAACTTAGGTACGTCAAAGTTGAATTTTTTGTGTTAAGTTTTTCAGAATGGTAAGTGATTTTTGTGTCGTCTATTCAAATGTTCGTGGGCTTAGGAAGAATTTCTTTTCTGTGTACACCCATACTGTGCAATACAGGCCAGCTGTTTTGGCATTAAGTGAAACCCAGGTTGGACAGAATATTGATTTATCAGAATTTTGTTTGGTTGGATATAACTTAGTGCCATTACTTTTTTCCCGCCATGGTCTTGTCGCTTATGTTAGGAATGATATTGCTTGCCAGAGCCTTCCCCAATATGGGCATTGTTCTAATACGAACTTTAATTTCCTGTGGCTCAAATTCACTGTCCGCAAGCATATCATTCATTACTGTTTTCTTTACAGGAGTCCGAATCTTGACAGCATGTCTACTTGTGATGAGTTAGATGTTTTGTCAGATTCAATTTCCCGAATTGTTTCCCATTGTCCTCACACTGACGTCGTGATTACGGGCGACTTCAATGTACACAATTCAAGTTGGCTCCGCTATTCTGGCCAGACAACACTCGAAGGAAGGTATACCGAGATCTTTGCTGAGTATAACCATCTTACCCAGCTTGTCGATGAGCCTACTCGTATACCGGATGTTGATGGGCATTCCACCCATACTCTTGACTTGTTCCTTACTTCCCACCCTGATAAATATACTATTAAAAGAACTTCTCCATTTGGCACCTCGGACCATTGTGTCATTTCAGCTAATTTCTCGATATCCAATCATCCAGTTAAAGACAAAATTCCCACTAGGACCGTTTGGCAATACGAGAAAGCCAACTGGGATGGTCTGAATAATTTCTTTCGCAACTTTAACTGGTCATTATGCTTCCTCGATAATGACATTGATGCCAGTGCTGAAATAACTA
This sequence comes from Platycheirus albimanus, assembly GCA_916050605.2. Classification (NCBI taxonomy): domain Eukaryota; kingdom Metazoa; phylum Arthropoda; class Insecta; order Diptera; family Syrphidae; genus Platycheirus; species Platycheirus albimanus. The sequence goes on along the minus strand of OU696696.1, from coordinate 95,140,224 downwards.
CAGAAGTGATTTTTCTTGGAATGAGAACTTTTGTCCCTCACAGAACAAAATGTATCAAACCAAAAGAAAAGTCTTGGTTTACCGAAGAGTGTAAAGAAGCTATCAGGTTGAAAGAAGTAAGCTTCCGATCCTACAAAGTAAACCCAACTGAGGAAAATCGGAAGAAACACAAACAAGTTAGGAACTCGTGCAACTCCGTTATACACAAAACAAAATTTTTACATGACCAGAAGTTACGGCAAAAAATTCTGCAATGTCCCAAAGGCAGTAAAAACTTCTGGTCATTTGTAAAAAACGTCAAGAACTCAACGACATCATCAGTTCCAACGCTCATCGTCGACAATAAACCAATTGTCAGCTCTTCAGAGAAGGCGAATATGCTCGCAGCTCATTTTGCTGCAAGTTCTACGTTGCCTGCAATTGGACAATAGTTTTTAACATCGCTGTTTGGGCCCTTTTTGTGTACAGGAGTTATATAAGAGGTTTTCCATATCTCAGGAAATTCTCCTTGAGAAAGTGAAAGGTTGAAGATTTTGGAGAGAGGGGTAGAGAGAGCTGAGGAGCATTTTTTTAGGAAAATCGCGGGGAGACCATCAGGGCCGGGGAGAAATTCATCATTGAGTTGATTTAACTTGTTCTCAACGATATTGGGGTCGACAGTAAGCGGAAAGAATGAACCAAGTGAGAAATTTGGCAAATAATCGAAATAACCTGGGTCAGGTACGAGAGAATCGCCGGTAAAAGATTCCTTGAAAAAGATAGCAAAGAAGTTGGCTATAACTTCCAGATTATTCGAGGTTTCGGTATTGAAAGAGAGAGAGGTAGGATAACCATCGGATTTTCTTTTATAATTGACGAACTGGAATAACGACTTGGGATCATTTATAACGTTGGTTTGTGTTTCTATTAAGTAATGTTGATAAAGAGAGTTGTAAAGCTCGGTAAAGTGTAAATAAGAACCAAGGTAGTTAGAATAGTCGGTGGGGATCCAGTGCGAAGGAAAACTGTCCATAACTTGTTTCTCTTGTTACTCAAAAAGTGAAGTTTTCGGTTATACCAAGGAAGAGATGCGATCGATGTTTTATGGCGACTCAAGGGTACATTGATATAAATTGAATTAAATATTTCCCGGTAAAATATTTCTGTGGCATCTTTGACACTAAGGTTATCGAAGTTAAAAGAAACTCTATTGAGATATTCATTAAAAACGGTGGAAGTTTGCTTAATGAAAATCATAAGAGTGGCAACACTGGTGCAAAAGTGAAAAGTAAAGTTTTTTTTATAAGGTCTCTTAAGAAAATCATTAAATATATATAAAATCAATAATAAATAATGCAATTTAAGTTGCACACAACTAAAAAGTGCACTGAAGTACATTTAAGTAAAAAAAAAACAATCAGGCAAGTGTAAAGTAGATTTATGTTTTTAACATAAAAAATTTTTGAGACCAAGACAAAGCCCCTCCTGTACTTGAGAACGTTAATTCTTCTATGGGACAGGTATTTTTCCGCACTCGTACAGTAGCAAGAGTTCTTCAAGATCTTGATATACACAAATCCGCTGGCCCGGATGGTATACCCCCTATTCTTCTGAAGAAGTGTTCTTCATCGCTGGCAAAACCACTGCGTAAGCTTTTTCATCGCTCCTATCGTTCAGGAATCTTTCCTAGTAGATGGAAAACAGCATTTGTCCAGCCCGTCCCAAAGAAAGGTGACTCCTCCTCCCCCTCCTCCTACCGACCAATTGCACTTACTTCCCTTCTTTCCAAGGTCATGGAAACGCTGATAAATCGTCAGCTCAAGAAATATCTCGAAGATCGGGAGCTTTTAAATGACCGGCAATACGGCTTTCGCAGCAATCGTTCCACTGGTGATCTGATGGCATATCTCACCGAACAGTGGAACAAATCTTTGCATCGCTTTGCGAAAGCAAGATTATTGCGCTTGATATTTCAAAGGCGTTTGATAGAGTTTGGCATGAATCTCATATATCGAAAATGCGTGCATTTGGAATCGATGATACTCTTATTCGTTGGATTAGAAGCTATCTTCTGGACCGTTCAATACAAGTTGTATTAGACGGTTTCAAGTCTGATCTCCACAAAATAAATGCTGGTGTGCCCCAGGGCTCCGTTCTGTCTCCGACTCTCTTTCTCATTTTTATAAATGATCTCTTGTCTGTGACTTCTAATTCTAATCCATTAAATTGTTTTGCTGACGACTCAACCCTCAGCTTTTCATATACGTTTGATAGTTCACGGCCTTCGCCTTCGGACGTGTTATTACAACGACACCGTATGATAAGCTCATTAAACTCCGATTTAAACAGCATTGTGCATTGGGGTATTAGAAATCGTGTGGAGTTTAATGTGTCGAAAACTCAATGCTGTCTTTTGTCGTTGAAGCTAAACAAACCCCCTATGCCATTATCTATGAATGGTACTTGCATCGAAGAGGCCGAAAAGCTATCAGTATCCGTTATGTGTATCAGTGACAACCTTCGTTGGAATGATCATATACTTGAGATTGCTAAGAATGCTGCAAGATGCTTAGGCTTTCTTAATAGATGCAAGAAGTTTTTCACCCCTTCTGATCTGGCTACAATTCACAAGGCGTTTATACGCCCTAAACTCGAGTATAACTTCCTTCTCTGGTCAGGTGCTTCTCAAACTTTTCTTCACCTGCTCTACAGAGTTCAGAAAAAAGCGTTAAAATTGATAGGAGAGAGAAACATTATGGAAACATTTCCATCACTCGAACATCGTCGAAATGTTTCATGTCTTTCTTTATTTTACAGGTTCTTTTATAAAAAATTCTCACTCGAGGTAGCCAGCTGCGTTCCACCCCTTAAACATTTCCCCCGTAATACTCGTCTTGCTAGGAACGCTCATCAGTTTACACTTGAGCCCAATTTCGGACGTACCATGAAATATAGGGATTCTTTCTTTAGCCGTACAACACGAATGTGGAATGGATTGCCTGGCACAATTTTTCCTTACCATTTTGATATGCAGACATTCAAGATCAATGTTCATCGACACCTCCTTTCCTAAATTCCTATCGCTCGCGCTGTGAATTATCATTAAAAGGGCTATAACAAACCCCTTGAGCGCGTGTGCATTATAAAAAAAAAAAGACGCACATACGCACATACGCACATCCGCACATCCGCACATACGCACATCCGCACAGACAGACCGACGGACGGTATAGCGAAAACCACTTTTTTGGGCTTCTCTGTCATCGTAATGTCATGTTTGATTAAAACCTCGATTTTTTTTCTGCACGAAACCAATACTTGCCCTATAGAGCAAGTAAAAAGTATTGATATGTGCGATACTTAAGGATTTATACGTAAATATTAGAAAATAAAGTGCACGATTGGGTCGTACAAACTTTCTCTAATGTGTAAAAATAGTCTTGGGGCTTGATATTTTATGGAAAAAGCATTAAAAAAATTATTTGAAATTTTTTAGTCACTTAAAAATCAATAGTTTTACTTTTTTGAATTTCAAGGAATTTCTTTTTTCAAAATCTATGGATCAGTTTTTTCGAAAAACCGTTTTTTTTCTTAACTTTTCGAAAACATATTCCAATTTTTTTTGTTGAGTATGTCAAAATCTAGCAGTTTAAAGTTATTATTTGGAAACAAAAATTTTAAATATTTTGAACAAACCGCTTTTGAAAAAACCAAAAATTAAAAAAAAAACTTAACTTTTTTAATAAACTGAAAAAAAATTTTGTTGGAAAAAATTTACGACGAAATCTGTTATGAAATAAAATGCACGACTGGGTCGCACGTACTTGCTCTGTGGGTGCAATAGTACGATGAAAACAAACTTTTCGATCAATAAGAACAGCTAATTTTTGAAAAATTTGGTAAAACCTAAAAAATATTGACTGAAACTTGAAAAACCGATATACGGGAGCCAAATTAATAATACTGTTGAATCAAATTTCCGCTATTATCATGTGTAGCCAAAAACTAAAAATGCAGTTTTCTTTGAAGTATTCTATATATGTTACATACAAAGTTTCATAAAAATCGGGGGTGGCTTTTTTGAGTAAATTAGAAAAAACGAAAAAATTGGCCTAAAACTAATGGCTCTTTGTATAGGAGCCACCATTTAAAAAAAAAAGAAACTGAAAAAAAATTAATGCCATCTGATAGGAAGCTGAAAGAAACTATACTAAACAAAATTTGAGTGAATTCGATGTAACCGTTGACAACTTATGGCCATTTAAAAAAAAGCCGTTAAGAGCAGATCTCCTTAATTTGCATTTTTAACAAATAACTGAAAACGCAGTTCTCTTAAAAACACTAAAAGAATATGTGTGTTATATTCTTTTTAAGTTTAATTAAAATCGTTAGAGCCATTTTTGAGCAAATTAGAAAAAAACCAAAAAAAGTGGGCTAAAACTCAACGACTCGTTGTATGGGAGCTACCATTTAGAAACGCTTCACTGAAAAATTTATAAAGCCATCCAATAAAACACTATAAAGAACGATGCCGAACGAAGTTTGAGTCAATTCAATCAAGCCAATGCGAACTTATGGCCATTTGAAAAAAAGCCGTTAAAACCTGATTTTCGTTAGGACTATTTGAGCCAAAGACGAAAAACGCAGTTTTGTTTGAAATGCTTAAAGTAAGCTTAATTTTGAGGTTAATCGAAATCGTTAGAGCCGTTTTCGAGAAAATCCAAATTGAAAAAAACCGTTATTAGAAAGGTACCAGTTTGAGCCGGGCTGAAACGAAATAAAAAAAACCTCGACAATCGTTTTTCTTCAAACTACTATATATCAAGTTTGAAGAAAATCCGTCAAGCGGTTTAGACTGTAGCATGACGTGAAAAAGCGCACAGACGCACATACATACGCACATCCGCACAGACAGACCGACGGACGGTATGGCGAAAATCACTTTTTTGGGCTTCTCTATCATCGTAATGTCATGTTTGATTAAAACCTCAATTTTTTTTTTTATGCGCGAAACCAATACTTGCCCTATAGAGCAAGTAAAAACTGTTTTTATGTGAGATATCGTTATAAGACTTTCCAAAAACCCCTCTGAAGGACGTCATAATAATACTGTGAACCAAGTTTGAAGCAAATCGGTTCAGCCGTTTAGGCTGTAGGTGCCGATACAGACAGACGGACAGCCATACAGAAATGTCAGAACCACTTTTTTAGGCTTCTCTATCATCGTAATGTTATGTTTGATTGTGATATGTTTTTACTTGCGATTATAGGTAGGTACTATAAGGCAAGTTATGCATTCGTCAAAAAAAAACATCAAATCAATCAAACATGACATTACGATGATAGAGAAGGTGGGTCCGACAATTCTGCCTGTCTGTCTGTTTGTCTGTCTCTGTCCCTCTGTCTATCTGTCTGTATAGTTACCTACAACAGCGTAAACGGCTGGACCGATTTGCTTCAAACTTGGTACATAGTATTTTTATGACGTCCTACAGAGAGATTTTTGGAATTACCATTCTAGCTCTTAAACTAACGGTACCTGCCATACGATTTTTAGTAAAAAAAATTAATTTTTCTCAAAATCGGCTCCTACGAATTGGATAGAACTTTCTGAATAGTGTTTTCTTTGCAAATTGTATGTTTGTAGACGCCCATTTATAGACGAAATAATAAAAATTCTTAAATAAAAAAATTTTTTTTTTTATTTAAAAAAAAAAAAAATTTATTTTTTTTTTTATTTTTTTTTTCAAAAACGGCATCTATAATATTTTTTTTAATTTTATTTTTCTGATAAAAACTGCAAATTTCTAGAAACTGGCATACTGAAAAAATATATTTTCGAATATTTTTAAATAAAACAATTTTTTGAAAAAACTGGTCGAACGATTTTGAAAAAAAAAAATTCTTAGAATTCTAAACAGTAAACCAAATCAGACGGCATATTTCATTTCTTCCAAAAACCGTTTAACCTAACTAGTGATTTTAAAGTGATCAATAAAATTGCATATAGTTTTTTCTCTGCTTTTTTTTCCAAAATCTCAAACCCCAAGACCGCACTGTCACACATTAGAGTCAGTTTGTCCGACCCAGTCGTGCAATTTATTTTTTTAACGAATGCATAACTTGCCTTATACCTAGTACCTATAATCGCAAGTAAAAAGTCAGGTTTTTTCAATTTCCAATGGTCAACTTCAAGCTTAATTATCTCGAAATCTCTTAAACCAATTTCGAAAATATGTGGCAGATAGATTTAGATTGACTTTGGCTTTCATTTGGCACTAGTCTCATAAGTGTACGTGTACACTCTGCGCCCAAACTCCATAAAATAAAATGAACGACTGGGTCGCACGAACTTGCTCTAATGAGTGACAGTGGTTTAGGGGCTTGAGATTTTGGTAAAAATAAAATTTTCAAGACTCTTAAATAAATACTTAAACTAATTTGAGCTGAAAAAAAAGTACGCCATTTTATTTCTTGGATAAATTTGAATTTATGAGAATAAATTTATAAAAATCTGTGGAGCGGTTTTTGAGAAAAAAAGTTTTTTTTGAAAAACTTTTTGAAAAAAATTTTCAAAAAAAATTCAAAAACGCCAGTTCATAGGTATTCAGCAAATACATTTATTTAAAATTTTTAGAAAAAAATTTAATAAGCAGTTTTCAAAATAATAATTTTAAAATTTTTTTTTTTAAAATGCTTTTAAAAATACAAAAAAATATTTTTCAAAAATATTGGTATGCAATACAAATTGAGCTACCTACAGCTATATGTGTGTGAAATTTCGAGGGAATCGGTTGAGTCGTTTTCGAGATAGTCGAAAGCAAATAAAACGGTCCTATGGAAAGTACCGTTCTTAGCCATTTTTTAAAACTTTTTTTTCAGCCATATGATTGGTCTTACCTAAAAAGCAACACTGATTTTTTTAAATCGAAATCGTTAGAGCCGTTTTTGAGAAAAATAAGCTTTAACGTAACGGTTGTATGGCACGTACCGTTAGTTTTTGAGCTAAAAAAAAAATTCAATTTCCCCTCTGTATAATACCAAAAAATGTCTTTATACCAAGTTTGAAGCAATTCGGCCCACCCGTTTGGGCTGTAGGTGTCTATACATACAGACAGATCCGACATACAGGCGGACAGAATCTTAAGACCATCTTTTTTCGTCTTCGCTATCATCGTAATGTCATGTTTGATTGTTATCTCAAAACTTTTTTTTTTCGACGAATGCATAACTTGCCTTATAGTACCTATAATCGCAAGTAAAAATGGGTCATTTCCTTTAAAAAATTGGTCCAATGACGCTTGGCACAATGTCACGGCCACCATAATCAAGCAGCCATCAGATTTTTTTACAATTCTGTTTTTAAAGAAAATGAAAATTTCTAAATCGTCTGACAGTTTTTGGAAAACTTTCCGAAAACACATCCCAATAACTATGACACAATCTATAACTTTTTGTCATAATCAGGAAAAGAAAAAATTTATACAAATTGAAGTTTAAAAATGTGTAGACACCTATGAAAAGAATTTATAAAAGAATTTTTATTCAAACTAAAAAAAATGAAAAATTTTTAGAAACAACGGTATTTCGTTTATTAAATAGTTTCCACAAATTTCATCGATATCCTTCGATTCATAAAGCTTCCTTAAAAATTGTAGTAGCCTTTTTTTTAGCAAAAAGAGTTCTATTTAAAGTTTATACTTATCACTTTAAATTAATTTGAATTAAATGATTTATTTTGATATTATATATTTTTCAGACTCTTTCTACGGTTTAAGACAAAAGTCTTTAATAGTAACCAAATGATATATCATGAAGAGGCTGTGTATCGCTTTGTGGCAAAGCATAATCTTTAGCCAACTGGTCGAGCAAAGAACTGCTACTTCTACCTTGAGCTTGTTGTGGTAGTGGAGCTCTGTAACTGGGCTGTTGTTGTGGTGGTGGTTGCGAACGTGGACTAAACTGAACCGGTTCCACAACGGGCCTAATTGGCTCATGATTTATAATGTTGCCACTTGACACTGGTGCGTAAGATGGTTTGGAAAGCCTTAAGTTTGGTTGATCTCCACCAAATGCCTTAACGCAAAATTATTAATATTTTAATTTAAAATTAATTTTCAACAAATCTTACCACACTTTGAGAAAAATGTGGTTCCGGTCTAGCTGGTCGCTGCTGTGGAGCGTAGACAACATCGGTTTGTCTGGCACCGGGTATTTGAAGCCTTGGAGGTGATGGTGCCGGTTGAGGTGGTGGAGCATATTGCTGACGAGTTTCCTGCTCATATTCGTCGTATTGAGGGAATTGGATCCTTTGCTGCGAAGGTTGTGGATGTGGAGCCATTTGCGGACGATTTGGCCGAGCCTATTACAAATATTTTTTTTTTTTTTGCTATTAGCTATCTATAGATTATGAAGCTCTGAAGACAATTTTATGACCTTATCGGTCTTGAAATGAACTTACATATGGCCGATTAGGTCTGCTTTCATCCTCATAATCTGGGACTGCATGATTCTTATTGGTAGATTCGTCAACCAAAGTTGGCGGAGCAACTGTTATGCCTTCGCCAGAAGGCTGAAACCCATACTTGTTAGCACCATATTCGACTACCCTTACCTTTCCAGTCTCATCGACATAACCGTATTTGCCCTTGACCTCACCAGTTGCAAGCTTTGTTTCTATTTTGAAAGACCCATCAGCCCCTTCATATCCGTATGTATATGAACCATCTTCATTGTGCCTTAAATATGAAATTTTGGTTGACATCTTTTTAAGTATACATGTTGTATATTTAATTAAGTGATCACCTATTGATTTGTTTCAAAATTGCTATTGGTTCAGCATGCGAACCACCACCACTGGAACGTATTCTAGGAGCAGATGGTGCTGAGCGTTCAGAAGTATCAAAATCCTGGTAATCTAGTGACAAAGCCAAACTCACAGTAGAGCAGAATAATATCGCTCGGAGCTAAAAAAAACATATTTTATTTTTAATTTTAAAATCAAAAGCTTTTTTAAACAATAACAATGGATGATGATGATGTTTGTTTATAAAAATTTCCACTTCAAACTTTTCTCTGGGTTGATAAAGCAAACTTTATTGAGCGAAAAAAGAAGTGATTTACATTTGGCAGAACCAGACACTCGTATAGACATAGTTTGGTATTATCATAAGACACTATAGTGCGGCGCGCCGCACCATGCCAGCCGCCATAGCCGTGAGGAACATGCCATTATGTCATAACTTTGGGTGCAGCAAACGATATGTATAGAGATTTGAGAGGCTGCTTGTGCATAAAATGATTCAACCAACAAGATAATTGCATTTAATGCACTTCACTTCTTTTGCAAAATTTTTGCACAATGAGAAATATGCCAGCAAAAACAACAGAAAACGAAAGCACCCGATTCAATTTAACCAGTTTATAATCCGGTTGATAAAAAATGTTACTATTTTGTGAAGCCCATTTAAAAGCCTTGACCATTTTGTGCACTGTGGTAGTATCAGGTCTTTGCAACTTATCATCGATATCATTTAAAATGTCAATTATTATTGTTATTTTTTCACATACCATATTCATTTAATAACAAATATTTCTATCTGCACTTTTATACGATGAATAATAAATTTACTTTTTTTATTCAAGGATCCAAAGATAAAAAAAATTATCTTTGTTCCTTGTTTTTTTTTATTAATTTATATTATAATTAAGAGCTAATTCAGTATTGTTTGATAGTTAAACTCCTAAAGTAAATTCCCGTTAACACATCATATGATAAATAAATCTGCAATATAACTGAACACTTATAAACCTCTGTGGGGGCTTTTATACCTTGATATAAGCCCCTTCGAATTGAATACCATAATATACCATGGTGTTGCAGCCGGATAGGTAAAATGGATTACGTGATGTATACATATATATATGTATATTATATACTATGAAAGCATTAGCGAACAAAATTTAAGAAGTAGGTGGGTAGGTATTGGTTATAGCACAAAATAGCCTAGAAGTTCGGGTTAACAATGTTGATATTATTGGTGACGAATATTGCTTGTTGTTGGTACTTATTGAGGGTATTCTAAAGTCTTTATACAGTGCTAAATAGCATAGAGTGCACTGACTTACTGTTTTTGAATCGAAAAAATAAATACTTCTGGTAATTACTCCAAACAAAATTAAATACATATATGTATGTACATATATGTAGTTGTTGAAAACGAATGGTGAGTTGATGGTTTGCTACGTGGACAGGATTTGCTGAAAGACTAATGGTAAGCTAATGTAAATTAGTGGCCAGAATGTTGAAATGTCTTTTTACTAGAATTCTGTGAAAATCGGTGACTAATATTAAAGAGGAGGTGAAGATGGAATACGTACTGCAAAGGTATACATAAGTAAGCAAATTAAACATTTAATCGACATCCTTCATTAATTTTAAATTTTATATCAGAGACATTTGTTCTGTTGCTACTGTAATCAGCTTAATGGAGTTAATAAAACTGCAAGTACATTTAACAACATGTTGACATCGAAAAGGAAAATGGCAAGTTTAGAAAACAAGTTGAGAAGTAAGCTTTATAAAAAGCTTGCTCAAGATAATTGTAGTAAAAGTGTGGTTAAACGCATAGGTTAATGAAACTTATTCATCAATAACCTTAATGCAAACATGTTTTTGATACACTTTTTTATATTAATGGTTTTGCTCAATCTCCACAGCCCGCATCTGATCTTCATAATGCTATACATACACAAAGAACACGATCTTGAAACGAAAAGTATCAGTATTGGCTCCGATGTACGAACCGATAATGTAAAGGACGAATAGTTCAAAAGAAATTTCGTTAAAAGTTTTATTCTTCGAATATATCGAGCAAACACACATGTTTTTGTATTTTGTCTTTTTCTTATGAGCTTCTAATCGGATCGAGCTTAATTTCGGTATTCAGCTAAACATTTGTAAAACCAATAAAGCGATTATAAACAACACACTTCTGTCTCCAAAATTAAGCATTTTTAACGTTTTTGGAATTTACAGTGTTTTTGGTGTTCACCACAATTACCACTTCATGATCGAATTTTGGCCTTTACGATAAAATTAAAAGTAACTAAAATAAAATTCACGAGTAAAACGTTTTTGTACCATTACTAGGCATAGACATTTTGAACTACTTTTTTAAAAGATAAGTACCTAGTCCAATTTTGTTTCCATTTATAAAATAAATTTGAGAGTCTTTTTTAAAGAAATTTATGAATAAAATAAAAAAAAACTCGTAGTAAGTTGTTGCACATTGTGATCCCCTTGTCAAGTTATAGTCACTTTAATGACACAATTCAAACCAGTTTTTCTTGCTTAAAATTAGAAGTGCATCAGTAGTTCTCTTGGTAACTACCAAGGTATTTTAGTCTTTTGTGCATAAGTACACCACATCTACCTAATATGTGGTCCGGTGTTTCTTCTTCTTCATCGCAGAATCTGCATGTTGCGCTGCTTGATAGCCCTACTATGTTTAGGTGTCTTTTTAGTTTAGTGCCCTGTGAGAAAGCCCGTAATGTTTAGTTAAGTTTCTCTAGGCATTTCCATACCAGTTTGGAACTGATACTGTATGAGCTAAGGGCTTTAAGTGCTGCTTGACTTTCTGACATTATTGCAATGTTTTGCTTGCAATAGTTCCTATTTAAGTTTAGTTCAGCACATTTTCCTATCGCGTTAACTTCCGCTTGAAAGATGCTTGAAGGCTGTCCTATTGGAACAGAGACTTTGGCCCAAAGATTCCTGCACCAGTTCCTTCAAGAGTTCTTGATCCATCAGTGTACCACTTCATGGGGTTTGCTTTTGTTATATTCAACTAAATTGCACATACTGGCAATACCTTGTATGAAACTTTGTAGTACATAGTAATTTTAAGTTATTCCTAAGATATGCGAGATGTCAGCTCTCTCTCTCTACCCGGCATTCAAGAAGTCAACATCTTAAACCTTAGCCTAGTATAAGTTAGTTAGAATACATTATAAAACTATTGTAATTAAATGAAATAAAGAATATTAAGTTTAAAACAAATTGGCGACGAGGAAAATAAGGGCTAATGTGGTGTTAAGAACGTTTTGTAAAAAAAGAAAAAAGGATTGCATAGATAATTAAAGATTAGTTCACATCCGACCGAATTTATGACGGATAAAAGTCTAAAAAGTATAAAAGACGAGAAAATATCAGTTCCAGAGTGCGAAGTTGAAAGAGGTCGGGCAAAAGTAGAAATCACACTAAAGACAAATATGTCATTTCTCGGAAACATAAATGAATTTGTCCCAGGTGAGGATTTTGCGGCGTACAAGGATGGAGTGCAGCAATACTTTATCGCAAACAAGATCATCGATGAATTACAGACTCCAGTATTTATAACATTAATCGGTTCAGAAGTTTACAAAGTGCTTAAAAGTCTGGCAGCACCGGTATTACCAAGTTCCAAACCATTTAATGAATTGTTGGCATTGTTAGAGCAGCACTATGCCCCCAAACATAACAAAAGAGCCGAAAGATTTAGATTTCAAAAAGCAAAGCAATAAGATGGTGAGTCAATTGCCGAATTTATTATAAAACTTAGAAACCTAGCTGAAACATGAAAGTTTGGAGACTTTATAGACGACAAAGTCCAAAATGCTGTCAACTTACGAAATCTTGCATTAGAAGATGCACTTGTAGACAAATTTATTGTGGGCCTGCGGAACGATCGTATTCAGCAGAACATCTTAACCGACGATAGCCGTACATTTGACAAATGCTGTGAAATTGCTCTAAATATGGAGATGTCTGAGAAGGAACAACAGTGAAGTTCATGCGATAAGAGAGAGGAACACTGTGGGAAAAATCATTTCGAGCGGGATTGTCCAGCAAAAAATTGGAATTGTTTTCGATGCAATAAAAAAAGGGCATACCGCTTATATGTGCTGGATTGGTGCGGGAGCAAGAAGAGATGGAGGAGCTACTGGTGGATCTAGTGGCAAAAGAGATCATGGTTTTACTAGGCACAAAGTAAAATCGATTCAGGTCATCAACAGTGTTAGAGCGGAGAAGGGTCTCAAGGTGGAGGTGAAACTCGGTGGTGTGCTAATTCAGATGGAGGTCGACACGGGAGCATATCTAGTGATATAAAAATTTGCACTTTTTCAGAATTTGAGGTTAAAGTTGTGGGCAAAGTGGAACTGGACGTGAAGTTTCAAGGGACCTTTGAAAAATTGGAAATCGTGTTATTAGATAGCCCTAGTTTTACGCCACTTTTTGGTAGAACGTGGTTGGATAAATTTATTCCGAATTGGAGACAAAAACTATTGAGTAAAAGTGAGTTCTTAGTTAATTATATGGAAAAAGCAGATAGTGCGAGTCATGAATGTGATGAAATTTTATTAGAAATAGGAAAAAAATTTCCATGTGTTGTTTCGACTGATCCTAATCAGATGATAGTGGACTTTGAAGCCGAAATAAATATTGCACATGATGCTGTACCTATATTTTATAAGGCATATACGGTTCCATTTAGGTTACGTGATGCAGTTAAAGTTGAATTAAATCGACTTATTTCAGTAGGAACGCTAGTACCTGTCAAACACAGCAGGTGGGCATCACCGATTGTGTGTGTCCCAAAACAGAATGGTAAGGTAAGGTTGTGCATTGATTGCAAGGTTACAATCAACAAGTATGTGCTTTCATCGCATTATCCTTTGAACAATGTGGAAGACATTTTTGCAAATTTGCGAAACTGCTCAATGTATTGTGTTTTAGATATGGCAGGTGCCTTTCAACAGCTAGTTTTAACCCCTAAATCGAGAGAACTCTTGACAATCAACACTGATCAGGGTCTTTTGCAATATACTAGATTGCCGTTCGGAGTTTCATGTGCTCCTTCAATATTTCAATCGGTGATTGACAGAATTTTAGAAGGCATTGAAGGAGTGTGGGCTTTTATTGATGATGTGGTGATAGGGGCAGAGTCTGTGGAAAAATTTAAGGAGAAATTATTTAAGGTATTAAAAAGACTAGATGATCCTAAAGTTAGAATAAATTCATCAATATGCGTGTTTTTAAAACCTTCGGTAGAATATTTAGATCATATTATTGGTAAAAATGAAGTTCGACCAAATCCCAAGAAAGTGGAAGCTATTGTAAAAGCTCCAAATCCTACAAACGTGAAAGAACTGCAGTCATATTTAGGACTTTTGAATTATTATAGAAGGTTTATACCCGATTTATCTGGGAATTTAAGGAGCATGTATAATTTTTTGCAAAAAAATGTTCAATTTACTTGGAGCAAGAATTGTCAGGAAGAGTTTAGTAGATCAAAGGAGCTCATCCATGAAAATAATGTTCTAGAATTATATGACAAGGATAAACCAATTATAATAAGTACTGATGCAAGTACCTATGGCGTAGCAGCAGTTCTTTTGCATGTTGTAAATGGTGTAGAAAAACCTGTGTTATTTGCTAGCAGTACACTTAGCGATTCTGAAAAAAAACTACTCGCAGTTACATCGAGAGGCTTTGGCGGTCATGTTTGCGGTGAAAAAGTTTTTTAAATACATTTATGGCAAACACTTTGTCATCTACACTGACAACCAGGCTTTAAAGGAGATTTTTAATCCAAAAAAAGGCACTCCATCGGTTGCGGTGGCGAGATTACAAAGATGGGCGATAATGCTTTCAACCTTTGATTATTCCATCAAACATAAGCCTGCTCGAGAACTAACTTATGTTGATGCATTGTCACGTCTTCCAATCACTGGTAACACGGATGTTGATACGATATGCATTAATGCAATACATTTTTTTGAAGAACTCCCTGTGGACAAAGATAAAATTAGAGCAGAAATAAAAATAGATGAGGTCCTTTCTCAAATATATGAATTTCTAAAAATGGGCTGGCCAAAGCAAGTGAGTCCAGAGTTAAAATCGTATGCCGCATTCAAAAATCAGTTAGGTATAGAAAATGGTTGTGTATTTTATAGAACAAGAATTGTTATTCCAACAAGTTTAAGAATGAAGTGTTAAATTCCATTCATAGAAATCACAATGGAGTGGTAATAATGAGGAAAACAGAAATGTAGATCCTATGTATGGTGGCCCAAAATCGATGTGGATATAAAAGACTATGTGGACAGGGTTCGGACTTGAGAGATTGCAAATCGCAGTAAAATGAACTCAAAATCGCAGTAGATTCAATATTTTCGCAGTAGAATTGACTTTCAATAGGAAAAGACGTTTTGTTTTAGTTTTAAAATTTTTTTCTTTATTAACATAACAAAACTAAAATAAATAAACTCTATATTCTTTGGTTTAATATCAAAACAATATTAAAATAAAATAATAAAAAAAAAAAAATTAAAACAAGTATTATCACATCATTTATGTCATAATAACAAAATCACACGATTGAAAATGTTTAGTTTCAGTTTATATCAATTCAAACTTTCCATTTATAAATTTGTATTTTTTTATAAATTTTATCAAATCAAGCGGCGGTACAAAAACATCATGGCGATTTTTAATTAAAGAATGTGCAAACATAAGATTTTCGACAGTTTGAACACTGAGCCTGTTTCGAAATTTGTTTTTAATTAAATTCATCATTGAGAATTGCCTTTCCGCTGCTGCACTACTATGAGGTAAAATAGTAAGCGAAAGCATGTATTCGGAAAGATTTTGAAAAATAAAATTCTTCAACGACATTTTTCTGATCTTTTAAAGAAAACCAAAATTTAACAATTTCCTTATTTTCTTTGAGCAGGGATGTTATTCTGTGAACAGTAATGTTATTTAAACAAAATTTTCAAAAATCGCAGTAGATTGCAAGAAAAACGCAGTGACGCAGTAGATTTGAAAATTTGCCAAAAAGTGCAGTAGATCTACTGCGATTGCAGGGAAGTCCGAACGCTGTATGTGGAAAGTTGTGAAATTTGTCAGGCTACTGCTGTGGTCCCAAAAGAAAAAGTTG
Source organism: Platycheirus albimanus (assembly GCA_916050605.2). Taxonomy (NCBI): domain Eukaryota; kingdom Metazoa; phylum Arthropoda; class Insecta; order Diptera; family Syrphidae; genus Platycheirus; species Platycheirus albimanus. The sequence continues at coordinate 95,124,262 of OU696696.1, read as the reverse complement.
TTCCAAGTTGGCCTAGTTGTTGTTATCGTTTCGAAAGGGTACATTTAAGTTTTCTACTTGCTCTATAGGGCAAGTATTGGTTTCGTGCAGAAAAAAATAAAATGCACGACTGAGTCGCACGAACTTGCTCTAATGTGTGACAGTGGTCTAAGGGTTTGAGATTTTGATAAAAGTAAATTTTGCAAAATTCTTAAATATACTTAAACTAATTTGAGCTGAAAAAAAAGTAAGCCATTTTATTTCTTGGATAAATTTGAATTTATGAGAATAAATTTATAAAAATCTGTGGAGCGGTTTTTGAGAAAAAAAGTTTTTTTTGAAAAACTTTTTGAAAATTTTTTAAAAAAAAAAATCAAAAACGCCAGTTTATAGGTATTCAGCAAATACATTTATTTAAATTTTTTAGAAAAAAATTTAATAAGCAGTTTTCAAAATATTAATTTTTTAATGTTTTTTCCTTTAAATGCTTTTAAAAATAAAAAAAAATATTTTTCAAAAATATTGGTATACAATACAAATTGAGCTACCTACAGCTATATGTGTGTCAAATTTCGAAAGAATCGGTTGAGTCGTTTTCGAGTTAGTCGAAAGCAAAAAAACGGTCCTATGGAAAGTACCGTTCTTAGCCATTTTTTAAATTTTTTTTTCAGCCATATGATTAGTCGTGCCTAAAAACCAACACTGATTTTTTTAAATCGAAATCGTTAGAGCCGTTTTTGAGAAAAATAAGCTTTAACGTAACGGTTGTATGGCAGGTACCGTTATTTTTTGAGCTAAGAAAAAATTTCAATTTCCCCTCTGTAGAATACCTAAAAAAGTCTATATACCAAGTTTGAAGCAATTCGGCCCACCCGTTTGGGCTGTAGGTGTCTATACATACAGACAGACAGACGGACAGAATTTTTAGACCATCTTTTTTCGACTTCGCTATCATTGTAATGTCATGTTTGATTGTTATCTCAAAACTTTTTTTTTCGACGAATTCATAAGTTGCCTTATAGTACCTATAATCGCAAGTAAAAAATTGAGGTTTTAATCAAAAATGACATAACGGTAATAGAGAAGCCCAAAAAAGTGGTTTTCGCCATACCGTCCGTCGGTCTGTCTGTGCGGATGTGCGTATGTGCGTCTGTGCGCTTTTTCACGTCATGCTACAGTCTAAACCGCTTGACGGATTTTCTTCAAACTTGATATATAGTAGTTTGAAGAAAAACGGTTGTCGAGGTTTTTTTTATTTTGTTTCAGCCCGGCTCAAACTGGTACCTTTCTAATAACGGTTTTTTTCAATTTGGATTTTCTCGAAAACGGCTCTTACGATTTCGATTAAACTCAAAATTAAGCTTACTTAAAGCATTTCTAACAAAACTGCGTTTTTCGTTTTTGGCTCAAATAGTCCTAACGAAAATCAGGTTTTAACGGCTTTTTTTCAAATGGCCATACATTCGCATTGGCTTGATTGAATTGACTCAAACTTCGTTCAGCATCGTTCTTTATAGTGTTCTATTGGATGGCTTTATAAATTTTTTAGTGAAGCGTTTCTAAATGGTAGCTCCCATACAACGAGCCGTTGAGTTTTAGCCAATTTGTTTTGGTTTTTTCTAATTTGCTCGAAAATGGCTCCAACGATTTTGATTAAACTTTGTGTGTTATATTCTATAAGTGTTTTTAAGAGAACTGCGTTTTCAGTTTTTGGTTAAAAATGCAAATAACGGAGATCTGCTCTTAACGGCTTTTTTTTAAATGGCCATAAGTTGTCAACGGTTGCATCGAATTCACTCAAATTTTGTTTAGTATAGTTTCTTTCAGCTTCCTATCAGATGGCATTAATTTTTTTTCAGTTTCTTTTTTTTTAAATGGTGGCTCCTATACAAAGAGCCATTAGTTTTAGGCCAAATTTTTCGCTTTTTCTAATTTACTCAAAAAAGGCTCCCCCGATTTTTATGAAACTTTGTATGTAAGTAACATATATAAAATACTTCAAAGAAAACTGCATTTTTAGTGGCTACACATGAGCGGAAATTTGATTTAACAGTATTATTAATTTGGCCATAAGGGGACATTTGTATCATTTACAACACCCAAAAGATGACATGACAGTCGTGCATTTTATTTTATTTTGGAGGTAAAACCATACTTTTAGGTGTAGATGTTTTTAGTCGTTATTTAATTGTGGTCATCACGAATGGAACCTCCGCCAAAAATTTAATCGATAAACTTACACATACTTTATTTTTAACTGTTGGATTCCCTGCTGAAATTGTCACTGACAATGGACCACCTTTTACATCATTTGAATTTAAAAGTTTTTGTGCAAGTAGTAAGATCATATTAACTCACAGCCCAGTTTATCACCCACAAACAAATGGGGTAGCGGAACGACATGTGCGAATGGTTAAAGAAGTTTTAAAAAAGTTTTTGTTGAGTTCGAAATCATGTTTATAACTTCAAGATCGATTTGTTTTTACTTAACCACCGAAATGCTCCAAGTTCAGTGTCCGATGAAACTCGATCTGATCTAGTTTTTGCCAGAGTATATCTACTAATGAGTAGGGACACTCTCCACGTGTTTATTATTTGTTTACAATTTATAATAAGAAATAGACGACAATAAGAAGTGTAATAGTGAAAGAGAGATAGAGATTCAAAGTAGCACGCTTTTAAAAACACGTACAAAAAAAATGTATATGTCACGGTCAAAGCCCGATCTCTAGTCAAACCTAGGATTGACTAGTCAATGCTCAACATTGACCAGCAGCGTTGGTCAAAGCCCGATGGATACTTTAGTTTCGGGCTTTGACCGATGAGTTTTTAGTCAAACCTTGGTTTGACTAAACTGGTCGGTCAAAGTCCGAAACGAAATTATGAGATTCGGACTTTGACCAAGGCACTGATGGTCAAAGTTAGAGGGAAAATATTGTTTGCATGGTGTGAGAGTGGGAATTCTCTCAATTGAGAGAATTCCCACTCTCACACCATACAAGATACAAACAATATTTTCCCTCAATTGAGAGAATTCCCACTCTCACACCATACAAGATACAAACAATATTTTCCCTCAATTGAGAGAATTCCCACTATCACACCATACAAGATACAAACAATATTTTCCCTCAATTGAGAAAATTCCCACTCTCACACTATACAAACAACATTTTATCTCAATTGAGAGAATTCCCACTCTCACACCATACAAACAATATTTTCCCTCTAACTTTGACCATCAATGCCTTGGTCAAAGTCCGAATCTCATAATTTCGTTTCGGACTTTGACCGACCAGTTTAGTCAAACCTAGGTTTGACTAAAAACTCATCGGTCAAAGCCCGAAACTAAAGTATCCATCGGGCTTTGACCAACGCTGCTGGTCAATGTTGAGCATTCACTAGTCAATCCTAGGTTTGACTAGATATCGGGCTTTGACCGTAACATATACACAAAATCGTCGCCTTAGTTACTTTTCACTAGTGTGACCAGCTTCTACAAAATTTTACAGAGTATATCTACTAATGAGTAGGGACACTCTCCACGTGTTTATTATTTGTTTACAATTTATAATAAGAAATAGACGACAATAAGAAGTGTAATAGTGAAAGAGAGATAGAGATTCAAAGTAGCACGCTTTTAAAAACACGTACAATAAAATGCACGACTTGGTCGCACGAACTTGCTCTAATGTGTGACAGTGGTCTAAGGGTTTGAGATTTTGATAAAAATAAATTTTTCAAAATTCTTAAATAAATACTTAAACTAATTTGAGCTGAAAAAAAAGTACGCCATTTTATTTCTTGGGTAAATTTGAATTTATGAGAATAAATTTATAAAAATCTGTGGAGCGGTTTTTGAGAAAAAAAGTTTTTTTTGAAAAACTTTTTGAAAAAAATTTTTAAAAAAAATTTAAAAACGCCAATTTATAGGTATTCAGCAAATACATTTATTTAAAATTTTTAGAAAAAAATTTAATAAGCAGTTTTCAAAATATTAATTTTTTAAATTTTTTTTTAAAAAATGCTTTTAAAAATACAAAAAAATATTTTTCAAAAATATTGGTATGCAATACAAATTGAGCTACCTACAGCTATATGTGTGTGAAATTTCGAAAGAATCGGTTGAGTCGTTTTCGAGTTAGTCGAAAGCAAAAAAAACGGTCCTATGGAAAGTACCGTTCTTAGCCATTTTTTTAAATTTTTTTTTCAGCCATATGATTGGTCGTACCTAAAAACCAACACTGATTTTTTTAAATCGAAATCGTTAGAGCCGTTTTTGAGAAAAATAAGCTTTAACGTAACGGTTGTATGGCAGGTACCGTTATTTTTTGAGCTAAAAAAAAAATTTCAATTTCCCCTCTGTACAATACCTAAAAAAGTCTATATACCAAGTTTGAAGCAATTCGGCCCACCCGTTTGGGCTGTAGGTCTCTATACATACAGACAGACAGACAGACAGACAGACAGACAGACAGACAGACAGACAGACATACAGACGGACAGAATTTTTAGACGATCTTTTTTCGTCTTCGCTATCATCGTAATGTCATGTTTGATTGTTATCTCAAAACTTTTTTTTTCGACGAATGCATAACTTGCCTTATAGTACCTATAATCGCAAGTAAAAAAAATGTATACACAAAATCGTCGCCTTAGTTACTTTTCACTAGTGTGACCAGCTTCTACAAAATTTTACACAAAAATTGTTGCAAATGGAACTAAGTTTACATGAAAGCTAAACCTGGTCACACTAATCAATATTGTTGCTAATAGAAATACTACTACACTTAAATAACAACCGGCCCGCTTTAAGAAAAACATTATTGGAAAATCACATTTATGTATGTTATACAAGATAAGTGTGTGTGGGTGTACCTACAAAACGTGATGTGTACTCTTTTTTTCATAAGCTATTTTACGGTAGGCTAGAAATCAGTACTTCTTGCCTGTTTTCACTTATAATAGTTTTTTTTTTTTAGGTTTTTCTTGTATTGGTTGATGTTCTAAGTGTGAGTAGAGTGTCCCTACTCATTAGTAGATATACTCTGGTTTTTGCTTATAAGCCCAAAATATTGATTGACAATTTGTGTAAAAAAGATTATTTAGAAAATAATAACAGAAAAAAGCAAACAAAATTGATGTTTAAGAAACAAAAATCTAGTAAGTATAATGCCTGCGTCATGCCTGCTTCACAACGACGCTTTGAGCTTCGCTTTGACAGAACGCAAAAGTTCAAACATAGGAATTCATGTATTAATGCTCACAATGAGGCGTTGAGCTTTAACGTTACGTTTTGATATAAAAAAGTAAGTAAACAAACCACGTAGCATGAAGCGAAGCTGAAGCAAAAGTTGAAATATTTGAACATTTGCGCGCGTTTGACGTTTCAAATAATTATTATTCATGTTTCTGTGTGTTTTAATTTAAGTTTTTTCAGTTTCAAAAATGGTTTGACATCCCTCGGTGAATGGATCATCGCCTTGTTGTATTTTTGTCTTCTTTATGTGTGCATTTATGTCATAGTTTTTTTTAAGCATTTTAAGGATTTTAAACAATACAAAAAATTCAAAAAAATATTCCGGATCTTTTTCTTTCGTTGCTTCGAAGTTCAGGACGAAGAATACTTCTTCATCCCTTCTTAGATTTAACTCCCGAACCAACGCCGATTTTAATCCTCTTTGTCAAACTCCTCATATTCTAAAAAAAAGGCAGTACAAGCCATTTTTCCAAAAACTTTTATAATTGAAATTAGATTTTCGGTTTATATTGCAAGACAAATAAAACATTATTTTCCTCAGAATTATTAATTTCGATTAGTTTATTTACTCAAACGTCAAACATGTCAGCTTTCATCTCGACGCGTCCGTAAAGCTTGTTCGAGGTAACGTACGCTAAGCTGAGGTGAACGCGTCGTTGTGATTCAGCCATCACAACGACGCTTTGAGCTTCGCTTTGACAGAACGCTAAAGTTCAGACATAGGAATTCGTATATAATGCCTGCTTCACAACGACGCTTTGAGCTTCGCTTTGACAGAACGCTAAAGTTCAGACATAGGAATGCGTGTATAATGCTCACAATGAGGCGTTGAGCTTTAACGTTACGTTTTGGCATCAAAAAGTAAGTACACAAACCTCTTAGCATGAAGCGAACGTGAAGCAAAAGATGAAATGTTTGAACATTTGCGCGCGTTTGACGTTTCAAATAATTATTATTACTGTTTCTGTGTGTTTCAACTTGAGTTTTTTCAATAAATTTCAAAAATGGTTTGATATCCCTCGGCCAATGCATCATTGCCTTGTTGTATTTTTGTTCCTAAATCTGTGCATTTATGTATAGCAAAGTTTTAACCTTTTTAAGGATTTGGAACAAATAAAAAAAAAGTTTGAAAAGGGTGTGAATTTATAGAATTGGCTGTGTATACTTGTCCGCGCCTCTTTTGAGTGCAATCAGTGAAAGATTAAAATCCAAACAAGGATCTTTATGAGTGAAAACATCTTGTTTTTGTGGAAGTGGAATGCACGCAATATTATAAGGATTGTCAATAATATGTTTCCTTGATTCGAAAGGATTTTACTCTCATACGTTTTGTACATTGTGCAACATTGTGAACTGTGTATGTGCCAGACCCAAGTAAGGTTTTGAACTATAGCTATATTCGATCACAGAACTTAGCGGAGTTTTCCGCGAGTAAGGGACTCAGGAGTCAGGACGCTTCTTTGATGTACAATAATTCATTTATACAAAAACCTTCTCAACAAGATACTCTAAAAAAATATTTGTTTCCTTAGAACTATTATTTTCGATTAGTTCATTTACTCAAATGTCATCTTTCATCTCGACGCGTCCGTAAAGCTCGTTCGACGTAACGTACGCGAGGCTGAGGTGAACGCGTCGTTGTGATTCAGCCATAAGACCTTGGAAAAGATTAATTTCAAAAAATATAAAGTGGGGGAGGATTGTTTGTTTAAAAACCCTATGAATGAAATTAAAAAATGGATTCCATGTACCGTAAGGAAAATACTAACTACTGTAAGATACATAGTCAAAATTAAGAGTCATTATAAAGTAGTTCATGTGAATTAATTGAAAAAGATTGTAATGAAACCAAAATTTAGTCACTTGTTTATAAATTTTCCTAAGTCTACGTTGAAAATGAAAATGGTATTAATTTGAATAACCCAAAAAAATCTGAAATCTAAGAGAACAAAATTCTATTTATCCAACGTAGAAGTGATAGAGCTAAGAAAATTGTAAGTTATTATAAACATTAAAAAATATGAACATTGCCTTTAAAACACAATAAAATAAAATGCACGACTGGGTCGCACGTACTTGCTCTGTTGGTGCAATAGTACGATGAAAACAAACTTTTCGATCAATAAGAACAATTCATTTTTGAAAAATTTGGTAAAAACCAAACAAATTTCGCTAAAACTGGAAAACTCGATATATGGGAGCTAACGTTAAGAAACCTTTAATATTTAAAATAAGACGTTATCTTTTGGGTGTTACAAATGATACAAATGCCCACTTATGGCCAAATTAATAATACTGTTAAAAGCAATTTCCGCTATTATCATGTATAGCAAAAAACTAAAAATGCAGTTTTGTTTGAAGTATTCTATGTATGTTACATAAAAAGTTTCATAAAAATCAGGGTAGCCTTTTTTGAGTAAATTAGAAAAAATGAAAAAAATGGCCAAAATCTAGTGGCTCTTTGTATTGGAGCCACCATTTAAAAAAGAGAAAATGAAAAAAAATCAATGCCATCTGATAGGAAGCTGTAAGGAACTATACGAAACAAAGTTTGAGTGAATTCGATGCAACCGTTGACAACTTATGGCCATTTGAAAAAAAGCCGTTAAGAGCAGATCTCCGTTATTTACATTTTTAGCCAAAAACTAAAAACGCAGTTCTCTTAAAAACTCTAAAAGAATATAACACACAAAGTTTAATCAAAATCGTTAGAGCCATTTTCGAGAAAATTAGAAAAAACCAAAAAAAGTTGGCTAAAACTCAACGGTTCGTTGTATGGAAGCCACCGTTTAGAAAGGCTTCAGTGAAAAATTTACTAAACCATCCTATAGAACACTATTAAAAACTGTGTCAAACAAAGTTTTAGTTGATTCAATCAAGCCGTTGTGAACTTATGGCTATTTGAAAAAAAGCCGTTAAAACCTGATTTTCGTTACGACCATTTGAGCCAAAAACAAAAAACGCAGTTTTGTAAGAAATGCTTAAAGTAATCTAAATTATAAATTTAATCAAAATCGTTAGAGCCGTTTTCGAGATAATCCAAATTGAAAAAAACCGTTACTTGAAAGGTACCAGTTTGAGCCGGGCTAAAACGAAACAAAAAAAACCTCGACAACCGTTTTTCTTCAAACTGCTATATACCAAGTTTGAAGAAAATCCGTCAAGCGGTTTAGGCTGTAGCATGACGTGAAAAAGCGCACATCCGCACAGACGCACAGACGCACAGACGCACAGACAGACCGACGGACGGTATGGCGAAAACCACTTTTTTGGGCTTCTCTATCATCGTAATGTCATGTTTGATTAAAACCTCGATTTTTTTTTTCTGCACGAAACCAATACTTGCCCTATAGAGCAAGTAAAAATCTTTTGTAGGGTAAAATGTCATGCTGTGCCATATTAAGTGTACGAAAAAATAAAAAATTGGCATGTTCAAGCGTCCAGCTGACGTATAATCCACCACGTTACAGCCAGCTGACTTTGTGTTTTCTTTTAGATACCTGATAAGCTATACTTTGACAAAGTTTCAGTCGGGAGGAAATGACTGAAATTTTTTTTTTCGACGTGTTTGGGCGGGTACCCCCGCTCAACCCACCCACGGAACCGCAGCTGACGTTCACGAGGCTGTATGATATTATTCCCTTATTCTGTTCACCAATTATCATTCGAGAGGAAATGATTGACGAAATTTTTACCTGGCTCCCGGACTATTTTTGATGGTTTGATATTTAGTCCCACTGATGAACACCATTTGCTTGTTACTGTCAATCCCTTTTGTATTATGTCACAAAGATTTTCTTCAAACTTTCCATAGGCTGTTATAACAATGTCGTCGGCAAAGCCTAGGCATCGTATACCTTGAGAAGGAAGACATTCTAACGAGGCTCTACAGCAGTTGTCATAAAACCCCTCCTTGCGGGCATCCTCTTGTTGTGATGATTTTCTGTACGTTTTTTCCGGAATGTGCCTCTGCTATCCTAGTACTCAGCATTTCGTCTATCTGTCTAGTTATTGTGATGGGAACACTTTTCCTAACTAGTGCTTTTTTGACTGCCTCGTGAGAGGTATTATCAAATGCGCTTTCTATGTCGAGGAACGCACTAAAGGCGGTTTCTTTAGCGTCGAGTGCCCTTTCTATAGTGTTCGTTAATTCAAAGAGATCGGTTTCTGAATTAACGAACACTATGCCCGCTCTATAGGCATGCTGACGTTGATTGAGAGCAATATTCCTTAGAACTTCTGATCTGATGTAATTGTCGATCACTTTCTCCAAAGTTTTCAGTAGGAAAGATGTTAGACTTATCGGTCTGAATGACTTCAGATTTGATGTATCTTTTTTCCCCGTTTTTGGGATGAAGATAGCTTTAGCTTTTCTCCACAGACTTGGTATATACCCAAGTGCAATACTGCTTCGAAGTATGCTAATGAGGTACGGCATTAATTCATCTTTGCCTTGTTGCAGTAAGGCTGGAAAGATGCCTTCTATGCCGGGTGATTTAAAAGGCTTAAAGGTACTAATTGCCCTTTCTAGTCTTTTTCCTGAACAGATAGTCTTTGCTATCTTCCAGTTTTCTCTGTTTGGTTTGAAAGGTATTCTTTCAATTCTATTGTTCGTGTTGTGTCGATTACAACACCGTGCTTTCTCTTTCGAGGGAAGAGCGTTGGAACCGGAGAGATTAAAAACAACTTCTTTTTCTATTTTTCCACAAGTGGATATATATGTTTTATTTAAGTTTTGTTTAAATTTTATAGTTTAGTTTTAAAGATTCTTAGAACGGCCCGCTGTCTCAATGCTTATAGCTGCGACTGTTTACTAAGAACTCTAAAGTTAATCTCTGCCTATACCCTTTCCAACCACTCCCTTTTATATTTTTATGGATATCGATTCTTTCCCAATCATTATTATCGATCACACGCATTTTCAATACTCCTATGTAGTTGCTTATTTTATGTTGCACAATTCCCATAGCCAGTCAGTGATGACATATTAATAGTGCCTCGGCACCAGTGCTATCATTTCCCTATAGGTCAGCAATAACCCACTTATGAATAGTATTCATAAGTTGTGTCATCCACTGCCAATGCGATGCAAGCAGAATGTTCTGTTTGCATGCATTGGGATTTGTCATCGCCTCTTTCGTCACACTTTCGAAGGGAATCTCCATTGAAAATACTTTTGTTAAGCCGGCATGAAATTTGACGCTGGCGCTGGTTTGATAAAAAGAATACTTTGTTTAGCCGACGCGACGGCGAGCGTAAGCGTATGTTAACAAAGTTGAATTCTAATGAATTTAATAATTTATGGTCTTGGGAATGGTATGCAAGAAAGTGCTGGGAATGATCTTGCATGTGATTGAGATTGAGAAGTAATCGATATAATGGGGTGTATGTAGTGGGATACTACATCCCTCCCCCCTTGAAAGAAGAAAATTATTATCTTGAAGAGATTAATTTTCTGTTGTTATGGAGTGGGTGTAAAGGAGTATTTACATTTTGTTTCTTTTTTTTTTTTTTACAGATTTCTTTATTTTAGTGGATAGTAATTTTAAAAATAAAAATTTGTTTACAATTAAAGATTTTTTTTTTGTTTATATAATAATATAAAAATGTTTACAAATACACATAAAATATTTTTTTTTTTATATATTTCTATTGGATAAATATAGTTAAAAACTTTTTTTTTCATTTTCGTAAAATTATGGTTGGAGTTTCAATTTCAAGTTTGGTTTCTACATTGTTCTTACATGAGTTTCTATTTAATCTGTAAATTCTGTATTTCTTACATGATATTAATATTAACATTGTTATGACTATAATGTAAATAAGAGTGTAATGATGAATGTCGTGTTCATCTAGTGATTCTAGTGGCTTTAATTCTTCATATTTTAGTTCGCTTATACTTTGAGAAAGAGTTTTTAAGTCGTTTTGGCTTGACAGTCTTACAACAGCTGTCTTTTTGGTGTCATAAAGGAAATTGTTTGAGGAATTATTTATGAGACTTGAAATATTTAGAGTTGGAATATAAAAATTATTAATAGTTGACGATTTTTCATTGTATGCGTGTAAAGTTAGATCTTTCGTTTTTAGATAACAATTTCCTGATAGTTGTATAATCGCGGATTCTTGAAAAGTGTATGTTGTTATATTATTTTCGCAGATTTCGTTTACAACATAAGGTTCGAGTGTTGAAAACAACCATCTGTTTAATTTGTGCATTTGTATCCACACCGTGGTTAGGTTTGCTTGTTTTATTTCGCATGATTTGTCTTGTATGGCGTTACCGATTAGAAGTTGCACTTCGCATTGTGATCTAGTCACATCTGTGTCATACAAGGGGTGCGTTATTGGACAAAGATATTTTGTGTTTTGCGTTTTACAATTTACAAGATCCTGAGTATTTAAAAGAGAATAAAGTTCCCTTTTGTAATCTATTACTATATAGTCGTCTTTGGGTTGAATAAATATGAAGTTATTTTTGTATCGTATGGGAAAAGGAATAATTTTGTATAATTGGAAATTGTCTATCAATGGAAGTGGAATTTTGAGTTCATAAATTATTTTTTGTTCATTAATTGCAACTTTAGTATTACAGATTTGATAGATTGAGAGAATGTTTTCTTCGTTTTCTAAAAGAGGTAGCCTTAAACCATTAGGAAGTTTTTGTTTTATATAAGTGAAAGCAGTTTTTAGTTGTTCAGGGGAAACAATGGCTGGGTGAGGTTTGCCATGTTTTACATCTGAGACTAAATCAAGGATTTCGTCGATAGTGTTTTGGTATCTGACAATTATAAGTGTAACTAATGAAGTTAAAGACTCTATTTCTAAAAATGTATTTTGGTTCTTAGTCAGATTTGTGATATTTATCATAAATTCTTTTACATTTTCGATTTTTGAATTTATTGCGACCATTTGGTTTTCAATAGATTCTTGAGTTTTTGTGAAAATATTTTTTGTAGTTTCTAAGATGAAGGTTTGGTTTCTTATGAGGGTGAGTAAGTGGTTTTCATTAGTTTTTAATTTTTCTATCTGCCTATTGTAGTATTTGGCATCTTCTTCGTCTAAAGTACCAAACAAGGTTTTACTTATCGTTCCTATTACATTGACTAATGCTCTTTTGTTCCGCTTGCTTACTCCTAGGATACTGTATTTGTTCTGGAGATCGGTCATTAAGTGGTTCATTTCCGAGATTGCTCCGTCACAAATTATGCCAAAGTTATGATTTCCTTGTAGTAGTTTGCACAGAGTATTGATTTCTACTACGTAATTGGAAGCGTGTTTTAAGGCTATCATAAGTTGAGTATACTATTAGTTTCCATTCTTGGCTGTAAAGTTCGGTTGTTGCTATTTCTTCGAAGTATATCCCAGCCTTTTCATTAAGTGGCGTTATTGATATGTAGCCGTAAGCCGTGCACAAAAGTCCAATGAGTAAGGATGTGATTTTCATGTTCTGTTTCAATAGAGTGAAGTGAATTCTGTTTTTTTTAAAAAATCTCTTCGTGAAAAGGAAAAAGGGTGTTGTGCTAGTGTTTGTGTGAGTGAGTACCTACTTGTGTAAAATTAAAAAAAAATTTTGACTGAAGGATTGATGTCGGCCTGTAGCACTATTTAATCGTCAAACAGTTTTAAATTGTTATTATGTATTACTTTGGTTTTTCTTCCCATTTTAATTATCGTGTTTTCTGTGGAAAGTATTTTAACAACTTCATAGGGACCTAACCATAAAGAGGTTAACTTGTTTTGTCTGGCATTATTTTTTAAAAGAACTTTGTCGCCAACGTTAAAGCTTTTAACATTTGATTTTTTGTCGAAATATTTTTTTGATGCCTCTTTTTTTTGATTAATGGTTTCTCTTGCAGCTTGGTACCCGTGTTGCAAGCGCGCTCTCAACTCATTTGCATAGTTATCGTAATTATAAGAAATTTTAGGTGCTTGAGTCAGTGTGCTTGGAATATTAGGTGGAAAACCATAAAGAAGTTCATAGGGTGTAAACCCTGTACTCGAGTGGGGAGTAGTATTATATACGAAAATCGCATAAGGGGTACATGTGTCCCATGTAAGCGGATCTTGATTAACATAATGTCTTAAGTATTCAATTAAAGTTTTATGGCTTCTTTCTAGAGCTCCGTTAGTTTGAGGGTGATATGGTGCCGTGTTTAATTTTTTTATTTTTAGTAGCGTGCACATTTCTTTGAACATCGTACTAAGGAAGTTTGCACCTTGATCAGTTAACAGCGAAGACGGAATGCCGTGTTGACAAACGATTTTCTCAGCGAAAACTCTCGCTACTGTTGAAGCTTCTGCATTGGGAAGAGCATATGCCTCTGAGAATTTTGTAAGATCGTCTTGGAAGGTTAATAAGTATTTTTGATCATTATGGCTTATGGGCAGGGGGCCGACTATATCTAAAGCAATTCTTTCGAATGGTCTTGAGCTAGTCGTTGTTATTTTCATAGGTAAGGGAGGATTTTTCCTACTTTTATTAAGTTGACATGATGCACATTTGCGAATATAGTTAGTAATATCCTGTTTCATGGTAGGCCAGTGGTATTTATATCTGATTCTCTTTAGAGTTCGTGATATACCCTGATGACCTCCGAAGGGTGAATCATGATATTCTAAAATTGCTTTCTGTATGGTTTCTGGATCACTCAGGATAATTCTTTTATTGGTAAATAAAAAGATTTCTAAATCTGCTTTCTCAAAAACTTTTTCTATTAGCTTTTTGAGGTTTATTCTGGTATTGCTATCCAAATTTGGTAACGAAAAACCCATTAATTTTAACCTTTTGTTTTCTATCATATTCTTTATGTGTATCAGGCATTTTTCTGTTACTGATTTATCTTGGGAACTCCTAAAGGGTATTGGTAAAGTAATAACGTGACAAATTTTGGTTTCAAGATTTTTACCTATGTCTGGCTTTACGAAGGTTGGTATTAAATGCTGGAGTTTTTGTTCGTCGGGCGAGTCTACTAAAGGCAATATTATTACCTTGAAAGGGATTTTTTTTTCTTGATAGATTTCACCTTCTTTTTCTATTAAAGAAAAACTGGTAATTTTTTGTATTTCGTCTTGCGACGAGTGGGTTGGTTGCATTGATTCGATAGTTTTTTCTTCTTCTATTGCTCTTTTTTGGTTCCGTGTTAATACCATGACGTTATCTTTTTGTTTACTAGGTATACGACTTAGTGCGTCAGCGTTTGAATTGATTTTCCCTGGTTTGTATTTTATTGTATATTCATATTCAGAGAGTAAAATTCTCCATCTAGCTAGCCTAGACATTGGGTCTTTAAGTTTCATTAGCCATTCCAGAGGTTTATGGTCTGTACATATAAAGAATTTTTTACCGTAAAGGTATGGTCGGAATTGTTTCACTGCGAAAACAATAGCTAATAATTCTTTCTCAGTGGTAGTATACCTGCTTTCGGCATCATTTAGTGTTCGACTTGCGAAACAAATTGGCTTGTCTTTCCCAATCTCACCCTGTGAAAGTACAGCGCCTAGTCCTACATCACTGGCGTCTGTTGTGACTATAAAAATTTCTTCAAAATTAGGGTATATAAGAATTGGGGGGTTAATCATTTTTTCTTTTAAGATTTGAAATGCTTCGTCGCAAAAAGCGTCCCATTTGAACGTGATGTTTTTCTTAAGTAGTTTTGTCAACGGTTTAGCTATACTAGAAAAGTTATTAATAAAACGCCTATAATAGCCTACAAAACCGAGGAATGATTTGATTCCCTTTTGATTTTTTGGTGTAGGATATGTTTTGACCACTTGAATTTTTTCGGGATCTGGTTTAAGACCATCTTTAGAAATGATGTGTCCTAAATAAATTAATTCCTTTTTAACAAAATTACATTTGTCAGGTTGTAATTTAAGGTTATGCTGACGTAGTCGGTCGAAAATTTTTTCTAGTCTTGCACTATGATCGTTTAGATCGTATCCATGTACAACTATATCATCAACGTAAACAAAACAATGTATTCCTTGTAATCCCATAAGTACATTATTCATCGTTCTCTGGAAAGTAGCGGGTGCATTTTTCAAACCAAATGGCATACGATTGTATTCGTAATGTCCATAGGGTGTACTGAATGCAGTTTTTGGTTTGTCCTCTTCACTAACCAGAATTTGATGAAAGCCTTTTGCGAGATCAAGGGTGCTAAAATATTTTGCTCTGCCTAGTTGGTCCAAAATATCGGAGATATTTGGTATAGGATATGCATCTCCGACTGTAATTTCATTTAATTTTCGAAAATCTACCACAACTCTCCAACGTTTGACACCTTGGCTATCAGGTTTCTTAGGTACAATTAAAAGTGGCGAGTTCCATGGGCTGGAACTTGGTCTGATAATATCATCTTTCAACATTTCACTTACTTGTTTTTGAATCTCTTGTTTCTGACTGTCTGGAAGTCTATATGGTCTAACAAACAGAGGAGGTTTACTTGTATCTGTTTTTATTTCATGATTCATTATATCTGTGTACGAAAGGTGGTCTCCTTCGAAATGAAAGAGATCATTGTATTTTCTACATAATTTTAATATTGAGCTTTTTTCTTCATGATTACAGTGATCAAGTTTTATGGAAGAAGTAACCTTCTTTAGTCTATTCTTTACGGGGTCTTTTCCAGAATTAAGATCTACAGTATTGAAATTTGAAATGTCGTCCCACTCGTAATCAATTTGGTTAATATCAATTTTTTTTTCATTTTCCGATGTATTTAAAACCAAAATTTTGACCATATCTTGTTCTGGTCTTACAACAGTTTCGGCAAGGTAAACATCTGGAATAATTTCTTTTTTGTATATAATTGCATCTATATCATGTTCAAATGGAATTCTAATTATTTGTTCGCAACGGGGTTTCAGAGTTATATAATTTGTTAATTTTTTATAATTATTAATCCTAGTCTTACTTTTTGCTGTACCTTTTAATTTATTTATATGCTCAGTCTTATTAATTGCTGAGTCTTTTCTCTCTGATTCGTTTAGAACAATTTCCAAATATCTTCCATTATAATTTAATTTACATTTATATTTTGATAGAAAGTCGTTTCCTATAATGCCATCATATTTTAAATTGATATTTTCTGTTAATACGTGAAATGGGTGATTTATGGGTATGGGGTCAGTTTGGTTTTCGGGTTCGAATTCAAATGTACACTTCATTTCTCCGAGTGAAATTATCGAGTCTCCTGCTATTGTGGTAATAGTGCATTGTTCGTTTTTGGTTTTGCTTGTTGAATCATTGTGAGGCCTTTTGAGCAAACTCACGTCTGCACCTGTATCGAGTAACAGAGTGGAATATTTCTTTACTGCAGGTTTCAATGGTACTCGTATCACTGGTTCGAGAAATTCGGGACAGAATTCAACAAAGATTTTTAATTCCGGCGTGCATGAATCTCGGCTGTTGTCGACGTTCGGGAAGGAACTCCGAGCATGTCTTCCCGAACTTGAAAGTTTTCCGACGTACCTTCGTCGTTGGTTTGATTCAAAGAGGCATGTCTGATGTCATGCCTATTATTTGGAAAGGTGGGGTTTTCTTTAAAGGGATTTCTACCAGGATTATTGTTATATTGGGGACGTGTATTATTTTGTTGGGTTTGGCTGAAAGTCTGGTTCGCATGAGCTTGACGTACTCTGCACTCATTAAAGGAATGATTGGGTTTCCGGCAATACCCACAGGTTAAATGGTGCGTTTCTTTTTTTATTGGCATATTGAAATTTGGAAACGTATTATTTTGATAACATGTTTCCTTCATATGACCAATTTTGCCACATGTTTGACAGACGGGTCTTGGTTTGTAGGAATAGTTATTGTTATTTCTTAAATTTTGTGGTAGGAAATTAGGCGTGCGTTCAATTCGTGCAGAATGTTCGCTTGCGTAATTTATAGCCTTTTTTAGTTCTTTTTCTCCGTGTGCTTGAACCATTAGTTTGAGGGTTTGGTTTCTTAAACCATCCTCGAAAGCTTGTATCGCTGTTTTGTCGTTTTCACTAACTAAGTATGTTCTAACCACAGCTTCACTCGTACTTGCGAATGTGGTGGAATTTAGTGAAGTCAACAGGCTCGCTATGCGCTCACCGAACTCTTTCACGCTTTCACCGATTTTTTGTTTAGCGTTTATAAGTTCAGTTTGTGCTACGGAACGCGATTTTTCTTCCTTGTAGTGACTTTCTAATTCAGTCACTAATTCCTCCCATTTATTAATGGTTTTTAATTGGATAATGTCGTAAGCTGGACCCTGAAGTCTCGTTTTGACTATATCCAGGAAGATTTTCTTTTCTGGTTCGGTTTTTATTGAATCGAAAAGAATTTTACCACACGCGACAAACTTGCTTAATTCAGACGGATTACCACTGAAGGCAGGAACGATGTTATAAACATCAACTAAATTTATTTTATATTCCATCTCTTCTTCTAAAATTTCTTTTTGAAAATAGGGTAGCTCTTTTGCTAATTTTAAAAATTCCCTAGACCGACTCCTAGTGCAAACGAACGAAATCGTGAAGAATTTACAAAGTTTACTTTTAAATGAATTATATGAGTTTTATTTTTTTTTTTTTCACTGTGTGTGTTTGTGTTTTTTTTTTTTTCTTTATGTTTTTGTAGAAAAATAAAAATTTGAACTTACGATTAATAAAATAATTTCTGCTGCCCTTATTGATTGTTGTTGTTGTTGCTGCTGTTGCTCTGAGGTTGTTGCTGCTGTTATTCTTGATGTAATTGTTGTTACTGCTGTTGCTCTGAGGTTGTTGCTGCTGTTATTCTTGAAGTAATTGTTGTTACTGCTGTTGCTCTTGATGTAATTGCCCAGTAAGCTTCACGCCCTAAAGATGAATGTTACCCTGGGTCTTAATTCACTGCCTGTCGTTTGCCAAATGCTTTCGCTCTAAAGCTAGCAAGGTCTTACGGTTACAGGTCTTCTAACAGTATTTTTATATATTTTTACTTTTTTTTTTCTGGTGTATAGCCCCAGAAACGCATCGAGAAGAAATATCTCTCGTATTTGGTTTTTTGCAGAAAAAAAAAATATTTTTAGGTAGAGGATTATTCTTGGATATCCCACCGCTGCCACCAATTTGTTGTGTCGATTACAACACCGTGCTTTCTCTTTCGAGGGAAGAGCGTTGGAACCGGAGAGATTAAAAACAACTTCTTTTTCTATTTTTCCACAAGTGGATATATATGTTTTATTTAAGTTTTGTTTAAATTTTATAGTTTAGTTTTAAAGATTCTTAGAACGGCCCGCTGTCTCAATGCTTATAGCTGCGACTGTTTACTAAGAACTCTAAAGTTAATCTCTGCCTATACCCTTTCCAACCACTCCCTTTTATATTTTTATGGATATCGATTCTTTCCCAATCATTATTATCGATCACACGCATTTTCAATACTCCTATGTAGTTGCTTATTTTATGTTGCACAATTCCCATAGCCAGTCAGTGATGACATATTAATAGTGCCTCGGCACCAGTGCTATCATTTCCCTATAGGTCAGCAATAACCCACTTATGAATAGTATTCATAAGTTGTGTCATCCACTGCCAATGCGATGCAAGCAGAATGTTCTGTTTGCATGCATTGGGATTTGTCATCGCCTCTTTCGTCACACTTTCGAAGGGAATCTCCATTGAAAATACTTTTGTTAAGCCGGCATGAAATTTGACGCTGGCGCTGGTTTGATAAAAAGAATACTTTGTTTAGCCGACGCGACGGCGAGCGTAAGCGTATGTTAACAAAGTTGAATTCTAATGAATTTAATAATTTATGGTCTTGGGAATGGTATGCAAGAAAGTGCTGGGAATGATCTTGCATGTGATTGAGATTGAGAAGTAATCGATATAATGGGGTGTATGTAGTGGGATACTACATTCGCTATGGGTGAACTACCTGGAAACTGTGTGTTCAGTATCAAATTAGATCTTTGCTCTTAATTTTCTGTGTAGCTAACATCTGCGTTTCTAAGTGCCAAGGATGTTAAGGTTTTCTCCATCGACAGTGCTTTGTGTAGTCTGGCAGCTGCAGGTGTGGAGGATATGTCTTCGCAAAAACTTTTGAAGCTGTTTCTTTTGGCCTTCCTTAGTTCCTTGTTGTATTTGGTAAGCTCTTCAGAATAGTTTTGCCGCTCTCCAGTTCTCATTGCCTCATTTAAGAGTTTTCTTACCCTACCTAGATTTTAGTTTTGAAAGATTAGTGCTCCACCATGGAGCGTCTTTTTGTTTTCTAGCAGTTTTTATGGGGCAACTGAGTTAATACGCCTCATTGATTGCCCCACTAAACTGCTTGAATATATTTTCTAGTTCAGGGTGACTATTAGTCGTACTAACTGGACCTAACTGTTCAATGTATATAGTAAATACGAAGTCTGGCGAAAATATTGGTGAAATATATACAAATACTTAAATATTTCGGCTTTAACTGAGTCACCTGTTATATGTTAGCAATCTTTAAGAACATTTTAATATGGACAATTTGAATGCAATCTTGGTGGGAAACCTTGAGATACATAAGGTTTAGTCAGTTTCAAATTATGTCGTTTTCAACTCTTGGCTTATAAATATAACCATTAAAATTAGAATAAAAATTGATAAAGCCATTTTCGGGAAACAAATAAAAAATGTTGACTACAACAACTGCACGCACACCTCGTGGAACTTTTCAATCACTTCAGATTGGAAGTAAGTATCTGCATATAAAAACTGATTGCATGAATAATGTTTAGCTTTAGGTGCTACATATACAAGATATAGGAACTATTACGAATTATACCAAATTAAGTTTCAGTGAATGCGTTCAAGCCGGTGACGTGAAATAAGGGCCAACGAAATAAAGCCAAAAATCAAAAATTTGGCCTTATTTTGTTTTAAATCTGGAAATAACCCCAAAATATTGATTTGGCTTAATTTCGTTTTAAAAAAGCCGATTTGGCTTCATTTCGTATAGTAGTGAAAACACTGAAACTGGTGATGACGTTACTCCTTTTGTCGACTTAGGGGTCTCAAAGTTTATCATCAGGAGGGAATTGAAATAGAAAAGATATTATGAAGTACGTTTTAATGTGAAGCATTAGAGTTTCCACTCCATGGTCGGCGTGGATGGGAAAAGGATTTGAGATAAAATGATAATTGATAGAAGAAAAGAAGATTTCGTTGTGGAAAAAAATAATAGTTTCTTTAATTAACAAAACAACAAATCAAATATATTTTCTTCAATGTATGCAAGAAACAAATTAATGAAACTAATCTAAGCAAAAAAACAAATTTATCGAAACACTTGAGCTTGAAATTCGCTGCGAATTTTGTACACAGAACAAAATAATAAATTAAAATTACGTCGGGATGACAATTCAATTTTCAAAATGATTTTATTTCATATAATATACAAACATTTTGGTATCTACTCATTAAATGACAAGGCATATACGCCGTCTGCCAGTACTTTATACAATTTATAATAATTGAAGTGTTTCAAATTGATTTAAAAAAAGTTCATTTATAATTCGTTTTCTGTAGCCAAGAGTGCTATCTTAATATACTGATACAGAACCTCCCAATCAGACTCCCCGTTAAAAATTTTAATTATTTCTGCTTCACTAAAGTAACTCTTCCCAATGGTACTTATTCTGGTTTCCACAAGAATCGGACATCTGCCCAGGAAGTGAAATACGTCCTCCTTCTCTCTAAGATACCATAACTCACAAATTTCTTGTAAATCGCTTCTATGTGGTAAGTAGTTCTGGGGGAGTAACTCTCCTCGTGCTTTTAAAATGAGTGACATGAGGTTGGTTGAGTACTCCACCCTGAAGTAATTGCTAGTCGACAAGTATTAGTTCAGTTGCGCATGTACATATGCTTCTATGAGATGAGCTTCTGGCTTTCCCAACATACTCTTCTCGTTTTCTTTCGTCTACCAAACTAATCAGGCGATAGAGTTCGCTTTTCCACGTGTCCATCCTATCATCTTGAAGTGAAAGTGAAAGCCCACAGTACTCGGCTAGATTTCTCCAAGACTCAAACCATGATGTTTTTTTCGGATAACCAGCATTGTTTTTTTTTTTTTTATTAAACGACTGTCTTCCATTTCGGTTGTTCTGAGTACGTAGTCAATCTGCATTTTGAGTGTCGATATGAATAAAGGCCTGTCTCTAGCATAAGGATGTGGTTAGCCGTACTGTTTGGTAACCTCAAAGTTCATTTTAGGAAGAATTTTAAGAGTTGTTCTACTTCTTCAAACCCAAAACTTGAGCTGACATGATTGCTTTCACTGTTTTTTCAAAAATTCGATATTTGGCTTCGTATTCAACATCTTTGCATTGCATCACACTTCTCCAAGTTACATTTAGGTCACTTTTGGATTTCGCTAGTTTATCTACCATATGGTTCTTCAGGTTCAAATTCCTAGAGATCCTGACACCGAGATAGGTATATTCTTTAACAACCTCAATACTTTGCTCTCCGAATTTCCACATTTCATTGCGACAGTTGCGACCTCCACGATTGCGAAAGATTATTATTCTTGACTTGGCAAGATTTACCTGTAGTCTCCATTCGTTGCAGTACTTGAACAATCTATTGATCATCAATTGGAGACTTCCAGGCGACTCGACTAGGACAACGATGTCTGAAACCCGTGCTCCCCCTTGCAAAACCTCTTCTATGTCATCGATAAACAGGGCAAACAGAAGAGGGCTTAAACTGCAGCCTTAGTCCTATTTCTATTCGAAATTGCTCCGACATTTTGTTTCTATATACAACCGCAGAAGTTGTTGAATCATACATAAGTTCTAAAATGTTTCCAAACTTTGTCGAAACTCCTTGGTTGTACATCTTCAAAATAAGTGCTTTTCTGTCTATTGTATCGAAAGCCGCCTTAAAATTAATAAAGAAAGCATAAAGCTTTTTCTTGTTACTAACAAATATTTTAACTATGTTGGTGATTGAGTAAATTTGGTCAATTGTTGAATAATTTTCCCGAAAGCAAGCTTGTGACTCACTCAACAAGTTGTTTATCTGAATTTTCATTGATGAATTCAGTAAGGATATGCCCCTGTAGTTAGCCGGGACTCTGTTGTCACCCTTTTTTAAAATAGGGCAGGTAATAGCCTCTCTGAAGCAATCTGGTATACTGGTGCTATCATATGCTTGGTTTAAAGCTTTGGTTAAACTTTCTAGGAACAGGAAAGTGCTGAACTTGTAGAATTCTTGGGGTATTCCATTCGATCCCGGGGACTTATTATTTTGTAGCTCATTTAGGACTGTTTGTACCTCTAAGCAAGAAAATGGGGCATCCAGCTCGTCGTTCTCGAAAAATGGTCTCGCAAATTGAAACGAAGAGAGAAATTTTCTTGCTTTAGCATCCTGAAGTGTTCTACCAAGTCATCCATTTCAAGTGTTCCAGCAACTTGTTTGTTCGGTTTGCTCTTCATTTTCCGAACAGTCTTCCAGAACTCACCCGTATTTTGACAGCCCGCAAGGTCTCGAGCAATGTTATTTGTGTATATTTGTCTATTGTTCTTTAAAATTTCCTTGTAATATTTGTTGATAGTAAGGTATTGTTTTTTAAAGTAAGTATTTTCTGGAAATCTCCTAAATAATCTTAACCAAGCGAATGATTTTCTACGGGCATCTAAACAATCTTTATCAAACCATTTTTTCTGATAGAATATTGTGTTATAGGTATTTGGCTTACATTGCATTGATATAGAGTTCTTAACCATTTTATCAAGTTCCGATAAACTGGGTTCATGTTCCAGGAAATTCCTTTCTTGTTGTAATAATGTGTTGTTTAACGTTTCTGCATGCTTTTCCGCAAAAGTATTTTTCCACTTTTATCTAACCCGTAAAGGTGACTCTTCTGCTTGCCTTTGATTATTATTGTTGATGTTTACTGTCGTTTGTATCGGCAAATGATCGGAATGTATTTCAGTTAAAATTTCGAATTCGTCCATCGCGTTGCGTTATTCCATTCACCTGACACCATCGAATAATCTATTACTGAATTGACTAGTGGTCCTATAAATGTGAAGTCCCGTGATGCATCTCTGTCCGTAGCTCCATTGCATATGCTAAGTCCAAAGGAGTTGAGATCCACAACTCTTTTTCCTTCCCTATTGACCACGACAACTCTCGAACAATGATTCCTTTCCATTAGCTTATTTTCACTTTCTAAGTTTCCTGTTCGTGTATTGAAATCTCCAATAAGCAAAATATTAGATAAGTTATTTACAAAATGATTATCTTCAAGTTTATTGAAATCGTTTTCCCAGTTGTTGCAATTCAAGTACACAGGGATTAAGTTGAGTACACGTCGATCCATCTTGATTTCCATTGAAGTCAGGTCTCCTGTTTGCTTATAAGAACAATTAATGCCTTTTAGGTTATGTTTGTAGCCCATAATAATTCCTATACCTGCTCGACCCTTTCTATTTATTCTACTTGCTGGTACCCACATTAAGTTGTATTCTGCGGAATTCGCTTGGAATTTTCTGTAATTTCCTTAGTTACATGTGTTTCAATTAGTATACAAATTTCATTCTGGTTAATAAAATTTATAAAATCTATTATTTCAAACTTATTTCCTAAACGTCCAACATTATAGCTTACAATTCTAATTTTTATGAATTCATAATTCTGGCAGACGGCTTTGGAATACCTTTAAATTTTTAAAATTGAAATGTGTTAAAGCGTCAGCACTTGCATGCAAAGCACCATGATCTACTCTATTCCCCGCCATTGTAGTAGATGTTGACATTGATGAACCGCAGCTTACTTCATCTGACGTCTTTCGCTGGCTTCTGATATTTACACTTGTTCGTGTGTTTTGACCAATTTGTAAACAAACATTTTCGAGTAGATTTTCATCCAATTTATGTTTATCGATTAAAGTTTTTAGTTCCTGCTCTTTATCTGCTAAAAATTTTTGCTGGCCGTAGTTCCATTTAATAACCACACCTTCTACTCTCAACTTGTCGTCGCGCAGAGATATTTTTATGCGCGGTTGTTGTTCTGAGCTTCTACAATGGCGGCGATGTGGATTGCGATGAAAATAGAGAAGCCATATAATTTTATTTTGATGATTAAGAATGTTAAAGAAATTAGTTTAGAAAAACAAGAAGTTATTATGACTAACGGAGTGAGTATTTCGTTCTTGACAAAAAATGTCCTAGATGATGTTAATGTACTATAAGTAGGTGAGTGCAAGATATATCATCAGGGGCCGAATTACCGCATCCGTAGGTGAGCAATACGTCACTGAATTATTTGTATTTGGCATTACTGCTTACGATATCGAGCTAGGTATCGAGTATCGAAAACAATTTTTGGCATTCCCTTGTCAGTGAACGTGTGTTTTTTTACTCGATTGATGCGAGGCAATCGTAAACGAGTCAGCAGTCACGGATAGGAACAAAAAAAATATTCTGGCTGATAAAATGTAAGTTATTTTATTTTTAATACATAATATTAAAGCAAAATATCAAATGTGAAATGTTTTAGGATGAATTTGAACAAAATCAACACCATACAAAAAAATATCCTTCATGGCAGAGCATCCGGATTTGGCCAGACAAATTTTTCCGAATTCGGCTCAAGGGAAGACAACAAGTGTTAGGCTATATATACACCCAAGAAAAGGGACAAAACCAAACTCGTTCTGCAAGGAGAAGATACCATCCGGAAATTTGTTCCAGACAAGAGTGACAAAAATGCCTTGGAGAAACACATTGAGCTCCAAGAAAGCAAACTTTATAATTCAAGAACGACTCTTGGAAATTAAAGAGAATAAGCACAAATGTTTATTTTAAGTTAAATAAAATTAAATTGCAAACACAGTAGCTTCAGTTGAAAGATTAAAAAACATCAATGAGTATCTTTTAATGTGAATGTTCTAAATACTTTTTTTATTTATTATAATAACAACAGCTGTGACAAATAGGTAAATGATAGATGTGTAAATGACGTTTATAATGAAATGTAATAGATTTACCCTAGTACAATTAAGAGTGTGCTCGATACGTGATGCTTCGTATGCCATCATCCCGATGTGTTGTTTACGTAAATCAGTAACGTATGAAAGTTACTCACTTGCTCACTGATGCCGTAATTCGGCCCCAGATCATTTGAATGAACTAGAGAGGAGATTTGTAGAACTAATCATTAGAGAACTTAACAAACATAAGGCCAAAGGCCAAATTCTTCATTTTTTGTCGAATTTTAAAATATTACCTGTTTTTTGAAGCGCCATATCTCGTTAACAAATTGGCATACAAAGATCTTTGTATTAACAAAATTTCGGGAAATTGTATGCTCTACAAAATATGTTTTTTTCAATAGTCTTCTTAGTTTATGTTGGCGCCACTGGAGCGTGGCTCGATCTCTAGCCTGCTGTCTCCATTTTCGTACTACAAGTTGACGGATGTCTCCCTCTACCTGGTCGCTCCATCGAAGATGAGCTCTAACTTGGTTTCTGACTCCCTTGGGCTTGGCGTTGAAGACTTTACGAGCTGGAACGTCGATGTCCATTCGCTCTACATGGCCCAGCCATCTTAGTCTTTGGATTCGAATTTTTCTGGCTAGGCTTATGTCGCTGTACAGCTCGTACAGTTCCTTGTTATATCTTCTTCTCCAAACGTTGTTTTCACGATTCACGCAGACAGGACCATAGATCGTACGCAGAACTTTTCTCTCGAAGACTCCAAGTGAATGTTCATCCGATTGGAAGAGGGTCCATGCTTCCGCACCATATAGCAGGACCGGGATGATGAGTGTTTTATACAGTGTCACCTTGGTTCTTCTCGATAGGGCTTTACTCCTTAATTGCATACTCAGCCCAAAGAAACAGCGATTAGCAAGAGTTAGTCTGCGTTTGATTTCAGCGCTGATGTTGTTGCCTGTGTTTACATCAGTGCCTAGGTAGACAAATTCACTGGCTACCTCGAAGTTATACCTATCAATGGTTACGTTCGGACCAAGTCGGTTGTGGGATTGGACTTTTGTTGATGAAAGCATATACTTCGTCTTGTCCTCGTCTATTTTCAGCCCCATTCTGCTTGCTGCTGACTCCATAGTAGTAAAAGCACTGGTTGCTGCTTTGTTCTTTCTATCACGTCAATGTCGTCAGCAAACCCAAGTAATTGTGTCAATTTATTGAAAATGGTACTGGCATGGGTGCTCCGTATTACATTTTCAAGCACAATATTAAAAACAGCTGCATGACAGTGCGTCACCTTGTCTTAGCCCTCTGGTGGTTTCAAAGTTTTCAGTAGAGTCTTTACCAACTTGGATAGAACAGCGAGCATTCTCCAACGTCATCCTGATAAGGCGTATCAGTTTAGCAGGGATTCTAAAGTTAAACATGGCACGATAAGTTGAACTCTATTAACACTATCGTAGGCGGCTTTAAAATCGACGAACAGGTGGTGGGTGTCGATGTTATATTCTTGGGTTTTCTCCAGGATCTGGCGTAATGTGAATATTTGGTCGGTGGTAGATTTTCCAGGTCTGAAGCCGCATTGGTAAGGACCTATCAGGTCGTCAGAAAACGGCTTGAGACGTTCACATAAAACGCTGGACAGGATCTTATAGGCGATGTTTAAAAGGCTTATGCCTCTATAGTTGGCGCAGATTAGGCGGTCTCCTTTTTTGTGAATCGGGCAGATGGTACTGAGATTCCATTCATCGGGCATACTTTCCTCCAACCATATTTTGCAGATGAGTTGGTGTATGTTCCTGACCAGGTTATCTCTAGCGTATTTAAAAAGCTCCGCTTGAAGGCCATCACATCCAGCTGCTTTATTCATCATTAGTCTGGTGATGGCTACTTTGATTTCATTTTGGTCGGGCGGGTGTAGTTCGTGGTCATCATCTAGATTAACTGGGACACGTTGATCTTGGGCGGGATGGCTGTCATCGCCATTAAGCAACCGGTTAAAGTAGTCTCTCCATATGGCTAACATCGCCTACGTTTCCAAAATGGTGTTTCCATCCTGATCTTTGCAAGGCCCAGGGCGGCTTGTGAAACCGGATGTAGTCTGTTTCACCCTTTTATAGAAGTCTCGTACCTCTTTTCTGCAAAAACATCGCTGCATCTCCTCGACTTCGCGTTGCTGGTGTTCTTTTTCTTCCTCCTGAGTAGACGTTTCTCATCTTTCCTTCGCTCAACATAGATATTTCTGGATGCTCTAGTATCTCTCTGCAGCCACGACTTGTATACCTCCGTTTTGGCTTTGTTTGCCTGAGCACATTCGGAGTCGAACCAGGTGTTTCTGGGGGGTGGATGTGAGAAGCCCAATACCTCTGACGCAGCACTTCTTAAGGCTTGTTGACATAGCTGCAATTGGTCTTCCGGGTTCATGTCATCAGTCGAAGGATTTCTCGCAAGCTCAAGGGATACGCGGTCAGCATAGGCAGCGGCGGTCTCTTCCGATTGAAGACGTCCAACATTGAATTTCCTAGGTGTAGTCGGTGTTCGCCTAAGAACTTCTCCATGGAGATCCGTACCCTAAGTTTTGCACCGACTAGGTAGTGGTCCGAATCGATGTTTGCTCCTCGGAATGTACGGACATTCATAATGCTAGAGGAGTGTCTTCCATCAATCACAACATGGTCGATTTGGTTGCAGGTTCGACCATCTGGAGATCGCCATGTGCCCTTGTGGATGTCGGGACGTGGGAATTGAGTGCTGCTCAGCACCATGTTTTTTCCCGGTGCAAAGTCGATGAGCCTGAGTACGTTGTCGGAGGTGGTGTCGTGCAGGCTATGTTTTCCGATCGTCATACCAAAGATTTCCTCCCTCCCAATTTTGGCATTGAAGTCTCCCAAGAGAATTTTAATGTCATGTTTTGGACACTGCTCATATGTTTTGGCAAGGAGCTCGTAGAAACATTCTTTGGTAGCGTCGTCTTTCTCTTCTGTAGGGGCATGGGCGCTTATTAGGCTTATGTGGTAGAATTTGGCCTTAATGCGGATCGTTGTCACTCTCTCGCTGACTTCGCGAAAGCTCAAGACCTTTTGCCTAAGTCTTCCTCTGACAGCGAATCCGCACCCAAACAAGCTCGATCTCCCATCAAGGTAGCATTTCCCATAATAGAAATTACAGTCCTCTGTAATTCTCAGGCCCGGTCCATCCCATCGCATCTCCTGCAGGGCTGTTATATCAGCGTTGAGACTGGCGAGGGGCTCGGATAGCTGCTCGGCTTTACGCGGCCTGTTTAGCGTACGCACATTCCACGTGCATATACGTAAATCGTCCGTTTTTCGTTTGCGGGGGGGGGGGGGGCGTCAACACATTTGGTTCTTTCATCCGAGGCATTTTCTGCGGTTTTCATCACAATATAGTTTTCCTTTCATGACCGGCTTGTCAGGCCTGTGCATGACAAATAGATCTTTGTGGTGGTTGGATCTTCAGATATCTCTTTCCTCCTGCTCCTAGTTCCTGAGAAGATAACTCAGGTATCTACAACCTATGGATCTGATAGTAGAGCCACCTTTCGTCGTTAGCTTACCTTTCGGCTATCCAGCAGGCACCATTTGGAGGTGACGATACGATTTTCAATAGGCCGTAGAGAAAAAAAGTTATTGAGGGAAACCCGGAGCAACGTCGAAGAATTTGCAGTTTTCCCCCCTCCCTCTTTTAGCACAGGGCCCTCTAGGTCAAAAACTTAGCAAAATCGACCTTTCGACTGGACTAAAATGCAAACAAATATAACAGAACAGACAAAGACCTAATCATATTTCAGTCGATGCCATTGTGCATACATTTTTATAGTAATTACATGGAACATGTTTTTTTAGTTCTGAGCTTCTACAATGGCGGCGATGTGGATTGCGATGAAACTAGAGAAGCCATATAATTTTATTTTGATGATTAAGAATGTTAAGGAAATTAGTTTCGAAAAACAAGAAGTTATTGTGAATAACGGAGTGAGTATTTCATTCTTGAAAAAAAAAATGTGCTAGAATGTCCTAGATGATGTTAATGTACTACAAGTAGGTGAGTGCAAGATATATCATCAGATCATTTGAATGAACTAGAGAGGAGATTTGTAGGACCAATTATTAGAGAATTTAACAAACTTTTATTTTGACAACACGAAATCCGAACAACAACAGATTAACAAATAAATTCTAGACTTTATAGGTTTCCAAAAGTTCATGAAATAGAAGTAAAAATGCAGCTAGAAGGAATGAAGAGAAATGTGATAGTTAGGAAAAAAGTAGATATAGCTCACCAATAAAAGATGTTCCCAAGAAAAAAGACAATTCAGGGATTCAGAAGCTTAGAATAGTTGTGGATTATAGAAGATCAAATTAGTTAACTGTAGAAGATAAGTACCATATACCTATCTATTTAAAAAAAAATTCATCTGTAAATAATATTTTTCCACATCAGTATAAAATTTGTACTCAAATAAATATTGATTATGTTCAAAATTTCTGATTTTAGTAGTCCCAACATAATTTTCGATGAATTTAGTAAGGTAACTCTGACAATTTTTAAATACAACCCCAAACGACACCTAGCCCTAGGCTGGCAGGTAACTTTTGCTTCGATTCCACATGATAGTCCAGTCGACAGGTCGGAAGAAGTGGGTTTAGGTGGAAAAAGGTCAAAAGTTAATGAAACTTGGGGATTTTGTTCAGGTATAGTTAACAAACATTTTGCTACGTTTCTAGAATTATTTATATGCAACCTCCTTTATTTGATTGCCGCTTTCCTTAGATAACAATCGTTTTACATGATGTGTTGTGTTTGAACTTAATAAGTACCTATTCTGAAATACTAAAAACGAGGAATTCCTAAAATCCTTTGTTTTACGTTTGACATATTTGCAGCAAGACTAAAGTGTTTATATACAAAGACCTGTAAAAACCCATGTGTTTGTGTTTACCTAATTACAACAATACATTTTTCATTCAAATAAAACTAACCGCAGTAATCTTGTGACTTTTTACTCCCATGCAAAATTTCTCGTCTTTCGCATGCTTTCTGTTTACGATCTAGAATGGCATTTGGAAATAGCGCATTCATATTCTAATTCAAATCGTATGCAAACTCCCCTTACCCCTAGTGTGCTGCTTCATTCCACCTTTAGTGCATAAAATCGATGCTCAAATGGGTAGCCATACTGCGAACGGCGAGTTAAGAAGGAAAACAAAATAAAACTTACCCAGCCATCGCATCATTGGCAAAGCACAAGCAGAGTTGAAAATGTAAACCTAGAAAAGGAAGCAGATTGCCAGGAAAATCTAAGTATCTAATATCTAGATAGACCGAAAATCTAGAATACTTAATCTCGAAAATCTAAAATCTAGACAAAGAAATCTAGAATTAACAAAATCTAGAATTAATATTAATACTAGATTTAGAATTCCTCTAAATTTAAAAAAAATCTAGAATACTTTTTTTATAGATTCTAGATTTCCATCTTTCTAGATTTTTCCATATTCTAGATTTTTTCTACTTCTAGATTTTATCTTTCTCTATTTTTACTTGCTCTATAGGGCAAGTATTGGTTTCGTGCAGAAAAAAAAAATCGAGGTTTTAATCAAACATGACATTACGATGATAGAGAAGCCCAAAAAAGTGGTTTTCGCCATACCGTCCGTCGGTCTGTCTGTGCGTCTGTGCGTCTGTGCGGATGTGCGGATGTGCGGATGTGCGGATGTGCGGATGTGCGGATGTGCGGATGTGCGCTTTTTCACGTCATGCTACAGCCTAAACGTTTTGACGGATTTTCTTCAAACTTCATATATAGCAGTTTGAAGAAAAACCATTGTCGAGGTTTTTTTTATTTCGTTTTAGCCCGGCTCAAACTGGTACCTTTCAAGTAACGGTTTTTTTCAATTTGGATTTTCTCGAAAACGGCTCTAACGATTTTGATTAAACTCAAAATTTAGCTAACTTTATGTATTTCGAACAAAACTGCGTTTTTTGTTTTTGGCTTAAATATCCGTAACGAAAATCAGGTTTTAACGGTTTTTTTTCAAATAGCCATAAGTTCACAACGGCTTGATTGAATCGACTCAAACTTCGTTTGACATAGTTTTTTATAGTTTTCTATAGGATGGTTTAGTAAATTTTTCACTGAAGCCTTTCTAAATGGTAGCTCCCATACAACGAGCCGTTGAGTTTTAGCCAACTTTTTTTGGTTTTTTCTAATTTGCTCGAAAATGGCTCTAACGATTTTGATTAAACTTTGTGTGTTATATTCTTTTAGTGTTTTTAAGAGAACTGCGTTTTCAGTTTTTTGCTAAAAATGCAAATAACGGAGATCTGCTCTTAACGGTTTTTTTTTTTAATGGCCATAAGTTGTCAACGGTTGCATCGAATTCACTCAAATATTGTTTAGTATAGTTTCTTTCAGCTTCCTATCAGATGGCATTAATTTTTTTTCAGTTTCTTTTTTTTTTTAATGGTGGCTCCTATACAAAGAGCCATTAGTTTTAGGCCAATTGTTTTGTTTTTTCTAATTTACTCAAAAAAGGCCCCCACGATTTTTATGAAACTTTGTATGTAACATATATAGAATACTTCAAAGAAAACTGCATTTTTAGTTTTTGGCTACACATGATAATAGCGGAAATTTGATTTAACAGTATTATTAATTTGGCCATAAGTGGACATTTGTATCATTTACAACACCCAAAAGATGACATCATAATTTTAAATATTAAAGGTTTCTTAACGTTAGCTCCCGTATATCGGTTTTTCCAGTTTTAGTCAAAATTTTTTAGGTTTGACCAAATTTTTCAGAAATGAGTTGTTCTCATTGATCGAAAAGTTTGTTTTCATCGTACTATTGCACCCACAGAGCAAGTACGTGCGACCCAGTCGTGCATTTTATTTTTTATAGATTTTGTCCTTTCTAAATTCTGTCACTCTGGATAACGTCGTGATCCCACTCACAAAGTACATTACAATTGTTTATACCATTTTTGAGAAATTTGGTAAACATTAAAATTTTTTTTCTAAAACTGAAAGGTTCGATATGTGCTAGCTACAATTAAGCAACCTTTAATCTTTAAAACATAGGTGCAATTTTGCGGGGCTATGAAAGATATATAATTTAGGAAGTGCTAACCATTTCGTTAATGTGGTTGTCCACTTTTGTCCAGTTTAATAAGACCTTTGAAACCTGATTTCCGTTAATATCATTTCTAGCCGAAAACTAACAAAATGAAGTTTTTTATTACCTTCTATATAACAAAGTTCAATAAAAATCGTTCAAGCCTTTTTTGAGCAAATTAGAAATAAAATGCACGACTGGGTCGCACGAACTTGCTCTTATGTTTGACAGTGACAGTCTATAGTCTAAGCTCTTGGAGATTGAGATTTTGATAAAAATAAATTTTTCGAAACTCTTAAATAAATATTTTAAGTAATTTCATTTTCATTTCATTTATTTATTTCAGTAATGAGAAACTTAGTACATATACAATAGGTAGAATCTTAAATTTAAGTGCAGAAGCAAGTGCTTATTCAGCTTTAATATTAATTAAATAGGTTGACAAAAGGATATAATTTTTAACATATGCATTGGGGAAAGCTTAAGTTTATGTGAAAACCCGTTAACAATTTTTTGTTTTTTTTTTTTTGTTTTTTATGCTTAAAACTAGATAAAATACTTACAAACTAAAAAGGCAAAAGCTCACCTATGAGAGGATTATCAGAAATGGAGCATCTATCAAAAAACTTGTTTGCTAGGGAGTTTAATTTATCTAAGACAAAATCAACGTTTGACATGTTATGTAAGTCAGAGGTGGAGAAATGCCACGGTAAGTCAAGAATCATTTTCAGAATTTTATTTTGCATAATTTGTAATTTTTTAATATGAGTAGCCGCGCATTTATACCAAACAGGGGCGCCATAGACAATAATGGCCTGAAATATTACTTTAAAGATAATGAGCTTATTTTCCAAGCTTAGTGTAGACCTTCGATTTATAAACGGGTATAAGATTTTAATCAAAATTCCAGTTTTGCTTAGCACATTTCCTATGTGGTTATTATATGTGAGAGTTTTATCTAGGGTGATGCCAAGGTATTTTACATTTTCTGCCCAAGGGATACTACAACCGTTTAAATGAAGTGGACTATCAGGTAGAAATCTAGGATGTCTTTTACGTGTAAAAAACATAGTTTGAGTTTTTGATTCGTTGATTTTTATTTTCCATCTATGATAGTAGGAACTAAGAGTTTGTAGGCCTTGTTGAAGATTCGAACAAATATCAAGAGGAAGTTCATTCGAGCTGTATATAGCGGTATCATCCGCAAAAATTGACGAGAAACAGTTGTTCAAATTGGGAAAGTCTGCCAAGTATATATTATATAGAATTGGAGCAAGAACCGATCCTTGGGGGACCCCTGCCGTAATGAGTGGTTCATTAGATGTAACCGAATTTAAGTGGACCTTAAAACTGCGATCACTCAAAAAGCTTCGAATTAATGCCGTTAAGGCCATGGGAAAATTAAAGTTGATCATTTTGTGAAGTAAAGCATCATGCCAGACAGAATCAAAAGCAGATTCAATGTCAAGTAACGCAAGTCCAGTGGATTTTTTTGCAATAAAGTTCGATTTTATATGTCTAGTGATTCTTAATATTGAATGACAGGTATTATGTCCAAATCTAAAACCAAATTGTTGGTTTGGTAGTAATGAATTTTCATCAATGAAATTAACTAATTTTCTTTTGATAACTTTTTCAAGAATCTTTGCAAGATTACTCAAAAGACTTATAGGACGATAGCTAGAGGGTTC
The DNA here is from genome assembly GCA_916050605.2 of Platycheirus albimanus. Taxonomy (NCBI): domain Eukaryota; kingdom Metazoa; phylum Arthropoda; class Insecta; order Diptera; family Syrphidae; genus Platycheirus; species Platycheirus albimanus. Next base: position 95,090,264 of record OU696696.1, on the reverse strand, counting down.
ATCAGGGGGCTTTCGAAGTTTTGGGATTGGGATTAATTTTGCAACTTTCCAAGCCTGAGGGAAGTAATTCAACTTAAGGCAAGAGTTGATTATTTTAGTTAGATAATTTAGGCCTGCTCGAGGAAGGTTGACTATACACAGGTTTGAAATGCCATCATGACCAGGAGCCTTTCGTATACGAGATAATTTTATAATGCTTTTAATTTCTTTAGCTTGGACAAACCAACCAGAAGGAAAATCTACAACAGGTGAATTGAGAAGATTTACTGAGGCTTCAACTAAATTGGATGTGACTGGATTGCTAAGATTTGATGATATTCTAAAATTGGAAGCAAATTGACTTGACAAAACTTCTGCCTTTTCACTACATGTTATGTATTTAACATCATTTTGTTTGATGACCGGAATAGGTGTACGTTTATTTTTGATGATCCTCATGACATTCCAAAATGGTTTTGAACATTTGTCCATACCCTGAAGCAGATTGCTCCATTTTGAGTTTCTATGTTTTTCAATAAACAAGTCTATAAGCTTGTTAAGATACCTTAGTTCAAGTTTGTAAGTTGGCAATCTATAGCGCACCCAGTTTCTACGGGCTTTGTTCCGCCGTGAAATAGTATCGTGAATATATGTTGGTAGTTTAGATTTAACAGTGACAGATGGAAGGCGGGGAACAGCGACTTCAACGCTTTCTTTGATAATATTAGTAAGATTAGAGATCATAGAATCAATATCAGAATTTAGTTGTATTTCTGAAAGTGGTGGATCAGTTAAACTACTTAGTTTTATTTTCACAGTGTTTTTAAAAACTGATTTATTCATAGCTTTATAGTTGAATATAAAATTTTCTTTTAAAATTGCGTTAATAGAAAGATCGAGAATTACTGGCAGATGATCAGAGTACAGATCATTTATTACTTGGGGTTGAGATATAAAATTGGGAGAGTTTGTTAGAAAGAAATCAAGAACAGAAGGATTAGTCCTTTCATTTTTAGGGACATAAGTATAGTCAGAAGGATACGACAATGAAAAAGGATAGTTTGAGTGTAGTTCATGTAAAATATTTCCCCATCTATTTGCGCGGAGGCAACCCCAAGATTGGTGACGACAATTAAAGTCACCACCAACAATGAATCGACCTGATAGGTGAGTTAATTTTATAAAATCATTTCTTAGATGGTATTTTGTACGATAATCTTGGGCACGACCTGGAAAATAAGCACACACGATCTTATACGGTTGATTATTACCTGTTATAACTTCAACCCCTAACGTTTCAATAACTTTTGTCTCTATTGAAGGTAAAAACTTTAATTTAATTTCTTTTCTTAAAACAATAGCTATTCCGCCACCTCTATCACTTTGCCTATCTAGCCGACAGCATAGATAGTTAGGATGTGAAAAAGAATGGTTGTGTTTTAGCCAGGTTTCAGTAACCAAAGCAATGTCTATTTTATTTCGGATCATGAAAGAAAAAAATTCCACGCTTTTTTTTCTTACACCCCTAGCATTCCAGGTTATTAATTTTATTTTACTTTGATCCATAGTTTAAGTATTTAAAGGCAAGTTCAGTAATAACATTGAACTGTTCAAATTTATCTTTACATAATCTTAATTTAGAGACTAAATCATTAGTAAGCATTTGAATTTCAATTAAAGAAAACATATTAGATGTACTATCTACATTGTTAGTATTTAAATTAACATTTCTAGAAGTACTACTGTTTGGATCTGGCCAAACATTCTCACGTTGTTGTTGTTGTTGTTTAAAATTAACATGGTTAACTTTTCGCAATGGTGGAAAATCTTCAACACTTCTGACAAAATCTTGATGGGTAGTTTTTCTCAAATGGGCTCTCGTAGTCGTTTTTAGTCGAAGCTCCACATAGCTTCGTCGACTGGGGCACAGCGGGTCCGTTGATTTGTGATCACCACCACAATTTGCACATTTGTTGTCCTCCTTAGAATTGCACTCTGAAGTCTGATGCTCACCAGAGCAGAATGAACAGAAAGTTTTAATGTGGCAGTGTTTAGCCCCATGTCCGTACATCTGGCAATTATTACTTTGGGTTACTTTTTTAGGAAGCCTTCTCTGAAAGCTCCAGCGCACAATTGTTTTGTTTATGACTGCAAATCGATCACGAAGCTCTTTCATGGTTATGCTACCTTTCTTAAGATAAACTATGAAAAACGTGTGTTCAATTGGATTTAATTGACGACACACAACTTTGATATCAATGCACTTGACACCAGACGTTAAAAGATGAGTTTTAATGACCTCCTGATCAGTTTTTTCGAGTCCAGTCAACACGACTTTAAATGGCAATTCAGATTTCAGGCTGTGTGTATAATACTCACATTTCTCAGCTGTCAGAACTGTACATATTTTATTATAAGTGTCGATGTTCGGTGACAAGATTTTAATGCCAATTGACATGCGTTTAATGACGTAATCTTCAATGGATTTCGCTCTCAAAATTGTGTGAATATTTACACTGCTAGCTTTTAGAACATTAATAGGTGGTGGCTTAGGGTTTGATGGTTTTTTATTACCATCTTCAGCATGCTCATCCATGCCTTCAGCTTGACTTTTTTCATCAGCATCAATAAGAGCTTTAAGGGGTAAGAAGGGATTTTCTCTACCAAGTTTACTGTTATCAGCACTGTTGCTGCTGGATGAAGGCTGTTTTTTATACTTTGACATGGATGATATTTTATTTGCTCGAGAATTTATTATCAATTTATGAGGTTTTTTACGCTCAATTAAATAACTGTCTGACTCATCAGAGTCAACATCGTTGGGAAAAGGATCGCGATTACGCTTTATTTTAAGTTGGTTATTAACACGGTCTGAATAATTTCTTTCGCAACTTTAACTGGTCATTATGCTTCCTCGATAATGACATTGATGCCAGTGCTGAAATGATTACAGAAGTGATTTTTCTTGGAATGAGAACTTTTGTCCCTCACAGAACAAAATGTATCAAACCAAAAGAAAAGTCTTGGTTTACCGAAGAGTGTAAAGAAGCTATCAGGTTGAAAGAAGTAAGCTTCCGATCCTACAAAGCCAACCCAACTGAGGAAAATCGGAAGAAACACAAACAAGTTAGGAACTCGTGCAACTCCGTTATACACAAAACGAAATTTTTACATGACCAGAAGTTACGGCAAAAAATTCTGCAATGTCCCAAAGGCAGTAAAAACTTCTGGTCATTTGTAAAAAATGTCAAGAACTCAACGTCATCATCAGTTCCAACGCTCATCGTCGACGATAAACCTATTGTCAGCTCTTCAGAGAAGGCAAATATGCTCGCAGCTCATTTTGCTGCAAGTTCTACGTTGCCTGCAAGCAACAATGCCCCTCCTGTACTTGAGAACGTTAATTCTTCTATGGGACAGATATTTTTCCGCACTCGTACAGTAGCAAGAGTACTTCAAGATCTTGATATACACAAATCCGCTGGCCCAGATGGTATACCCCCTATTCTTTTGAAGAAGTGTTCTTCATCTCTGGCAAAACCACTGCGTAAGCTTTTCCATCGCTCCTATCGTTCAGGAATCTTTCCTAGTAGATGGAAAACAGCATTTGTCCAGCCTGTCCCAAAAAAAGGTGATTCCTCCTCCCCCTCCTCCTACCGACCAATTGCACTTACGTCCCTTCTTTCCAAGGTCATGGAAACGCTGATAAATCGTCAGCTCAAGAAATATCTCGAAGATCGGGAGCTTTTAAATGACCGGCAATACGGCTTTCGCAGCAATCGTTCCACTGGTGATCTGATGGCATATCTCACCGAACAGTGGAACAAATCTGTGCATCGCTTTGGCGAAAGCAAGATTATTGCGCTTGATATTTCAAAGGCATTTGATAGAGTTTGGCATGAAGCTCTTTTATCGAAAATGCGTGCATTTGGTATCGATGATACTCTTATTCGTTGGATTAGAAGCTATCTTCTGGACCGTTCAATACAAGTTGTATTAGACGGTTTCAAGTCTGATCTCCACAAAATAAATGCTGGTGTGCCCCAGGGCTCCGTTCTGTCTCCGACTCTCTTTCTCATTTTTATAAATGATCTCTTGTCTGTGACTTCTAATCCATTAAATTGTTTTGCTGACGACTCAACCCTCAGCTTTTCATATACGTTTGATAATTCACGGCCTTCGCCTTCGGACGTGTTATTACAACGAAATCGTATGATAAGCTCGTTAAACTCCGATTTAAACAGCATTGTGAATTGGGGTACTAGAAATCGTGTGGAGTTTAATGCGTCGAAAACTCAATGCTGTCTTTTGTCGTTGAAGCTAAACATACCCCCTATGCCATTATCCATGAATGGTACTTGCATCGAGGAGGCCGAAAAGCTATCAGTACTCGGTATGTGTATCAGTGACAATCTTCGTTGGAATGATCATATACTTGAGATTGCTAAGAATGCTGCAAGATGCTTAGGCTTTCTTAATAGATGCAAGAAGTTTTTCACCCCTTCTGATCGGGCTACAATTTACAAAGCGTTTATACGCCCTAAACTCGAGTATAACTCCCATCTCTGGGCAGGTGCTTCTCAAACTTTTCTTCACCTGCTCGACAGAGTTCAGAAAAAAGCGTTAAAATTGATAGGAGAGAGAAGCATTATGGAAACATTTCCGTCACTTGAACATCGTCGAAATGTCTCATGTCTTTCCTTATTTTACAGATTCTTTTACAAAAAATGCTCACTCGAGGTAGCCAGCTGCGTTCCACCCCTTAAACATTTCCCCCGTAATACTCGTCTTGCTAGGAACGCTCATCAGTTTACACTAGAGCCCAATTTCGGACGTACCGTGAAATATAGAGATTCTTTCTTTAGCCGTACAACACGAATGTGGAATGGATTGCCTGGCACAATTTTTCCTTGCCATTTTGATCTTCAAACATTCAAGATCAATGTTCATCGACACCTCCTTTCCCTCCCTTCCTAACTTCCTATCGCTCGCGCTGTGACTTATCATTAAAAGGGCTATAACAAACCCCTTGAGCGCGTGTGCATTATAAAAAAAAAAAAAAAAAAAAAAAAAAAAGTAGAAAAAAAAAACAATAATCTTCTACGAAAATCACGTGTGTATGCTACAAGAGTGTAGGCGCGACTGTTTTTTTTTAGTAATTTGAACTGAAAAAAGGACGCTTTTTATTTCTTGGATAAATTTGAATTTATGAGAATAAAGTTATGAAAATCTGTGGAGCGGTTTTTGAGAAAAAAAAGTTTTCTTGAAAAACTTTTTTAAAAACAATTTTCAAAAAAAAAAAAAATCATAAAGGCTAGGCCATAGGTATTCAGCAAATAGATTTATTTGAAACTTTTGAAAAAAATTTAATAAGCAGTTTTCAAAGTATTAATTTTTTAAATTTAAAAAAAAATGCTTTTTAAAATACCTACAAAAAAATATTTTTTACAAATATAGTTATGCCTTCTATGAATGTATGAAATTTTGAAAGTATTTGTTGAGCCGGTTTTGAGATATCCAAAACAAAAACCGTCCTATCGAAATAACCGTTTTTAGACATTTTTTAAAACGTTTTTTTCAGCCATATGATTGGTCGTACCTAAAAAGCAGCAGTGATTTTTTTAAAATTAAAATCGTAAGAGCCCTTTTTGAGAAAAACGATCACGGCATTGAACGTTTTTTGAAGATTGAGCGACGGATTGATTTTATGTTCAAATATAGCATAAAAGTTTTTCATACAAATGAAAATAAAATGCACGACTGGGTCGCACGAACTTGCTCTTATGATAAGCAATTATTGCTTAGTGGCTGCATATATGGATTTAAAAAAAAAAAATTAAATAATTTCGAAAATTCTTTTATTTTTTAAATTAGTTTAAGAGTTTTCTCGGAAAAACAAAGTATGCAATAAAATTTCGAAGCTATACGTAAATCTAGGAAAAAAAAAAATATTGAAAATCGTTCGACCAGTTTTTTTTTAAAAAGGTTATTTTTGAAAAACTTTTCCAAAAAACATTTTGAAATTTATTTGGGTATGCAAATATATGGCAATCTGTAGTTTACATTTGAAAAAATAATTTAAAAAAAAAATCAATATACCCGTTTCCAACATATTTCGAAAACCAAAAAATTTTTTGAAAAAATTATAAAAAATCAAAAAAAAAAGTTTTTGAAAAATTTGAAATGCCATATTAATAAAATTATAAATGACTTCCTGTGGCCAAAATTTTATTGAAATCGAATGTATAGTTTACGAGAAAATTTGATTTGAAAATACTGGTTCTATGAGAGGTACCGTTAAAAGACAAATTTTGAAAAATATTTTCCAACCAAAAGATAGATTGTCTTACAAAAATAGCATCCTGAAAGTTTTATCAAAATCGTTAGAGCCGTTTTTGAGAAAATCAATTTTTTTCTTCACGATTGTATGGCAGGTGCCGTTATTTTTGGGCCTAGAGCAAAAATAAATAAAATGCACTACTGGGTCGCACGAACTTGCTCTAATGAGTGACAGTGGTTTATGGGCTTGAGATTTTGATAAAAATAAAATTTTCAAAATTCTTAAATAAATACTTAAACTAATTTGAGCTGAAAAAAAAGTACGCCATTTTATTTCTTGGATAAATTTGAATTTATGAGAATAAATTTAGAAAAATCTGTGGAGCGGTTTTTGAGAAAAAAAGTTTTTTTTGAAAAACTTTTTGAAAAAATGTTTCAAAAAAAATTCAAAAACGCCAGTTCATAGGTATTCAGCAAATACATTTATTTAAAATTTTTAAAAAAAAATTTAATAAGCAGTTTTCAAAATATTAATTTTTTAAATTTTTTTTTAAAAAATGCTTTTAAAAATACAAAAAAATATTTTTCAAAAATATTGGTATGCAATACAAATTGAGCTACCTACAGCTATATGTGTGTGAAATTTCGAAAGAATCGGTTGAGTCGTTTTCGAGATAGTCGAAAGCAAAAAAAACGGTCCTATGGAAAGTACCGTTCTTAGCCATTTTTTAAAACTTTTTTTTTCAGCCATATGATTGGTCGTACCTAAAAAGCAACACTGATTTTTTTAATTAAAAATCGTTAGAGCCGTTTTTGAGAAAAATAAGCTTTAAAGTAACGGTTGTATGGCAGGTACCGTTATTTTTTGAGCTAAAAAAAAAATTTCAATTTCCTTTCTGTACAATACCTAAAAAAGTCTATATACCAAGTTTGAAGCAATTCGGCCCACCCGTTTGGGCTGTAGGTCTCATACAGACAGACAGACAGACAGACAGACAGACAGACAGACATACAGACGGACAGAATTTTTAGACCATCTTTTTTCGTCTTCGCTATCATCGTAATGTCATGTTTGATTGTTATCTCAAAACTTTTTTTTTCGACGAATGCATAACTTGCCTTATAGTACCTATAATCGCAAGTAAAAATTAAATAAATTCGTTTTTAAACGTAAATTTGCTTCTTTTTGCTTTGCTTTCTTGGTGTAGGTAGCCAACATAATAGGTATTGGACACCATGAATCGCCACTGTACAATAGATACCAGTGATTAGGCCTTAGGGGCAGTGCTGTCACAACAAGGTCGTCCGGCATGTTTTATTTCAAGAACATTAAATAAGCACGAACACTTAGGCCATACTTTTATGGGAATAAAGGAGAATGCATAAGGGATACTCAGAGTCGATAGAAATAAAACATACATGGTTTGAAAGATTATACATTGTAGATTTCAAATATCGATTCAAAATAGTTTTTTATGGCCTTTAGTCAAACAAAAATTGGCGTTTCATCCAGGAATCTCACTTTGGAATCTTCAGTTGACATACAGTGAAAGAAACCTTGTCAATAAGCAATTTTTAAATTTTTCTAGTACAACTCACATAGAATTTTTGACAAAACCCTAATGTGAACTATATCTAACAAGATTAAGACTTTAATCATTAAGAAGGAAGTTATAGCCCGTGCTAAGTCTTCTACTTGGTTGATTTTATTATTTTATCTAATTTAATTTATCAATGCAGTATATAGAGTACGAATTTGTTCTTATGCTGGCTAATCGCCTTTGTATTAAAAAAAAGGTTTTTTTGGAAAACCTTTAATTTTTATTTAAGAGCTTACGAGTTTTCTTGGAAAAACTAAGTATGCAATAATATTTCGTTGCTTAATATCTATCTTGGAAAAAAAATATTGAAAATCTTTCGACCAGTTTTTTTAAGGTTATTTTTGAAAAACTTTTTGAAAAAATGTTTTGAAATTTGTTCGAGTATTTAAATTTATGGCAACTTGTAGTTTGCATCTGAAAAAATAATTTTAAAAAAATTCAACATACACATACATACATAGAATTTTGAAAACAAATTTTTTTTATTAAAAATAAAAAAAAAAAAATTAATTCAGAATTTTGAAATAGGGTTATTAATGACATCCTGTGTTCAAAATTTGATTGAAATCGGATTTATAAGTATACGAGAAAACTTGATTTGAAAATTCCGGTTCTATGAGAGGCACCGTTATAAGACAAATTCTGAAAAATATTTTTCAACTAAAAGACAGATTGTTATATAAAAATAGCATGTTGAAAGTTTAATCAAAATCGTTGAAGCGGTTTTTTCAGAAAATCAAACTTTTTGTTTAGGATTGTATGGCAGGTATTGTTATTTTTGGACCTAGAGCAAAAATGCAAAAAGACCCCCCTAGAAAATTAATAAAAATTTAATCTATATTTTTCTAATTTTATTTTTCTGATACAAACTACAAAGTGTTAGAAGTTGGCATACTCAAAAAATTTTGGAACATATTTTCGAAAAGTTTTTCAAAAAAAACTGTTTTTTAAAAAACTGGTCGAACGATTTTGAACAAAAATTTCGTAAAAATTTAAAACGATTGTAAAATAAAACTGATGGCTTACTTCATTTTCTCCAAAAAACGTTTAAGGTATTGATTTTTAAGTGATTTATAAAATGTCTTATGATGTTTTCAACGCTTTTTTCCCAAAATCTCAAGCTCCAAGACCATTTTAACACATAAGAGCAAGTTCATACGACCCAGTCGTGCACTTTATTTTTTTTTTGTAAACATGAGTTTATGCAACTACCGATCTCTAGGAATTCTATCGCTAAGCTCTACATAGCGGGTAGCTAAATTGTTTCCTATTAAAACCTTGAACTTAAGGCCTCATGGAGGGTACCAGAGTGTAAGACGGGCATTTTTATAACTGTTGGGCCTCAATCTTTCTATGACCAAAGTTTAAGACTTGCCAAAATGAGGTGAGAAAATCGGTCGCTAGCTCTCCGTCTATAGAGTTTGTATTAAAAAAAAAAAAAAAAAATCAAAAAGATTTCAAATATCGTCCTTTTTACTTGCTCTGCCGTCCGTCGGTCTGTCTGTGCGGATGTGCGTATGTGCGTCTGTGCACTTTTTCACGTCATGCTACAGTCTAAACGGCTTGAAGGATTTTCTTCAAACTTGATATACAGCTGCTTCAAGAAAAACGATTGTCGAGATTTTTTTTATTTCTGATCGTCTTAGCCCGGCTCAAACTTGTACCTTTCAAGTAACGGTTTTTTTCAATTTGGATTTTCTCGAAAACGGCTCTAACGATTTTGATTAAACTGAAAATTTAGCTAACTTTAAGCATTTGTAACAAAACTGCGTTTTTTGTTTTTGGCTCAAATGGTCGTAACGAAAATCAGGTTTTAACGGCTTTTTTTCAAATAGCCATAAGTTCACAACGGCTTGATTGAATCAACTGAAATTTTGTTTGACATAGTTTTTCATAGTGTTCTATAGGATGGTTTAGTAAATTTTTCACTGAAGCCTTTCTAAACGTTGGCTTCCATACAACGAGCCGTTGAGTTTTAGCCAACTTTTTTGGTTTTTTCTAATTTTCTCGAAAATGGCTCTAACGATTTTCAATAAACTTTGTGTGTTATATTCTTTTAGTGTTTTTAAGAGAACTGCGTATTTAGTTTTTGGCTAAAAATGCAAATAACGGAGATCTGCTCTTAAAGGCTTTTTTTCAAATGGCCATAAGTTCGCAACGGCTGGATTGAATGGACTCAAACTTCGTTTGGCATCGTTTTTATAGCGTTCTATAGGATGGCTTTGTAAATTTTTCAGTGAAGCCTTTCTAAATGGTAGCTCCCATACAACGAGCCGTTCAGTTTTAGCCAACTTTTTTAGGTTTTTTCTAATTTGCTCAAAAATGGCTCCAACGGTTTTGATTAAATTTGGTGTAATATATTCTTTTAGTGTTCTTAAGAGAACTGCGTTTTAAGTTTGAAAAATTTGGGAAAAACAACAAAATTTTGGTTAAAACTGGAAAAACCGATATACGGGACTTACTTTAAGAAACCTTTGAATATTTAATTTTGAGATGTCATCTTTTGGTTGCTATAAATGGGGTCTAGGCTAATTCACTGTGCACAATTCACTGTGGGGACAATTCACTGTGCACCATTCACTGTTGACACAATTCACTGTGGCGGACAATTCACTGTGGTGGAAAATTAACTGTGTGCATTTAATTGTGGTGTACTATTCGCGCGCGCGAATAGTACACCACAGTGAACTGTCCCCAATGCCTAAATTTTAAAACGGTTTAGTATTATTCTTTACAAAGTTTTTTCATTAAATCAATAAACAGAGAACAAAAATCTAACAGATTTTGGTTACGATTGTAATTTTTTCTTCAGTTATTGAAACAAATTGAAACCACGTCGAAAATTGTCAGATGTCGAAAACTTAAAATTTTTATTAGTTTCATTAGGTCATATTCAGAACATAAAACGCACACAACATAAGGAAAATCATCTTCCATTTGATGTATTTCAATGTGTGCTCATCACTATTGAGGTGAAATTTATTCAACTTTTGACAAAGTGAATAACCCCACCACAGTTGTCCACCACTGTAAATTTATTGTCCAATGTCCATAACATTTAATTGCCCGCCACAGTGAATTGTGTACCACAGTGAATTGTGCACAGTGAAGTGTCCCCACAGTGAGTTGTGCACGGTGAATTGTGCACAGTGAATTCGCCGGCTTCGCTATAAATGATATTATAAATGTCCGCTTATTCCCAAATTAATTAAATTGTTAAAACAAATTTTCGTTATTATCATTTGAAGCTAAAAACTTAAATGCAGTTTTCTTCAAAACATTCTATGTATATTCAATACAAAGTTTAATAAAAATCGGTAGATAATTTTTTGAGTAAATTAGAAAAAACTATGAAATTGGCCAGAAACAAGTGGCTCTTTCTATGTGAGCCACCACTTAAAAAAAAGTTATTGAAAAAAATTAAATGCCATCTGATAGAAAGTTGCAAGGAACTTTACAAAACAAAGTTTGATTGAATTTGGTACAACCGTTGACAACTTATGGCCATTTGAAAAAAAGACGTTAAGACCAGATCTCCGTTATTAGCATTTTTTGCCAAAAACTAAAAACACAGTTCTCTTAAAAACACTAAAAGAATATAACACACAAAATTTAATAAAAATTGTTAGAGCCATTTTTGAGCAAATGTCTGTGCGGAAAGATTTTTACTTGCTCTATAGGGCAAGTATTGGCTTCGTGCAGAAAAAAAATCGAGGTTTTAATCAAACATGGCATTACGATGATAGAGAAGCCCAAAAAAGTGGTTTTCGCCATAACGTCCGTCGGTCTTTCTATGCGGAACTGCGGGTGTGCGCTTTTTCACGTCATGCTACAGCCTAAACGGCTTGACGGATTTTCTTCAAACTTGGTATATAGCAGTTTGAAGAAAAACCATTGTCGAGGTTTTATTTTGTTTTAGCTTGTCTAAAACTGGTAGGTACCTTTCAAGTAACAGTTTTTTTCATTTCGGATTTGCTCGAAACAGGCTCTAACGATTTTGATTAAACTGAAAATTTAGCTAACTTTAAGCATTTGTAACAAAACTGCGTTTTTTGTTTTTGGCTCAAATGGTCGTAACGAAAATCAGGTTTTAACGGCTTTTTTTCAAATAGCCATAAGTTCACAACGGCTTGATTGAATCAACTGAAATTTTGTTTGACATAGTTTTTCATAGTGTTCTATAGGATGGTTTAGTAAATTTTTCACTGAAGCCTTTCTAAACGTTGGCTTCCATACAACGAGCCGTTGAGTTTTAGCCAACTTTTTTTGGTTTTTTCTAATTTTCTCGAAAATGGCTCTAACGATTTTCAATAAATTTTGTGTGTTATATTCTTTTAGTGTTTTTAAGAGAACTGCGTTTTTAGTTTTTGGCTAAAAATGCAAATAACGGAGATCTGCTCTTAAAGGCTTTTTTTCAAATGGCCATAAGTTCGCAACGGCTGGATTGAATGGACTCAAACTTCGTTTGGCATCGTTTTTATAGCGTTCTATAGGATGGCTTTGTAAATTTTTCAGTGAAGCCTTTCTAAATGGTAGCTCCCATACAACGAGCCGTTCAGTTTTAGCCAACTTTTTTAGGTTTTTTCTAATTTGCTCAAAAATGGCTCCAACGGTTTTGATTAAATTTGGTGTAATATATTCTTTTAGTGTTCTTAAGAGAACTGCGTTTTAAGTTTGAAAAATTTGGGAAAAACAACAAAATTTTGGTTAAAACTGGAAAAACCGATATACGGGACTTACTTTAAGAAACCTTTGAATATTTAATTTTGAGATGTCATCTTTTGGTTGCTATAAATGGGGTCTAGGCTAATTCACTGTGCACAATTCACTGTGGGGACAATTCACTGTGCACCATTCACTGTTGACACAATTCACTGTGGCGGACAATTCACTGTGGTGGAAAATTAACTGTGTGCATTTAATTGTGGTGTACTATTCGCGCGCGCGAATAGTACACCACAGTGAACTGTCCCCAATGCCTAAATTTTAAAACGGTTTAGTATTATTCTTTACAAAGTTTTTTCATTAAATCAATAAACAGAGAACAAAAATCTAACAGATTTTGGTTACGATTGTAATAATTTCTTCAGTTATTGAAACAAATTGAAACCACGTCGAAAATTGTCAGATGTCGAAAACTTAAAATTTTTATTAGTTTCATTAGGTCATATTCAGAACATAAAACGCACACAACATAAGGAAAATCATCTTCCATTTGATGTATTTCAATGTGTGCTCATCACTATTGAGGTGAAATTTATTCAACTTTTGACAAAGTGAATAACCCCACCACAGTTGTCCACCACTGTAAATTTATTGTCCAATGTCCATAACATTTAATTGCCCGCCACAGTGAATTGTGTACCACAGTGAATTGTGCACAGTGAAGTGTCCCCACAGTGAGTTGTGCACGGTGAATTGTGCACAGTGAATTCGCCGGCTTCGCTATAAATGATATTATAAATGTCCGCTTATTCCCAAATTAATTAAATTGTTAAAACAAATTTTCGTTATTATCATTTGAAGCTAAAAACTTAAATGCAGTTTTCTTCAAAACATTCTATGTATATTCAATACAAAGTTTAATAAAAATCGGTAGATAATTTTTTGAGTAAATTAGAAAAAACTATGAAATTGGCCAGAAACAAGTGGCTCTTTCTATGTGAGCCACCACTTAAAAAAAAGTTATTGAAAAAAATTAAATGCCATCTGATAGAAAGTTGCAAGGAACTTTACAAAACAAAGTTTGATTGAATTTGGTACAACCGTTGACAACTTATGGCCATTTGAAAAAAAGACGTTAAGACCAGATCTCCGTTATTAGCATTTTTTGCCAAAAACTAAAAACACAGTTCTCTTAAAAACACTAAAAGAATATAACACACAAAATTTAATAAAAATTGTTAGAGCCATTTTTGAGCAAATGTCTGTGCGGAAAGATTTTTACTTGCTCTATAGGGCAAGTATTGGCTTCGTGCAGAAAAAAAATCGAGGTTTTAATCAAACATGACATTACGATGATAGAGAAGCCCAAAAAAGTGGTTTTCGCCATAACGTCCGTCGGTCTTTCTATGCGGAACTGCGGATGTGCGCTTTTTCACGTCATGCTACAGCCTAAACGGCTTGACGGATTTTCTTCAAACTTGGTATATAGCAGTTTGAAGAAAAACCATTGTCGAGGTTTTATTTTGTTTTAGCTTGTCTAAAACTGGTAGGTACCTTTCAAGTAACAGTTTTTTTCATTTCGGATTTGCTCGAAACAGGCTCTAACGATTTTGATTAAACTGAAAATTTAGCTAACTTTAAGCATTTGTAACAAAACTGCGTTTTTTGTTTTTGGCTCAAATGGTCGTAACGAAAATCAGGTTTTAACGGCTTTTTTTCAAATAGCCATAAGTTCACAACGGCTTGATTGAATCAACTGAAATTTTGTTTGACATAGTTTTTCATAGTGTTCTATAGGATGGTTTAGTAAATTTTTCACTGAAGCCTTTCTAAACGTTGGCTTCCATACAACGAGCCGTTGAGTTTTAGCCAACTTTTTTTGGTTTTTTCTAATTTTCTCGAAAATGGCTCTAACGATTTTCAATAAACTTTGTGTGTTATATTCTTTTAGTGTTTTTAAGAGAACTGCGTTTTTAGTTTTTGGCTAAAAATGCAAATAACGGAGATCTGCTCTTAAAGGCTTTTTTTCAAATGGCCATAAGTTCGCAACGGCTGGATTGAATGGACTCAAACTTCGTTTGGCATCGTTTTTATAGCGTTCTATAGGATGGCTTTGTAAATTTTTCAGTGAAGCCTTTCTAAATGGTAGCTCCCATACAACGAGCCGTTCAGTTTTAGCCAACTTTTTTAGGTTTTTTCTAATTTGCTCAAAAATGGCTCCAACGGTTTTGATTAAATTTGGTGTAATATATTCTTTTAGTGTTCTTAAGAGAACTGCGTTTTAAGTTTTTGGCAACAAATGCTAATAACGGAGATCTGATCTTAACGTCTTTTTTCAAATGGCCATAAGTTGTCAACGGTTGTATCGAATTCAAACAAACTTTGTTTGGTATAGTTCCTTACAGCTTCCTATGAGATGGCATTGATTTTTTTTTAGTTTCTCTTTTTACTTGCTCTATAGGGCAAGTATTGGTTTCGTGCCGAAAAAAAAATCGAGGTTTTAATCAAACATGACATTAAGATGATAGAGAAGTCCAAAAAAGTGGTTTTCGCCCCAACGTCCGTCGGTCTGTCTGTGCGGATGTGCGTATGTGCGTCTGTGCGCTTTTTCACGTCATGCTTCAGTCTAAACCGCTTGACGGATTTTCTTCAAACTTGATATATAGTAGTTTGAAGAAAAACGGTTGTCGAGGTTTTTTTAATTTCGTTCCAGCCCGGCTCAAACTGGTACCTTTCTAATAACGGTTTTTTTCAATTTGGATTTTGTCGAAAACGGCTCTATCGATTTCGATTAAACTCAAAATTAAGCTTACTTTAAGCATTGCTAACAAAACTGCGTTTTTGGTTTTTAGCTCAAATAGTCCTAGCGAAAATCAGGTTTTAACGGCTTTTTTCAAATGGCCATAAGTTCGCATTGGCTTGATTGAATTGACTCAAACTTCGTTCGGCATCGTTCTTTATAGTGTTGTATTGGATAGTTTTATAAATTTTTCAGTGAAGCCTTTCTAGATGGTAGCTCCCATACAACGAGCCGTTGAGTTTTAGCCAACTTTTTTTGGTTTTTTATAATTTGCTCGAAAATGGCTCTAACGATTTTGATTAAATTTTGTGTGTTATATTCTTAGAGTTTTTTTAAGAGAACTGCGTTTTCAGTTTTTTGTTAAAAATGCAAATTAAGGAGATCTGCTCTTAACGGCTTTTTTTAAATGGCCATAAGTTGTCAACGGTTGCATCGAATTCACTCAAATTTTGTTTAGTATAGTTTCTTTCAGCTTCCTATCAGATGGCATTAATTTTTTTTAAGTTTTTTTTTTTAAATGGTGGCTTCTATACAAAGAGCCATTAGTTTTAGGCCAATTTTTTCGTTTTTTCTAATGTACTCAAAAAAGCCTCCCCGATTTTTATGGAACTTTGTATGTAACATAATATAGAATACTTCAAAGAAAACTGCATTTTAAGTTTTTGGCTACACATGATAATAGCGGAAATTTGATTTCACAGTATTATTAATTTGGCCATAAGTGGACATTTGCATCATTTACAACACCCAAAAGATGACATCATAATTTTAAATATTAAAGGTTTCTTAAAGTTAGCTCACGTATATCGGTTTTTCCAGTTTCAGTCAACATTTGTTTGGTTTTACCAAATTTTTCAAAAATTAGTTGTTCTTATTGATCGAAAAGCTTGTTTTCATTGTACTATCGCACCCACAGAGCAAGTACGTGCGACCCAGTCGTGCATTTTATTTTTTCTGCACGAAACCAATACTTGCCCTATAGAGCAAGTAAAAATTAAAGATATTGTATATGATTTTCAAAATGTTTGGCAATTTCTGACATTACATTTATATTTTGAAATTTTAGATTCTCATCATCTGAGTCGATATATTCTTTTATTACATAATTATTTATATTTTTTGTTCTTAGATAGTTCCATATTTTCAAATTTTGGTTTTCGTAAGTTACATTATCTATAATATGGTTTTGTTTTAAGAAATAATTGAGTGGAGTGTCCATTTACAACGTTTTTATCTAAAGTATGGTTTGGTTACCTGGCAATAAAATGGCGAAGCCGGCTAATTCACTGTGCACAATTCACTGTGGTACACAATTCACGGGCAATTTACTGTTGTGCAGGTGGACAATTTACAGTGGTGGACAAATGTGGTGGAGTTATACGCTATGGCGAAAATTGATTAAATTTCACCTCTACAGTGATGAGCAAACATCGAAATACCTCAAATAGAAGATTGAAGGTGATTTTCCTTAAGTTGTTTTCTTTTTTTTTTTAATCAAAATCTATATCTTTTTTAACTTATATTTGTGAATTAAACATTAAAATGCTTAGTTTTCGACATCTAACAATTTTCGACCTAGTTTCATTTTGTTTCAATAACTGAAAAAATTACTACAATCGGAACCCAGATCTGTTAGATTTTTTTTTCTCTGTTTACTGATCCAAAGTAAAAACTTTATAAAGAATAATACTAAACCGTTTTAAAATGTAGGCATTGGGGACAGTTCACTGTGGTGGACAATTAACTGTGTGCATTTCACTGTAGTTTACTATTCGCGAGCGTGAATATTTCACCACAGTGAAATGCACACAACTGACAACTGAATTGTCAGCCACAGTGAATTGTGTCAGCATTGAATTGTGCACAGTGAATTGTCACTACAGTGAATTATGCACAGTTAATTGTGCACAGTGAATTAGCCCAGACCCATAAAATGGCACCATCTTTAATTATATCTATGTTTCTATTATTTTCTTTAATTTGTATACATTCTCCATTTTCTATGAGAACGAAATCTACTCTGGTGTAATCAATAAATTCCGTTGAAACTTGAAAAATACGAATAATTATAATAATAGTTAGTTAGAAAATTAATTTTCTATAATGAAAGGTTTAAGATTTAATATTATCTTTATGTACTATTCCATTCTTTTTCGCGCGCGCGAATACTACACCACAGTGAAATGCACACAGTTAATTGTCCACCACAGTGAATTGTGTCAAAAGCTCAAAAGTAATAGAGTTACGCTTTTCCAAAACAATAAGAAAAAGAAGTTTATAGAACAAATAATAAATAAGAATAAATTTAGTAAGACAAATTAATTTGTTAACAAAATGAAGTTTAAACGAAGAAAATTCATTAGAAAAAATATATACATACTACAATACTACTATACTACAAGTTTAACTATGATTGATTTATTATATAAAGAGTTGTTTCATCGCAAGGTAGAAATTGATTATATTCAACATCCCCTCTCAAATTGTAGCCTGAAGATGATGAAGTCCAAGTCCGGATAAACAACTCTCGTGATTTATTCTTGAAAAAGACTTGGTGAGAATATCTGCAACCATCTTTTCCGTTATTAAATATTTGAGCGATATCGGCCAACACTTCAGAACTTCTCTAATATAATGATATCGTATATCAATGTGATTAGAGCGCGCATGAAAAACAGGATTCTCAGCCAGCTTCCCTGCGCCTTGATTGTCATTAAACATTTGTATTTTGCAAAGGTTTTCAAAACCTAACTCCTTCAGGAACTTCAGTAGAAAAACAGCTTCTCTGTTTGCATCGCTGACCGCCATGTACTCCGCTTCTGTTGAAGACAATGCGACCGATTTCTGCTTTCGGGATTCCCAGAAAATGGCTGCTCCACTAATGACAAAAGTTAAACCAGTATAGGATCGGCGAACTATGGTGCAGTTTCTCAATTAGCATCGACAAGAAACGTCAAAGTTCCTGTATCATCTTTGTTGTATTGAAGACTATAATGAGATGTCCCTTTCAGGTACCGCAGCACTCGTTTAGCTGCAATCCAGTGTTCTTGATTAAAGAAATTGTTAAATTGACTAAGAGCACTTGCTGAATATGCTATACCGGGACGTGTTGCTACTGCGAGATACATAAGAGCACCAGTTAGCTCTCGATATGGAATGTTGCATGATTGGTCCTTTGACTCATCGCATCCCTTGAGTTTACAATTTGATGCCACAGGAGTTGCTACAAGCTTGCAATCTTCCATTCAAAACCTTTTCAATATGTCATCGATGTATCCGCTTTTCGATAGTTGAATTTTTTTTTTTTGACATCTTTTGATTTGAATTCCCAAAAAGTAATTGGCTTCACCTAAATCTCGGGTGTTAAATTCTTTGGATACTGAAGCTCTAACATTATGTACCATGGCTCGATTACTTGAAAAAATTAAAATATCATCGACATAAATGAGTACAAATATTTTCTTAGACTGGCTGGTATAGATGCAGGGGTCGGAAACAGTTTTTTTTTTTTTTTTTTTTTTTAAAACGGCACACGCGCTCAAGGGGTTTGTTATAGCCCTTTTAATGATAAGTCACAGCGCGAGCGATAGGAAGTTAGGGAGGAAGGGAAAGGAGGTGTCGATGAACATTGATCTTGAATGTTTGAAGATCAAAATGGCAAGGGAAAATTGTGCCAGGCAATTCATTCCACATTCGTGTTGTACGGCTAAAGAAAGAATCCCTATATTTCACGGTACGTCCAAAATTGGGCTCAAGTGTAAACTGATGAGCGTTCCTAGCAAGACGAGTATTACGGGGGAAATGTTTAAGGGGTGGAACGCAACTGGCTACCTCGAGTGAGCATTTTTTGTAAAAGAATCTGTAAAATAAGGAAAGACATGAAACATTTCGACGATGTTCAAGGGATGGAAATGTTTCCATAATGCTTCTCTCTCCTATCAATTTTAACGCTTTTTTCTGAACTCTGTCGAGCAGGTGAAGAAAAGTTTGAGAAGCACCTGCCCAGAGATGGGAGCTATACTCGAGTTTAGGACGTATAAACGCTTTGTAAATTGTAGCCAGATCAGAAGGGGTGAAAAACTTCTTGCATCTATTAAGAAAGCCTAAGCATCTTGCAGCATTCTTGGCAATCTCAAGTATATGATCATTCCAACGAAGATTGTCACTGATACACATACCGAGTACTGATAGCTTTTCGACCTCCTCGATGTAAGTACCATTCATGGATAATGGCATAGGGGGTATGTTTAGCTTCAACGACAAAAGACAGCATTGAGTTTTCGACGCATTAAACTCCACACGATTTCTAGTACCCCAATTCACAATGCTGTTTAAATCGGAGTTTAATGAGCTTATCATACGATTTCGTTGTAATAACACGTCCGAAGGCGAAGGCCGTGAATTATCAAACGTATACGAAAAGCTGAGGGTTGAGTCGTCAACAAAACAATTTAATGGATTAGAAGTCACAGACAAGAGATCATTTATAAAAATGAGAAAGAGAGTCGGAGACAGAACGGAGCCCTGGGGCACACCAGCATTTATTTTGTGGAGATCAGACTTGAAACCGTCTAATACAACTTGTATTGATCGGTCCAGAAGATAGCTTCTAATCCAACGAATAAGAGTATCATCGATACCAAATGCACGCATTTTCGATAAAAGAGCTTCATGCCAAACTCTATCAAATGCCTTTGAAATATCAAGCGCAATAATCTTGCTTTCGCTAAAGCGATGCACAGATTTGTTCCACTGTTCGGTGAGATATGCCATCAGATCACCAGTGGAACGATTGCTGCGAAAGCCGTATTGCCGGTCATTTAAAAGCTCCCGATTGTTACGGCGCCTGCAGGATAAAAAGGGGTTATAGTTGTGTAGGCACAAAAAGGAAAAAACCTACCTGACCTACCTTAAGGTTCAATAGCTCCTTGCTGCGGCGCCGGCGGTGATAATACGCGGTGGCGGTAGGCTACATGTTTTTTTTATCCAGGTCCTCCTTCCTTCTTTTTTTTTTTTTTTTTTTTTTTTTTTTTTTGGGTGGCTTCCTTGCCCTCCTGCAACATTCATGATTTCTGTAAAAATAAAAGAAAATATATTAGTTAAGTTTAATCAAATTCCTAAAAAGAAAATTTGAAAAAAGCAGATTTCGGTATTTTGGAAATTTTCATGTGCAAGCACAGAAATTTTTCCAATACACCGTCTGATCTGTATATGAGATATGTTTCCGGTATTATTGCTGAAAAATGTTCTCAATACTTTTAAGAACAAATTTAAGTAATAATATTGGAAACATAGATAATTAAAACCATTAAATTTTAACAATTAATACTCACCAAGTTCAATCTACAGCATTCCTCGTTGTTTCTTGTTTACGTTTTCTTTTTCTTTTTTTTGACAGTTCTAATTTAATGTTTGAATGTAATGTTTACCTCTTCAGGTGCGCATGCGAAAGTAGATATCTTTCTTCCTCGCACCTGAAGGAAAGGGGGTCAGGTAAACTAAAAGAATTTCGTTGAGTTTGAGAAGTCAAGTCAAAATGAATTGTAGCACTGCCAGATGTGGTGAATTTAAATGAAATGTTATTATTTTTGTGTAGACTTTTTAAATGTGAGGAAGTTAGGTAGTTTTGTTTGTAATATGTATGAAGTTTATGTTTATTCAACGTATGATGGAAAACATCATTATTAGTGCAATATGTAGGTATGTAAGTTAGATTTTAAGTATATGGGCCAGGGGGTAATTGCAATTTAATGATAAGGATAGGAGATGCTATCTATTATTTTTTTTGATAGATATGGATTGAAATAGTTATCTCACTCAGATGTAGAGGTAACTATTTACATACATATAAATGAAGACTGGGGATGACCTTTGAAGGATTTCATGGTCATAAAAGAATTTAGTCGGAATAAGCGTAGATAAAATAAACGGCCATTGTGTATTCGAATTTAAAATTCAAATAATTTTACACAAAGTGGTTTTTCTCTTAAGTGGAAAGCGAAAAAGCTTGGAATTTTGCGGGAAAAAGTATTTCTTATGACTTTAAAGGCAATATAAATGAGAGAATCTGGAAATTGAGATTTCATCGAAAAACTAAACGTGAATTCTTAAAATAGTATCAAGGAACAATCAGATTGCAGAGGTTCGGGTTCTACTTCCTGAAACTGTCCGAGACGTTATCGGTGGGCCTGAGCCTCTGCCGGTTTAATTTTCTTCCCTCCAACGTCAGTGAAGAATCCTGAGAGGAAGCCTTTTTTTGAAGAAGTCAAAAGATTGGACTTCAGCAGAACAAAAAAACCAGAATAGTGTCCAGCATTTTGTTTTTGTATATACCTAGTGATATATATATCAAAATCTCAAGAGGATACAATCATATATTCAGTGGTTTTGTGAAGAGAAGCTTCGCTGATTTTAAATAGAAGAAAGATAAATAGTGGTTAAAAGTGAATTTAACGTTAAAGACGAACTGAATCCTTGAGTTAGTTTTTTTGTTTGTGTAAAGAATTTAGTTCTCCTTTCTTTTTAATATCTTAATTTTTTTTTAGTATTAGTTTAAAATTGGAAAAGTGATTTTTGTAGTGGTTGCTGAATTTAAATAATCTTGTAAATTTATAAAAACATATACTATCAACCCGTCGTGTCTACAAGTTATTCCAGTTCTTCAAAGTACTGCCGGCAGGACAACGAGGGTCCAGGAAAACTGTGAGTTCTAATTATACATATATATATATATATCTAGACCGAAAGCAGGTCATATAAAATTATTTAATTCATACACAGTGCGATTTCATTTTTCCAACTAGGTTAGTTTATTTTTTTTTATATTTTACATAACATTTTTTTTTATTAGTTTTAAGAATTTGAACTTTTGGAGAGCTCAATTTTATGCAGTTTATAAATAAAATTTATAACGTGAATTGAAATATTTGGGATTATGAATTGCTAATTTTTTTTATAGCTAAGGGTGTGTGGAGGCGGACAAAGCCGTCCTGATGGAAGTTCCGGTGGTATGACTTGACATACTAACTTGACGCTACAAACGGTTTGCGACTGGTTGGTCATTACAGGGGTTATTTCTGAACATCGGCCATGGAAATAACGTTCGGAAGTATCTTTCAGATACTTGGGTGGGTTGGCCAGGCCTTCGTCAATACCATCAGACGAGCGCTTGGAATTTGGTAGTACGGTACCTGGAGGGAGATAAAAAAGTAAAGTGCTTTAGTTTTAGGGTTTAGATTAAGGTAAATTTAAGTTGTATATAAGTTAAGTTCGTACAAACGAACTTTAACTTTGGTGGAGGTGATTACATTTTTATTATTTTTGGTGATGGGATTTTTTTTTTATTATCATTTTTGGTGGTGGAAATTTTATTTTTTTTTTATTTTGAATTTTAGGTAGTTTTAGTTAGGTTAGTTCAATTTCAAAAGCACTATACTTACATGTTCCTTCAGGTAGCGTCAAAGTCCTTCGATTTGTGGTAACTTTTCATACCTTTTAAAGTAGCATCATTCCTTTTCCAATCTCCTCTTCCTTTCCTTTAACTTTCTTCTTTTCTGGTACGATAATTTTGATTGTCGAGCAGGAGGGATAAGTGGAAGCGGCAAAGAACCACCCCCATTTCCGTCGAGCATAGCCGTGCAACGACAAGCGTGCCGCCGCCCTTCTACTTTCCCAAAGTAAGTCCCCCGTGGAACCCTGACACGCAACAATGGCGCCCAACGAGACCTTACGGATTCGAGGCCCAAAATAACTTCAAGGAGACGATTTTCTTTTTGAAGGTCGTCGCCTTGGACTTGTTTTGGCCTCCCGCGTTTTTTATTTTTTTTCTTTTCTATCTTTTTACACAAATCAAGGACGCACTTTTGGTAGTGTCACATATCTCGAACGGCTGTCCAATCTTCAGGCCTTAGCCAGAAGATCTTGTGAGGTAGTCCGAGATGTGTGATAACGCCAGAAGTGGAACAAAGTCGTAGGATTTCAGGCTTTTGCTGCCCATAGAGTCAGGTTAAACCAGACTCTTTGTGAGGTAAAAGTTCTGGATCTGAAAACTTTGTTCGTGTGGAGGTTTTTTCTGAACTCATAGCCATCCTTCTATCAGGCTATACGCTAGGTAGTAAGATGTGGTTATGAGAGAGGGATAAACCAAAGCACACACTGAATTTCAGGCGCACCAGTCGCAATTCAGACAGACACAACTAACGATTAACTAGGACAACTACCGGAGTTGCAGAGGGAAAGGAAAACTTTGCCAACTTCACACACCTTAGCGCATTCAAAAATACATTTTTTCAAAAACTTTTAAAACATTTTTTTTTTATTTTCGTAATTTTTTTTTTATATCTTTTCTTTGGAAAACAACTTTTTTTTTATACTTTTTTTTATCATTTTTTTTCTATTCAATTTTCCAATCTTTTTTCTTAATTTTGTTTATCATTATTTTTTTTAAATTTTTAAATTTTGCTTTATATTTTTGTTTTTTTTTTGCTATTATTTTTCCTTTTTTTTACATAGTTTTTATTGAATTTTTATCAGTTTTTTTTTACAATTTTTTTTTTGTTTTTGAACATTAATTTCAAAACATATTTTTTTGAATTTTACTTTCGCTTCACCTTAGTGGAATTATTTTTTTTGCTGCTCAAGCGAAGTTTTCTTTTGTTGTGCAAGCTACAATTTTTCTTATTATTTTATATTTTTAATTTTTCTCAAAACTTTTTTTTTACGAGAAGAAATGGCAGAGGGGGGCAAAAACACAGGGACTATCCCGAAGTCTGCGAGCCTCTGCTCAACACAAAACGCTCAAACGAACGACATGGACAAGACTTACGAAGACATTACAAACATAATACGAAACCTGAGCGTTACGAACAACACTAACCCCAACATACTACAACAAACTTATACGGAAACTAACGAGACATTTGATGAGTCACACCTACAAAACTATAACAACGAAAACAGAACATACCCTACACAAACGTTTACCAACGAACGCGACAAATTACTACAAGAAACACAAGAACTTCAACGAGAACGAGACCGACTACTAAGACAACAACAAGACAGAGACATGCATCATTCTGTAGCTGGAGACGATAGAGGTGGAATGTCTCAAGGACCTTCCACATCCTTCTCTCTAGCTACAGAAGATTTTTACGACAGGATGCAACAAATTGCCTCTGTGACTGTCAGAGAGAGTCAAACCAAGACGCTTGGAATTCTGGCAGAGGGTTTAACCGATGTCATGAAGCTTGTCGACAAGAATATGCAAGCAGTACATTCCAAGCTAAATACTTTGGAACTCTCTATGGCAAGTCACGGAGACAATACATTTAAACGAGACATCGGACAAGACACAACTTTTCAACAAGACAACTGTTGCAATCTATACTCTCAACAAGACATTAACAATACAACAAGACAAAACATTAAAGTCAAACACGACCCACGACAAGACTTGACATTTGAACGAAACACTACATTCAATCCACAACCAAGACAAAGTACAACTTTTACACGAGACGCTACGGCCGGTTCGTACCAACAAAACTCTAACAATACAATTAAACAAAACACTACATACAGACAAGACAATATGTACGAACCAATTTACAGACGAAATCCTGTACACGACATAAACTACAACCCAACGACTAGACGGACTTTCCACTCGGAGGTGGTTCAGCCGACTCAGCCTTTGCTACATCCGTCGAATCAGTCCTCTTTTGTGAACATCAATCGTAGGGTTGATGTTCATAAGTGGGGGATCAAATTCGATGGATCGTCGAAGGGTTTGTCGGTTGAGAGTTTCCTCTTTCGAGTGGAAACTCTTCAAAAGAAGAGCGGACTGAGTGATGAGCAGCTGTTCGCAGATTTCCATCACCTTGTCTCGGGTCCCGCCGAAAGATGGTTTTGGCAGTTTCTTGAGGAGAATCAGGGCGACTACCTTTTGAACTATTTCGATCTTAAATCTGAACTTCTGAGGCAATTCAAAGAAAGCAAGCGTGACCATGAAATTCTAAGGGCGATCATGGATAGAAAGCAACAACCCCACGAGACTTTCGATGATTTCTACGCAGACATTAGGGGATTAACACTAAAAATGCAATCTAGGCCCACAGAAAGTGATTTGGTTTCTATGGTAAGGGCGAATATAAGAGACAGAGTTGCTACATTGATTTTTGGGTGCAATATTGTTAGTGTAAGGGACTTAAGAGATGAGTGTAAGAGAGCAGAGGAGTATTTAGCAGTAAGGGACTTAAAGATGAAAAAGTTCGTTCATGAAGTGGAAGTTGATGAGATTCCGGGAAGTAGCAATAACAGAGTAGGTGAGTTTGAAAATGAAGATGTAGGGATAAGTGCAATAGGTCATATAAGACAAGAAAGAAGAACTCTCGGTAGGCAGAATAATTGTCAAAACACTAGTAACACACTTGAGAAAAGACCAGAATTTTCAACTAATTTACCAAAATCATCGGGCGTATGTCCATCATCATTTCATACCTTGACGTGTTTCTGTTGCGGACAAGGTAATATTTCCTTCAGGTGCGCTGCCTGTCAGGAAAACTCAAAAGTCGGCAGTGCACCCGGGATCCAACAGCCGACGAAGAAAACAATCCCGGAAAATCAGATACCACCGCAACAGAACCTAGAAAAATAAAGATATTAGAGAGAGAAAAACAGGCTGAAAAAGAGAAAACTTACCAAAATCAAGATGTCCACGTCCGTCCGTTAAAAAGTCTCCATCAGAGACAGCTGGAGTATGAAGAAGCCCGTAGACGAATTTTTGGTGAGGAAATAGTTTCTGAAAATTTTAAAAGTAGAAATTACTTAAAAATATCTAGGCTTAGGGAAAAATGTGCAATATTAAGACGAAGAAAGAGTCAGATTGAAGCATCAATCTTGAAGATTTCGGATGACAATAGGCCATACGTTAAAGTGCAATTGGGGGGTATAGAATTTTTAGGGTTATTAGATAGTGGAGCGTCAGTTTCGTGTTTAGGGAAAAATGCAATAGATTTTATTAATACTTATAAGATTCAGCTTACAAAAATGAACAATGAGATAAAGACTGCGGATGGGAACCATCAAAAGATAGAAGGTAGATTCAAATCGACTGTCTCGTGGGGTGGCAAATCCCATGAATTGGAAATTTTCGTTGTCCCTAGTCTTCAACAACCTCTATATCTGGGTGTAGATTTTTGGAGCAGGTTTAAAATAGCTCCCAATATCGTCAGCGAGATTGCCGTACCTCCATCATCGAAGGAACAGCCTGCTTTTCGCGACCTTTCTCTAGCGGAAGCACAACAGCTGGAGAGAATCAAGTTACTGTTTCCCTCCTTTGCTACACTTGGGCTGGGTAAGACAAGCCTAGAAGAGCATATAATTGAAGTGGATGACGAACAAATTCCCATTAAGCAAAGGCACTACCCAGTTTCGCCAGTCGTACAGAAGCTCTTGTACGAAGAACTTGATAGGATGTTGGCACTGGGTGTAATAGAGGAGAGTAACAGTGCTTGGAGTTCTCCAGTAGTTTTAGTGAGAAAAGGTGGCAAAAGCAGACTGTGCCTAGATTCACGGAAGGTTAATGCTAGGACGAAGAAGTTTGCTTATCCTCTTCCTCATATTGAGGGGATAATAAGCCGACTTCAGGATACTAAATTTATCTCCAGTATCGACTTGAAGGATGCGTTTTGGCAGATCCCTCTGGAGGAGAAATCAAGAGAGAAGACAGCTTTTACAGTCCCTGGTCGACCGTTATATCAATTCACGGTTATGCCGTTTGGGTTATGTAACGCTGCCCAGAGAATGTCTAAGCTTATGGACAAAGTCATTCCTGGTCGTCTTCGACAGAATGTCTTTGTCTATCTCGATGACCTTTTGATTTGTTCTCCAGACTTCCAAACGCATATTCAAGTACTGGAGGAAGTTGCCGTATGCTTGCGTCAAGCTGGCTTGACGATAAACGTCGAAAAGAGTAAGTTCTGTTTCAAGGAAATCAAATATTTAGGTTACGTTGTTGGAGACGGCTGTATACGGACTGACAAGGACAAAGTATCGGCGGTCGAAGAGTTTCCAGTGCCCAAGACACCGAAACAACTCCGAAGGTTCCTTGGCATGACGGGGTGGTATAGGCGATTTATGCCAAACTATGCCACTATTGCTGCCCCTATGACCGATTGCTTGAAGAAAGGACAGACTTTTGAAATGACTGACGAAGCACTGACTGCATTTCAACTACTCAAAAAGAGTTTAGTTACAGCTCCCATACTGACAAATCCAGACTTTTCTAAACATTTCTACATACAATGTGACGCTTCAACTTCAGATGTAGGGAGTGTGATCTTTCAGATGGACGAAGAGAAAAATGAACGACCCATAGCATTCATGTCTCAGAAGCTGAATTCCGCTCAGCGGAATTACACAGTGACTGAACTTGAATGCTACGCAGCCGTTTTATCGGTAAAGAAGTTCAGGGCTTATGTGGAGGGTTTACCCTTTACTATCATTACCGATCACGCAAGTTTAAAGTGGCTTATGACTCAAAAAGACCTTGGAGGACGTTTAGCCCGTTGGAGTTTTAAGCTCCAAGGTTTTGACTTCGTGATCGAGCATAGAAAGGGTGTCCAAAATGTAGTCCCTGATACTCTCTCAAGAATACATATGGAAGAGATCACGACCGAAGATTTAACACCAGAAGTTGACTTTAGCTCACCATATTTCTCTTCTGAGGAATATGTCGAGCTAAAGAAAATAATAGAACGCGACCAAGACAGACTTCCTGATATTTGTATATCAGACGGATTTGTATATAAACGAACAGACATAAGAACAGGCGACGCAATACAAGACGACCGAGCATGGAAGCTATGGGTTCCTAAAGAGTTGTGTGAAGGGCTGTTGATAGCAGCACACGATTCACCTGCGTCAGGACATGGTGGTATATCGAAAACCCTGTCAAAATTACGGCAAAAATATTTTTGGCCGGGGATGGCCACCGATGTTCAGAAGTGGGTACGATCGTGTGAAACCTGCAAAAGTAGTAAGTCTGTCAACATAACGACTCGGCCACCGATGGGACAACAGACAATTACTGAACGACCTTTCCAACGCCTATATATTGATTTCCTTGGACCGTATCCAAGAACAAAACAGGGTAATACGCATATTTTTATAGTATTAGACCATTTTACTAAGTATGTATTTTTAAAAGCAATACGAAAAGCAACATCGTCTGAGGTAGTGAAATTCCTCGAAGAAAATGTCTTTCATGTTTTTGGTGTACCAGAGTATGTACACTCTGACAATGGTAAACAATTTGTGTCAGAATTGTTTACTAGTTTCTTGAAGCGATATGGTGTTAACCATGTTCGCACTGCTTTTTATTCACCCCAAGCAAACGCTTCCGAAAGGGTGAACCAATCAGTTCTATCGAAGATCCGATCCTACCTCGGTAGTGATCAAAAGCACTGGGATCAACATGTTAGCAACGTTGCATTTTCATTGCGAAGTGTTGTGCACGATGCTATAACTGTTGAGCCGTATTATGCAGTATTTGGATTTCACATGATTCAACATGCGAAATCCTATGAGTTGCTTCGAAAGCTAGAACTTATGAAAGAGTCCAAAGTTGAAATTCTCACCAAAGAAGATCGACTTGAACTCATTCGAGCAAAAATATTTGAAAATTTAAAAATTGCACATGAAAAAAGTAAAAAGGTATATAATACCAGAAGTAGGGATGTGCAATATAAAACTGGACAGGTAGTTTTCCGCAGAAACTTTAAACAAAGTAGCAAAGCGGAAAACTATAACGCAAAATTAGGAAAAAAATTCCTAAAATCAATAATTTTAAAACCAGTTGGGAATTCCCTCTACGTGGTAGGTAACTTAAACGGTGAAAAAGTAGGAACCTTTCACGCAAAAGACCTACATGTCTAATTTTGTGTTGAAATGTGACGCACTCAGATGGTGTTGCTTTCGACAAACTGTGATATTAGGTTAATTTATTAAATGTTAGTATAGTTAGTGTATACTAGGTATTTGTAATTACAGTTTGTGTATTTATATTATAGTTATATATTATTATATAAATATTATTTATTTATATTAATCTGTGATATTTTTGATGAGTCAAAAGTACCTGATAAAGTTTAAGTATAGTTTTATTTACATTTATTTATCTGTGATATTTTTACCTTTAGTTTAAGCATATAGTATATTTATTTATTTATCTTTATCTGTGATATTTTTGAGAAGTCAAAAGTACCTGATTAGTTTAAGTAGAGTTAGTTATTTACATTCAACTATCTGTGATATTTTCTTTTAGTTTATAGTACCTGATTAGTTTAAGTATAGTTATCTTCTTTTATCTGTGATATTTTATTTAGTTTAAGTATAGCTCATTAATTTATTAATATATATTTTCTTTTGTGGTGTTAGACTATTTATTTATCTCTATTAATTGTTTTCAGTGTACCTGGTTATTTATGTATAATTATGTATGTATGTAGGTTTTTTTTTGTGAAATTCTCAATGTTCCTCACATCCAAATAAAATAAAAACTCAGTCGGTAGAGCATGAGACTATCTCAGGTAGTGGGCTCGGCCACACATTACGGAGACATAATATACATTAAAGGGAAACATATTTTATCTTGCAGGACCTTTTTTTTTACGGTGTAAGTGACCTCCCGACCACTCAGTCACTTCCACCGAGCCTGTTACGGCGCCTGCAGGATAAAAAGGGGTTATAGTTGTGTAGGCACAAAAAGGAAAAAACCTACCTGACCTACCTTAAGGTTCAATAGCTCCTTGCTGCGGCGCCGGCGGTGATAATACGCGGTGGCGGTAGGCTACATGTTTTTTTTATCCAGGTCCTCCTTCCTTCTTTTTTTTTTTTTTTTTTTTTTTTTTTTTTGGGTGGCTTCCTTGCCCTCCTGCAACATTCATGATTTCTGTAAAAATAAAAGAAAATATATTAGTTAAGTTTAATCAAATTCCTAAAAAGAAAATTTGAAAAAAGCAGATTTCGGTATTTTGGAAATTTTCATGTGCAAGCACAGAAATTTTTCCAATACACCGTCTGATCTGTATATGAGATATGTTTCCGGTATTATTGCTGAAAAATGTTCTCAATACTTTTAAGAACAAATTTAAGTAATAATATTGGAAACATAGATAATTAAAACCATTAAATTTTAACAATTAATACTCACCAAGTTCAATCTACAGCATTCCTCGTTGTTTCTTGTTTACGTTTTCTTTTTCTTTTTTTTGACAGTTCTAATTTAATGTTTGAATGTAATGTTTACCTCTTCAGGTGCGCATGCGAAAGTAGATATCTTTCTTCCTCGCACCTGAAGGAAAGGGGGTCAGGTAAACTAAAAGAATTTCGTTGAGTTTGAGAAGTCAAGTCAAAATGAATTGTAGCACTGCCAGATGTGGTGAATTTAAATGAAATGTTATTATTTTTGTGTAGACTTTTTAAATGTGAGGAAGTTAGGTAGTTTTGTTTGTAATATGTATGAAGTTTATGTTTATTCAACGTATGATGGAAAACATCATTATTAGTGCAATATGTAGGTATGTAAGTTAGATTTTAAGTATATGGGCCAGGGGGTAATTGCAATTTAATGATAAGGATAGGAGATGCTATCTATTATTTTTTTTGATAGATATGGATTGAAATAGTTATCTCACTCAGATGTAGAGGTAACTATTTACATACATATAAATGAAGACTGGGGATGACCTTTGAAGGATTTCATGGTCATAAAAGAATTTAGTCGGAATAAGCATAGATAAAATAAACGGCCATTGTGTATTCGAATTTAAAATTCAAATAATTTTACACAAAGTGGTTTTTCTCTTAAGTGGAAAGCGAAAAAGCTTGGAATTTTGCGGGAAAAAGTATTTCTTATGACTTTAAAATCAATATAAATGAGAGAATCTGGAAATTGAGATTTCATCGAAAAACTAAACGTGAATTCTTAAAATAGTAACAAGGAACAATCAGATTGCAGAGGTTCGGGTTCTACTTCCTGAAACTGTCCGAGACGATATCGGTGGGCCTGAGCCTCTGCCGGTTTAATTTTCTTCTCTCCAACGTCAGTGAAGAATCCTGAGAGGAAGCCTTCTTTTGAAGAAGTCAAAAGATTGGACTTCAGCAGAACAAAAAAACCAGAATAGTGTCCAGCATTTTGTTTTTGTATATACCTAGTGATATATATATCAAAATCTCAAGAGGATACAATCATATATTCAGTGGTTTTGTGAAGAGAAGCTTCGCTGATTTTAAATAGAAGAAAGATAAATAGTGGTTAAAAGTGAATTTAACGTTAAAGACGAACTGAATCCTTGAGTTAGTTTTTTTGTTTGTGTAAAGAATTTAGTTCTCCTTTCTTTTTAATATCTTAATTTTTTTTTAGTATTAGTTTAAAATTGGAAAAGTGATTTTTGTAGTGGTTGCTGAATTTAAATAATCTTGTAAATTTATAAAAACATATACTATCAACCCGTCGTGTCTACAAGTTATTCCAGTTCTTCAAAGTACTGCCGGCAGGACAACGAGGGTCCAGGAAAACTGTGATTAGAACTCATATACATATATATATATATCTAGACCGAAAGCAGGTCATATAAAATTATTTAATTCATACACAGTGCGATTTCATTTTTCCAACTAGGTTAGTTTATTTTTTTTTATATTTTACATAACATTTTTTTTATTAGTTTTAAGAATTTGAACTTTTGGAGAGCTCAATTTTATGCAGTTTATAAATAAAATTTATAACGTGAATTGAAATATTCGGGATTATGAATTGCTAATTTTTTTTATAGCTAAGGGTGTGTGGAGGCGGACAAAGCCGTCCTGATGGAAGTTCCGGTGGTATGACTTGACATACTAACTTGACGCTACAAACGGTTTGCGACTGGTTGGTCATTACAGGGGTTATTTCTGAACATCGGCCATGGAAATAACGTTCGGAAGTATCTTTCAGATACTTGGGTGGGTTGGCCAGGCCTTCGTCAATACCATCAGACGAGCGCTTGGAATTTGGTAGTACGGTACCTGGAGGGAGATAAAAAAGTAAAGTGCTTTAGTTTTAGGGTTTAGATTAAGGTAAATTTAAGTTGTATATAAGTTAAGTTCGTACAAACGAACTTTAACTTTGGTGGAGGTGATTACATTTTTATTATTTTTGGTGATGGGATTTTTTTTTTTTATTATCATTTTTGGTGGTGGAAATTTTATTTTTTTTTATTTTGAATTTTAGGTAGGTTTAGTTAGGTTAGTTCAATTTCAAAAGCACTATACTTACATGTTCCTTCAGGTAGCGTCAAAGTCCTTCGATTTGTGGTAACTTTTCATACCTTTTAAAGTAGCATCATTCCTTTTCCAATCTCCTCTTCCTTTCCTTTAACTTTCTTCTTTTCTGGCACGATAATTTTGATTGTCGAGCAGGATTGATAAGTGGAAGCGGCAAAGAACCACCCCCATTTCCGTCGAGCATAGCCGTGCAACGACAAGCGTGCCGCCGCCCTTCTACTTTCCCAAAGTAAGTCCCCCGTGGAACCCTGACTCGCAACACGATCTTCGAGATATTTCTTCAGCTGACGATTTATCAGCGTTTCCAGGGGCGTAAGTGCAATTGGTCGGTAGGAGGAGGGGGAGGAGGAGTCACCTTTTTTTGGGACGGGCTGGACAAATGCTGTTTTCCATCTACTAGGAAAGATTCCTGAACGATAGGAGCGATGAAAAAGCTTACGCAGTGGTTTTGCCAGCGATGAAGAACACTTCTTCAGAAAAATAGGGGTATACCATCCGGGCCAGCGGATTTGTGTTTATCAAGATCTTGAAGTACTCTTGCTACTGTACGAGTGCGGAAAAATATCTGTCCCATAGAAAAATTAACGTTCTCAAGTACAGGAGGGGCATTGTTGCTTGCAGGCAACGTAGAACTTGCAGCAAAATGAGCTGCGAGCATATTCGCCTTCTCTGAAGAGCTGACAATAGGTTTATCGTCGACGATGAGCGTTGGAACTGATGATGACGTTGAGTTCTTGACGTTTTTCACAAATGACCAGAAGTTTTTACTGCCTTTGGGACATTGCAGAATTTTTTGCCGTATTTTCTGGTCATGTAAAAATTTCGTTTTGTGTATAACGGAGTTGCACGAGTTCCTAACTTGTTTGTGTTTCTTCCGATTTTCCTCAGTTGGGTTGGCTTTGTAGGATCGGAAGCTTACTTCTTTCAACCTGATAGCTTCTTTACACTGGATATATTTTATAAAATGGGCTTTAGGTCCAATGAAACAAATAAATTAATATTGTCACGACGTTTCGTTCATGTCTATAAACATCATCAGGTGGCAACGGAATCTGTATTTAACATTGATAAATTGGTTACAAATTTCTTACAATATCAAAAGACAATAATAATAACTTACACTTGTTACATTTATATTGCACTTAAAGTAAACAATCTAAAACAACAATAAAGTGAGCTGCAAAGCAAGGCTCGACTGTACAACGTAAAAATTGACAAGTGACATGCATAAAGAAATTAGAATTCTAAACAATTACAGTTGATCATACATATATTATCTAAGAGCTTTTTGTTCCGTTCCCTTCTAATAGGTGTCTGTATTGTGGGCTGATTTCTTCCATATCAGTTCGACGGTTCATTGTGTGGGTAGCATTGATGATGTGGAGAGTCTCCATTATTAATCTTTTATTTTGATGCTCTTCTCGTTGCAGTACTTGGACGCTATCAAAATTGGGAGAATGATTATGTAGTGTGCAATGTGCTGCCAGTGCTGTCTTCTGTGGTGCGTTGTTTTTTTATTATAAAAGGTCATCACCATCAACACGCTTCTTTACACTCTTCGGAAAACCAAGACTTTTCTTTTGGTTTGATACATTTTGTTCTGTGAGGGACAAAAGTTCTCATTCCAAGAAAAATCACTTCTGTAATCATTTCAGCACTGGCATCAATGTCATTATCGAGGAAGCATAATGACCAGTTAAAGTTGCGAAAGAAATTATTCAGACCGTCCCAGTTAGCTTTCTCGTATTGCCAAACGGTCCTAGTGGGAATTTTTTCTTTAACTGGATGGTTGGAGATCGAGAAATTAGCTGAAATGACACAATGGTCCGAGGTGCCAAATGGAGAAGTTACTTTAATAGTATATTTATCAGGATGGGAAGTAAGGAACAAGTCAAGAGTATGGGCGGAATGCCCATCAACATCCGGTATACGAGTAGGCTCATCGACAAGCTGGGTAAGATGGTTATACTCAGCAAAGATCTCGGTATACCTTCCTTCGAGTGTTGTCTGGCCAGAATATCGGAGCCAACTTGAATTGTGTACATTGAAGTCGCCCGTAATCACGACTTCAGTGTGAGGACAATGGGAAACAATTCGGGAAATTGAATCTGACAAAACATCTAACTCATCACAAGTAGACATGCTGTCAAGATTCGGACTCCTGTAAAGAAAACAGTAATGAATGATATGCTTGCGGACAGTGAATTTGAGCCACAGGAAATTAAACTTCGTATTAGAACAATGCCCATATTGGGGAAGGCTCTGGCAAGCAATATCATTCCTAACATAAACGACAAGACCATGGTGGGAAAAAAGTAATGGCACTAAGTTATATCCAACCAAACAAAATTCTGATAAATCAGTATTCTGTCCAACCTGGGTTTCACTTAATGCCAAAACAGCTGGCCTGTATTGCACAGTATGGGCGTACTTAGAAAAGAAATTCTTTCTTAGCCCACGAACATTTGAATATACAACACAAAAATCACTTACCATTTTGAAAAACTAAACACAAAAGATTCAACTTTGACGAAACTAATTTCAGCCGTGCAGTATAGGCCCATATTAATTCCAATTATAAACAAACTGTCCTAGGTGTTATGCCCATAAAACAATTTGCAAACGGGAATTAATATAGACAAAAAAAACACGAAAGAATATACATCAAATGCTGCTCACCATCCAATGCAAAACCTCTTGCGATAAGCCTCACAAGAGGCTTGCATTGCATAAAAAAGCAACAGTTATGGGTGACGCGGGTGGAGAGGATGGGTATTGTTGGTTGTTGGATGCTGTGCTGCGAATGTGAGCAAGGTTTGTTGTATTTTTTTTTTCTTTTTCTTTTTCTTTTTCTTTTTTTGACACTGGTTTATTTAATTAATTGTAATTTTGGGTATTTTAATGGGCTGCTTTAATTTTTTTTTTTGCACTATGTTATATGAATATGGGGATTTAGTGGTTTATTTTGATTTTGTTTGATTAATTTTTGGGGGGACACACACGCGCACAATTAGCAACGACCGCACACGACAATCAACCGCCCACGACGAGTACTTGATCGACACTTGATCGACAGTTGGTGCCAGTCCAAACTTCTTCAATGTTCTGTCGGATTTCGATGTTCCATTGACGTTTAGCTTGTCGTTATCCATATAAAGCCTTTCTGAGCTTACATTTCTTTTCACCATTTTCTTGAAGTTGGTGCAGCATCGTGGTAGCTTTTTGTCGTAAATTAGTATCATTTTCGCTATTCGACATCTTCTTCAACATTTCTTTCAACAGCACTGGTTTTTCCATATAAATGTCTTCGTTGATTTTTCCGCTAAGGTATGCTGATGTAATGTCCATTTGGTAAATTTTCATGTGATACTTTGCAGCGAGAGTGATCATAAGTCTTAACGAGCTAAGTCTGGCCACAGGAGCAAATGTCTCATGAAAGTCTATTCCAGGCTTCTGTGTAAAGCCTTTAGCGACTAGCCTTGATTTCCGCCTCTCAAGTGTTCCGTCTGCAGTCCATTTGTTTCGTTATATCGTTCTACAGCCCACGGTTCTTGAATTTTCAGGCTTATCCACTATTGTCCATGTGTCATTTGTAATTAAGTTTCGAATTTCCATGTAAATAGCATCTTCCCAGTCTGATTTTTCATCTCCTGGTAACGCTGTTGTGACTTGTGAGTGGTACTTCGGAAGCATTCATTGCAAATTGTTCCTCTTCATCTGTCACTTCTTGATCGCTTTGCAGTTCATCATTATTGTTGTCCATCTGGGTGTTTTTAATTTCCTTTTGTATTATCTTAGGGCGTCCTGGTTTTCCGGTTCTAAGTTTAGCTGGTCTTCCTGGTCTGTACTTCGGTTTCGTTTTGACTATTTTCTCTTGGATGCATTTTGTTGATTCATTTCTGTCTGCCGGGTTAATTTCCGTTTCCGCTTCTGGTTCTGGATTTTGGTTATTCAAGTAAACTTCTATATTCTTTGTAACAGGCTCAATAATGGTGGCAAATTTTGGATCTTCGATTTTGAATCGCCCGTTCATGGTACCTTCATCACTAATGTCTTCAAATTGTCCTTGATCACTCAGGCTATCCAGAAACTTGAAATCGCTTGAAACTTGAACTTTTCCTTGAGATGGAACCCACAATCTGTACCCTCTTTGTGCATCCGGATAACCCACAAAGATGCCTTCTATAGCCCTGTCGTCAAACTTTCCCTTGTCTTGTCCAAGATGTATACCCTACTGCCAAATGGATGAAGATAATCTAATTGAGGTAACCTACTAGTCCATTTCTTGAAAGGTATATCCCCCTCCAAGCTAGCGATTACGAATATGATTAGCAGCAGCAGGGGCCTCAGCCCAGAAATAAGATGGAAGTCCTGACTCCTTCAACATACATCGGGCTGATTCGACCAAGGTTCGGTTCTTCCTTTCAGCTACGCCATTTTGCTGTGGAGTGTATACGGTTGTCAAACGGCGCTGTATTCCAGATTCTTTCAAATTTTGTCCATTCCAGAATTGCAATACTCGGACCCATTGTCCGATTTTAGGGCTCTGATTTTTCTCCCAGTTTGAGCTTCTGAAAAATGTTTAAATTCGTTAAATTTGGAAATTACTTCATTCTTACCACGAATTAAATAAGTCATGCAGTATCGGCTATAGTCATCTATAAACGTTATAAGACAACGTGAGCCACCCTTTGATTCGGTTTTCATCCGACCGCAAACGTCACTATGCACTATGTCGAGTAATCCTTTCGAACGTTCCACTCGATCACGAAAAAGTGCACGTGTTAACTTAGCTGCAATGCAAGTTTCGCATGTCTTCATGGAATCTTTCAGTTCGGGTATCAAACCTTTCTTCGCCATAAGAGTGATGTCCTGCATATTCAAATGGCCTAGTTTACGGTGCCACAAATCTGTATCTTCATTCTTACTGGTCGATGCGAGTTGGTTTTCTTGATGTTCGGTACGCAGGTAAAACAAGTCTCCACAACTATCTGCTTCTATCTTCGTCTTTCCATTCTGATCTTGGACTACAGCTTTCTTTTTGGTAAAAAGTACTTGATCGCCCTTATCTACGATTTTAGCTACTGAAACAAGGTTCGTACGCAGATCTGGAACTTGAAGAGTGTTACTGACCTTCACTGCCACATTGTTGTTGCCATTCCAGGTTGATAAATTGACAGCTCCCTGTGCGATTACACCAGAAGATATATCATATATTCGTTGCTAATTTAAGACTTGACTGTGCAGGTTGAATATTTTCTATCAAGCTTTTATTTCTGCACAGATGTGAAGTGCATCCACTATCTAGACACCATCTTTCCTCTGTAACGTCGTCAACAGATAGGTTTGCAAAATACGTACTGTCTGTGTGCTTCACTGTAGATCCCTTTTTCTTGAAACAATCGACAGCCTTGTGATCCTTCTTTCCACAAAAATTACAGTTGTACATGAAGCCTTGATTCACTGATTTATTCAACATGTTATTGCTTCTTCCTGGGTTTTCGTTGCGTTTATTTCGAGAAGCGCCTGAGCTGTGTTTGGCAAACATAGCTCCTGATGATTGATCTATGGACTTCCGAATTCTTGCATTATTTTGTCTGTTATCTTGATTTTAAGAGTTTCGATGTCAGGAAGGCTATTACGAGATACAAATTCACATCTGAAATTTTCAAAAGAATCAGGAAGACTATATAATAACATTACAGCTAATAATTCTTCATTTATGTTGACTTCAATATTTTCCAATTTATCAACTGTATCGAAAAATTTGGAAAGATACTCCCTTATGTCTTTTCCATCAGCTATCTTGTTTTGAGTCAAAGTTTTCAGCAATGTTGCCTTCCGAGCAGGACCTTTCGATGCGTAGACTGTCTCAAGCTTCAACCAAATATCCTGCGACGTCAAGCATCCCCGAATTTGACTTAATTCAGTTGGATTGATTGCTAAGATGAGATCAGATTTTGCTTTGCGGTCTTCCAGCATCCTTTCTTCCGCAACTTTTGCATTCTTTGGCTTCTCTTCAGATACATATTTCCACGTATCGGTTTTCAAGATCACGGCTTCCATTTGGATCTTCCACGTTTAATAATTCTGCTTCGATAGATTTTCAATTCGGATGGAATTAACGTTCGCCATTCGTCGGCTTAATTTGTAAAACTGCTAAGTCCATTTTGACGAATTTTACAGGAGAGTGAAAAAACAACCTAAAACCTAAATTAGAGCCAATTTAAGGAATTCCAAAATTCCATTTCTGTATGTTTCCCTCCCTTAACATTATATAGAGGAAAAACTATATTTTTTTTATCTGCTTCTTTTATTCAAGATTTTTTGGATTTAGCATCTTTTCTTATCAAATATTTTGTTAACTTTCATTGCAAGTGAGGACTTAGCAGGTTTTCATCAAATGTATTTTGTATAGTTTTTAAATGTATCTTTTACTTTTATTTAACTATCGTAATAAATGTGATAATCACCAGCCAAAATATTTCTTAAAGCTTGTAGATCGTCGAACTTTCTTTTTTATTTTTAACCGCTGAAGTTGAACCAAATTTCACAAACACTTTTTATAAATAAAATTCAAAATTTAATTAAAAGAAGTTGTTTAGCTCACGAAACTCAAACGCACAATAAAATAAAATGCACGACTGGGTCGCACGTACTTCCTCTGTTGGTGCAATAGTACGATGTCTTCGAGCAATATGAAAAAGGCATGTTTGAAAAATTTGGGAAAAACAACAAAATTTTGGTTAAAACTGGAAAAACCGCTATACGGGACTTACTTTAAGAAACCTTTGAATATTTAATTTTGAGATGTCATCTTTTGGTTGCTATAAATGGGGTCTAGGCTAATTCACTGTGCACAATTCACTGTGCACAATTCACTGTGGGGACAATTCACTGTGCACAATTCACTGTTGACACAATTCACTGTGGCGGACAATTCACTGTGGTGGACAATTAACTGTGTGCATTTCATTGTGGTGTACTATTCGCGCGCGCGAATAGTACACCACAGTGAACTGTCCCCAATGCCTAAATCTTAAAACGGTTTAGTATTATTCTTTACAAAGTTTTTTCATTAAATCAATAAACAGAGAACAAAAATCTAACAGATTTTGGTTACGATTGTAATAATTTCTTCAGTTATTGAAACAAATTTGAAACCACGTCGAAAATTGTCAGATGTCGAAAACTTAAAATTTTTATTAGTTTCATAAGGTCATATTCAGAACATAAAACGCACAAAACATAAGGAAAATCATCTTCCATTTGATGTATTTCAATGTGTGCTCATCACTATAGAGGTGGAATTTAGTTACACTTGTAGTATAGTATGTAGTACCTATGTATCTATTTTTTCTAATGAATTTTCTTTTCTTCTTCATTCTTCGTTTAAACTTCATTTTGTTAACAACTTATTTTTCTTAATACATTAATTTATTCTTATTTGTTATTTGTTCTATAAACCTCTTCTTCTTATTGTTTTGGAAAAGCGTAACTCTAACAGGTTATGGGCCCAGAAGAACAATAAATAAGATTATTTTGAATTTATAATTGAAGAATCCTTGAAATACAATGCGTCGGCTAAATGTGTAAAACTGCTAAGTCCACTTTTGGGCAAAATCGAGGTTTTGATGTGATTTTGTAAAGAAAAAAATTCTCCAAACAATCACTAAATTACGTAAGTCCAATTTAATTTGGTAATTAAAGAATCTCAATGCACGTATATCTGCTATATCCAAACCGTCAAAAAATGAAAAGCGAAAATTTGCTAAGTCCCGGCTTAGCCGTTAGTTTGTGAGCAAAACGGTCAGTTTAGAAAGTTTTTCTTGAACTCTAACTTGCTTTAAATCTTCTTTGTACATGAAAAAAAGGTGCCATGAACTAAGGCCATACGAATTAAGGCCATAATGGCGTTAATTCACATTTAAGTGTGTACTAGCACCATATCCATAAGATATGGCTTTAATTCACTTTTAAATGAGAACTATAGCCACAAGTCCAATGTGAACTAATGCGATAAAATGTTTTGATCTCTGTTATACAGTTAAAGTACAAGTAAACAACGGACGTTAGGTGGGGGAGGAGATAGACGAGGAGGCAGACGAGGAGGCAGACGGCGGCCTGCTCGTCTGCCTCCTCGTCTGCCTCCTCGTCTGCCTCCTCGTCTGCCCCTTCGTCTGTCTCCTCGTTTGCCTCCTCGTCTGCCTCCTCGTCTGCCTCCTCGTCTGCTTCCTCGTCTGCCTCCTCATCTGCCTCCTCGTCTGCTCCTCGTCTGGCTCCTCGTCTGCCTCCTCGTCTGTCTCCTTGTCTATCTTCTCACCCACCTAACGTCCATTTTTCAAAATGAACTAACGCCATACGGCTTAAATTCTCCTTTTAAGTTGAATTGAGGCCATATCCTGATTATAGCACTAATTCGTTCTTAGATGTGAACTTACGCCATTATGGCCTAAATTCGTATGGCCTTAGTTCATGACACCGAAAAAAAAATCTTATTTGCATTTGAATTTTTGAATTTGATTTGCTTTGACTTTTAGGTCATTTTTACTTGCTCTATAGGGCAAGTATTGGTTTTGTGCAGAAAAAATAAAATGCACGACTGGGTCGCACGTACTTGCTCTGTTGGTGCAATAGTACGATGAAAACAAAGTCTTCGAGCAATATGAAGAACTCATGTTTGGAAAAATTGGGAAAAAACCAAAACAGTTTGGCTAAAACTGGAAAACCCGATATACACTATACAGAAGTTTACGTTAAGAAACCTTTAGTATATCAAATTTAGATGTCATCTTTTGGGTGCTATAAATGATATAAATGTTCTTATGGAAAAATTAATAGAATTGTTAAAACAAATTTCCGTTATTATCATTTGTAGCCAAAAACTTAAATGCAGTTTTCTTCAAAACATTCTATGTATATTACATATAAAGTTTAATAAAAATCGGCAGAATCTTTTTTGAGTAAATTAGAAAAAACTACATAATTTGGTAAAAACCTAGTAGCTTTTTGTATGGGAGCCACCTTTTTAAAAGGAGTAACTGACCAAAATGCAATGCCATTTGATAGAGATTTGAGAGGAACTATACCAAACAAAGTTTGTTTGAATTCGATACAACCGTTGACAACTTGTGACCATTTGAAAAAAAGACGTTAAGACCCGAAGCCAGCTAATTCACTGTGCACAATTCACCGTGCACAATTCACTGTGCACAATTCACTGTGGGGACACTTCACTGTGCACAATTCACTGTGGTACACAATTCACTGTGGCGGGCAATTAAATATTATGGACATTGGACAATAAATTTACAGTGGTGGACAACTGTGGTAGGGTTATTCACTTTGTCAAAAAATAAATAAATTCCACCTCTATAGTGATGAGCACACATTGAAATACATACATCAAATGGAAGATGATTTTCCTTATGTTTTGTGCGTTTTATGTTCTGAATATGACCTTATGAAACTAATAAAAATTTTAAGTTTTCGACATCTGACAATTTTCGACGTGGTTTCAAATTTGTTTCAATAACTGAAGAAATTATTACAATCGTAACCAAAATCTGTTAGATTTTTGTTCTCTGTTTATTGATTTAATGAAAAAACTTTGTAAAGAATAATACTAAACCGTTTTAAGATTTAGGCATTGGGCACAGTTCACTGTGGTGTACTATTCGCGCGCGCGAATAGTACACCACAATGAAATGCACACAGTTAATTGTCCACCACAGTGAATTGTCCGCCACAGTGAATTGTGTCAACAGTGAATTGTGCACAGTGAATTGTCCCCACAGTGAATTGTGCACAGTGAATTGTGCACAGTGAATTAGCCTAGACCCCATTTATAGCAACCAAAAGATGACATCTCAAAATTAAATATTCAAAGGTTTCTTAAAGTAAGTCCCGTATATCGGTTTTTCCAGTTTTAACCAAAATTTTGTTGTTTTTCCCAAATTTTTCAAACATGCCTTTTTCATATTGCTCGAAGACATCGTACTATTGCACCAACAGAGGAAGTACGTGCGACCCAGTCGTGCAATTTATTTTATTGTGCGTTTGAGTTTCGTGAGCTAAACAACTTCTTTTAATTAAATTTTGAATTTTATTTATAAAAAGTGTTTGTGAAATTTGGTTCAACTTCAGCGGTTAAAAATAAAAAAGAAAGTTCGACGATCTACAAGCTTTAAGAAATATTTTGGCTGGTGAATATCACATTTATTACGATAGTCAAATAAAAGTAAAAGATACATTTAAAAACTATACAAAATACATTTGATGAAAACCTGCTAAGTCCTCACTTG
This sequence comes from Platycheirus albimanus, assembly GCA_916050605.2. NCBI lineage: Eukaryota > Metazoa > Arthropoda > Insecta > Diptera > Syrphidae > Platycheirus > Platycheirus albimanus. Next base: position 95,047,308 of record OU696696.1, on the reverse strand, counting down.
CAATGAAAGTTAGCAAAATATTTGATAAGAAAAGATGCTAAATCCAAAAAATCTTGAATAAAAGAAGCAGATAAAAAAAATATAGTTTTTCCTCTATATAATGTTAAGGGAGGGAAACATACAGAAATGGAATTTTGGAATTCCTTAAATTGGCTCTAATTTAGGTTTTAGGTTGTTTTTTCACTCTCCTGTAAAATTCGTCAAAATGGACTTAGCAGTTTTACAAATTAAGCCTATGAATGGCGAACGTTAATTCCATCCGAATTAAAAATCTATCGAAGCAGAATTATTAAACGTGGAAGATCCAAATGGAAGCCGTGATCTTGAAAACCGATACGTGGAAATATGTATCTGAAGAGAAGCCAAAGAATGCAAAAGTTGCGGAAGAAAGGATGCTGGAAGACCGCAAAGCAAAATCTGATCTCATCTTAGCAATCAATCCAACTGAATTAAGTCAAATTCGGGGATGCTTGACGTCGCAGGATATTTGGTTGAAGCTTGAGACAGTCTACGCATCGAAAGGTCCTGCTCGGAAGGCAACATTGCTGAAAACTTTGACTCAAAACAAGATAGCTGATGGAAAAGACATAAGGGAGTATCTTTCCAAATTTTTCGATACAGTTGATAAATTGGAAAATGTTGAAGTCAACATAAATGAAGAATTATTAGCTGTAATGTTATTATACAGGGTGATTCACCAGCGTTGTGCCAAAAAGCTTGAGCGTGTAGGTTGAGTTCAGACAAGAAAAAAATCGTATGGGTGGGGGGGGTCTATTCCCCCCCGTTTAGCCGGGAGGGGCAATTTTCTGAAAAATTGACTTATTTTGTAAAAAAAAATATTAAAAATCAACGGCTTCGTTTACAACACCGTGTTATACTTTTTTGGAAAGCCAAAAACTTTTTCTTTCATTTTATTTTTAAGTTAAATTGTTTTAACGAATTGTTTAAAAAATATAAATTTTCAAACTCAAAATTTTCAAAAAAAAAAAGAAAAAAATCATTTTTGAACTAATTTTTTTCAAAATTTTATGTAATTAAGTACCAATTTTGTTTTAAAAATTCAATGCCATTGTTAATTTTTAGTCGAAAACAGAAAACCGGATGCAAAAATGACTTTTCGTTTTTGAGAAATAAAAAAAAAACCAGAACCACTTTTTTCTAAGAAAATCTTTGTTTTTATTTTTACCTACCTCGACTTTTAGTTTTATTAATTTTTGAAACATTAACCTTTCTTTTAATATTTGTTCTGTAATAGGAGTTTTATGAGGACTTTTATTATGCCCGGGGGCCGGCCGCGGCCACCTGCCGGGAAGGGTTCTACCTGCTAGGAGCTTAAGATGATTAAACCACAATTTTTCTTGAATTTCTTGAAATTATAAGAAATTTTCAATATGATCCCCATTTCTTAGAAGGTTACGATTGTAATAATTTCTTCAGTTATTGAAACAAATTTGAAACCACGTCGAAAATTGTCAGATGTCGAAAACTTAAAATTTTTATTAGTTTCATAAGGTCATATTCAGAACATAAAACGCACAAAACATAAGGAAAATCATCTTCCATTTGATGTATTTCAATGTGTGCTCATCACTATAGAGGTGGAATTTATTTATTTTTTGACAAAGTGAATAACCCTACCACAGTTGTCCACCACTGTAAATTTATTGTCCAATGTCCATAATATTTAATTGCCCGCCACAGTGAATTGTGTACCACAGTGAATTGTGCACAGTGAAGTGTCCCCACAGTGAATTGTGCACAGTGAATTGTGCACGGTGAATTGTGCACAGTGAATTAGCTGGCTTCGGGTCTTAACGTCTTTTTTTCAAATGGTCACAAGTTGTCAACGGTTGTATCGAATTCAAACAAACTTTGTTTGGTATAGTTCCTCTCAAATCTCTATCAAATGGCATTGCATTTTGGTCAGTTACTCCTTTTAAAAAGTTGGCTCCCATACAAAAAGCTACTAGGTTTTTACCAAATTATGTAGTTTTTTCTAATTTAATCAAAAAAGATTCTGCCGATTTTTATTAAACTTTATATGTAATATACATAGAATGTTTTGAAGAAAACTGCATTTAAGTTTTTGGCTACAAATGATAATAACGGAAATTTATTTTAACAATTCTATTAATTTTGCCATAAGGACATTTATATCATTTATAGCACCCAAAAGATGACATCTAAATTTGATATACTAAAGGTTTCTTAACGTAAACTTCTGTATAGTGTATATCGGGTTTTCCAGTTTTAGCCAAACTGTTTTGGTTTTTTCCCAATTTTTCCAAACATGAGTTCTTCATATTGCTCGAAGACTTTGTTTTCATCGTACTATTGCACCAACAGAGCAAGTACGTGCGACCCAGTCGTGCATTTTATTTTTTTCTGCACAAAACCAATACTTGCCCTATAGAGCAAGTAAAAATGACCTAAAAGTCAAAGCAAATCAAATTCAAAAATTCAAATGCAAATAAGATTTTTTTTTCGGTGTCATGAACTAAGGCCATACGAATTTAGGCCATAATGGCGTAAATTCACATCTAAGAACGTATTAGTGCTATAAACAGGATATGGCCTCAATTCAACTTAAAAGAAGAACTTAAGCCGTATGGCGTTAGTTCATTTTGAAAAATGGACGTTAGGTGGGTGAGAAGATAGACAAGGAGGTAGACCAGGAGACAGACGAGGAGGCAGACGAGGAGCCAGACGAGGAGCAGACGAGGAGGCAGATGAGGAGGCAGACGAGGAAGCAGACGAGGAGGCAGACGAGGAGGCAGACGTTTTGCTCACAAACTAACGGCTAAACCGGGACTTAGCAAATTTTCGCTTTTCATTTTTTGACGGTTTGGATATAGCAGATATACGTGCATTGAGATTCTTTAATTACCAAATTAAATTGGACTTACGTAATTTAGTGATTGTTTGGAGAATTTTTTTCTTTACAAAATCACATCAAAACCTCGATTTTGCCCAAAAGCGGACTTAGCAGTTTTACACATTTAGCCGACGCATTGTATTTCAAGGATTCTTCAATTATAAATTCAAAATAATCTTATTTATTGTTCTTCTTGGCCCATAACCTGTTAGAGTTACGCTTTTCCAAAACAATAAGAAGAAGAAGTTTATAGAACAAATCTATACATATAATAAAATTGTAACGGGTCGATGTCTGTACATTGAAGGTATAGATGCAAAACTAATATGGGGAGTCTCTATTAGACCCACAGAAGCCAAAACAACCGTTTTTAGAATTTTTGTCTGTCTGTCTGTCTGTCTGTCTGTCTGTCTGTCTGTCTGTCTGTCTGTCTGTCTGTCTGTCTGTATGTTTGTACGCGCATCACGCAAAAACTACTGCATGGAATTGAACGCGGTTTTCGCAGAATTATTGGTAGTACGCCAACTTAAAATATAGGCTACATTTTATCGCAGGAAAATATATAATTCTGGTTGTTTTTTTAATATTGCTGCAATCGAACGTTATTCAATGAACTTAACGCAAAATTAAAAGATTTTAAGGAAGTTAGCGTCTCACATACATAATGGCGCTGGAAATCATAAAAAAGCACCACACTTACCTACATATACATGAATAGAAATAAGTTAGTCGTTCTGAATAGAAGTTACATCAAAAACATCATAGATGGCGCTATTTACCACCATATATAGACAATGTCTCATTCAGCGAAAGCAGAAATCGAAAAATAATGTAACCATAAAGAACGGTGAACGAGCAATACTTACGCCCAAAACTGATGAAGCGGACCTGCCATAAATAGCAGTATCGGGGCGTATCATCGTTTTGAAAGTGGGCATTCCAATTAGGTATATTGCTTCAGAACTTAAATCTCCAACTTTGCCATTTAAACCGTTATGATACTTCGAAATATTATTATACAGAAACCAAAAATCTTACAGCTGTAGAGCTGGTAAGGTATGTAGCTTTCATACCACGCATACCCCCTATTTTGAACCGGTTGTGCAAAAACAAAAATATACTGAGATACCTACTTTATTCTAAAATCCACGCGTACGAAGTAGCGGGCAAAAGCTAGTAACAAATAAGAATAAATTAATGTATTAAGAAAAATAAGTTGTTAACAAAATGAAGTTTAAACGAAGAATGAAGAAGAAAAGAAAATTCATTAGAAAAAATATCTACATAGGTACTACATACTATACTACAAGTGTAACTATGATTGATTTATTATTTAAAGAGTTGTTTCATCGCAAGGTAGAAATTGATTATATTCAACAAAAAGTGAGATGTGCACAGTGAATAGTCCCCACTGTGAATTGTGCACAGTGATTTAACCTAGACCCAAAAAATGGTAATATCTTTAATTATCTCTATGTTTCTATTATTTTCTTTAATTTTAATACATTCTACATTTTCTATGATAACGTAATCTTCGCTGGTGTAATCAATAACTTCCGTTGAAACTTAAAACAATACGAATAATTATAATAATAGTTAGAAAATTAATTTTCTGTAATGAAAGGTTTAAGGTTTAATATTATCTTTATGTACTTTTCTGTTCTTCTTCTTTTAAACAATAAATAAGAAAAAAAAAGTGGCTTAGGCCATTTTGGAATTCATTTAAAAATTTGTTATTGATACCAACTGAGGGTTAGGCCATTTATATAATACCAATATTATTATAAAAGCGTTTTGAAAAACTATACAAACTAATTGAAAATCTTCATTCTTCTTCTTCTTCCTGGATGTCTTCATCTTCGGCTCTTGTATTTGTTTTTAAATTATTATAAAACGAGTGCATTACAGGAGGTATGAATTCCTTGAGTTCTTGAAGGTCCTTAAACTTTGCAGCTTCAATGAATCTTCCTCCAGGATATAGTGGCTCCAATTCCACATCTACGAATTTACTGGAGCTCCGCTTTGAAATGTCAACTTCTTGAAATAAAACATCTTCATTATTTGAGTATTTATATTGAATTATAAATGACTTCTCATTTTGGAAAGGAAGCCATTGAATCTTAAGCCATTCAACTTTCGAGTTTTTGTCCGTGGATACTTTTCTGTTTGTCACTAGTTTCTCGATCAAAGAAATGCTTTTAATATCATCTGCTGTCATTTTGACTAAGTGCAATGGCTGCTTTGATTGCTGTGATGATTACACGATCCCAATCATCAGGTGTAAAAATGTCCTTATAATATCTCTTTTCCTTCTCAATGAGACCGAAATCTTGAATGTCCAGATACTAAGAACTTATGGTCTATCTGGTCAACTTCAAAGGTAGAGTTGTTTACCATGTATGTGCAAATAGTGCTCATTCTTATGTTCCGATTTTGACCACCACATTGATCACTATACATAATTAAGTGTTTACACTTGACATTCGCTTTCACGTAATGCATAATGAAAGACCCTATTTCCTGTGGACCACGTGAAGCTATTCCCTCATTCCAGGTGTACATAAACGATTTGTTTGTAATAAGGTCATGAATACCAAGACAATAGGTCCATAGCTGCCTCTTGTAGTAAGCTACCCCTGTGGAAATAACTGGCGTCGGCAGGGTTTTCATCAAATCGAAAGCTATAACTGCATATTCATTGTTGTTAAGTTTCGAATCCAACTGCATTCCACTTCTAGCTGATTCAGCTTTTCGGTGGTGTAAATCTCTTTCGCTCGTTATTCTCTGCTTTTCAGAAGGATCATCTGCAGCCTCGATTTTTACATTAAAAGAATCGCATTTCTTGCAACTGTCAGAAACTGGAGCTCGAAAATGCAAATTAAAATTTTCTGAAAAGATTTTCGCAAACACGAATTTTGAAACAATATCCCTTTCTGCAGATCCACGATACAGCTCGTACATTAAAGAAATATTTAAGGTCGGTGCAAGAAATTCTCTTTGGATATTCTTTTGCCTGGAATAATGAGAGCTATACCTTGGAAATTTGTTAATAAAGTCTTTCACGAGTTCTGTAGCTTCAACGGTCGTCTTGTTATGAGGTGGATGCCTTCCTCTTTGGTCCAAAATTGGTGTTGTTGATCCACTTCCAGGTATTCTATGCTTAAGTGCACGAGTAATACGACCATCAGTTACCTGTAGAATCTGTTTAAAAAACCTTTTGCAGACAATCATTCCGACATTGTTGAAGTTTGTAAATTCTTGTACTAAATCTGCGGCTTTCGCCCAAAGACTTCTTATAAGATCTCTTTGTTTCAATAACTCCAATTTGTCCACATAAATACGCATTTTGCAAATCATGATCAGCAATTTTATAAAAATTTTCAAAAATACTTCGCAAAATACTCTCACTGAAATGCTGATGACATTTTAACGGACATGGACATGCAAGTGCATTTAGCGTTCGAGCTGGCTTCACAATCCTTTTACAGTCTTATAACATTTTCCTGAATTTCGCTGAACTTTACTTACGTGTTTTTTCCATTTCGATTTGTTGGCAATTCTTTTCCTCGTAGGTGTTTTCAATTCATTTATGCTTTCAACTTCAACTGCTGATTCAATTGGCCTTTCATTTTCTGGTAATTCTATCTGGGACTCTGTTACCACAATTCCCAATGGCCTAGGTAATGTATCTTCAAAAGAAAGCGATGAAATTGATGAATCACTTTGTGTAGGAGCGTACTCGGATCCAGAATTCTCAAAGTCTTGTAAACTTATGGAGTCAGCCTCAGACATGCTTCTTCACGTAGGTACAATTTCTTTGTCTAGCTAATACATTTTCAATTTGAATAAAGATCCTTCAATAAATTTTACGAACTTACCTTTGACAAACAAGTGGATTTATTTAAAAATGAATAACTTTTTTTTAACGAGAACAACTAGTAAAAACTAAAGCATCAAGCGTGTCTACATCAAAACAAGAATTGCATGAACTAAAAGTGGAGAGGCAAAGAATTATCCAATAAATTATTTTCAAATAAACAAGAATTTCATTGCCTACTCAATCGTTTCGATTTGTGATGCACTATTTGCATATTTTTAAATACCTACTGGCTAACATTATTTATTTTCAAAAAATATACCTACTCTTAAAATGAAGAATGCGTTTTTGGCCTAACCCACACAAATGTTTAAATTCTAGAATTCAATGTGGCCTAAGCAGCTTAGGCCGTTTTGGCATAAAACAATTTTTGAATTTCATAGAGACGAAAAACAGTTTTCCCCATAAAAATTCACCTAGTTTTATACGATATCACAGGGAGATTTTTTTTTTATATTTCTAAAGGTTCCGGTTCGATCTGCATAGTCAGTTTGATTTTTTTGAAAATGAGGGTTAGGCCGTTTTGGCGCTGAGCGCCTCAAATCTGATTTACCTATTTTTTTTTATATCTGGGTAATAACTTATTCCTACAACCTGCGATTTTTTCATAAACTATTTGTTAAGGACTATATTGTTTAGTTTATCTATTTTTATACCCTATTCCATGGAATGGGTATATTGTATTTGGTGTTGAGTTTGTAACAAAGAGAAATAATACCGTTAGGTATAGAAAAGTATATATATTCTGACTCAGAATCAAAAGCCTAGTCGATTTAGCCATGTCCGTCCGTCCGTATGTATACTCTCTAGAGGTCGCAATTTTTGAGCTAGAAAGCTGAAATTTGGTATATATAATCTTTTGTTCAAGAGTAAGGCTAAGTTCTTGAACCGGTAAAATCCGCCCTCAAACACGCCCACAATCACCATTTTTGTTGAACAACCTCAATTTGGTAAAATTAAATTATGTTTTTTGTACAGTTACTATTAAAGCATAACGCTAAAATTTTGAACGCGCAAGCTTCAGGTAAACGTTCTTGCAATTAAATAAAAAAAATTTAGTTTGGGCGTGGCTGACGCCCATTTTTCATACAAAACCATCAATATTGTTTTTGTAAATAACCAAATGTTATAATAATGCAAAAAAACATTAAATTTTGTGGATATTACTTGCACATAAACATCTTTTGTATGAAATCAGAAAATTTGATTTTGGGCGTGGTTGACGCCCACTTTTCACTAAAAACATAAAAAAATTGTTTTTGCAAATAAACGGTATTTATAATGAATCCGCAAGCACCTTGCATCTCTTAGTAGAAACTAAAAAGTTTGTGTATGAAAAGAAATATTTGAATTTTGGGCGTGGCTTACGCCCGCTTTGCATACAAAAACCATCAATATTGTTTTAATAAAATAACAATTGTTATATTAATGCGAAAAACATTAAATTTTGTGGATATTACTTGCACATAAACATCTTGTGTATGAAATCTTACTTACTTACTTACTTAAGGTGGCGCAGACAGTCCATTGTGGACCACGGCCTCAACCAACAATCCTCGCCAGCTAGGCCGGTCCCTAGCCAGGGGCCTCCAGTTGCGCACACCAAGTTGGTTGAGGTCGTTTACCACTTGATCTCGCCACCTTAGATGGGGTCTTTCAGAACTGCGTCGGCCCTCCGGGTTTGAATTGAAGACTCGTCGGACAGAAGCGTTTTCGTCCATACGCTCCACATGACCCATCTATCTAAGCCGCTGAATTTTCAGCTTCTTAACCAAGTCAATGTCGCTGTATAGCCCGTACAGTTCGTCATTGAATCTTCTCCTCCATACTCCATTGATACATACAGGCCCGAATATCACCCGAAGAATCTTTCTCTCAAAGCACCCCAGCCTGTATTCATCCGACTGTGTCAGTGTCCACGCTTCTGCCCCATACAGCAGGACTGGGATGATAAGGGTCTTGTATAGTGTCTCCTTGGTCCTTTGAGAGAGGGCTTTACTACTAATATTCCTTCTTAGCCCGAAGAAACAGCGATTGGCAAGAGTGATTCTTCGACTGATCTCTTCACTGATGTTGTTCTGAGAGGTTATAGTGGAACCCAAATAGACAAAGTCCTTGACAACCTCAAAGTTATATCTGTCCATTGTGACGTTTTGTCCCAGCCTACGGTGATGATCTACTTCACCCGAGGACAGCATATACTTTTTTTTATCTTCATTTACAGCCAGACCCATTCGAGCCGCTTCCACTTCAATACTTGCGAATGCTCCACTGACAGCGCGCTTCGTTCTTCCAATAATGTCAATATCATCAGCATAGCCAAGTTATTGAACGGATCTAAAAAAAATCGTACCGCTGGTGTTGACATGCGAGTTGCGTACGATTGCCTCAAGAATGATGTTGAAGAGGTTACATGACAGCGCGTCACCCTGTCGTAAGCCTTTCTCGACATTAAATGAGTCGGTGGTGTTCTTACCAACCTTGACGGAGCAGCGAGAGTTCTCCATAGTCATCCTGCACAATCGAACGAGTTTGGCAGGGATGCCAAGAAGCGACATGGCTCTGTATAGCTCGTTCCTGTTTATGCTGTCATAGGCGACTTTAAAATCGATAAAGAGGTGGTGAGAATCGATCTGGAATTCTTGGGTCTTTTCCAAAATCTGCCGAAGTGTGAAAATTTGGTCGACGGTTGACTTACCGGGTCTGAAACCACACTGATAGGGGGCCAATCAGTTCACGTGCGAAAGGGTTCAGACGTTCACACAGAATGGCCGACAAGATTTTATAGGCGACATTTAGGAGACTTATACCTCTGTAGTTGGCGCAGCTTTGAGTATCTCCTTTCTTGTGGATAGGGCACACAATGCTGAGGTTCCATTCGTCAGGCATACTTTCATCCGACCAGATTGTACAGATGAGTTGGTGTATGCTCCCCACCAAGTCATCTCCCGCTGCTGTGAAGAGTTCAGCCGTAAGGCCATCAGCTCCAGCAGCCTTGTTGGACTTTAGTTTAGATATTGCTATCCGAACTTCTTCTTGGTCGGGAGGAAGGAAATTTTGTTCATCATCATCCAAATCGAATGGATCATTCTGCCTGACAGCGATTAGTTGGTTGTCTTCGCCGTTTAACAGTCTGCAGAAATGTTCTTTCCAAATTCTCAGCACCGACTGTGTATCTACAACGACATTCCCACCCTCGTCTCTACATGCTTCCGCTCGGGCTTTATAACCCTTGGACGAATGCTTTACCCTTTGGTAGAACTTTCGAACATTGCTTCTGCCGTAGCACCCCTCAATAGATTCAACCATTCGTTTTTCCAGTTCTCTTTTTTTTCTTCTGAAAAGCCGATGTTCCTCTTTCCTCTTTTGCTGGTACACCGCACGGAAAGCGCTCTTGGCAGCTCTAGTTCTGGCATTCAGAACTGCATGATAGGCTTTGTCTTTGGCCAAGTGTGCGAGCCTGCACTCATCATCAAACCAGGTGTTTCGTTGTGGTCGCCTTATGAAACCCAAAACAGCCGTGGCAGCGGTTTTGATGGCCAATGTTGCCACTGGGCCTCTGGGTTGCCACTGGGCCTCTGGGTTTGGCGCAGGCGCCGGGCTTGTCAAGAGATAAGAGGAGACATGATTGGCAAAGGTTGTGGTGTATGTGTATGAAATCAAAAAATTTAATTTTGGGCGTGGGTGACGCCCACTTTTCACTAGAAACTATTAAAAAATTGTTTTTGTAAATAAACGGTATTTATAATGATTCCGCAAGCCAAAATGTTGCGTCTCTTAATAGAAACTTGAAAGTTTGTGTATGAAAAGAAATGTTTGAGTTTTGGGTGTGGCTTACGCCCACTTTTCATGAAAGAACGAAAAACGTAGTCTCAAATATTTAAAGTACTTCTAATATTCAATTTAAACCTTTTTCCTTCCGTTCGTTATTTGAGAAATATATCTCTACATTTTCTTGTGTACATTTTTTCAATGCCCCCACTTTTGAAGGCGTGGTTTTGATAAAATACCTTTGTCCAGGTAAGATCGTTTAAAAACTATTCGATTCAGCTGTAGTTTTGTACATATGCCTAAATACTGACTTATGATCGAAGCTTAGTTAGTGCCTTAAATTTTTCTTAAACATTTTTAGGGCACGCCCACTTTTAAGGGGCGTTTCCGTCAAAAGTCGTAATATGCATTAATTTCTTAATGTTTTTTAACTATCGGTATCAGCGTATCAGGTATCCTGTATTTGTCTGAGATTGTGTTCTCATTCAATTTCCTGTAATCAATTACAAGTCTATTTTTCGGGGTTCTATCTTCGTTTATACCTTTCTTTGGTACAACCCAAACTGGAGTTAAATGTATGTACTCTTGCTTGGTATAACTTTACCATCTTTTAGTAATCTTTCTGTATCATTGTTGAAGAAATAATTTGCCTTAAGAGGGTAAGGGTAATGTTTGCTCCAAACTGGCCTTTCGTTCGTTATGCGGATTTCCGCCGATACGTCTTTCCTGAATAGAAGTGAGATATTTATGGAACAATGTTTCTTCTCTATTTCCTTTACTATTCCCTTAGTCAAATTTTCTATATTCTCTTGAGAAACCTTATTAATGATATTTTTTTTGTCAAAATTGACCTTTTCCACTCTAGAATTTTATGTTATGGTTTCGTTTTCGAAACTTATATTTGCATTGATTTGTTTTAATAGATAAGAGCCGATGAGTACGTCATACTCTTAATTTTCTATCACGTAAACCCTTATATATGTGTTAAATATAAATGCATGGTATTTATCAATAATAGTATTACTTTTGACAGTGAATGCTCTTTTCTTAATTACTAATTCTTTCTCTTCTAAAAATAAGTTTGGTCTACAATAGTAACTTGTAGCACATGTATGCTGTATCTAATAAAATTTCTATTCGTACATTTCCTATGGTCCGCAACAGGTGTGGCAAACCGATGCTTGTTCTAAAAAATTATCCTTACTCATTTAAATTATTAATTCTTTGCATCTTTATCGGAGATGGTTGAAGACTTTGATGTGAACTACTGTTTCTTTCTCTTTTGAAAACAGGTCTTTGGGGATTGTTAAACGTGCCGTAGTTAGGTTTTGACCAATGTGGCTGATTTTGGGGTTGTGGTCGATTTTGGTGTTTTTTAAACGGGTTGTTATTATTGTACGAATTATTTTGGTACTTTTGTTCGAATCTTTTTTGTTCATGCCAATTGATTGGCCTTTGAGCAGAGCTACTAAGTTCCATCGGTTCCGGCCTTGTGAATCGAGGTTGACTTCCGATATTATTCCTGGGAGGAAATCTGAGTTTATTTTGCATATCTCGTGTATGATGGCTAGATGATGGTGCATGTGATCGGTGAAATTGTAGAGCGAAATTAGCCCTACCGTTATTTGATTCTAGTTCTCGTGATTTTGCAAGGGCATTTGAGAGATCTTATTTGCACTATTTGCACTATCAGTTCTCGAGAGTAAGAAGCTTATATCAAGCATAAACTTACAATCAGAGATTAGCCAACACATATTATGTGCTCACTGGCTACATCATTTAGTGCAGGTGTTAGTTGTTAGTAAGCAAAATATACAAATAGCATAACACAAGCACAAAAAATAAAAAATAAATAAACAAATACATTTATACAAAATAGATACAAAAACATTGAGAACATAATAAACATAAACTATGAGCGTGGTGCACTGGTTTTAAATGTTTTTTTTAGACAGGATTTACGGGTAAGAGGTTCATTCATGCCATAATTAGTACGGTGTTGGGGACAATGCAATAGCTCTAATCTACGAAGATGATGAGCCCCTCCGCGATAGTTAAAACCTACACATAAACACATGATAGAAGATCGGGTGAGTTCAAAGATCCCGTTAAAAGTTGGTGAGTAAAAATAACATCATTGTTAATACGCCTTTGTGACAAAGTTTGAATCTGTAGAAGTTGAATCCGGTGTTCGTAAGGTTGGAGGTTGTATGGATCTGCCCAGGAGAGACCTTTTAAAGCAAATCGAATAAAATTACGCTGAACTGCCTCTATCCTAGACTTATGAACTTCGTAGAAAGGAGACCATACCTGGGATGCATATTCTAGATGGGGACGAACATGACAGTTATATAAAGCTAGGGTTACATAAGGATTTTGAAATTCCTTCGACCATCTTTTAACAAATCCCAACATGGAATTAACTTTTTTAACAATAAAGTTGATGTGTTCAGTGAAACTCAAGTCTGGGCTAAAGTTTACTCCCAGATCTTTAAAACTAAAAACGCGATGCAAAACTTGTTGTGAAATGTAATAGCCGTGTGTACTTGGTACCCGTTTCCTTGAAAATGTCATTGTCTGACATTTCGCTGGATTCAGGCTTAAACAATTCTTGCTACACCAGATAGCAAATCTGTCGATGTCGGCTTGTAATTCTACGCGGTCATTAGCTGAGTTAATAGATTTGAAAATTTTTATATCATCAGCGAAAACAAGGATCTCACTAGAATGAATACACGAAGTTACGTCATTCATAGCTAGTATAAACAGTAACGGACCAAGATGGCTGCCTTGTGGGACTCCTGATTTTGCTGGGAAAGGGCTAGAAAACGAATTTCTGAACTTAACTATGTATGATCTGCTTCGGAGATATGAATATATCCAATTTACAAATCCTACAGGGAAACCTAGAGCTTTCAATTTGAAAATGATAATTTCATGTGAGAGTTGGTCAAAAGCTTTTGAGAAATCTGTGTAGATACAATCCAGCTCCTGTCCACTCTCTAATGCCTTTGAGCTCTTGTTCATAAAGGTTAATAAGTTTGTGACAACAGACCGCTTCTGCATAAAGCCGTGTTGTTGATGGCAGATTAAATTTTTGCAGAAAAACGTTATACTATCACAAACTACTTGTTCGAAAAGCTTTGGAATAGAGGACAGTTTAGAAATCGGTCTGTAGTTGGTAATATCGGACTTATTGCCCTTTTTGAAGACGGGAGTAATGAATGAATCTTCCCATACTTGAGGAAATTTACCGGACTTAAGGGATAGCTTGAAAAGGAATTGCAAGGGAGAAGCTAAAACTGAGGAACATTTTTTTAATATTATAGGAGGAATGCCATCAGGACCGGGAGAGTAATCATCTTTCAGCAATGAAAGATAATGCAAAACTTCATCATTATCAATTTGGATGTTGTTAAAAGTGGCTTGGGGGAAATCACGGGAGTAGTCAAAGAAATCAAAGTCTATATTGACGGGATTTTCAATAAAGGACTTACTGAAATGCTTTGCAAACGCATTGCATATCTCAGGTGAGCTTGTCAAAGCGGAATCTTTGTAAACAAAGTTCACTGGATACCCATCAGACTTTTTCTTTAAATTTACAAACTTCCAAAATTTCTTTGGATCAATCTTCAACGAAATTTCCATTTCCTTCACATATGCTGCATATAGGTTTCTGGAAAGTAAATTAAACTCTTCAAAAAGTGCAAGAAACACATTTTGATCAGAAATTGAAAGACTTTTAATGTAAGACTTCCAAGCCTTATTCCGTTTGTTGCGTAGAGATTTTAGCTCTTTCGTGTACCACGGATGGCTGGAGTTGATATTTTTAGATATTGTTACATGAATAGTGTTTGTCTCAACTACAGTCTTATGAATGGTTTTTGTTTCTACTACAAAAATATTACTATATGGTTTTTGTCTATACTACAGTAAAATTCTGAACAATTCTGCTGAATGATTCTGCTGAATAACAATGTTGAATTTGAAAGCTCTGAAAGCTTTTAAAGCATCTTGACAATTCCGAAAGGTTCGAGACTTAGACTGTTCGGGAAACTTGATCCCAAGTATAAATAGGACATTTTATTCGGAAATGGACACAGTTTCATTTTAACCGTGGTAACGAATAAATGGTGAATAATTAGTGGTGCTAAGATAAAGAAATAAATAAAGAGTTTGAACTTAGATAAAAGTGAGTTTCATTTATAGAGATAGTAGTAGTGATTGAAAAGTAAAGGAAAATAAGTTTTATTTTCGAACCCAAGACTAAAAACATTACAGTGGTGTCAGAAGTGAAATAAAACTTAAGTGCATAATTCATTTGGACAAATAAAAGTGAAAAGTGATAAAGTGACTATGGGTAAACTTGTAAATGCCCTTAACTTGATTGAACTTAGAGCAGTGTTAAAGAATCGGGGTCTTCCTACTGCTGGAACCAAAAATGACCTCATTATTAGACTGCAGGAAAATATGACTCAGCAAAATGAAAATCCAGAAACATTTCTTCTGGATGTTGAAATACAAGACGAACAAGAGCAAGTAAGTACAAGCTCCGACATGTCTAATATGATGGCTTTCCTTCTCGAACGTTTTCAAGAACAAAAGAATCTTCTAGAAGAGCAAAGAAACGAACAAAAGAATCTTCTAGAAGAGCAAAGAAACGAACAAAAGAATCTTCTAGAAGAGCAAAGAAACGAACAAAAGAATCTTCTAGAAGAGCAAAGAAACGAACAAAAGAATGAACAAGCGCAACTTCTAGAACGTTTTGAAACACAAGAGAAGAATCTTGAAGACCAGAAAAACCTCCTTGAAGGAAAGTTCTCTGACATTGAAAGCAAGTTTGTTGCTGCTGACGAGCGTCTCGAAAGCATCGAAAAACAAATTTTGACTGTAGATGAAAGGTTCGAGAAAGTTGAAGACAAATTCGAAAAATATGCAAAGGAGTTGGACAAGGTAAGAAAAATTAAAATTAGAGAAAGTTCTGGTGACTGCATACGAAGAAAGGAAATGCATCCGCCAACTTTTGATGGACAAACTTCTTGGACGATCTACAAAAGACAATTTGAAGCAGCTGCGACAACAAACGGCTGGGACGACGAGGAAAAGTTTGTTGCACTGACACTTGCTCTCAGAGGACCTGCTGCAGAACTACTGCAAACAATACCAGCAGAGTTACATGGCAACTTCAAAGCTCTTACTCAGGCGATTGAAAAACGCTTTGGAGATGGCCATATGCAAGAAGTTTTCCGGGTCCAACTTAACACCAGGGTTCAGAAAAGAGGTGAGACTCTTCAACAGCTCCAAGCAGACATCGAACGCCTGGCTCACCTGGCATATCCAACGGCGGGTGAGGAAATTATTAATCAATTTGCTGCTGAAGCATTTGTCCGTGGATTAGCTGACATCAACCTCCAGCGAGCAGTACGAACGGCCGGAAAACGGACGCTTCCTGAAGCATTGGCGTTTGCCCTCACCATGGAAGCAGCGGAACAGGCTTCTCAAAGTATTCATCGGGTAAGAGAAGTAACTGTAGAGGAGTGCGCTTGCCAGAGAACGACATTCCAGAGCAACCACCGTGATGGACCTCTCCGATGCTGGAACTGCAACAGGACCGGACATCTCCAGCGCCAGTGTCGTATGCCATTAAGAAAAGAAGTTTGCCAACATTGCGGCAGCAGGAAGAACAGCCAAGAGGAGGCTCACAAAACCCCTGCTGGACCTGTTTCCCACTCGGGAAACGAGTAAGGACCAACATCACGGGGCAGAAGCTGGTTCCGGGTATCGATGGCCCCAGAACTACGATCCAGGTCTCGCAGACTAAACGAGACAATAAATGTCTGACAATGGAAGCAGCTATAAACGACAAGAAATATGTGGCAACTATCGATACCGGTGCCACCGCCTCCATTGTAAGAAGAGACGTGGTGAAGATGACATGGCTACACAACACCAATAGCTACTGTCTGAAGACGGCAACAGGTGAGTCAGCTAAAGTATATGGGGAAGTACAACTAGTGATCGGATTGGCAGAACTGGAGTTTTCACATAAATTCCTAGTGGCAGATATTTGCGATGAGTGCATCATCGGAATTGACTTCATGAAAGCACATGGAGTAATTCTGGATATCGGTAACCAGGTTCTGAAATTTAGAAATGTCGAGATTCCGATGATCTATGGTAACGAAAACTCGTCAACCCTGAGAACTGTCGTCAAAGAAGACATACGCCTGCCTCCCTCTTCAGAAGTCTTTGTTTGGACAAACATAAAAGGCGATTCAGGGAACCATCGATACCTTTTTGTAGAACCGGACTCTGAACAACGTTCCCAAAACTACATCGTGGGAAAAACGCTTGCCGCACCTAAGAACAACATGGTGCCTGTAAGAATAGTGAACATCAAACCTTATGAAGTCAACCTTAAAGCAGGAGAAGTTATTGGACAATGTGGTCCAGTGGCAGCAATAACAAGAATCACCGATGAAGAAGTACGAAATCCTGTAGAAGTCAACTTTTTAAGGTCCAAAATTCTAAAATCCTGCAAGCTAAGTCAACAACAACAACAGGTTGCTGGAAGCCTTATTCATGAGTTTGCTGATATTTTCGCTTCAAAGGATAAACCATACGGAAGAACACAATTGGTGCAACATCGCATCGATACTGGTGATGCAAGGCCAATCCGTCAACCTGCAAGGCGCCTTCCACTAGCCAAACAGGCGGAGGTTACGGATATGATCTCGACGATGCAGAAAGAAGGTTTGATCGAGAATTCCAAAAGCCCTTGGGCATCACCAGTGGTCCTAGTCAAAAAGAAGGATGGAAGCACCCGGTTCTGCGTGGATTACCGAAGGCTGAACGATGTCACAAAGAAAGACAGCTACCCTCTGCCCAGGATCAGCGACACTCTGGATGCAATGGCAGGAGCTCAATGGTTTTCAACTTTGGACCTGAAAAGTGGGTACTGGCAGGTGGAAATTCACCCAGAAGATCGAGAGAAAACCGCATTTTCGACAGGTAATGGTCTGTGGCAATTCAAAGTTATGCCCTTTGGCCTGTGCAATGCTCCGGCAACATTTGAGCGTTTGATGGAATGCGTTTTACAAGGGCTTACTTGGAAGACATGCCTGGTTTATTTGGATGATGTCATCGTTTTTGGGAAAACATTTGACGAACACTGCAGGAACTTGAGAGAAGTTTTCCGGAGGCTTCGAGAAGCTCATCTTAGGTTGAACCCAGACAAATGCACCTTTTTCAAGACTGAAGTGAAATATTTAGGGCATATTGTCTCGTCTCAAGGGGTACAAACCGATCCAGAGAAAGTGGAAGCTGTGAAGAACTGGCCAACTCCACAAGATAAACATCAGCTGAGAAGTTTCCTTGGGTTAGCCACATATTACCGGCGATTCGTGAAAGACTTTGCTGGGGTTGCGAAAAGCCTGCACCAACTTACAGAGAAAGGAAAACAGTTCAAATGGTCAGGTGATTGCAAGAAAAGCTTCCAGGAACTAAAAACACGCCTCTGTAACGCTCCCGTTCTGGCATATGCTACTCCTGGGAAACAGTTCATCATCGATGCAGACGCAAGCAATGTTGGAATTGGGGCTGTTTTGTCGCAAGTTCATGATGGCCAAGAAAAGGTAGTAGCCTATTACAGCAAAGTGCTCTCGAAGGCAGAAAGGAACTATTGCGTGACCAGGAGGGAACTTCTAGCTCTGGTACTAGCTACGAAACATTTTCATAAGTACATCTATGGGCAGAAATTCCTCCTTAGAACAGACCATGGAGCGCTAAGGTGGCTTTTGAACTTTAAAAATCCCGAAGGACAAGTAGCAAGGTGGATTGAGAGGTTGCAGACATACCACTACGAGATTCAACATCGAAAAGGAAAACTACACTCCAACGCAGATGCATTATCCCGACGACCATGTAAATCAAACTGCAAGCATTGTTCACGTCAGGAAGAAAAGGAGTCCCTAGTCACTCAACGAGTGAGAGTCGAGCCCATTGCCGGCTGGAGTAACGAGGAAATTAGGAATGCTCAACAAAAAGATTCTGACATTGAACCCATCCTTGCATGGAAAGAGCACGAGGAGAAACCACAATGGGTTGACATTTCCGATAGAAGCCCGGTGTTAAAAGCCTATTGGGCTCAATGGAACTCTCTCCATGTACAAGAAGGTGTACTCAAACGGAAGTGGGAATCCGCAGATGGCAAGTCCTATGTGATGCAGGTAGTTGTGCCTCGGTCCAAAGTCAATGAAGTTCTCCGTGAGATGCATGATGGCACTTCTGGAGGCCATTTAGGAATCAACAAAACGCTGGAAAAGATCCGAGATCGTTTCTACTGGCTTCATGCAAAAGAAGACGTCGAAAGATGGTGCAGGAAATGTGACACTTGTTCTGCTACAAAAGGACCAGGCAGAAAAATTCAAAGTGTGATGCAGCAGTACAACGTTGGAGCACCCTTCGAAAGAATTGCAATGGATATTGCAGGTCCTTTTCCTGAAACCAACGATGGAAACCGATATATTCTCGTGATCATGGATTACTTCAGCAAGTGGCCTGAAGCGTTTGCCATTCCAAACCAAGAAGCAAAAACGGTTGTGGATCAGATTGTCTTCAATTGGATAAGTAGATTTGGTGTACCTAAAGAACTCCATTCTGACCAAGGGAGGAACTTCGAGTCAAATATCTTCCAACAGATTTGCTCACTCCTTGGCATTCATAAGACAAGGACAACACCGCTGCATCCACAATCAGATGGAATGGTAGAACTGTTTAACAGAACGCTCAAAGAACACCTTTCCAAAGTAGTGGAAGACTGTCAACGAGACTGGGACCGATGCATTCCACTGTTTTTAATGAGCTATCGGAGCGCAGTTCATAGCACTACAGGACATACTCCTTATGAAATCTTGTTTGGTTCAACAATGCGACTACCAAGTGAAGTGAAATTTGGATGCCCTCCAAATGAGCCACAAAGCCAAGAAGAATATGTGGAGGATCTCAAAAAGAGACTCATGTACATTCATGAAAGGACCAGAACAAAGATAAAGGATGCCAGTGATCGCATGAAAACACGTTATGATGCACATGCAACGACGACAGGGTTTCAAGTGGAAGATCTTGTGTGGTTATACAACCCCCATCGGAAAAAGGGACTGTCACCGAAGCTCCAGCAAAATTGGGAAGGCCCTTACAAAGTTGTCACCAGAATCAATGATGTTGTTTACCGCATTCAGAGAGGTGTTAGAGGCAAAATGAAAGTTGTTCACAGGGACCGACTATGCCGCTACAATGGCCAGGGAAGTGATAGACTTGTTCGGGACGAACAATCTTAAGAAGGGGGCAATGTTACATGAATAGTGTTTGTCTCAACTACAGTCTTATGAATGGTTTTTGTTTCTACTACAAAAATATTACTATATGGTTTTTGTCTATACTACAGTAAAATTCTGAACAATTCTGCTGAATGATTCTGCTGAATAACAATGTTGAATTTGAAAGCTCTGAAAGCTTTTAAAGCATCTTGACAATTCCGAAAGGTTCGAGACTTAGACTGTTCGGGAAACTTGATCCCAAGTATAAATAGGACATTTTATTCGGAAATGGACACAGTTTCATTTTAACCGTGGTAACGAATAAATGGTGAATAATTAGTGGTGCTAAGATAAAGAAATAAATAAAGAGTTTGAACTTAGATAAAAGTGAGTTTCATTTATAGAGATAGTAGTAGTGATTGAAAAGTAAAGGAAAATAAGTTTTATTTTCGAACCCAAGACTAAAAACATTACAATATCTTAAGAGGAATTGAATTTATCAAGCAGCTATTGAAAATTTCGTAGAATTGAGTAACTGCGTCGTCAATGTTAAAGCAAACATGAATATTAGAAATATTAGAAGCACTCAAATTGTCGTAAAGTAATTGAAAGTCAGCTTTACGGAAATCAAGTGAATAAGAAGAGTCTTCGGCATTACTATTATTAAGTAAATTGCTGCTCATATCAAAAAATATATCCAATGGGGGATGGTAGGAGTCTACGTTAGAAATGGCAGAGGTAGATTCTACCACTACCGTACTAACAGCGTCAGAAAGTGAAAACAATATATTTGAAAGGAGAGCGTTGAGCCCGGTGAGACAAAAAACGTAACGCATTCTTACGATTGGCCGAATTTAATTCTTTGGTAAGAGCTGGATTTGTTCCGTGGGTCATTATTGTTTTATATATAAGTAGTGTTAATTAAGTATTAACTAAATTATAATATTCTATCAGTGATGAGTTGCCTTGACGCAACACATTCCATTTTTGTTCAATTATATGCTTGGGACGTTTATAAGCGAAAGCGAAATCTAGCCTTGAGATGATAGCGTCGTAGCTCAGAACAGTGCCATAACTGGTTAGTATATCATTTGCACAGCAAGATATCTTATTTCTAAAAATAGTTAAAGCAGCGAAATATCTTTTACTACCCTTTTTATACAAATTAATAGAATTATTAGCTGCTTCGCGCCAGCTAACGTATGCTCCTTGAATTCCCGAAAGTTCGGGCAGAGACCTAACAACATCTAATGTCTCGGTACAATCTACGTCTTCGTCTATATTTTAAATTTTGTATTCTGTCCTTAATTAAGCCACGGACTCGCCGTATATGTCAGAAATGAAGATGCTTACCAACTTCTTCCATAATATGGTCAATGTTCTAACACTGACTTTAATTTCATGTGGTTTAAGTTCACCGTACAAAAGCACATCATGCATTTATTTATAGAAGCTCGAGTCTTGAGAGTAACTCCACAAGTTATGAACTCGATGCGCTGTCGGACTCCATCCAAAGAATTGTTTCCCATTATCCTCGCACTGAAATCGTTGTTACGGGCAATTTCAATTTACACAATTCTACGTGGCTTCAGTATTCTGGCCAGACAACACCCGAAGGAAGGTATGCCGAGATTTTCGCTGAGGTCAACAACTTAACTCAGCTAGTTGACAAGCCAACAAGAGTCCCTGACATTGCAGGTCACACGCCAGACACCCTTGACTTGTTTCTAACATCTCATCCCAATAAATACACTATTGATGTATTATCGCCACTAGGCACGTCGGACCATTGTATCATTTCAGCTTTTTTCTCGTACCTACTCCAACAGTCCAGATAAAGAAAAAATCTCAATGAGAACCGTATGGCAATACGAGAAAGCCAACTGGGACAGTCTCAATAATTTTTTCACAAACTTTAACTGGTCACTTTGTTTCCTCGATAGTGACGTAGACTCCAGCGCTAAAATGATAATAAACATGATTCTCTGCGGAATGAGAAATTTTGTTCCGAATAGGACAAAAAGTATCAAACCTAAATGAATTCATATTTCGACTTGAGCTGTAAAAAAGCTATCGAGGTGAGAGAAGTTAGTTTCCGATGTTACAAAGCCAACCATTCTGAGCAAAACTAGAAGAAACAAGTGAAGTTGTACACCATGAGCTTAAGTTGCCAGTGCTCAAAATTCCAACATTTGATGGTGACTACAAGCAGTGGAAATCGTTCATTGATTTGTTTGCGATGCAGCAAGAATTATACAGCATTGATTTGACAGCTGTCAAATAATTAAGAGTCGGTGATTTTTAAGTAGCTCCGTAAAAAAGTGAAAAAAAAACACAAATTTAGCATTTATTTAAACTTAAAACATAAGTAAAATCAACAAGAAAGACACTTTTACTTAATACAAGTGAGTCTACATCTACACCCAATAATTCTTTTTTTTTTTATAAATCTTTAAGTGTTTCGCACATTACTTGAGTGACAGTGCATATGAATAAGCGCAAAGTAGGTGAAATATCTCCGCAAACTTTTAACAGCCAAAAAAAAACTCAGATTTCTGATAAAATGTCCCAACAAAACGAATCAAAAATGAGCGAATCAGATTTTTCTAGGATTGCAGAATTGTTAGATATAAAATTGAAGGATGTGGCATCTAAAAGTGACTTTGAAGCAATGGTCGCAGCTAACAAACAAATGGTGGAGCAAAATATACTGCTCTCGAAAAAATTGAATGCGCTTGAAGAAAAATGCGAGCTTTTAGAATGCCGAATGGACGAAATCCAGAAAAAACTACCGAAAATAATCTGATGATGAGAGTCGTGGTCAGGGCTGTGAAGAGATGAGAAGGAACTGGTGAAAACCTTGTGCTCAACAATGATTCAACCACCACCATGCACAGATAACCTTCAAATCCACGAACTAAGAACTGTGAACTCAACCAATAAAAACTTTGTTGTCAAACTGGAATCTAAGCAACAAGTCATCACTGCCTTAAGATCGGCGAGAGATATACAAAACGCGGGTGTTATCATCTTTAAAGATTTACCAGTTACAATACGACAAAAACGAAACCAATTGTTAAAAAGAAGAAAGAAGCTTTTGTAAGTAAACGACAAAATAAAAGTATTTGTAAGAGATGATAGAATGTTCATAAACGACAAAGTATTCCGCTGGAGCCGAACATTGGGACTTTTTTACAACAACTCTGCAGGAGGAATTTTAGAATTAAGCGGCATATACACAGGTCAAAATCTCATCAAGCATGTGAGATTGTGTGCAATACGTATACGTTGAATGCTTGAAGAAAAATCAAATTTTTTTGATTTTTCATCAATCATGACGCACACACTCTCACATGCTTGATGAGATTTTGACCAGTGTATATGCCGCTTTAAATCGAGTTTTTAACAATCAGATTTGAGCGATCACTTTGGAAATTTGAAGGAGGTAGGAGAACGTCAAAGTATAAGAAACGACAATAATGTGGTGTCTTTATGACACCAACTATATTTGTGACAGCAACTGAGTAGGCCACTGTTCTGTCAAAAAAAAACACAACAAACAACAAGAAAACACTTCAACAATTTCACATATAAAATGTCTTTATTATTTGTAAGTTATATTTTAATTAAATAACACTTAATTTTAAACACTTAATTTTCTAACAAACAAGTAAGAAGGATTTTTATTAGTTTTCACAAGTAAAATGGAGTTGGTCTTTACACGTTCACTGCCGAGGATGATTTGATCATATTTAAAAGATGCTTCTGGAACATTGTTTATTTTTCAAAACGACCAAACAACGCTTGTTCGGGAACTTGGTGTTTGGTAATTAGTGTGAGTCTATGTAAATTTCGTTTGGCAAGCTTGGTTTGGAATTTCCATTAATTTGTAGGGGCGCAACTGTCGACACAGTGTCGCCACAGTCACTCCCCCCGAGTGGGTTTCATCTTTCGTCAGGGAGATGAAAATGCACGGATCTTCTTTGATTCTGCTGGTACGTGCGTTGCGGTGGATCCATCGTTGAACCCCAAAGATGTGGTTGAATTTGCTGACTGGTGGATGGAGAAGAAACTTCAGTGTTGTGATCATCGTTTTTGCTTACGTAGCAAGGTTTCAATCTTTCAATAGATACATGTTTTTCTTGATTATTTACAAGTATTTTGTAGATCCTGTCGGACGTTCGTTCGAGAACCTTGTAAGGACCTTGATATGGTGGTTCCAGTGGAGCTTTTACGTGATCGCAACGCAACCAAACATTAGAGCAGGTGTTGATGTCTTTTGGGATGAACATTCTTGATTTGGTGTGGTGAGCTGTTGGTGTTGGTCGAATTCCATTCATGTACTCTCTGTGTTTCAGGATGAAAGTGGAAGAATCCGGAAACATTTTAGCTGAAACGAAGAATGATCCAGGAATTCTTAGACATGTTCCAAATAACATCTCTGCTGGAGTAGATTGGATGTCTTCCTTGAAAGATGTTCTTAGTCCGAGCAGTACTGTTGGAAGAATATCGATCCAGGGTTTCGGTGAACACATGAGTGCTGCTCTCAATGTCCTGTGCATTCGCTCTACTATACCGTTGGATTGTGGGTGGTAGGGCGTTGTTCTTGTCTTTTTGCTTCCTACCAGATTTGTGAGAGCGTGAAAGAGAGCTGACTCGAACTGTGTTCCTTGGTCGGATGTTATTGTGACAGGAGAACCGTAGTGAGAGATCCAATGGTCGAAAAGATTTGTAGCGACAGTGTCTGCGGTCATGTCTTTGATGGGAACTGCTACTGGCCATATTGAAAACCGATCTATCATCGTGAGGCAATATTGATACTCTTTGACCATCGGGAGAAAAATGATGTCGATATGTAGGTGGTTGAATCTGGAATCTGGAACGGTGATGTGTTCAGGTTGAACTTTGTTGTGGCGGTGGCGGTGTACCTTGGCTCTTTGACATGCTATGCATTCTCGAGACCATTGTACTGCGTCTTTCCGGATTCCAGGCCATATATATTTCTCTCTCAGGAGTCGTGACGTAGTTCTGCCACTGGGATGTGCGGTGTTGTGCATGATTTCCAATGCTGTTCTTCGAAGTGACAGTGGAATGTATGGTCTGACTATTCCTGTTGAGACGTCGCAGTATATTTTAATATTTGGTTCTGCTTGCAGTTCATGGAGATGAAGCGATGCTGGATTGGCAATCAGGTCACGGAGATGTTCATCGTTGAGCTGTTCGTTCCTTATCGTCTCTGGGCTTAGTATGGTCGGCATGCTGATTGTATTTACCCGTGATAAGGCGTCTGCTACTACATTGTCTTCACCCTTTACATAGTCTATGTCTGTAGTAAATTTTGAGTTGTCTGATTCTTCGATCTGAAGCTTTATCATGCTTTTGTTTGAAGGCGTATATCAGAGGCTTATGGTCAGTTTTGCTGTTGAAGCTGCGACATTCTAGGAGATGGTGGAAGAACTTTATGGAGGCGAAGATGGCAAGTAGCTCACGGTCGTAGGTGCTGTAGCGTTGTTCTGCTGGGCTGAGCTTCCTTGAGAAGAATCCAAGTGGCTGCCAGTCATCATTGACAAATTCTTCCAGCTTGGCACCAATAGCGGTGGATGATGCGTCGGTGGTAAGTGTCATCGCAGCGTTAAGTGACGGATATGCAAGAAGTGTTGTTGTTGCAATTTTGTTCTTGCATTCTTTGAAGGCTTTTGTTGCTTCTTCGGTCCATATTATTTTTGTCTTGTCTCTTTTGATTGATTTTTCTAGGTAGTTGTTGAGTGGAATTTGTGAATGTGCAGCTTGAGGTATGCATCGCCTGTAGTAATTTGTAACTCCGAGGAAGCGTCTCAGTTCTTCTATGGTCTCTGGTTTGGTGTAATTTATGATGGCATCGACTCGCTCGTTCACTGGTGCATAACCTTGGGCATTTATCATGTAGCCAAGGAAATTTACCTCTCGTTGGCCAAACATACACTTCTTGAGGTTGATGCTTAGTGATGCTGCTGTTAGACGTTCGAACACTGTTCGCAAGTGTTGGTGGTGTTCTTTTTCGTCTTTTGACATGATGAGGATGTCGTCGATGTAAACAAAGACGAACTCAAGGTCTCTAAAAATGGAGTCCATGAATCTTTGGAACGTCTGAGTGGCATTTCGTAGACCGAATGGCATCTTTAAATACTCGAAGAGTCCCCAAGGTGTTACAATGGCTGTTTTGTGGATGTCGTCAGGATGCATCGGTACTTGATAGTAAGCTCTGTCCATGTCAAGCTTAGTGAAGATGCAAGTGGAGGATTGTACATATCAGCTTCAGTGTTGGAGTTGAGCAGTCTGTAGTCTCCACACAGTCGCCATTCGTTGTTCTTTTTCTTCGCTAGATGAATGGGACTTGCATACGGGCTACTGGAAGGTCTGATGATGCCCTGTTCAAGCATTTCGGTGATTTGGGCTTTTGCTGCTGTTGATTTATTTCTCTCCTGCTATCTTGTATGGACGAGTGGATACTGGAGGACCTTTTGTGATGATGCGGTGAGCGTATTGAATGTTGTTAAGGTTCGGACTGGATGAAGGCTTTGTTATGTTGACGTGTTGTTTTAGGAGTTCGGCATATTGTTGTGGAAGAGAGTTGTCTATTGTTGATATGTTGTATGTGCTGTTCGCCAGTGATTCACCTTTGGTTGAAAGTGAGGTGAGTGGATCGTTGAGTTGCTGGTGTTTTAGGTCCACAAGAAGATTGAAATTAGCCAAAAAGTCTGCGCCAATAATTGCGGTTTGGACGTCTGCAATTATGAACGGCCAGGGAAAACTTCTTCGAAGGTTTAGGTCCAATTTCAAAATCTTGCATCCGTAAGTTGATTTGGGTGAAGAATTTGCAGCATATAGTGTGAGTTGATTTGCTTCGGGTCTATTGCGGAGAAAACTGGTTGGAATGATGGAAACTATTGAGCCGGAGTCTATTAGGAAAGTTTTATTGGTTGTGTGGTCATGTATCTGCAGACGGATTTCTTTTTGTGGTGAAATGGCTATGCTGTCGTCACCAACTGCTCTAATCAGTGACAACGCAGTTAGTTTTCCTGGTTATTGTTGGTGTTTGATGGGAACTTGCAGGGTTTTGTGCAGTGTCGTGCTTCGTTGCCCCATCTGTTGTGGTAGTAGCAGATACCATTGCGATTTGGCGTTAATGACCTGCCTCTGGAACGACGGGCTTGGAAATATTGCTCCTGCTGCTGGCTTTGTCTCTGCTGTGGCGCTCCACCGAAAGCTTGATGTTGTTGCCGAAGCTGTAGTTCCAAGAGCTGGTTCTGAGTCTGCTGCTGTGCAATATGCATACTCTGCAGCTCGTTTTGGAACGCTTTTACAGTGACGTGCAGCTCTTGAATTTGCCGTTCCAGGCGATGAATCTCGTGGTTGTTGGACGGAAATGCTGTCTGAGGCGTTGTTGACGACATGATGCCTCTTGAGTGGACAGCCATAACAGACGCACCACCCAATGCATCCATGATGCGATCTGCAGTTTCTGCTAATGCTTTCAGGTCTTTCAGGTTGTCTGAGACCACAAGTAACGGACGTATTTTTTCAGGAAGCCGTTCTGTCCACAACTGATGAAGCACCTCGTCACTGACCGAGTTTTTGGCTAGCTCTCTCATTTCTCTTAGAAGCTGAGAAGGTTTTTTGTTGCCGAGCACCTTTTCTCTCAGAAGCTTTTGTATTTGTTTCTCTCGTGACTCAGAGAAACGCTCGAGAATCGCAGTTTTTAGTGTCTTGTACTTGTCGCTTGCCGGGGTGTTGCTTACGATGTCGATCAATTGATTCGCAATGTGCAGTGGCAGGGCTTTTAAGAGCTGATTATATTTCTGTGCGTCACTGGATATCCTGTTTGCTGTAAAGTCCGCTTCCGCTATCGCGAACCATAGGTCTGGGGATTCCGGTGAGAATTGCGGAAGATGAAGATTTACAGCGTATACATATTCCTGCTGCTGCTAAACATTGTTGTAACGCGGAGCAAAAAACGAAGTTGTCGGCATTATTTTTTGGGATTCTGCGTTTTGATATAAGCCAGCCAAAGTGCCAACACCAGAAGATGGATATTGGAATGTGTCGTTCTGAGGAGGGTTGTTTAAATCCAACAGACTTTCATTAAGTTTGTCGGCTGCTCCTTCGGTGTCATCGACTGGGTCTTCTGCTTGACCGGTCTTTGCTGGCGTTCTGACGGTAGCCATTTTGGCAAGAAGATGGAATAAGTTGTGTGTAGATATTGTCTTTTGTTTGTAAATACTCAGTTGATATCACGTCGGGGTCACCAATTTGTGGTGTCTTTATGACACCAACTATATTTGTGACAGCAACTGAGTAGGCCACTGTTCTGTCAAAACAAAACACAACAAACAACAAGAAAACACTTCAACAATTTCACATATAAAATGTCTTTATTATTTGTAAGTTATATTTTAATTAAATAACACTTAATTTTAAACACTTAATTTTCTAACAAACAAGTAAGAAGGATTTTTATTAGTTTTCACAAGTAAAATGGAGTTGGTCTTTACACGTTCACTGCCGAGGATGATTTGATCATATTTAAAAGATGCTTCTGGAACATTGTTTATTTTTCAAAACGACCAAACAACGCTTGTTCGGGAACTTGGTGTTTGGTAATTAGTGTGAGTCTATGTAAATTTCGTTTGGCAAGCTTGGTTTGGAATTTCCATTAATTTGTAGGGGCGCAACTGTCGACACAGTGTCGCCACAATAAATCTAGAAGAGCGACACCTAGTGGTCAATAGGAAACAACTTACCCAATGCACAAACCCCCCAAACAGTTTCGAATTTTTCGAACTCAAAATATATATATATAAAAATGAGTTTGATTTATGTTTGACCATTTATATCTCGAGTTTGGCAACACCGAATTTGATGATTCTTTTTTGCTGAAAAGGTATTTATTTGCACCAGGTTCTTGTGTAAAAAAAATAATACAATGTATGTTACGTACATTGCATATGTTGCAAATGCAATTGTCACCATGCAATCAACTAATCAGCAAATTCAAGAATTGATCATAACTGAAAAGTATGCATAATTATGAATCATTTGCAACATATAGACTATACAACATTTGCAACAAATGCATTTATTTCTCGAGTTTTTTTTTTGCCCAAAAGATATTTATTTGCACCAGATTTGTATGTAAAAATAAAATGCACGACTGGGTCGCACGAACTTGTTCTTATGATAAGCAATTGCGTAGTGGCTGCATATATGGATATTAAAAAAAAAATTTAATTATTTCGAAAATTCTTTTATTTTTTAAATTAGTTTAAGAGTTTTCTCGGAAAAACTTAGTATGCAATAAAATTTTAAAGCTATACGTCAATCTAGGAAAAAAAAATATTGGAAATTGTTGGACCAGTTTTTTTTAAAGGTTATTTCGAAAAACTTTTTCAAAAAATATTTTGAAATTTATTTGAGTATGCAAATATATTGCAACCTGTAGCTTACATTTGAAAAATAATTAAAAAAAAATCAATGTACCCGTTTCCAACAAAATTTTTTTGAAAAAATTATAAAAAATCAAAAAAAAAAGTTTTTGAAAATTTTGAAATGCCATATTAATAAAATTATGAATGACTTCCTGTGGCCAAAATTTTATTGAAATCGAATGTATAGTTTACGAGAAAATTTGATTTGAAAATACTGGTTCTATGAGAGGTACCGTTATTAGACAAATTTTGAAAAAAAATTTCTAACCAAAAGATAGATTGTCTTACAAAAATAGCATTCTGAAAGTTTTATCAAAATCGTTAGAGCCGTTTTTGACCCGTTCAGCCTCCAGAGGCACGAACAGACAGACAGACAGACAGACAGACAGACGGACGGAATTTCCAGACCCACTTTTTTCGACTTCTCCATCATCGTAATGTCATGTGTGATTGTTATCTCGAATTTTTTTTTCTGCACGAATCCATAACTTGCCTTATAGTACCTATAATCGCAAGTAAAAATAATGTATGCTACGTATGTTGCATATGTTGCAAATGCACTTGCCACCATGCAATCAATTACTGGTGGTCGTGCAGCGCACTATGCACTTAAATTGCCTTTAAACATCCAGGTTAACGAAGCGCCTACATGTAATATTTCTAAAACGTCGGGAATGGCCAAAGTCTTGCAACAGTATAAGATTATTGTATGGGATGAGAATGGCACGCAAAAAGTCACTTGAAGCTTTAGATCGAACTCTGGAAGATTTACGAGGTAGCCAAGTAATATTTGGTGGCACCATGATATTGTTGGCGGGTGACTTCAGACAAACTTTGCCGGTCATACCCCAATCGATTACTGCGGATGAACTCAATCCCTGCCTTAAATGTTCTCCTTTGTGGAGATATCTTAAAACACTAACACTCACTTAAATGATCCATCTGCTGCAGAATTTTCAAAGCCGCTGTTGGATATTGGAAATGGAAAAATGCCCGTTAATAATTCAAATGGCCAAATAACACTGCCAACAAATTTCTATTATATAAGGACTTCAAAGAAAGAATTGGTTCAAAGTGTGCTTCCAAGTATTTCGGAGAACTCTAAAAATCGTACTTGGTTAATTGAAAGAGCTAAAGGCAAAGATAAAGATGTCGCTGAAATTAATGCTTCTATTTTAGATGAAATAGATGGACAATTTGTTGCCAACAAATCAGTTGATGCAATTATAAATGAGGATGACGTAGTGAATTACCAGACGGAACTTTTGAATTCGCTTGATTTACCGGGACTGCCACCTCATTATTTAGCTCTAAGAATTGGAGCCCCGATTATAATGCTGAGTAATATTAATCAACCTCAACTTTGCAATGGTACAAGACTAGCTGTAAAAAAGGGAATGAACAATCTAATTGAAGCTACGATTCTTAGTGGCAAATATAAAGGGGAAGATGTTTTGATCCCCAGAATTCCAATGACTCCATCTGATTTGATATTTGATTTTAAACGTTATCAATTTCCAATTCGCCTTGCTTTTGCCATCACAATAAATAAAGCCCAAGGTCAGTCTTTGAAAATTTGCGGTATTGATTTAGACTATCCGGTGTTTTCTCATGGTCAACTGTATGTTGGGTGTTCTAGAGTAGGGAAACTGACCGCACTTTTTATTTATGTAAAAGATGGTAATACAAAAAATGTTGTTTATAAGAAAGCAGAGTTGTAAAAGAATGCATTCATTTTAGAATTTAACTCATTTGATTTATCTCCAAAAATGTGTAACACATGAATTCACTTAAGGACTTCAACTTCAAGATTATGAAGTCACGCTTCCTTTTGAAGTCATTGATTGGGAATTCATTTTTGTAAATCAAAGGACTGCATTCAAATGAATGCAATCTTCTGTGACTTCTGTGAAGTCATTGAAGTCTTTTTAAAGTTATTGCAGTCGTTTTGAAGTCACAAAACCTTTGAAGTCATTGAAGTCATTTTGAAGTCACTGCAGTAATTTTTTGACGATTTTAAGTCCAAATTAGT
This sequence comes from Platycheirus albimanus, assembly GCA_916050605.2. Classification (NCBI taxonomy): domain Eukaryota; kingdom Metazoa; phylum Arthropoda; class Insecta; order Diptera; family Syrphidae; genus Platycheirus; species Platycheirus albimanus. The sequence goes on along the minus strand of OU696696.1, from coordinate 95,015,972 downwards.
TGATTTGAAATAAGAAAAGTATATTAAAACTTTAAATAAGTTTACTATACGTTATTTAAAATAAAATGCACGACTGGGTCGCACGAACTTGTTCTTATGTGTGACAGTGGTCTTGAGCTTGAGGTTTTGAAAAAAAAGTTTCAAAATTCTTAAATAGGTAAATACTCAAACTGATTTCAGCTGAAAAAAGGTACGCCAGTTTGTTTCTTAGATAATTTCAATTTATGAGAATAAAATTAAAAAAAAGTCTGTGGAGCGGTTTTCGAGAAAAAAAGTTTTTTTTTTTGAAAAACTTTTAAAAAACATTTTTCACAAATATTTAAAGTATGTCAATTCATTGGTATGCAGCACGTACATGTAATAATTATTTTTGAAAAAAAATTTAACAAGCTGTTTTCAAAACACTAAATTTTTAAAAAAAAAGTTTAAAAAAATGTTTTTAAAAACACAGAAAAATATTTATTGAAAATTTTGGTATGCAGTATAAATTGAGCTACCTACACCTATTTTGAACGAATCGGTTTAGCCGTTTTCGAGATAGTGGAAAGCAAAAAAAAAAACCGTCTTATGGAAAGTACCGTTTTTGACATTTTTTTCAGTCATATGATTGGTCATACCTAAAAAGCTATACACTGATTTTTTTAAATCAAAATATTTAGAGTCAATGTTCCCTCTGTACATTACCTACAAAAATTTTAATATGTAACACTTACTTACTTTTTGTATGATATGTAGCAGAGCAATTTTATTTTGTTTATTATGAAATAATTTGTATGTTATTTTTAATATACAATATATTTTTTTTTTTGAAAAATAAAATAAAGGATATAATGACAGCTATTTAATTTCTTTTAGTATGCTCCCCCATACCTACCTCACTATACGATGATATTTTTTTAAATAACTTATAGTAAACTTATTTAAAGTTTTAATATACTTTTCTTATTTCATATCAACTAATTTGGACTTAAAATCGTCAAAAAATTACTGCAGTGACTTCAAAATGACTTAATGACTTCAAAGGTTTTGTGACTTCAAAGGTTTTGTGACTTCAAAACGACTGCAATAACTTTAAAAAGACTTCAATGACTTCACAGAAGTCACAGAAGATTGCATTCATTTGAATGCAGTCCTTTGATTTACTAAAATGAATTCCCAATCAATGACTTCAAAATGAAGCGTGACTTCATAATCTTGAAGTTGAAGTCTTTATGTGAATTCATATGATTGAAGTCAATATGAAGAAGTTTTTCCTGTGACTTCAATGAATGCAATCGAAAATGAATGCATTCTTTTACAACTCTGTAAGAAAGCATTAGAATAAAATGTTAGACATTACTCATCAGTTTTCTTATCACCAAGCGCTTTCCATTGGTTGTTTTAGATTTCGAAGCTGATGACTACCGAGCCCGCCTTCAGTTGTGAATTGTGCTGTGGTAAGTCAGGTACATCTAAGGAGTTTAAAAACTCAGTTGGATAATAAGTGGCTTCATCTTCGTTTGTTACACAGTCAATAGATTTGAATGAATGCAGAGTACCAACGATTTGATTCTGAATTTAAAAAACGAATTTTATTCAAAGTTTTCTTTCTATACCATTTAATTTCAGCATTTCTCAAGCTTGGCTAAACTGAATTTTTTTTACAGCCCATTGGAAATCTGCTCAGCGAAGCGGGCATGGGTTTGCTAGTTATGAATAAAAAAAATTAAAAATAATAAGTTATAATGTATCAGGCCTTAAAAATAAGTCTTTATATGAATATTTTTATGAATTATTAAATAATTATGATTTTGTGTTTTTGTATGAAACATTAGTGGTTGAAGAGAATTATAATTTATATACAAATCGTTTTCAAAATTTTAATTTCCGATGGATTCCCGCAATAAGAGTAAATATGAGAGGAAGACCGAGTGGTGGATGTTACTTCGGATACAAGAAGGTTCTAGCGAATGTATATTGCGAATTTATATTGGACTAGCTGTCCCGGCAGACGTTGTCTTGCCCTTCCGAGCAGATAGCGTGATAAGTTTGACTTCTTAATTTATTATATTTATACCGTCCAATCAGTTTGTCTAAACTATGAGAACATGGATGGTATATATTTTTTTAAATTAAATAAACCCAGAAAAGTACGCATACGCCCGAGTGTACTTTACTGTTTTTTCGTTGTTTTTAAGTTGAAAAATTGGCAATTGCCAATCGTAAATTTTACTTTAAGTTCATCCGTTTATAAGTTTACTTTTTTTTACTGAAAATGTGAGTCATTATTATTGAATGGTTATAATTTAATAACTTAAAAAACAGAAGTGGTATTATATTTTTTATTGTTTTATTTGATTTTTAATGCTAAGATTATTTTATTTTACTACCGTAGTGCAAGCGGATATACAATGTTTTTGGTTTTTTGTTAGGTGTATAAATGTATAAATTTTTAGGTGTTTCAACTCTGGAGCATCCAACATACAACTGGCCGTGGGAAAAGCATGCATTTTCTAAAGTAAGGCCAGCAATAGTTAACGGCTGTCCCTGCGCTTTATTGATGGTGATCTGTCGAAAGCATTGGTATTCGCCGAATCAGGACAACTTCGCCTTTGCTCTTGCCGGTAATAATCTTGGCCTTGATTAAATTTGATAAGAGTTTTTTTTACGGCAAGTCTGGTTCCGTTGCACAGCTTCTGCGGTTGCACGTTGCGCATTAACATCAACGGTGAATCATTTTGAGATCTAATTCATTTGGTGGAATTCCAGATGGCTCCAATGAGTTCAAGAATACCATTGGGTAGTTCACAGTTTGTTCCTCCTCCAAAACTGTATCAATAGATTTTTATTTCATTTGTTTGCTGGAAATTTCTATTAGAATTTGATGGTTTATTTTGTTGACGTCATCGTTTTTTTGGTGAATGTTTACAAAGCCAATCGTTATTTTTGTAGTTGGTCAGGACATCAACGAAAACCTTTTGCACAACATTGTTAGTTGAATGTTCCAACACGCAAAAGCTTAGCGTTTTCTTCGCTACCTACCAATATTTAGTTTATTTTTTTTCCAATAATTGAAATATGTAGGTTGTAGGTACGTATACATATACTGACTGACTAATTTGATAACACTCACAAAAACAAACTAAGCACGTTTAATATATGATTGTAGGAACTCAATCAGTTTAGCCGTTCACCTTTTACTGCTGTCATCCCCCCTCCTCCTCCCCAAAGACTTTATGTTGCTGCTTTGCCTTTTCCAATATTTGATATTTTGCATCTTTACTGTTTTTGAAGTATTTTAAAATGCAACTTGCATCAAACATGAAATGCACGACTGGGTCGCACGAACTTGCTCGAATGTGTGACAGTGGTTTAGGGGCTTGAGATTTTGATAAAAATAAAATTTTCAAAATTCTTAAATAAATACTGAGACTAATTTGAGCTGAACAAAAAGGACGCCATTTCATTTCTTGGATAAATTTGAATTTATGAGAATAAATTTATAAAAATCTGTGGAGCGGTTTTTGAGAAAAAAAGTTTTTTTTGAAAAACTTTTTGAAAAATTTAAAAAAAAAAAATTCAAAAACGCCAGTTTATAGGTATTCAGCAAATACATTTATTTAAAATTCTTAGAAATTTTTTTAAAATACTAATTTTTTAATTTTTTTTTTTTAAATGCTTTTAAAAAAACAAAAAAAATATTTTTCAAAAATATTGGTATGCAATACAAATTGAGCTACCGACAGCTGTATGTGTGTGAAATTTCGAAAGAATCGGTTGAGTCGTTTTTGAGTTAGTCGAAAGCAAACAAAACGGTCCTATGGAAAGTACCGTTCTTAGCCATTTTTTAAAACTTTTTTTTTCAGCCATATGATTGGTCGTACCTATGAAGCAACACTGATTTGTTTAAATAGAAATCGTTAGAGCCGTTTTTGAGAAAAATAAGCTTTAACGTAACGGTTGTATGGCAGGTACCGTTATTTTTTGAGCTAAACAAAAATTTCAATTTCCCCTCTGTACAATACCTAAAAAAGTCTATATACCAAGTTTGAAGCAATTCAGTCCACCCGTGTGGGCTGTAGGTCTCTATACATGCAGACAGACAGAAAGACAGAATTTTTAGACCATCGTTTTTCGTCTTCGCTATCATCGTAATGTCATGTTTGATCGTTATCTCAAAACTTTTTTTTTTTCGACGAATGCATAACTTGCCTTATAGTACCTATAATCGCAAGTAAAAAGGTAAATAAAATTGAATTTGCAGTTGCATATGAAAATAGGTATGATGAATAAAACTTTTCCTTCGATTTGTTCCTTTTCTTTTACTGCGAGTTTATCTTCAACTGTATTAAGAACATGTAGAGACGAGGGTGGGAATGTCGTTGTAGATACACAGTCGGTGCTGAGAATTCGGAAAGAACACTTCTGCAGACTGTTAAACGGCGAAGACAACCAACTAATCGCTGTCAGGCAGAATGATCCTTTCGATTTGGATGATGATGAACAAAATTTCCGTCCTCCCGACCAAGAAGAAGTTCGGATAGCAATATCTATACTAAAGTCCAACAAGGCTGGTGGAGCTGATGGCCTTACGGCTGAAAGCGGGAGATGACTTGATGAAGAGCAAACACCAACTCATCTATACAATCTCGTCGGATGAAAGTATGCCTGACGAATGGAACCTCAGCATTGTGTGCCCTATCCACAAGAAAGGAGATACTCTAAGCTGCGCCAACTATAGAGGTATAAGTATCCTAAATGTTGCCTATAAAATCTTGTCAGCCATTCCTTTCGCACGTGAACTGATTGGCCCCTATCAGTGTGGTTTCAGGCCCGGTAAGTCAACCGTTGACCAAATTTTCACACTTCGGCAGATTTTGGAAAATATCCAAGGATTCCAGATCGATACTCACCACCTCTTTATCGATTTTAAAGTCGCCTATGACAGCGAAAACAGGAACGAGCTATACAGAGCTATGTCACTTCTTGGCATCCCTGCCAAACTCGTTAGATTGTGCAGGATGACTATGGAGAACTCGCGCTGCTCCGTCAAGGTTGGTAAGAACACCACCGACTCATTTAATGTCGAGAAAGGCTTATGACAGGGTGACGCGCTGTCATGTAACCTCTTCAACATCATTCTTGAGGCAATCGTACGCAACTCGCATGTCAACATCAGCGGTACGATTTTTTTTTAGATCCGTTCAATTACTTGGCTATGCTGATGATATTGACATTATTGGAAGAACGAAGCGCGCTGTCAGTGGAGCATTCGCAAGTATTGAAGTGGAAGCGGCTCGAATGGGTCTGGCTGTAAATGAAGATAAAACAAAGTATATGCTGTCCTCGGGTGAAGTTGATCATCACCGTAGGCTCGGACAAAACGTCACAATGGACAGATATAACTTTGAGGTTGTCAAGGACTTTGTCTATTTGGGTTCCACTATAACCTCTCAGAACTACATCAGTGAAGAGATCAGTCGAAGAATCACTCTTGCCAATCGCTGTTTCTTCGGGCTAAGAAGGCATCTTAGTAGTAAGGCCCTCTCTCAAAGGACCAAGGAGACACTATACAAGACCCTTATCATCCCAGTTCTGCTGTATGGGGCAGAAGCGTGGACACTGACACAATCGGATGAATACAGGCTGGGGTGCTTTGAGAGAAAGATTCTTCGGGTGATATTCGGGCCTGTATGTATCAATGGAGTATGGAGGAGAAGATTCAATGACGAACTGTACGGGCTATACAGCGACATTGACTTGGTTAAGAAGCTGAAAATTCAGCGACTTAGATAGATGGCTCATGTGGAGCGTATGGACGAAAACGCTCCTGCCCGACGAGTCTTTAATTCCAACCCGGAGGGCCGACGCAGTTCTAGAAGACCCCATCTAAGGTGGCGCGATCAAGTGGTAAACGACCTCAACCAACTTGGTGTGCGCAGGTGGAGGCCACTGGCTAGGGACCGGCCTAGCTGGCGAGGATTGTTGGTTGAGGCCGTGGTCCACAATGGACTGTCTGCGCCACCTTAAGTAAGTTAGTATTAAGAACCACAATATTGTAGCTTCCATTTAATTTTGTTAAGTCAATATTATGTAAGACATTGTTGTTACATATTATGAACTAATAAACTGCAATTTTCTTTACCATGCATTTTTTTCAAAATTAGAGACTTCAGTAAATAGCGTTAAAAAAGCATTTTAATATAGCTTTTCCCATGGGAAATTAAAAAAAAATCAATAGGATACCTACTATTTTGTTACCCCATTTCACCCTATAAACAGCTTAGTGTTGCAAGAAATATTTTGCCCTCAAGCCATCCGCAAACTACAATCATTAAAAACAAAAATAATTTTTTAAATTAAATATTTTAAAAATAATACCAAAGATTTTCTGAAAGTTTGAGCTCAGTTGGATTAGCGGTTTCGCAATCCATTTAATATTTACAAACAAACAAACATAGCTACATTAATCTAATATATAAAAATAAGTTGCCTTATGTTCGGGCTCGATAAACTCGAGAATGGCTGGGCCGAATTTTTCCATATTTTTTTATAAAGGTAGCTATCTTATTGAGGAAGGTCGTTTTGTTTAATTTGGTCAAATTTCGGTAAAGGGCAAATCGCAAAATGCATTTTTAGTGCATTTTGTCATATTAATAACAACATTTCTTGTAGGGTCTTCTGAGTATGTCGACAAAGGCTTCCGGCCAAACTTCGGTAAAATAAGTTGCCACAACTGCAGTTTTATTGCATTCTGTCAAAATACTAACAAATCTTTTGGTAGCATCTTCTGAGGATGCCTGCAAAGGTTTCTGTGAAGTTTGGTCAAAATTCTGTAAAGCGGTAGCGTGGTTCTTTTTGATAGCATTTTTGTCGACACATAAAGTATATTTCCCGTAATTATAGAAAATTATTTTTATTTTCAATGTGTCAATTTAATTTTAATAAAATTGGAATAAGTTTGTAATCTGCGATTTTGGACAAATCATCGGGATGAAATGACTGAGGAAATATTACATCGAATGGGAAATATGTATTCAAACCAGAACTTGGATTTTAGCTACGATTCGATCTGAAAATAAAAAAGCATTAGCGCTTGCGTCGTCTGGGATTGCGCAAACTTTGTTAGACGGTGGTCGAACAGCTCACTCTGCATTAAAATTGCCATTGAACATGCAAGTAAATGATGAATTTCAAACATGTAATATTTCAAAAACATCTGGAATGGCAAATGTCTTACAGCAATGTAAAATAATCATTTGGGATGAGTGCACGATGGTTCACAAGAAATTATTGGAAGCCCTTAATCGAACGTTAAAAGATTAACGAGGAAACCAACGTTTATTTGGTGGTGTATTGATATGGTTAGCAGGGGACTTTAGGCAAACATTTTTCCAATTTTTTATCACGGACAACTTTATGTTGGACGTTGGCGAGTGGGTAAACTGTCTTTATTGTTTATTTATGCATTAAATGCGAAAATAAAAAAAATTGTTTATCAAAAAGCTCTTGAGTAATGCAAATGGTTTATTTAAAAAATTGTTAAATTAATTAGTAAATTACATAAGCAAAATTATTGAATTGAGTTTAAGGCTGCATGATACATAACAATTTGTTTTCTGCTCCGGAGCGTAAATTAAGAGTGAGGATGGTTTACCAACTAGGAAGCACGCCACATTATAATAGCTGACGGCAAATCAGTTGAAGAAAAGGAAATTCGCGGAATTTGGCATTCTTCTCCCTTGAACGGTCCTTTCAAAATCCTTGCCACTATCACATTGTTCATCAGCTTCTTCACAATCAGTTGGGTTCCATTGCACAGTTTCGGGGCATAAAGGTTTCGTAGCATTAAGATGACAGATCCAACTTTATAACTCAAATGCTGAGGCGGCATGCCAGGCAAATTCAAAGAACACTTGCATATTCACACTCAATGGAATGGTTTGCACATACCCAAAAAAACGATGCCTTGAGACATGAGATTTATTCATACGCCGCTGTTGGTTTCAGAATCACGTGAAGTGATTTCGGAAATCCGCTTGCTATATCACCACTTTTGCCATGACTGATTGCTTTGAAATGCTGCAAACAGGATTTTCTTTGATTCGCAGGTTTAACGAAAGCTTCTGTGCTCAGTATGCTGTTCTTCCACCTTCCAACAGTGTTGCAGCAATTTCTGTAGATGCGAGAGCTAACGCAATTCCACTTTGAGCACGTATTGCTGCTAATATTAATTAAATCAAGAACATTTTTCCAGTTCCGCCGGGCGCATAAACAAATAAAATGCACGACTGGGTCTAATGCTCTAATGTGTGACAGTTGTCTAGGGGCTTGAGATTTTGAAAAAAATAAAATTTAAAAAATTCTTAAATAAAATACTTAAACTAATTTGAGCTGAAAAAAAGTACACCATTTTATTTCTTGGATAAATTTGAATTTATAAAAATCTGTGGAGCGGTTTTAAAAAAAAAAGTTTTTTTTGAAAAAAAATTCAAAAAAAATTCAAACACGCCATTTCATAGGTATTCAGCAATAACATTTATTTATAATTTTTAGAAAAAGATTTAATAAGCAGTTTTCTAAATATTAATTTAAAAAATTTTTTTTATATGTTTTTAAAAATACAAAAAAATATTTTTCAAAAATATTGGTATGCAGTACAAATTGAATTACCTACAACTATATATGTGTGAAATTTCGAAAGAATCGGTTGAGTCGTTTTCGAGATAGTCGAAAACAAAAAAAAACGGTCCTATGGAAAGTACCGTTCTTAGAAATTTTTTAAAACTTTTTTTTCAGCCATTTAATTGGTCGTACCTAAAAAGCAACACTGATTCTTTTTAAATCAAAATCGTTAGAGCCGTTTTTGAGAAGAATAAGCTTTAACGTAACGGTTATATGGCAGGTACCGTTATTTTTTGAGCTAAATAAAAATTCAATTTCCCCTCTGTACAATACCTAAAAAAATCTATATACCAAGTTTGAAGCAACTCAGCCCACCCGTTTGGGCTGTAGGTCTCATGCAGACAGACAGACAGAATTTTTAGACCATCTTTTTTCGTCTTCGCTATCATCGTAATGTCATGTTTGATCGTTATCTCAAAACTTTTTTTTTGACGAATGCATAACTTGCCTTATAGTACCTATAATCGCAAGTAAAAAGGTAAATAAAATTGAAAATAGGTGTGATGAATAAAACTTTTCCTTCGAACTGTTTCTTTTCTTTTACTGCGAGTTTATCTTCAACTGTACTAAGAACCACAATATTGTAGCTTCCATTTAATTTTGTTAAGTCATTATTATGTAAGACATTGTTGTTACATATTATGAACTAACAAACTGTAATTTTCTTTACCATGCATTTTTTTCAAAATTAGAGACTTCAGTAAATAGCATTAAAAAAGCATTTTAATATAGCTTTTCCCATGGGAAATTTAAAAAAAATCAATAGGATACCTACTATTTTGTTACCCCATTTCACCCTATAAACAGCTTAGTGTTGCAAGAAATATTTTGCCCTCAAGCCATCCGCAAACTACAATCATTAAAAACAAAAATAATTTTTTAAATTAAAAATTTTTAATATAGAAGCTTTTCAAGGACCCGGCCGGCGTGTCTTTCTTCGTCTTATGTCCAAACTGGATGATCGATTTGGACCAAACCTTACAGGAACATTCTTAAAATAATACCAAAGATTTTCTGAAAGTTTGAGCTCAGTTGGATTAGCGGTTTCGGAGTCCATACAATATTTACAAACAAACAAACATAGCTACATTAATTTTTATATATTTAAGAAGTCGTTTTCTTAAGTATTACCATAAACTGCACGAAATATATTATAATACCAGCGTACGTAAACTGCAACCATTGGGAGAGAGATTTTGGAACATTAGTTGATTTTCTGGAACGCAACAACGAAGATTATGATTATAGGTTTGCGGGCAAAGTTCGTAATTCAAAAGATACAACTCTAAATCCAAGGGGAATTAAACTATAAGAACTCTGCGACTCATTTGAACTTCAAATATTGAATGGCGTAATTGATTCGGATAAAAAGGGTGAATAATGAATATACCTTTGTCGGACAACAAGGTTCTTCAGTTGTAGACTTCTGTCTAGCAAGAGGCGAATGGATGTCAATTATCCATGACTTTGAAGTTTTGAGTGTGCCTTATTCTGACCACATGCCCATCACAGTATTGTGCAACCCTTTTGTCATACAACGGGATAACTCCAGAAAAGTTAATCTGCCCCCTAAAATGGTTTGGAAGGAAACGAAGGCAACAGAGTATCGACAGAATTTAAATCGAAATCTTCATGAGCGAGCGGAGCTTTGCATAGGGGATATTGAACAACTAATTAAATCTTCCTATCGGGTTTCCATGCAATCTCACGTGGTTTGGTGGAGTGGTTTGATTTGGAGTGTGAAAAGGCTAGAAAGGAATCATTGTTCTGAAAAATCACTATATTGAAGTAAACAATCTCTACAAGAAAATCTGCAAAGAAAAAAAAAATAAGATACTATGAAACCGCGGCCCTCAAATTAACATGCTGTTGGAATACAAAAGAATTTTGGAAGGAGGTAAGAAAATTTAATGGTAAAAGCCTCCAAATCAATTTTTCGATGCCCATATTGCAAGAGCACTTTCAGAAGCTTTTAAATCCAGAGTTGGTTGCACTAGCGTTTTTATATGCAAAACCTTTCCTATTCAACGCTATTCTGGATGCACCTTTTACCGATGAAGAGTTACGTTTGACAATGAACAAACTAAAGGATGGGAAAGCACCAGGATCGGATAGAATCACGGTAGAGTTCCTGAAATATGGAACGATAGAGCTTGACAAAAAACTTACCGAGGCACTCAACGAAATACTAGAAACCGTAAACATACCGCAGCAATTTAAGGAGGCAATCATATTCCCTATTCATAAAAAAGGTGACAACTTAGATCCGAAAAATTACCGTGGTATATCCTTTCTCAACGCCGCATACAAACTGTTTGTCTCTGTTTTAAATAATCGACTTTGTGATTGGATGAATCGAAACTCGAAACTAAAGGAATTCCAGGCAGGTTTTCGAAGCGGCTATTCCACTAGTGATAACATCTTTATCTTAAGAAGCATTGCGGGAACTTTTCTGGAGCAAAAAAAGAAGCTATACGTATTCTTCGTTGACTTTCAGGCAGCCTTTGATTCAATTGATAGAACAGCGATGTTTTACAAAACTTTATAACGCTGGGATGACTTTGAAGTTTGGGAGAGTCCTGGAAAACCTGTATGAATGTAACCATGCCACAGTATGAAACGGTGACGAAATGTCGGGTTGGCTCGAAACTTCAATGGGACTAAAGCAAGGATGCCCCCTGAGCCCAAATCTATTTGCTTTATTTATCGACGATCTTATCGACTGTTTACCTGGTGGGATAGAATTTGCTGGAATGGTGATCAAAGCTCTCTTATTTGCTGATGATGTTGTGCTTTTTGCATATTCACCTGCAACATTACAATTAATGATCAATCGGCTTGGTATGTACTGCAGGTCGTGGAATTTAACGATCAATTTAGGCAAATCCGAAGTGATGGTTTTTAAAAAGGGGTCTGGCAGAATGTCAAGGAATAAGAAATGGCACTTAAACAGTGAACCAATTGAAGTTGTAAGATCTTACAAATATCTTGGTGTTATTATAACCAGTAATCTTAGCATGGAAAACCATTTAGCAGATAAACTTATAAAAGCTAAAAGCGCCATTAGTGCGACAGGGAAAAAATGCTTTGAAAACAGCTTGATCTCCCATAGTGTTAAATACAAGGTTTTCATCGCAGTTGCAGAATCCGTGATGATGTATGCGGCGCAAACTTGGGGATTTGAAAAATACGAAACGCTTGAGAGGTTGTTGAGATTTTATGTAAAAAGATGTTTCCAGCTACCGAGAAATACCCCAAACTATATGATAAACATTGAAACTGGATTGTCACCCCTGTTTATTAAAACACTTAAGTTACATGTTGACTATCTATTGAAAGTGCTTAATATGTCAAACGAAAGATTGCCAAACGTAATAGCTTTGTTTACTATCCAGAAGAAAGCACTTTGGTATGAAAAACTCAAGGAGCTTGCAAACTATTGCGACGTTAACCTGAATCTTAGTCATTGGATAAATGGCAGAAAGGCTTCAGAAGATTGCCTTTACGGCTTAATATCAATAGTTGACGAAAAATATAGGGTTGAATGTATCAACAAGGCGACTTCTGTCCATTGAGCAACTTACAGCATACTGAACCATAACTTGTGCGAAAAAAATTATTTTCGGGCTGAAAACAGTCAAAAACTTATATCGGCAATATTCAAAATGAGAGGAGAGTTGGTAAGACTGAACTACATACCACATCGCGAAGATTTGCAGTCTATGTAACCTGGAGGTAAGAGAAGACATCACTCATTTCATCGGAATATGTCCTATCCTGAAGGAAGTACGAAGAAATTTTCTTGGCAGCGACATAAAAACGGAAACGGAAGTGGTTGCGATGCTGAACTGCGAAGAAGATGTAACCCACCTATTCAGCAATTATAGAAAAGCAATTGCTTATAGAAACCAAATTTTGAAGGACGAGTTTTAAGAAACAAAAATCTTACACACAAATATAATATGTTTATTAAAAAAAAAAAAAAAAAAAAAAAAAAAAAAAAACATGTATATTCATTTTCACTTTGAATTATTTGTTATTAAACAAACAAAAAAATTCTACTTTATTATGTACGAATTAATGTCAATCGGGCAGACGGCAAAGCCATGCTTTAACGATTTTTTGAAATATTTATTTATGTAAATTGTACTATTATGTTCATTGTAGGTACCTACACTTGCAAAACGAAAATAAAAATCAATAAAATCTAAAAAAAAAAAAATCTACAGCATCTCCATATAACAGAGAACTACACTACGAAGCAGCCAGGGCAGGGATGCTCTGATGAACAGGTACGAGAACACGGTGAATGCCCAAATTCAAGCGTCGATAAACCAAAAAGACTCTCAAACTGAGTCTGCAGCCCAACTGAGAAGACTTCACGATACGACATCAGAATGTGTGAACGCATTAAGAGGACTCAATATAGATACCAAAAGCTGGGATCCAATAATAGTTTATATTGTGTCCCAGAAACTGGATAATGAGACGAGGAAATCTTTCGAGCAATCTTTATCAAATCCAAAAGAACTGCAGCCGCTTGAAGATTTGTTTAAATTTATTGAAAACAAATTCCATGCTCTATACAATCTAACAGAGAGACGATACATAGATGACCACACAAAAGATGAAAAAACAGCAATTGTTAAAAGAGGATTCTTAAGAAGCTACCATTCAACGACAAGCCCGAATTCCACTCTGGCTACATATGTGCCAACAATTTATACAAATGGCGGCTCCTCAACGAACGGACTTCCTGCAAAAAGAAAATTTGTGTAGAAATTGCTTTAAAGATAGTCACTACACCTCAAGATGTCATTCATACAAAACGTGCCAAATTTGCAAACAACTTCACCACACACTCCTTCACTTAAGGGTGGGTCTCCCATGTAAATGTAGGGTAGTGCGTGCAAAAAACTTAATATATCTCCTACATTTGAAAAGATATTTTAATGAAATAAAATGTATTAATTAGTCAACAAATGTGAGCAGATATGCTTATCATCAAATAATTATTTATCATGATATTTATACTTTCAAAAGATAAAAACTTTAAATTTTTCGTAAAATTTAGACACAAATTATTATGTCCTATTAATTTTCCTCTGTTAAGTAACTTTTTATTTTCTTTTGCTTCAGTTTCTTAATCAGAATAAATAAGTTCTATTTGTTATAGAAACCAAAGTTTTTTTTTTTTATATATATATATAATAAAATTGAGGTCAACCAAGGGGTTTTTTTTTTCTTTAGACAAGCGCAGTTTGTAAAATGTTCAACCAAATCGACCAAGATTTTTTTTTTTAATATCATTGAAACTAGATGTTATCATGAACATCGATAAATATTTACTTTTTTTTTAATTTACCGGTCTAGGAAGACCCAAAACAAAAAATAGCATATTTTTCATATGGGACGCTTTGTAAACCGCTTATTTATTTCAATTTAGGTAAAAAAAAATTATAATAATATTTGTTTAATTTGGAAGTATGCTATAGAAACATTTAATTTTTTTTTTTTTTATGTGCTTAAAATAGCAATTTAATATGTTAACATACTCACTCGTTTTTGTAAGTAGGAAAAACTTTTATCGTTTTGTTATTATTTTTCTATTTTTTTTTGGAATTTTTTCTTTTTGTATCAATTTAAAGAAAAATTATATCATTTGAAGTCACTTTACTATCTTATTTTAAAAAAGTATCTTTTTTACCTTTTTTGAACAAAAATTTCACACTTATGAAAATGTAGTTCACGAAATTGTCACCACAATTAATGGCGTTAACATAGATTCTCTTTTATTGCAACCTCTTTGTAAGAGAGTATTTCTCATTTTTTCTTATTTGATTTTTTGTTGGTTTGATTTTGGTTTTTCCTTTTCTCTTATGAGGATTTGAAATTTGAATACCAACACAAAAGTCAGCTGTACCTGTTCTTATAAGATCATTGTTCCTTGCATTTTTGAATGATTCGGACAATTTTGGTGACCAAATCGATAGATGATTTTTAATTTGTGGTTATAAAAAAATATTGGTGTTATTTTGTATGACTATAAAGAGTCTTGTGATTGTGACACATTAGAATTTTGATCAGTGCTGCTCATATTTAAAAAAAAACAAATAAACAATATACGCACATAGTTTTTCCAATCTGAGTGAAAAAAAAAAACATTTAAAAAGTTATGCCTCGTAAGGTGAAAAATGCATCCCAGATATTTGGGCTGAAAAAAAGGAAATATTTCTTTCAAAAAGTTAATAAAAGGTAACACTTTGCTTATATTATGAATAAATGTTTTTAGTTGTTGTGTTCAACTTTATTTTTGTGTACACAAATCGTGTGGTTAGGATAGGTAAGCGATGGGAAGGTATTTCGATGGTCGGTAGTAGTCCTCTTCAACGTATGTACCATGTACCTGTTGTAATATTTGTTTTTTTTTTTTCATTCTCGCTCCTTATATTCTTTTCAAAAAGTACAGCATCTATTATTGTAAAAGGTGGGTGATTGATATAATTAGATTTGTCATCACCCAACAGGTAGGTAGTACCTACCTGTTGGGTGATATGAAAAATATTTTTCTATGCATGTCTATGTACCTACTAGGTACATAGACATGCATGGTAAAATATTTTTCTTATGCGCATTGACGGGATATGTTATGTAGTCGCAGTTGCGCATAGGAATGTGTGTGACCGCAATGTATCTGCAGTGCGTTTGGTACGTGCGGAGGGAACTGTGTGAGAATGAATGAATTAGTATCCGTAAATAGACCGGTATAAGCGGGTGCTGTACTCGTCGTCGTCCGCATAAGTAGGTATTCGAGTGATTTTCTAAATATCGTGTGCGAGGAGAGGTCCTTTGTCATATCGATAAATAGATATGTACTAAGGTCGGAGAAGCATTGGTCGTTGCGGTGGTACATACATATACATAGATATCAATACACATTGTGTGTTTTCTTATCGTATGTAGAAGAAGTAGGTTCGGTTATTTTTGAATAGCTTGGCAACAAAAAGTCATAGAGCCATACGGTTTTCAGTGTTGGATTTAAAATTAATGGGAGCATTGAATTCTACTTTATGACGAAAAATTTTGAAAAAAATTAGTTTTAAAATAATTTTTTTTTAATTTTTTTTTTAATTTTGAGTTTGAAAGTTAATATTTTGAAAACGGTTCACTAGAATAACTGCATTTAAAATTAAAATAAAAGAATAAGTTTTTGGCCTTTAAAAATATATATATAGGTATATAACATAGCGTTGTAGGAGTTAGCATTCTTTTTTAATAATTTTTTTACTTGCGATTTGTAGGTGCAATAAGGCAATTTATGCATTCGTAAAAAAAAAATTTTGGACATAACATAACGATGATTGTTCCAACCATTGTTTTCCATTCGAAATAAATAAACGACAAATTTTTCTGTGGGAAAAATTATTGTAAAAAAACCCACATTTATTTTCCGTATTTTACACAATGGCCAGAACGACCTCTCGTTTTAACTGAGTGAGAGTGACTGGCTCTCATTTGGATATATTTTAAAGAAGACATGTTGTATAAAAATATATATATAAAAATTAACGAAGAACTATACGTATGGCCAGTGTTGCCATACGTAACAGTCCCGGCAAAAAACATAGTTTTTTTTCTCCAATATAATTCCAGTTTATTTTGTTTCCATTGGCAGGATGCACAGCTTCTGAACTGGCCTTTTCAGTTTGTTAGTGGCCGTTTGTACCACTACGTTGCGTACCAAGCCGTCCTGGCTAGGTAGTAGTTCGCATATCCGAGCCATTGCCCAACTAGTAGGGGGGAAGTTCTCACTCCGAAGAACAACCAATTGGCCCACCTTTAAGTTCTCCTTCCGCCATTTTTTACGCTCCTGCAATGTTGTTAGGTATTCTGATTGCCATCGTACCCAGAAGTGCTGGACCATCCTTTGCCTTTCTCTCCATAGTGCAGTTCCTACTGATTCCAAACGATCGTCCAATCTGAAAGGGAGAGGTAAAATTAGTGGTTCACCTACCAGAAAATGTCCCGGCGTCAACGCCTGGACGTCCATTGGGTCATCACTCAAAGGGTGAAGAGGCCTGGAATTGAGTATGGCCTCTATTTGAGTAAGCAAAGTCCTGAATTCTTAAGGGGCAACATCCTTTGCCCCATGATTCTCCTTAAGTGAAACTTCCTAGATTTCACTGCCGCTTCATAAATCCCTCCTTGATGCGGGGCGGCTGGTGTCATAAACTTCCAGTCGGTACCCTTCCGGTGCAAATGATCTAACATGTCCTTGTCTGAAAAGATTCTTAATGCTTTATTTAGTTCCTTTGATGCGCCAACGAAAGCCGTTCCGTTGTCGCTAAACATCCTTTCACATCTTCCCCTCCTGGCAATGAACCTTTCATATGTATCTATGAAGGCCATAGAAGATAAATCTGTGACAGGTTCGATATTTATTGCTCTAGTCCTTAGGCATACAAATATTGCTATCCCATATTCACAATTGTACCTCCTGTACCAAAGAATATAAAAATATATGTACATCCTGTACAAAAAATATAAAAATATATATGTGTACCCTGTACAAAAAATATAAAAATATATGTACATCCTGTATCATATATTGAAATCTGTACATCCTGTACAAAAAATATAAAAATATATGTACATCCTGTATCATATATTGAAATCTGTACATCCTGTACAAAAAATATAAAAATATATGTACATCCTGTATCATATATTGAAATCTGTACATCCTGTACAAAAAATAGAAAAATATATGTACATCCTGTATCATATATTGAAATCTGTACATCCTGTACAAAAATATGAAAATATATATGTACACATCCTGTACAAAAATATAAAAATATGTGTACCCTGTACAAAAAATATAAAATATAAATATATGTACATCCTGTATCATATATTGAAATCTGTACATCCTGTACAAAAAATATAAAAATATATGTACCCTGTACAAAAAATATAAAAATATATGTACATCCTGTATCATGTATTGAAATCTGTACATCCTGTACGAAAAATATAAAAATATATGTACATCCTGTATCATATATTGAAATCTGTACATCCTGTACAAAAATTATAAAAATATATATGTACACATCCTGTACAAAAATATAAAAATATATGTACATCCTGTGTGCACATTCCATTAGCAATCCTGCCAATCTTGATCCATTAGCTACGATTGCCGGATGTTTCATCTCGTAATCGATTTCCGACCTACCTAACCTTCCCCCTACCCGCAAGATATTATTTGTATCCAGTATCGGCTTTAAGCTCATTATTTTACTCTTCTCCGGAAGCGTTTGTCCTGCTTTAAGTGCCGTAATGTCCTTATTGTAATAATCTTGTTGACTAATACGTATTAAATATTCCATGGCTCCTGCCTTCTCCTCTCTCGTTGGTGGCATTACTTCCTGCTGCCCCTTTCTCCTTTTCCTCTTTTGTCTCAGGTTCCTCCTGTTTTTAATCCACTGTTCTATGAACCGGTTTACATAACTAACGATGTTCACCGCTTTTTCCAGTTTGCTAACATAATCCAATAGAGGTAAATTACCCCTTCCTCTCCCGAGGCCAATACTTATTGGATCCTTAAATTCCGAAATTGAATTCATTTTGTCCTCCGTTTCCTTATTGATTCCTTCCATTATTCCACTCCTTGGCCAATCCTGTTCCTCCTTTATTATCCAACTAGGACCATGCAGCCATAAGTTATTGTCTACCAACTCCTTTGGTAACATCCCCCTTGTCAGTAAGTCTGCTGGGTTCTCCTTGCCATCTATGTGGCGCCAGTTCCTTATCTCCGTATTTGTTTGATCTATTCACTCTATTTGCAATATATGTCCTCATATCCCTTGTCTCCTTCCTTATCCAGAAAAATGCTGGACTTGAATCAATCCATAGCACATATTCCGTTCCTTTCCATTCCATTGACTCCATGATTTCTTTTATCATCCTTGATAGTAGCTCAGCTGCTGATAACTCCAGTCGCGGGATGGTCACCATTTTTAAAGGTGCCACCCTTGTCTTTGACGTTAAGAGCTTCCTTGTTATAACTCCATTTCCATAGTTTGCCCTTAAGTATATGACCGCACCTAGTGCTGCCTCACTGCTGTCTGAAAACCCATGAATCTGTATACTTGTGCTTCCCCCTGAGCCCAACCATCTTTCTATTTTAAAATTTTCCAAGTAGATAATAGAATCCCAAAAATCCAACCAACGACGTTCTATTTCTATCGCTGGTTTATCATCCCAATCGATCCTCGATTTCCACAACTCCTGTATTTTTATTTTCCCAATGATCGTAACTGGTGATATGTACCCGTTTGGATCATATAATTGAGCTACATGACTCACTATCTTCCTTTTTGTTATTGTTCCGTTGAAATTGGGATTTTTGACTATGAAAGTAAATTTATCCTCTTCTATCAACCATTTCAGTCCTAGAATGGTTGTCCCTTCCCCCTCAGAAAACAACAAAGTTTTTTCTGACTCAGCATCCATTGCTTTAACTACAGCATTGCTGTTTGATTTCCATTTCCTCAATTCAAATTTAGCTCCTTGTAATATTGTATCGATTTCCTTTGCTAATTTGATTGCTTCCTTGACTGTATGAGCTCCTGTTGTACAGTCATCCATGTAGAAGTCCTCTTCTATTGCTTTCGCTGCCTTTATATATATATACATATACATATATACACATACACACATACATATATATACATATATATATATATATACACATATACATACATATATGTGGATATATGGATATTTTTCTTTTGCCAGGCTGGCCGTTTCCATCACTGCTCTTACAGCGACAAATGGAGATGCTGTTAGTCCAAAAGTGACTACCGTGAGCCAGTATTCCTTCAATCTTTTATTTGAGTCCTCTCTCCAAAACAATCTTTGTAAATTCCATTGTTGGCAAGTCTGACCTGATTGAACATTTTCCTGAAATACATCCAATCCTCCTGACAAATACAAAAAATAATATATGTGTACATCCTGTACCATATTTAAATCTGTACGTCCTGTACCAAAAATTATAAAAAAAAATATAATTTTTAAAAATCCATCCAATCATCCTGACAAATATAAAAAATAATATATGTGTACATCCTGTACCATATTTAAATCTGTACGTCCTGTACCAAACATTATAAAAAAAAATATAATTTTTAAAAATCCATCCAATCATCCTGACAAATATAAAAAATAATATATGTGTACATCCTGTACCATATTTAAATCTGTACGTCCTGTACCAAAAATTATAAAAAAAAATATAATTTTTTAAAAATCCATCCAATTATCCTGACAAATATAAAAAATAATATATGTGTACATCCTGTACCATATTTAAATCTGTACGTCCTGTACCAAAAGTTATAAAAAAAAATATAATTTTTAAAAATCCATCCAATCATCCTGACAAATATAAAAAATAATATATGTGTACATCCTGTACCATATTTAAATCTGTACGTCCTGTACCAAAAATTATAAAAAAAAATATAATTTTTAAATGTCCGCATATACTGCTATTCTATTTCTCGCATTATTGTTTCATGCAGATCCTTCTGCAGTTTCGGCCCAAGCATTTGAATGTCATTGAGTGATAACCCAGTATCCGTTTTACAACTTGCGTCATAAACAATCCTGTTATCCTTTGGTATACAATGGTGTGGTATGTAATACACCATTTCTCCTTGATTTGGTCTTTCCGTGGCCTCCTTTAAAATGCCCAACTCAATTTTTTCTCTCATTTTAGTG
Organism: Platycheirus albimanus; assembly: GCA_916050605.2. Classification (NCBI taxonomy): domain Eukaryota; kingdom Metazoa; phylum Arthropoda; class Insecta; order Diptera; family Syrphidae; genus Platycheirus; species Platycheirus albimanus. Next base: position 94,995,515 of record OU696696.1, on the reverse strand, counting down.
ATATAGGTATTCCTCATCTCCGGATGTCTTCCAGACGCTTTTACAAATAGAAAAAATCGCCTCAACGCTATTTCTCTGGAGCTGCCTAGCTCTCTGATTTCCGGTTTTATTGGTATCCTTACAATGAACCATCCTGATTCGTCTCTCCTATGCTTGTCTTTGAAATGCTTTTCCACTAATACTTCCTCTTCCGAATATTTACTCCCTGTTCTTATTTGGTCTTGTTGCCATAATCGTTCCAATAGTTTATCCTGGCAATTTGTGCTCCCGCACTAAACTATGACTTACCACATTTGGTTGTGACCCTGTATCGAGAACCCTCTTATAGGTCCGATATAATAATTTTCCCCCACCAGCCTTACTAATATAGTTGGCATAAAAAAAAATGTTCCTGCCTAAAGAATATTGAAAGTCCGTGGAATATAGTTCAAAATTTGATTTATTTATTTTTCCCAATTTTTTGTTTTTTGAATGTTTTTGGGTCTCCTGCTTGGTCCTCCAGCTTCCGTTGGCTTACATTTACTTGGGGGGTAGCTCCGGCTTCCCCCGTCGCTCCTGCAGCTCCTGCTAATGGTTGGTCATCCTTGGCCGTTCTTCTCAGGTGTTGACGTAAAATTTCCGCCGTCCCATAATATTCTTCTTCTATTTCTTCCATAATACTCTCCAACTCTGTCAGAGTTCCCTCGTCTGCGACCTTTACTAGGGCCAAAAATTGTCCGTTGGCCTTTTCCCACAATTGTAGTAGACGGTCGCTGCGAAGTAATATTCCATCCCGTGATGCTACGGTCACCTCCTGGGAATTAGCATAACTCGCTAACCTCGAGATGCCCTTCCTTGTTGCTTGGAACAGCCTGTTCCCTGCCTCCTGGCCTTCCTTCCTTTGTTTTGATGTAATTTCCGAGTTGTCCTTCCTGGAGCCTCCTGATTTGTTTGCGCCTGCAACTGTATGGAGAGAAAAACCCAAAAACTCGTATTACTGCTTTTGCTTTTCTTTTCCGAATACCTAGCTTCAACTCTAACAATCCTATTCCTGAAATATACCTATATGTTTTGTTTTTCCATTGCACTTCCTGTGCTACACTTATTCCGTACTTTCCGTACTCCAGACTCCCAAAAAAAATTATTGACTCCTCACCCATCCTGAGCTAATGATGTTTCCAATTCCATCCTGGAAATCTTTTTTTTTTTTTTAAATTGACTATACACCTCCTGTGTTGATAATTTTGTTCGCAAGGCAAAATTCCTCCTAAATCCCTTCCTCTAATTTTTAAATTTATTTTACACCTCCTATGCTAATAATTACGTTCGCAAGGCAAACTTCCTCCTAAATCCCATTCTGGAATTTTATAATTTATTTACACGTCCTGTGCTAATAATTTTCCAACCTACCTAATAAAACAAAATTTAAAAACTCTTTTCCCATCCTGGGATTTTATAATTTATTTTACACCTCCTGTGCTAATATTTCTCCTAAATCCCATTCTGGAATTTTATAATTTATTTACACCTCCTGTGCTAATACTTTTCCAACCTACCTAATAAAACAAAATTTAAAAACTCTTTTCCCATCCTGGGATTTTATAATTTATTTTACACCTCCTGTGCTAATATTTCTCCTAAATCCCATCCTGGAATTTTTTTTAAATTTATTAACACCTCCTGTGCTAATAATTTTCCAACCTACCTAATAAAACAAAATTTAAAAACTCCTTTCCCATCCTGGGATTTTATAATTTATTTTACACCTCCTGTGCTAATAATTTTCCTTCTAAATCCCATCCTGGAAATTTTTCCTCAAAATTTATTTTATTTATTTACACTCCTGTGTTAATAATTCCTCCTAAATCCCCTCCTGGAATTTTTTCCAAATTTATTTAATTTAATAACACCTCCTGTGTTAATATTTCCTACTAAATCCCATCCTGGAATTTTTCCAAATTTATTTAATCTAATTCTACACCTCCTGTGTTCATATTTCCTTCTAAATACCGTCCTGGAATTTTTTCCAAATTTATTTAATTTATTTACACTCCTGTGTTTATATTCCCTCCTAAATCCCATCCTGGAATTTTTCAAATTTATTTACTTTAATTACACTCCTGTGTTAATATTCCTATTTTGATTATCTATAGACGTCCTGTACCACAGACAATAATAATTCCCTTGACCTAGTTCTCCCGAAAAAAGTCCCCCGTACCTTAAATTCCAAATAGGTAGGTATAATTCCTCAAACTAAATTCCCATTTTCATTTCTTAAAATAATTTCCTTTTTCCGTCATTTCCTCGGGTTTAGTCCTAACTAAAAACGTATTCCCTACACAAACCAAAATAATGTTCCTTATCCTATACACGATCACATTAATTTCCCCAAAAAAATTCCTTACCTCGTATACACACCCAAATTAATTCTCCCCTGAGCTAACCTTTTTTCCACCATTCCACTTCACCACACGCACATATTATAATAAATTATTATTATTTTTTTTCACGAGATAAACATTATTATTCCCATACCTTTAGGTTTATTTTTCTTTTCCTCCATGGTTTTATAGTCTTTCCTCCTGGTATATATTTAATGCACTTTTAATAGGGTTGGCTACGATTCGTGGTAGAACGATTCGTCGCGTAACGATTCGCGGTGTCACGATTGCCCGCGAAACGATTCGCCGCAAAACGATTCACCGCAGAACGATATGCCGCAGCACTATTCACCGCGGCACGATTCGCCGCCGTCTAGTACGATAGTACTATTTTTTTTTTCATACTAATTGGAAATATTCTTTTCATATGATTGAGGGGGTCAAATGATGAGAATCACCAAGAACGAAATTTCGTACTATTTTTCAATTTTTCCACTACTATTATTTTTTAGTATAAATACCAATACAAGAGGTAAGTATTTAAGGAAGTGTGTTGAGCGATTTTTTCTTAGTATAACTTATACGTTGTACTAACCCGGTTCTTCTCAGAGCTCTAAAAAATTTTTAAAGGGATAAATTATTTTCAATTTCAAAAAAAAAAAAAATTTCCATTTTTTTTTTTTTTAAAGAAGTATTATATTTCCTCTTGGAAAATTCCGTCTTTTTAAAAAAAAATTGATTTTTACATAAAAATCTTATCAAAAAAACTCATAAGAACGTAAATTGACACTTTATAGAAAATATAATCATGTTTTTGAATATGGAAGATTCATGAGTTTTTTGGTTTGATCATGATAGATTTTTGTTTCATATTTTTAACATGTGCCTTGTTTCAAAATATGAAAAAAGGCGATATTTTTTTTGGCAGATTTCATGAAAAAATGTTAGGAAAATGGAAAATTTAATAGTTCTCTCTTTCCGATTCTCATGATGTTAAGCCCCATGCCAAATTACAAAAAATATGTTAAAAGTGAAAAGTTAAGTGAAAAGAAATTTTAAAAAAATTTAATAAAGACAATTAAAAAAAAAATGGAAAGTGTAGTGGACATCGTTTACTCGGAACGAGGCTGTCCAAAAGTTGTAAAGGATGGCTACCTTTTCCATAAGGAAAAAGCGCTGGCAGAAAAAGAGATATGGTGTTGCACTGAGAGGAAGAACCTCCAGTGAAATGCCAGATTGCATACGGTGCAAAGAGAAGGAAGCGACGCACGAGTAGTGCAAAAGACCATAGGCGAGCACAGCCACGCGCCTCTGGCCTTTCAAAAGACCATCCACATGGCAAACTATGCTGTGAAGATGAAGGCAAAGGAGAATATTGCTCCCAGCATAATTATCCGTGATGTCACTGTAAACACGGATCCAGCATGTCGGGTGAACCTGCCATCCAAAAAGGCCCAAAAAATGAAAATCCACCGAGTGCGCGAGAGCTTGGTTAGAGAGCCAGAGAGTTTGGAAGAAGTCAACATCCCCAATCACCTTCGATTCGTTGAAGGTGAGCTCTTTGTGCTCTCAGAGGCCGTGTACTCGGATGGATTAAACATTTTGATGGGTACTAAAACCACCTTGGAACTACTGGCCTCATCGAAGTGTTGGTTGGTGGATGGCACGTTCGCCGTAGTCCCTTCCATAATGGGGCAACTGTTTTCGGTACATGCATACCTCGACGGCCTAGTTGTCCCATTGATCTACTGCTTGATGAGCAGTAGATCAACCGAAGCGTATGAAGAGTTCTGGCTTCAACTTTTTCGATGTGCTGTCGATCTAGGCATCGCTTTGGAGCCAGAAGTCATCATATCAGACTTCGAGAGGGCTATAATCAACACCAGCACTACCTTCTTCCCAAACACTGCCAAAAAAGGCTGCCTTTTTCACTTTGGGCAGATAATTTGGCGAAGAGTGCAGTCCATGGGATTTGCAAGGAAATATAGCCGCGATGAATCATTCTCCCAAGAGGTCAGAATGCTGATGTCCCTTGCCTTTGTGCCAGCGGGTGAAGTGGAGCAATACTTCACGGAACTCTACTCCAGCCTGAGACACCGTGAGTCCAAAGAGCTGGCCAAATGGTTCAAGGTGAATTATATTGGCACACCAAACCGACCACCACGGTACCAGCCATCATTTTGGACCACCGGAACTGCCACCACGGACCAACACTTTCCAAAAACACAAAACAGTGTTGAAGCGTGGCATCGGCGGCTGAAAGTGGTTGTGGGCCAACGACATGCCGGCCTTTACAAACTCTTAGCTGACCTCGGCAAGGAAACGGTGATGGCAAAGCTGGCAATTGAACGAATGCGAAGGGGTGAAAATACGAGCGCATTCAAACGGTGTTAAGCAGCAGGCCAACCACCACCAAAAGGCAATTCCTGCTTAACATTGCTCACAATTTGCGCTTAGTCTAAACGAGCATGAAATGTAAACCCGTCCTTTCAGGACGACCGAAAATTCACTAAGAGATAAGATTTCTTTTTCTTTAGTCATTGGTTGATTTTAAGTTGATTCTGTCGTCTGGCAGGCGTAAAGAAGAAAAAATAAATTTTTTGAGTTTCAATATTTTTTTTTATTTTGGTCTTCTCGCTCATGTTTTCGTCAATAACTTTTGAAATATTCGAGCTTCCGTTCTAATTCATACATATTATTAAAGGTAATGATATATAATGTTTTATCATTTTTACTCATATTATGCTATATACATTGGTTTTAAAATGATTCAAAACGAAAAAAATTCTCATAATTTAGTCATTTTGTTTTTTGGCTGTAACTTCGTTAATAGACGTCCTAGAGGGTCGATTTTTACTCCGTTTTTTGTCAATAACTTTTGAAATATAGCACCTATTATGATAATTTTTGCATTTTCTGATAGGTAATGAATGCCCCTTTCCAACAATATATTTTTTTTTATTTTTCAAAATAAATAAAAATTTCTTGATTTTCCGATTTTTTCAATTTTTTCAACGCAAAAATCAAAAAATTCATTAAAGAAGGGTAGCCAGATTATGAGAATCACCAAGAACCAACCTAAATGCTATCAATTGGGTGGGTGGCCCGCTTCGCGGGGTCTTTTGATTTTCTCCTCCTTTTTCGGGGGCACACCGCGCTCACGCAGCTTCGCTGCTCCACTAAGGGTATGTAAATTTGTCAGGCTGGCGCCTGTGTCAATAACATTTGTAATTAATTTGACCTGGGTGGCCCGCTTCGCGGGATCTTTTGATTTTCTCCTCCTTTTTCGGGGGCACACCGCGCTCACGCAGCTTCGCTGCTCCACTAAGGGTATGTATATTTGTCAGGCAGGCGCCTGTGTCAATAACATTTGTAATTAATTTGACCTGGGTGGCCCGCTTCGCGGGATCTTTTGATTTTCTCCTCCTTTTTCGGGGGCACACCGCGCTCACGCAGCTTCGCTGCTCCACTAAGGGTATGTAAATTTGTCAGGCAGGCGCCTGTGTCTGTAACATTTGTAATTAATTTGACCTGGGTGGCCCGCTTCGCGGGATCTTTTGATTTTCTCCTCCTTTTTCGGGGGCACACCGCGCTCACGCAGCTTCGCTGCTCCACTAAGGGTATGTAAATTTGTCAGGCAGGCGCCTGTGTCTGTAACATTTGTAATTAATTTGACCTGGGTGGCCCGCTTCGCGGGATCTTTTGATTTTCTCCTCCTTTTTCGGGGGCACACCGCGCTCACGCAGCTTCGCTGCTCCACTAAGGGTATGTAAATTTGTCAGGCAGGCGCCTGTGTCTGTAACATTTGTAATTAATTTGACCTGGGTGGCCCGCTTCGCGGGATATTTTGATTTTCTCCTCCTTTTTCGGGGGCACACCGCGCTCACGCAGCTTCGCTGCTCCACTAAGGGTATGTAAATTTGTCAGGCAGGCGCCTGTGTCAAACAGTTTTCGTAATCAATAGTACCTGGAAGTCCCTTAGAATATAAATTAATCAAAAGAAGAAAAATAATTTTTTTGTGTTTCAATATTTTTTTGGATTTTGGTCTCTCGCTCATGTTTTCGTCAATAACTTTTGACATGTTTGAGCTTTCGCTCTAATTCATACATATTATTAAAGGTAATGAATGTACCTTTCCAATGATGTATAATGTTTTACTATTTTTAGCATATTATGTTTTATATGTTGGTTTTAAAACGATTAAAAATGATCGAAATTCTCATTTTTTAGTCATTTTGTTTTTTGGCTGTAACTTCGTTAATAGACGTCCTAGAGGGTCGTTTTTTACTCCGTTTTTTGTCAATAACTTCTGAAATATAGCACCTATCATGATAATTTTTGCATTTTCTGATAGGTAATGAATGCCCCTTTCCAACGATATATTTTTTTTTATTTTTAAAATAATTAAAATTTTCTTGATTTTCCTATTTTTTCAAGGCAAAAATCAAAAAATTCATTAAAAAAGGGTAGCCAGATTATGAGAATCACCAAGGACCAACCTAAATGCTAACTAAATACAAAGGAAATGTTCCGTCCAATTAGAACAAATTCTTCGTCCAATTGAGAGTATATAACGAAGTGTGTTGAGCGATTTTTTCTTAGTATAACTTTACGTTGTACTAACACGGTTCTTCTCAGGACCAAAAAAAATTCTCTAAGAGATAAGATTTCGTTTTTCAAAGAAAATAATTTGCAAAAACTCTATAAAATTTCATAAAAATAAATATTTTTGTTTAATAATCATAATTTTCAAAATGTGAAAAATTATTTTTTTTTTTCACAAAAATATTCTCAATATAAAATAGTACTTTTTTGGAAAAGTTGAAAAAGTACTGAATATCTCGGAAAAAGTACTGATTACGCGGTATATCGTGCGGCGGCGAATCGTGATTTGCACCATTATCTTTTTGCACTAAGTGTTTGAAAAGTGCTACAAATCGGCGGTGAATCGTTCTGCGACGAATAGTAACGTTCCCCTTTTAATATTATCAATTATTTGTTTTTCTTGTCTTTTTTTTTATTTTCTTTGCTCACTATATCTCAATCTCAAACTTCACCGGCTGTTGGTTTACGCGAAACTAAACGAAAACCTCTCTCCCTCTTTTTAATAAGCTGTGGTGGCAGTGCGTTGGTAGTGGTGTTGGTAGGTAACCTTCCCGCTGGCTATGGCTGACCGGTTTTTTTTTTGTGATGTGTATCTGTACATCTTTTATTGTTTGGATTTTGCCAACTGTACATTCGCAATATGTACAGATGGACTTATTGCAATCGAATGCAAAAAAAAATCACCAGTCTGTGTGGTTGTAAGTCACACAGACGGACAATTTAGCCGCAAAAAACGCAAATGATTGCCAATCTGTGTGGTTGTAAGTCACACAGACGGACAAATTCAACGCAGAAAACGCAAATTATTGCCAATCTGTGTGGTTGTAAGTCACACAGACGGACAAATTCAACGCAGAAAACGCAAATTATTGCCAATCTGTGTGGTTGTAAGTCACACAGACGGACAATTTAACGCAACGCAAAAAACAAAAACTACAGATATGACCAATATGTGCGGTTGTAAGGCGCACAGATGGACACATCAGAATATATTTATTTAATCCATATATTTGTAACTTCAAATTGATCGAACTGTACATTTTTATGATGTACAGCCGACCGTGATACCTTCATAATTTTCTGGTACACTCCTGTGCCCGTATCCCTTTTCCTCCTGGACTCCTGTGGTGCCTCTATGTGGATGGCTCCAGTCTCCTTGGCTCCTGCTTCGCATGGCAGATCCCTCTAGCGCATGTGTATCCGTGTATTTCACTCGCGTGTGGTTCCATAACCATAGGTCGCTTTGATTTTTTTTTTTTTTTTTAATTTTTTCACTCCCGTGTATTTCCGTTTTTTTTTTTTTTGTGCACTCCCGTGTATATTCATAGGACTTTTAATTCTATCCCGGCTCGATTGACCATAATGTTCCAACCATTGTTTTCCATTCGAAATAAATAAACGACAAATTTTTCTGTGGGAAAAATTATTGTAAAAAAACCCACATTTATTTTCCGTATTTTACACAATGGCCAGAACGACCTCTCGTTTTAACTGAGTGAGAGTGACTGGCTCTCATTTGGATATATTTTAAAGAAGACATGTTGTATAAAAATATATATATAAAAATTAACGAAGAACTATACGTATGGCCAGTGTTGCCATACGTAACAATGATAAAGAAGTCGAAAAAAGTGGGTCCGAAAATTCTGCCTGTCTGTTTGTCTGTCTGTATCGGCACCTACAGCCTAAACGGCTGGACCGATTCGCTTCAAATTTGGTACATAGTATTATTATGATGTCCTACAGAAGGGTTTTTGGAATTAGCATTCTATTGCAGATGGTATGAATATTTGCAACTCAGAGTTGGGCGATTTTGCATGGTTATTAATTATGTCCCTGATTGCAAACATCAAAAAATAATCTTGGGCCTATATATATACCTACCTACCTACTTAGGTATGTATATGCTGCATGACTTTTCTGTTTGATTATTTCCTTATTTATTTTAATCCAAACTCCAAAAAACTGTCGACAAAAGAAAACCATTGAATATTTTTTTCCGAAAACAGAATGGAGTTAGGTACCTATACCTATACCTAGGTAGGTATAACTACATAAAAATAAAATGCACGACTGGGTCGCACGAACTTGCTCGAATGTGTGACAGTGGTTAAGGCACTTGAGATTTTGATAAAAATAAAATTTTCAAAATTCTTAAATAAATACTTAAACTAATTTGAGCTGAAAAAAAAGTACGCCATTTTATTTCTTGGATAAATTTGAATTTATGAGAATAAATTTATAAAAATCTGTAGAGCGGTTTTTGAGAAAAAAAAGTTTTTTTCTTAAAAACTTTTTGAAAAAATTAAAAAAAAAATTAAAAAAATCCAGTTTATAGGTATTCAACAAATACATTTATTTAAAATTTTTAGAAAAAAATTTAATAAGCAGTTTTCAAAATATTAATTTTTTTAATTTTTTTTTTAAAATGCTTTTAAAAATACAAAAAAATATTTTTCAAAAATATTGGTATGCAATACAAATTGAGCTACCTACACCTATATGTGTGTAAGATTTCGAAAGAATCGGTTGAGTCGTTTTCGAGTTAGTCGAAAGCAAAAAAAAAAACGGTCCTATGGAAAGTACCGTTCTTAGCCATTTTTTAAAACTTTTTTTTCAGCCATATGATTGGTCGTACCTAAAAAGCAACACTGATTTTTTTAAAGAGAAATCGTTAGAGCTGTTTTTGAGAAAAATAAGCTTTAACGTAACGGTTGTATGGCAGGTACCGTTATTTTTTGAGCTAAGAAAAAAATTTCAATTTCCCCTCTGCACAATACCTAAAAAAGTCTATATAGGTACCAAGTTTGAAGCAATTCGGCCCACCCGTTTGGGCTGTAGGTCTCTATACATACAGACAGACAGACAGACAGACACACATACAGACGGACAGAATTTTTAGACCATCTTTTTTCGTCTTCACTATCATCGTAATGTCATGTTTGATTGTTATCTCAAAACTTTTTTTTTCGACGAATGCATAACTTGCCTTATAGTACCTATAATCGCAAGTAAAAAGTAACAATGTTTCAATAATAATAGGTATATAGCTAGGTACTCAAATTATTCTTTTACCTTTGCAATAAACCCATAAGCAATTTTAAAACAGGTCAAATAGTTATATTGACCTACCTCACACTTTTGTTACATGCAACTGAAAAAAAAAAAAACAATATCAATGTACTTACCTACATATACCTACATTAAATATAATGTAACGTTTACCTCTCTATGCATGTTCATTTTATGTGTCCTGACTCCTGAGTCCTGACCTTCATCAAGATTTCGATCGAGTCCCAAACGAGTTCACATTTTTTTTGTTACTGTTATGGCAGCAACAGCAAGTAAAATATGAAAAAAAAACAACAACAAAACGAAAATAGAAAAAAATTACCCACATTTAGCTATTAGCTACTGTGTTTTGAAAAAAAAATTGAAAAAAAATCCCTTCACCCTTCCATACAGAGAGAAAAAGACTTGTCATCGCATTACTAAATCAAAGCGAAAGGACAACAACGAAACCCACAGAAAGACACACACAAAAAGTATCCCCTACTAAAACGTCCAATGCCAATCACCATTCCACTAATCTTTTCCCTCTGCTTTCCTTTCCACTGCCTGTACCTCCTCTACTACTGTGGCTGCAGCCGGCGGTGCGCGCCACCACCGCACCGCACCGCACCGCTTTGAGAATAATAATTATTGTGAGTTCACTGCGACTGCGGAAGATCACAAAATTATTTTGAAAAGAGAACAAGAGTAAATGAGTATACCAAAAACAATATAACGAAGAGAAAAGAATATCGCACTACCACATAGAACACAATTTACATGGCGTTTAAGTTCTGTTCTGAGGTAGACCCACCCTTAAGATTAATTTGTTCGGTTTCTTTTTGTTTAACAAAAATTATTGGCTTATTAGCAAATAATATGGATGGATGGGATATTTTGAAAAATTTAGCGATAAGTTTAGGGAATACAAGTATTGATATTGATATTGACTTTAGCGGATGGAGAAGGAATAGAAGTAGAAGGAACAGTTTCATTTCCAATTAGGGTAGAAGAAAAAGTAGTTCTTGTTGAGTGCCTCGTCATTCCCCGCCTTCCGCATAGATTGATTTTAGGAGCAGACTTTTGGGCTCGTTCGGGTGTAGTCCCGGATGTTCAATCAGGAGAATGGACATTTTCGAACCAAATTTGACAGATTAAGACGAGAAACAGAAACGAGAACTAGATAGCTTTTTAGAAAAGATTTTTCAAGAAATGCCTGAGGGATTAGGGTGCACACAGATGGTGTCGCACAAAATTAGGATCAGACAGTCCATGGTCTTCTCACATTGTCATGATTAAGAAGAAAGATGGTACGTATAAGTTTTGTGTAGATTATAGGAAGGTGAATGAGGTAACAGATAGGGACGCATACCCCCTCCCATATATTACGGCCATCTTAGATAAGTTAAATAACGCTAGGTTTTTAAGCTCACTAGACATTAAGTCTGTTTTTTGGCAGATTCCAGTTGAGAAGGATTCGCAGAAGTATACTGCATTTACAGTTCCAGTGTTACGGTAAATTTTACCGCAACAAAAACTTCCCTTCGGTCGTTCTTTCTCCCTTTCTTTTTCCTCATTGTGGCTGCAAAATATTGGCGAAGTTGAGGGCAACCATGGTCTCATCAACCAGTGGTGTACCTAGCCTTATTTTGCAAAAGCAACAACAGTAGGTGTTCGAGTCCAAGTACGACGTTCTGAAACGAGAAGAGAGCCGGCGGACAAGCCGAAGAAGTAACGAGTCAGGTGGACTCTTACTTACATCAAATGAATAACAACAACTTCTTATAATTATCTTTCCATTTTAAAATCTAACTTAACGTAACGTAATTTTAACTTTAAAGTAAACTAACGTAAATTTGTTATATGTACAAAATGGGTTTTTAACGCGTTTAGATTAGTTTTATAGAATTTTGAAAATGATTAAAGTAACACTCCTCTCTGTATCTTCGAAAATAGTTTGTTAAATAATTCACGCTTCGAATCCCGCGCGATAGTAGTAGAGTAGTAGGAAAAAGCCTATTTGAGACTTCTCCTCGATTTTAATTATTTTCCATTTTTCTCGAAAATAGTTTTAGTAGAAAAAGGGTCTGAACTCGTCCATTACGTTTCGGCAAGTTTTGGAAACATATCCAACAACTTGTTGAAACTGTGTTTGTGTGCGTGAGAGTAAGTTTTGGCAAGTTATGGAAACACATCCAACAACTTGTTGAAACCGTGTTTGTGTTTGTGTGAGAGTGAGTATGTATCGTTAGATCCCACCACGGTTGTTTTCTAGGAGAGCGTCATGCTTCCAGAAAGCCGTGACCGATGATCTCGAAACGAATGGTTGTGTTGTATCGTTGTATGTATGAGTGAATGACTGGAATGGACGAGAGAAGAAAGTGCTTGTTAAAAATTAGCTTGGAAGGTACTCTGGTGAGAGACTTACAAGGGCGAATGCAAAAATTTTAGAAAGAAAGATTTTTCGAGGATTTTTATTGAAAAAAAAAAATTGAGGAGGAGACTTTTTTTTGAGACTGATCGAGGATTTTTGAAAAGTAAAAAGAAACAAGATTCGAGACGTGAAAGACTGAGAAGAAAAAGAAAAAAAAAGAAGATAGGAAGAAGGAGACATTAAACAGAGATAAGTAGTTTGTGTGCGATTTTAGATGTAAATAAATATATATATTGTGTAATTCCAAATATATATATTTATGTTAAACTTATTTGTATACGAGATTTCCGGGACGCGCTTAGTTTTTTTTATTAAAGACCCATTTTCATTCTGTATTTTTCTTTTTATTATTTGCTTTTACTTTTATTTAATTTAAATCTCTACCCTGTTAATTTTGCCTTGAGACAAACGGCCATATTCAAATTGTTTAACTTTTTTTTATTTGAAAAAACTTTTGGGTTTTAGTCCAGGGATCTTCTGTCCCACGGTTTCCCAAAGCAATAAAAATAACTATATTTAAACATAATTCTTTCTTCTTATTTCAAACATCGGTTCGTTATCTTCTATAATTAGTTTTGGAATTTTCTAATTCGGTTTTAGAAACAAAATTCCTGGCGCCCGCTTTTTTTGCACCCTACTGTGCAATCATATACTTTCTTCTTTTGATAAACTGTTTTGATTACGAAATCAATCAAGCTTATCAAAAGAAATACAAAATTCTTCCACCGAACCCACCCCAGCTCAGCAGCCGTGGTGACAGCTTCTTTAATCAAGCTGTATATTGCACTTTTTTTGTGCATCCTCCTTTCGCGTTATTCGCGTGTGGCTGTGGCCTTTTGATAGTAGGTACCATTAAATTCGTGTCGTGTGTCGCCGTCGTCGGTTCGCGTTGAATTCTTTTTTTTGTATTCTTAATAAATAAATTGATCGCGAATAAATAGATCGATAATAATTTTAATTAAATAAATTCCCCTACCCCTATCGTGTTTTAGACCGCGAAAAAAAGTGCAATAAAGTGGTGCCCAACGTTTAGGGCCCAAACAAAGTGGAAGAGTTTTTTTTAATTGTATTGTGTGGTGTTTTTTTTTTCTCATCAATCTTTTGATTGAAAAAAAAGTTCTAATTTATTTTTTTTTGTATTGGTGTAGTTTTTCCTCTTGAAAGTAAAAGTGTTGTGGACAAATAGGAGGAGCAGCAAAAGGGAATCCAGCAAGCAGCAAGCAGCAAGAGTGCAGCAATAGCAAGGAGTTTTGGTTATATTGTTTTTTTTTATTTTGTAAACTCGTTTTTAATTCTGTGCTCTGTGGTGTCTTTTGTTTTATAAATATATTTTGTTGTTGTTCTCAATTTCATTTTTTTTATTCATCTTTTTTTGTTGGTTCATAATACCTTGGTTAGAGTTTTTTTTTATTAGATATTGTTTGTTTTCCTCGTGTGGGGTACGTGTGTCGTGACATTTGTTTTGCAAATCCAGTGCAAATTAAATTGAGTGTATTTCAGTGATAGGTGATAGTTTTTTTTGTATTTCTTTTCTCTCGCGTGATATTTTTGTTTAGTGCTATATATTTTGACAATTGAGTAAAGATTAAATTGAGTTTTTTTTAGTGATAGGAGTATTTTTGTTACTGAATTTAGAAGAAGTGATTGGTGATTACGGTTGCCACCAACGTGAGAATTTTCTCGTGAAAATTTTAAAAGAGTTTCTTGTTTTTTGAATATTTATAAAAGTGTAGGTACCTTTTTTTTATATATAAAAATAAAAATTTTTAAAGATTGCCAAGTTTTTTATTTTTGTTTTAGTAATTTTTTTTTTGAGTTTCTCGTGTTAGTTTTTTTTTTTGAATAAAAATGAATATAGGAAGACTAGCTCAGGAACTGGCCTATGAGATTAAGGTCAGGGGTTTGAAAGTAGGTTCGGTAGATGAGATGCGAAAAGCATTGAGGTCATCGAGGTTGCTCGTTAAGAGAAACTCGATGGAGGTTAGTATGGTGTACCCGTTCACCTATGAGGAGGATAAGGATGCTATAGAAGCGAAAATTGAGGAGATAAAGGGCCTTCTTAAAGTACCTCCGAGGAATCCAACGTCTTCGGAGTACATTTAGATTATAACAAAGATTGAGTGGTGTATAGGTAGGTTAGCTAGGACACCTTGTCAGGCAGACGACGAAGAAGATGCGATTAGCTCACTTCGTAACAAGGTTTTGTGTCTGTTAGGAGATCTCACTGGTGATAGTGAGAATAGTGATAGGGAAGAAGAAGTTGAGAAGGAAAAGACTCCGATTAAAGCACAAACCCAACTTCAGGTACAAGTTGGTCAGACCCCAAGTAGTGTGCGGTCTGCGTTAGGACTGGCTGGAGGGTCATTGCTTGAACCAAGTCGTTTTGGCAGTAGTCCTTCAGTCAGTGGTATTAATGTTAGAGTCCCATTAGGACAAAGGGTTGATAGGGGTGACACTTTTGCTGAACAAATGGTCGTTCAACAGAAATGCACCGAACGTGTAGGGAAGTGGGGGGTGAAATTTACTGGTGACTCTAATGGAGCGTCAGTGAATTCATTCCTGGAAAGAGTGGAGGAACTTCGTCTGGCTAACGATGTTCCGGACTCCCACCTTTTCAAATCCGCTTCGGAGCTTTTGTCGGGTAGGGCCCTTATGTGGTATAGGACGGTTAGGGAAGATTTAGGAGATTGGCAGGAACTCGTCAAGGAACTCAAAGCGGAGTTCCTTCCTGCGGATTACGATGATCTTCTATTGGAAGAAATTAATCGGCGTTCGCAGGGAAAGGATGAAACTTTCGGTGCGTATCTTGCCACCATGAGGACATTGTTCCGAAGATTGTCGGAACCTTTGTCAGAGGGAAGAATCATTTCTATTTTGAGGAAGAATGTAGATCCGTTTTATCAGGTGCAGATAGCGAGTGCCAAACCAAAGACGGTTAAGGAACTTGCTATCTTAGGTAGGGAACTAGATACCCTTAAGGTAAACGTGGACAGTTTTACTCCACCAAGTAGAGGTAGGCATTTGTTGGAACCTGAATGTGGTTACCAACCGAGTTCATCCGGACAACACCGAGTTGCGGCTGTTGCTCCAGTCCCAGAGAACCCTTTTAGACAGGTAGTTAGGTGTTACAATTGTAACAAGGATGGTCATTTGGCACAAAACTGTTCTGTGCAAAGGAAGTGTTTTGGTTGTGGGGCTGTAGGTGTTTATCGTAGGGATTCTAGGCGGTGTTCGGGAAATGGGGAACGGGCTCTTGTGTCAGCAGGACAGGAGACCCGTCGGCGTCAGTAAGGTCGTCTGCTGGCGATCAACTGGTACCACAAGTTCATCTGAGTTTCACGTTAGCGGCAAGCGGTAGGGACACTAGACCATATTTAGGAGTAAGGGTTTATGGAGTCAAATTTTTGGGACTTCTTGATTCAGGAGCCTCTCGTACCATTGTGGGTGGTGACGGGTGGAAAATTTTGAAAGACTTAGGGCTAAGATTAGAAAAGAGTAGTGTTGGGTCAGTAGCGTTAGCAGATGGGGCAGGTGTAGGAGTAGCTGGGTCTATTTCTCTACCAGTGGAGGTTGAGAATAGATCCATTTTAATAGAATGTCTGGTTATACCGAATCTCCCACACCAATTGATCTTGGGTGCTGACTTTTGGGCACTATCGGGCATAGTCCCGGATTTGAGATCTGGTATGTGGAGTTTTTCAAGCCAGGAAATGGTGGCTTCGGTAACAGACATGGTAGCGATTAGGGAAAAATCGGATTTGGACGATTTTGAAAGTAAGAAATTTTAATACGTGTTAAAAGAACTTTTCAAATCAATGACCGAGGGATTAGGGTGCACCAACTTAGTTGAGCACAAGATTAGGACGTCCGCAAAACCAATCAAACAACGATACTACCCTGTTTCGCCAGCGATTCAGAAACATATCGATCAGGAACTCCAAGAGATGATCGAGAAGTCGAAGAGTCCTTGGGCATCGCCGATTCTTCTCGTTAAGAAGAAAGACGGCAGTTATCGGTTCTGCGTTGACTATAGGAAATTAAATGAGGTTACTGATAGGGATGCTTATCCACTACCATTTATTTCGGCGATTTTGCACAAGCTTCGAAACGCGAAGTACTTGTCCTCATTAGATATTAAATCTGCTTATTGGCAGATTCCAATGGAGGAAGAATCGCGTAAGTACACAGCCTTTACCGTGTCAGGGTCTTTTTCAATTTTGTAGGATGCCATTCGGGCTTCATAATTCACCAGCGACATGGCAAAGGTTTATTGACGACGTTCTAGGTCCCGATTTAGAACCGTTCGTCCTTGTGTACTTAGATGACATTATCATTGTCACCGATTCTTTTGAGAAACACTTAGAAATTCTCAAAGAAGTTTTTAAAAGGTTAGGAGAGGCGGGCTTAAAAGTAGGTAGGGAAAAATGTAATTCCTGTAGGCCTTCTTTGAAATTTCTAGGTTATGTAGTTGATAGGAACGGGCTTCATGTAGACCCGGAAAAAGTGGAGAGCATGATGAGGATTCCTCCACCGAAAAACGTGAAGGAAATTAGGAGTTTTGTAGGGACAATTTCTTGGTATCGAAGATTCGTGCCAAATTTTGCAATTTTAGTTAGGCCTCTTACCGATCTCTTAAAGAAAGGTAAGAAATTTGAGTGGACCCAAGAATGTGAGGAGAGTTTTAGAAAAGCAAAAGAGTGTTTGGTTACGGCACCGATCTTGACATGTCCGGATTTTTCCCGGTCGTTTGTTGTACAGACAGATGCGTCAGATTTTGGTATCGGGGCCGTACTTTCGCAGGAGTTTTAGGATGGCGAAAAAGCCATTTGTTATTTGAGTCGGTCATTGAATAGGAATGAAAGGAACTACTCTACGACCGAAAAGGAATGTTTAGCGGTTCTTTGGGCGATCGAAAAGTTACGGCCGTATCTCGAAGGTGTTCGATTTACAGTCGTGACTGATCATCACTCACTGATCTGGCTTAGCAATCTTAAGGATCCGCAGGGTAGGTTAGCTCGTTGGGCCATTCGGCTCCAACAATTTGATTTCAAGATCATCCATCGAAAGGGCAAAGAACATGTCGTTCCTGATATGTTGTCGCGAGGAGTCCCCGAAGTAGCCGGTGTCTCTGAAGCGGATTCGGACCCTTGGGTGATCAAAATGAAATCACAGGTAGAAAAGAGCCCGTTAGAATACCCATCCTGGCGAGTTGAGGATGGGCGGCTCTATAAACATGTTAGGGTGAACCATATTGTTGTTCACAACGAGAATGAGGAGTGGAAATTAGTTGTAGGGAAAGGTAATAGGGTAAAGATTCTAAACGATTGCCATGATGTTCCGCTTTCAGGACACATGGGCGTTAAAAAGACTTTTGCTAGGGTAGCAGAGAAATATTACTGGCCCAAAATGAGGAGTGATATTACGAGATATGTTAGGGTTTGTAAGACTTGCCAAAAAAAGAAACCGGTGAATGAGAGCCCAGCTGGTCTTATGACCGAGAGGGTGTTAAATTCCCGACCGTGGGATATGATTTGTGTGCAGTGTTGGATAGTTCCGCGTAACTTTGGAATTTTAATTAGTTACACGTAACTAATGTAACTTATGTAACTAATGTAACTGATGTAACTAAATGTAACTAATTGTAACTAAATGTAACTAACTATAACTTATAGAATTTTTCAAATACAAAAACTCACATTTTATGTTAAATTGAAATTTAGAAGTTCCATCCACAAACCGGATCGAATGACGATTGACTACACTTTTTTAGGGCAAAGCTGGATGATTGATTAATTGCCGTCAAGGAATACATTTTTAAATTACTATATATATTTCTACAAAAAAAAAATTAAGTATATAATAATACTTATGTTATTGATGAAAAGTAAATCTAATAAAATATTATATTCTTGGAGCATACAATAGATTTTTATTTACATTTAAAGTTTTCCCTTTTTTTTTGAGATTCTTCTACATTTCTCTGTTTATTGTGATGTTTTTTTTTTGGTAAATACTGATTTGATCTCAGATTTGATCTCAAACTTCAGATTTGGGTCGTCCAAGGAAATCAAACGAGACCTATTTTGTTTTATTTTGTGTGTTTGTGCTTTTTCACAATTAATGCACATTTATGTTGAATCCTACAAAATAGCCTAAATAATTATTTATTTACAATATTCACTTCATTCACGAATTTCACTTATTTTAACAAAATTCACAAAATTCATAATAAACCATTTTCTGTTCCTAAGAATTTATTTTCTACAAATATTTAATCAAAATGAAATAACACTTCTAAAAGCAAATGTCAAATACTGTGGTGTGTGTGCAAATATGTGTTAAATCTCGATTGAAAATAAGATTTAAGATTTGGAAATTTGATCTGAAATGAAAAAAATATGATCTGTGAACAAAGGAAAAAAAGATTTTGATTTCAGATTTTGTCTGACAGCAAAAAAAAATATGATCTGACGTACCAAAAGAAAATCACATAACGTTTAATATTCAATTCACATGAAGATTTAGTTAAATTTAGTTTTATTTATCTGACATTGAGAGCAAAATAAAAATGCTGCCGAGTAATTCAAAATAGTAAAGGAAGGGAGCGTGGATTGGGTAGTTCAAAAATGTTTCTTTGTCTTTTCTCTTTCTTATTTGACATTAATGAAGGGTATACGTGATGAGTGAATTCACCGGCGCAGGTGACTACTGCGGGGTTTACACATGCATGCATTTACCGGCGCCTGTAGCCGTGAAAGCAAGCCAACCATTACATAAATATTTGTTGATTGCATTCTTGTCCTTAAAAGTAGATTTTGTTTTCTCACTAGATTTGTTTTTTTTTTCTTAGCAGTTTGGCACTGACATTTCTGACAACTTTCTATTGAACATTTTGTTCGTACGATATATCATACCTATTTAGAATATTCCATTTTCACGCAGCACTGTCACCAGAGTATCAAAGGTTCACCATTGTCAAATTAAAAAACTGCCGATGTAGGTGCTTGCCTGAAGACTGGATAGGCTTCTAACTTAACCTGGAAAATAAAACAAAATAGATCTCGTTTGATTTCCTTTGGGTGAGCTAAATCTGGAATTTTAGATCAAATTTGAGATCAAATCTGAGATCAAATCTGAATTTACCAAAAAAAAAAAATCATAATAAAATAGAAATGTCCAAGAATCTCACATTTCGGTTGTTCTGAGTACGTAGTCAATCTGCATTTTGAGTGTCGATATGAATAGAAAGAAGGGAAAACTTTAAATGTAAGTAAAAATCTTTTGTATGCTCCAAGAATATAATATTTTATTAGATTTTCTTTTCATCAGGAACATAGTAATTTCAATATGTATTCCTTGCCAGGTTGCCGTTGCACTTGCTTATAAAACAATTTCGTCAATAGTCGATTGGGATTCAGGATTAAATGTGATTTTTTTATTTTTTATTATTAAGTAAGACTTAGTTTTATTTAGTTACAGTTAGTTACATTTAGTTACATTAGTTACGCCAAATATTGGGCGTAACTAATTCATATTAGTTACGCGTAACTAAACGGGTAACTTACTTCATGTAACTTACTTGCCAACACTGTTTGTGTGGACTTAGTTGGTCCACTTCCGAAGTCGTCCCTGAAGGGAAGGATCGAGGGACGTGGAACGTAAAGGATTTAAAGCCATTTATTGACACTTAGTCAAAGTCCCTTAATCTTTCTTTTAAGTCGTTTTTTTTTGTATCTTGTTTGTTTTTTGGTAACTTGTCATATTTTAAATTTTCGTTTCGTGCCACTAATTTTTTTTTCTTTTTTTTAATTTGATGGTAACCCTGTGTTGTGTTGTTCACCTTGTACTTTTACCTTCCAATCCTGACCGAGCCTTAAGAAATGGTTTATTTTTCTTGAAAAGTAAACACATTTCTTGGGAGGTAAGGGTGGAATTTGTTACGGTAAATTTTACCGCAACAAAAACTTCCCTTCGGTCGTTCTTTCTCCCTTTCTTTTTTCTCGTTGTGACTGCTAAATATTGGCGAAGTTGAGGGCAACCATGGTCTCATCAACCAGTGGTGTACCTAGCCTTATTTTGCAAAAGCAACAACAGTAGGTGTTCGAGTCCAAGTACGACGTTCTGAAACGAGAAGAGAGCCGGCGGACGAGTCAGGTGGACTCTTACTTATGTACATCAAATGAAAAACAACAACTTCTTATAATTATCTTTCCATTTTAAAATCTAACTTAACGTAACGTAATTTTAACTTTAAAGTAAACTAACGTAAATTTGTTATATGTACAAAATGGGTTTTTAACGCGTTTAGATTAGTTTTATAGAATTTTGAAAATGATTAAAGTAACACTCCTCTCTGTATCTTCGAAAATAGTTTGTTAAATAATTCACGCTTCGAATCCCGCGCGATAGTAGTAGAGTAGTAGGAAAAAGCCTATTTGAGACTTCTCCTCGATTTTAATTATTTTCCATTTTTCTCGAAAATAGTTTTAGTAGAAAAAGGGTCTGAACTCGTCCATTACGTTTCGGCAAGTTTTGGAAACATATCCAACAACTTGTTGAAACTGTGTTTGTGTGCGTGAGAGTAAGTTTTGGCAAGTTATGGAAACACATCCAACAACTTGTTGAAACCGTGTTTGTGTTTGTGTGAGAGTGAGTATGTATCGTTAGATCCCACCACGGTTGTTTTCTAGGAGAGCGTCATGCTTCCAGAAAGCCGTGACCGATGATCTCGAAACGAATGGTTGTGTTGTATCGTTGTATGTATGAGTGAATGACTGGAATGGACGAGAGAAGAAAGTGCTTGTTAAAAATTAGCTTGGAAGGTACTCTGGTGAGAGACTTACAAGGGTGAATGCAAAAATTTTAGAAAGAAAGATTTTTCGAGGATTTTTATTGAAAAAAAAAAATTGAGGAGGAGACTTTTTTTTGAGACTGATCGAGGATTTTTGAAAAGTAAAAAGAAACAAGATTCGAGACGTGAAAGACTGAGAAGAAAAAGAAAAAAAAAGAAGATAGGAAGAAGGAGACATTAAACAGAGATAAGTAGTTTGTGTGCGATTTTAGATGTAAATAAATATATATATTGTGTAATTCCAAATATATATATTTATGTTAAACTTATTTGTATACGAGATTTCCGGGACGCGCTTAGTTTTTTTTATTAAAGACCCATTTTCATTCTGTATTTTTCTTTTTATTATTTGCTTTTACTTTTATTTAATTTAAATCTCTACCCTGTTAATTTTGCCTTGAGACAAACGGCCATATTCAAATTGTTTAACTTTTTTTTATTTGAAAAAACTTTTGGGTTTTAGTCCAGGGATCTTCTGTCCCACGGTTTCCCAAAGCAATAAAAATAACTATATTTAAACATAATTCTTTCTTCTTATTTCAAACATCGGTTCGTTATCTTCTATAATTAGTTTTGGAATTTTCTAATTCGGTTTTAGAAACAAAATTCCTGGCGCCCGCTTTTTTTGCACCCTACTGTGCAATCATATACTTTCTTCTTTTGATAAACTGTTTTGATTACGAAATCAATCAAGCTTATCAAAAGAAATACAAAATTCTTCCACCGAACCCACCCCAGCTCAGCAGCCGTGGTGACAGCTTCTTTAATCAAGCTGTATATTGCACTTTTTTTGTGCATCCTCCTTTCGCGTTGTTCGTGTGTGGCCTATTGATAGTAGGTACCAGTAAATTCGTGTCGTGTGTCGCCGTCGCCGTCGGTTCGCGTTGAATTCTTTTTTTTATATTCTTAATAAATAAATTGATCGCGAATAAATAGATCGATAATAATTTTAATTATATAAATAACCCTACCCCTATCGTGTTTTAGACCGCAATACCAGGTCGGCGACTATTATTTCATTTTTTTAAAATGCCGTTCAGATTGCATAATGCACCCGCAACTTGGCAACGTTTTATAGATACGGTCCTTGGACCTGAGTTAGAGCCATAAGTCTTCGTCTATCTCGATGACATCATCATCGTGACGGACACTTTTTTTTTTTTTTTTTTTTTGCAATATCAGTTCTCGAGAGTAAGAAGCTTATATCTAGCATTAACTTACAATCAGAAATAAGCCAACACATATTATGTGCTCACTGGCTACATCATTTAGTGCAGGTGTTAGTTGTTAGTAAGCAAAATATACAAATAGCATAACACAAGCACAAAAAATAAAAAGATAAAATAAGCAAATACATATATGTACAAAATAGATACAAAAACATTGAGAACATACTAAACATAAACTATGAGCGTGGTGCACTGGTTTTGAATGTTTTTTTTAGCATGTTTTACTAATATTAAAATCAACAATACTTTTATTTGAGTTAAAAAGTTTGCACATGCGGGTAAGAGGTTCATTCATGCCATAATTAGTACGGTGTTGGGGACAATGTAATAGCTCTAAATTACGAAGATGATGACCCCCTCCGCGATAGTTAAAACCTACACATGATAGAAGATCGGGTGCGTCTAAAAATCCCGTTAAAAGTTGGTGAATAAAAATAACATCATTGTTAATACGCCTTTGTGACAAAGTTTGAATCTGTAGAAGTTGAATCCGGTGTTCGTAAGGTGGTAGGTTGTATGGATCTGTCCAGGAGAAAATCGAATAAAATTACTCTGAACTGCCTCTATCCTAGACTTATGAACTTCGTAGAAAGGAGACCATACCTGTGATGCATATTCTAGATGGGGGCGAACATGACAGTTATAAAAAGCTAGGGTTACATAAGGATTTTGAAATTCCTTCGACCATCTTTTAACAAATCCCAACATGGAATTAGCTTTTTTAACAACAAAGTTGATGTGTTCCTTGAAAATCAAGTCTGTCCTTAAGTTTACTCCCAGATCTTTAAAACTAAAAACGCGATGCAAAACTTGTTGTGAAATGTAATAGCCGTGTGTACTTGGTACCCGTTTCCTTGAAAATGTCATTGTCTGACATTTCGCTGGATTCAGGCTTTAACAATTCTTGCTACACCAGATAGCAAATCTATCGATGTCGGCTTGCAATTATACGCGGTCATTAGCTGAGTTAATAGATTTGAAAACTTTCATATCGTCAGCGAAAACAAGGATCTCACTAGAATGAATACACGAAATTACGTCATTGATAGCTAGTATACACAGTAACGGACCAAGATGGCTGCCTTGTGGGACTCCTGATTTTGCTGGGAAAGGGTAAGAAAACGAATTTCTGAACTTAACTATATAAATATGATCTGTTTCGGAGATATGAGTATATCCAATTAACAAATCCTACAGGGAAACCTAAAGCTTGCAATTTGAAAATGATGATTTCATGTGAGAGTTGGTAAAAAGCTTTTGCGAAATCTGTGTAGATACAATCCAGCTCATGTCCACTCTCTAATGCTGTTGAGAACTTGTTCATAAAGGTTAATAGGTTTGTGACAGTAGACCGCTTCTGCATGAAGCCGTGTTGTTGATGGCAGATTAAATGTTTGCAGAAAAACGTTATGCTATCACAAACTACTTGTTCGAAAAGCTTTGGAATAGAAGACAGTTTAGAAATCGGTGATATCGGACTTATTACCCTTTTTGAAGACGGAAGTAATGAATGAATCTTTCCATACTTGAGGAAATTTACCGGACTTAAGGGATAGCTTGAAAAGAAATTGCAAGGGAGAAGCTAAAACGGAGGAACATTTTTTTAATATTATAGGCGGAATGCCATCAGAACCGGGAGAGTAATAATCTTTCAGCAATGAAAGATAATGCAAAACCTTAACATTATCAATGTGGATGTTGTTAAAAGTGGCTTGGGGGAAATCACGATAGTAGTCAAAGAAGTCATAGTCTATATTGACAGGATTTTCAATAAAGGACTTACTGAAATGCCTTGCAAACGCATTGCATATCTCAGGTGAGCTTGTCAAAGCGAAATCTTTGTAAACAAAGTTCACTGGGTACCCATCAGACTTCTTCTTTAAATTTACAAACTTCCAAAATCTCTTTGGATCAATCTTCAACGAAATTTTCATTTCCTTCACATATGCAGCATATAGGTTTCTGGAAAGTAAATTAAACTCTTCAAAAAGTGCACAAAACACATTAAGATCAGAAATTGAGAGATTTTTAATATAAGACTTCCAAGCCTTATTTCGTCTATTACGTAAAGATTTGAGTTCTTTTGTGTAGGTACCACCGATATGGCCAGAGTTTATATTTTTAGATAACTTAAGAGGAATTGAATTAATCAAGCAGCTATTGAAATTTTTTTAAAATTGAGTAACTGCATCTTCAATGTTAGAGCAATCATGCATATTAGAAATATTAGAAGCACTTAATTCTTCGTGAAGTAATTGAAAGTCTGCTTTACGAAAATCAAGTGAATAGGAACAGTCTTAAGCATTACTGTTATTGAGTAAATGGCTACTCATGTCAAAAAATATATCAAGTGTAGGATGGTAGGAGTCTACGTTAGAAATGGCAGAGATAGATTCTACCACTACCGTACTAACAGCTTCAGAGGAAAAGACTAAATCGAGAGTTAAATTTTAAAAATTTTTAATACAGCTTACTGGCTGTAAGTCAGTAGAAGTTATATTGTCCAAGGGTAGAAGTTCCTGTTGCGACGAAGTTAAGGATGCTTCTAAATAGGACTCGTCTTCTGAAGGGGTCCAGATGATATTGGGCAAATTAAAGTCGCCCAACAGTAGAATATTGCTATTTAAGCCAGCAATATCGATCATATAATCTAGGATAAAGGATAGCTCGGTAAAAACTGATGCAGAACTTTTCGGGGGAATGTAAACATTAATAACAAAGAGAGCATTTGTTTGAAGGGAAACCTTAACACAAATGAGTTCAATTGAAACATTGAAGGGAAAAGAGGCAAGGGAAGATGAAAGGCAATTACGAACAGCAATCAACACAACCCACCCCAATTCTTTCGGCTTATCCGCATGGCGGTCCTTTTTAAAAACAGAAAACTCATCGTCGAAAATGTTTGTGTCCAAAAATGAACTATTGAGCCATGTTTCCGTAAAAGCAAAAATGTCATGCGGAAATGCTTGAGAGTTTTTAAAAACTTCAGCAGTTTTGCTGCGTAGCCCCCTTACATTTTGATAGAAGAGGGTAATCCTTTTTAGTTTTTTGGAGCCGAAACTTTAGCGATTCGATTACTAAGATTCTTAGATCGAATTGCAAATTTTTTCACAAGTGTTCCAGGAGGCCAAAATTTATTGTCGCAAACAGAACCGAATAATGAAGGAAGAGTGGTTATCCTAAAAGATGACACAGGCATCTGATTGATTTTAGGCTTGCTGATTTTAGTGCATTTTAGAGATGACGCACTTGAAATGCAGTTACTGACAACAAGATGTTGAATTATGTCATTGGCTTGAAGTTCAGGGTCAACGTCAAGTCGGGATATAAATACTAATTTAGGCTTTGGAACGGACTCTATTTTTTTGGGAGGTTCAGAACCGCTGTTGTTATTGGTACTGGAACAACTCGATATAGTTTCGGTTCAGGACAGGGCAGGGATGTGCTTGTTAATACACTGGGAACTGCCGGTGGATTTATATCGGAAAGTGGAATAATTTCAGTGGCTATATTTTCTTCCTGAAGAGAAGCAAGTGATATTTTGTTTGCAGTTGGACTATCATTTCGTGAGTTAGGGCGCTTTGGTGCCGGAAAAGGAGTTGTTGAAGATGATGTCCCCTCTTGATACCCTTTTAAGGATTTGATGCTGCTTAAGTGAGCTTAGTAGAAGAAGTAGAGGCGTTGCTCGGGGAAGTGGATGAAGGATGTGAAGAATCAGAATCAAAAGGCTTTATCGAGGTTGACTTATTCGCGGTTTCAATTGGGGACGAAATAGAAGCCACATAGCTGCAATTGAATTAAATTTTTTTGACAAAACCTCAAAGTTCTTAGCGATTTTAAGAATTGCATCCTTAAGAACCGACATTTTAAAAGTAACTTGGGAAAGAGATACTTTAATACAGATTGTACAGTACCAAAAAGCAATTTTTGAAGAATAATTGATCTTTTCGATAAAATGATTAGTTGAGCCTAAACATTTGGCATGAAATAATTTCCCACAAGGACCAAAACAAGCAAAAAGAGGAGCCGAATTCGAATGCTCTGTGCATTTCTCCGCTGAACAGTCCATTACAACAGAGAATAATCGAGAAGCATATGAAAATGTTTAATGAGGTTTTTGATAGATTAATAAAGGCAGATTTAAAAGTAGGTAGGGAAAAAATGTCATTTTGTTAGGCCTTCTCTTAAATTGTTGGGCTATGTTGTTGACAGAAACGGTCTCCACATGGATCCAGAAAAGATAGATAGTATGTTAGGAATTCCATCACCTAAAAAAGTGAAGGAAGTTAGGAGCTTCATCGGCACGGTATCGTGATATAGGAGATTTATTCCAAACTTTGCTAGTTTGGTGAAACCGTTGTCTAAATTGACGAAGAAGAATAGAAAATTTGATTGGAGTAGTGAATGTGAGGAGAGCTTTTGAAAGGCTAAAGAATGTTTGGTAGTGGCACCCATTCTTACGTGCCCGGATTTCACGAAGCCATCTGTCGTTCAGACGGATGCTTCGGACTTTGGGATTGGTGCGGTCCATAGTTAAAATTTTACGATGGCGAGAAAGTGATTTGCTATTTGAGCAGATCACTTAATCGTTGCGAGCGTAACTATTCGACCAAAGAAAAAGAGTGATTGGCTGTTCTGTGGGCGATTGAAAAGTTACGGCCATATTTAGAGGGTGTGAAATTAACGGTTATTACCAATCACTGCTCTCTGATATGGTTGAGCAAGTTGAAAGACCCAGCAGGTCGGCTTCCTCGATGGGCTGTACGTATGCAGCAGTTCGATTTTAACATTGTTCACCGCAAAGGGAAGGACCATGTAGTGCCGGATATGCTCTCCACGAGCGTACCAGTTTTATCTCGGATTTCAGAGCCTACAAAAGATCCTTGGATAAAAAAGATGATAGGAGAGGTGGAAAGGAACCCATTGTCTTTTCCAGCCTGGAGAGTAAAACAGGAAAAATTATTTAAACAAGTTAAGGCAAACCATGTAGTAGTTCATGAAAGTAATAGTGAGCGGAAGTTAGTAGTAGCAAAAATTATAGGAAAAAGATTTTAGTAGAAAATCATAACCATCCGTAAGCAGGGCATATGAGGGTAAAGAAAACTTTTTGAAGGATAGGAGATAAGTTTTACTGGCCAAAAATGAGGTCAGATATAACTTGGTACGTTAGGAACTGCAAGATATGCCAAAGTGTGAAACCAATAAATGAAAAACCAGCTGGGTTGATGACGGAGAGGAAAGGGGTAACCGATCCGTGGGAGATGATTTGTATCGATTTTGTAGGTCCACTTCCAAAATCGAGTAGGGGTTTTGTATACATTTTAACGGTCGTCGACTAATTCACGAAGTTTCCATTGTTATTCCCGTTGAGGTCTGCAACGGCGAAGTCTGTTTGTTAGGATTTGGAAGTTGTTTATGATAACGGTCCGCAGTTTAAAAGCAAGGAACTGAAGTCTTTGCGTGATAGCTATGGTTCCACAATTTGGTTTACGGCAAATTACCATCCTTAGGCTAATCTGTCAGAACGGATTAATCAAATTATCAAGAATACTCTTAGGGCGTACGTTTCGGAAAACCATAGGTCTTGGGATGCACAGTTAGCTAAAGTGGCGTGTTGTATACGCACGTCACATCACGAAATTTTAGGCGTGTCGCCTTACTATGCGAATTTTGGTCGAGGGATGGTGACTTTTGGCAAACCCTTAAGCACCATCCCGGATGTTAAAAGTGATAGTACGGATGACACAAGGGAAAGGTTTAGGTTGCTTAGGGAAGAGATAGGAACAAAATTTGAGTCGGCATCCAAGATGGTGGCGAAAAGGTACAACCTTAGACAAAGGGATGTACAATATCTTCCAAACGAATAGGTTTGGCGATGTAACTTCAGTTTGTCTGATGCAGCAAACTACTACACGGCAAAACTAGCGCCTTAATTTTTAGGTCCGTTTCTTATTAAGAAACGCGTGTCTCCATTGACGTACGAGCTCAAGGACGAAAGAGGTACCGATCGAGGAACCTGGAACGTCAAAGATTTAAAGCCGTACTACAATGATTCCGATACTTAGTCGCGTAGCAAGCACTAGCTGGTAGCTGCGCTAAGAGTTACTGAGAGCTTCACAGCTCTGTGATGTGCATTAACTCTCGCCCAGAGCGATTGAGGTGTAGATGTGTTGTGCTGTAGTGAATTCCATTTGGTTGTGTTGTTTACCTTTCTTTTTATCCTTCTTACTTCACTACCGTATCTGAAAGCCAATTTTCTTCTTTGGTAGCTAAGGGTGGAATTTGTTACGGTTAATTTTATCGTAACAACATTCATCCTTTTGGTTCTTAAAACCTGGTCAAAACGTATGTTTTGGGCACGGTTCAACTCTCTATGTAGTGTTTGTAGTGTTTCCGCTTCATCCCAACCATTCCTTTTTTCTTACTCACATTTTGAGTCCGTTGTCCTCTGGAAGTTTTGAGAATGACTCAGAGAGGATAACAAAGCAGGTTATTTTCCATCGGGTCGAGCCAGCGAATGAGCTGGAGACTTGCCCGCAACGTTTTCGAATTTAATCGTGCTGAGCCAGCGGATGAGCTGGAGACTCACACGCATCAGTCTATCTCTATCGTGTCGAGCCAGCGGACGGGCGAGAACAAAAAAAAGAGTCCACAACAACACAACAATGTGTGAATTACAATCACACCATCATAAATTTAGAATGGCCCAGTGCCCACCGTAACGTGTCTGATATCAAAGAAAGATCGCAATGATGTGTTTCCCATTTTCAAATATTATCTGCGCGGAGGTCTACGGAATGAAGATTATTCTTGTTTATAAATCCCACAATTTTAGTTGGAAAATGGTTAGAATTCTTTCCAACAAAAATATTCTTGTCAAAGCAATTAGCTTGGGTCATTTTGGGCTGGAGACTTCGCGCGTAGTGTCGTAAATTTTCGCTTGCCTTTTAAAATAAAATATAATTGACGTTATACGGCTGAACACGTCCACGGAGCCAATGGAGATCGCATCTTCAATGCATAGAATCGCGTGCAGTGATTGTACCACTGCTCTCGGTCGCACTTCTCAGCCTATATGGGCAAGATGCTGCTGTATGACCGAGACAAGAACACCACCACGCAAAAGATCCGAAGAGGATGGCCATATGGTCGTGGTGACAGGCGAAGTCTCCATTTTGAATGACAATTCAATTTTGGATTTTGTTTAAAGAAAAGATAATTTTTTTTTTTGGAGAAAAGAATTTCGAAAAAGAGAAGTGACAAACTAGATTGTTTTACCGATATTGAAAGATTAAAATTAAGACAGATAAAGGAGTAAACGACTGAGGAAATCTAGAAGTAAATTTTGAAGACATTTGAGAGGAATTTTCTTTTTGGCGGATTTTACGAAGCTAAGTATTTTGTGTGTGGTTGTGACCAGAAATTTTAGCTTGTCTATTGTTTGTTTAGTTTGCTTAAATTCGTTTTGTTTGTGACCCTGTGTTGGGCAAATAAATTTGTGTTTGAGTAGGCCTTCGCCGATCGTTCGTCTTCTCCCAAGTTTATGGGACTCGTGACCTTTTCTCTTTACATTCAATTACCATTGTGATTTTCCTTTGTGTCATCGGGACACAAAACATTGTTTTCAGTTTCTATTTTTATCAAAACTTATTCTAAATTTCGAGAATAAGGCTTCTGCTAACCTCGAAATAACATTGTTCTATTTTTCTTTTTGTTGAAAAAACTCTGGGTTTTCGTCCAGGTCTTCTGCCAAGGTTTCCCAGACGAATCACTTGCCAAGCAATGAAAGATTCAAATTACCCATTGGGAATAATAATTCAATTGTTTATTTTCTTAAAATTGAAGATTTGTTACAACTACCATAAAAGTTTCCTGGCACTCACCCTGCAACGTAAATACTTTTATTTACGTTCCACTCCACCTTCTATCAATCAAATATTCTTTTGATTCAATAATTTTTTTTAACCCTACAATAAAATATATCTACACACGATCGCTTTGATTTCATACTTTTTTTTATTCGACAAACCAACCCAGCTGATTAGTCGGGAGGACTGCAAATACAATTGCATTTGTTGTTGCAATTTTTTCTTTATCCATTTTCTCTCTTTTATTTTGACATTTCGTCAATAACGAAATTTCTTTGGGCGGTGCTGGTTGAACATTTGTTTACTCGTTGTTCTTCTTAATAATTAATTAATATTGGATTCGTTTTAATCCAAAGTACATACGCGGTTTGTTAGTTCGTCTTAATAATTTCTTCATCATAAAGAAAATTTCAATTCGGGTTTATAGGTATTTTAACATAAATAATATTGCCACAATTTCTTCAAAAATTCACCAGATGATTTCCTCAATCTTTTTCTCTTCTTTATCCACAATGTTAATCTCAAGTCTCGTTCAAACTTGTAGTTTTTCACTTGCTTTCCAAAATGTTCCTTCTATTTTCAACCCAAAATTGAATTGTCATTCAAACAAAAAATGGAGGCTTGGCCTGTCCATTTCACCACGACCATATGTTCATCCTGTTCAGATCTTTTGCGTCTCGGTCATACAGCAGCATCCCCCCCATCTAGGCTGAGAAGTGCGACCGAGAGCAGGGATACAACCATTGCACGCGATCCTATGCGTTGAGGATACTATCCTCATTGGCTCTTTGGACGTGTTCAGCCTTCTGCAGTCAACTCTTTTACTTTAAAAGGCAAATGAAAAACTACGAAATTACACGCAAAGTCCCCAGCTCAAACTAATTGCTAATTCTTGTTGGAAAGAATCCTAGCCATTTTCCAAAAAATGGTGGGATTTTTAAACTAGAGAAATCTTAATTCTGTAGACTTTCGCGCAGAAAGTATCAAAGAGTGGGAAACACATCATTGAGATCTTTCTTTGATGTCCGTCACTTTATGGTGGGCCCTCGGCCATATTAAATTTATGTTAGTGGGATTATAGTTCACACATAGTTGGACATGAGTCATCTTCATGCCTCTCTCTGCTTTTTCGACCTTCTGTCGAAAACTCGCTGACTAAGTGGCTCTTCCGCCTTTCGAAGATTAGTATGGACATCCTGTCTAACTCTTTTGATGGAACCTAGATTAGTTACTTTTCCAAAATACTTAAAGAGCAGTCCTCTATCTGATGGTCCAGGTTTCTACTGCACTCTTTAAAGCATTTTGGAGCCGCAACAGGAAGGGAATGTGGAACAAAAATTGTTAAAGAGGAAATGGGTTGGCGAAACTTGTTGTGGTAAGATTTACCGCAACAACATTTTTTAAAACTTTTTTTCCAGCCATATGATTGGTCGTACCTAAAAAGCAACACTGATTTTTTAAATTTAAATCATTAGAGCCGTTAATGAGAAAAGTAAGCTTTTACGTAACGGTTATATGGCAGGTACCGTTATTCTTTGAGCTAAAAAAAATTCAATTTCCCCTCTGTACAATACCTAAAAAACTCTATGTACCAAGTTTGAATAAATTCGGCCCTCCCGTTTGGTCTGTTGGTGTCTATACTACAGACTTAAGAAAAGATTTGTGACATTTGATAGTAATTCTTACTTGCGATTAAAAGTTTTGAGAAAACATTCAAACATGACATTACGATGATAGCAAAGACAAAAAAATATGGTCTAAAAATTCTGTCCGTCTGTAAGTCTATATGTATAGACACCTACAGCCAAAACGGATGGGTGCATCAATCTTGGTATATAGATTTTTTTTTAGATATTGTACAGATGGGAAATTGGAATTTTTTTAGCTCAAAAAATAAAAGTACCTACCTGCCATATAACCGTTACGTTAAAGCTTATTTTTCTCGAAAACACATCTAACGATTTTGATTTAAAAAAAAAAATAGTGAAGCTTTTTAGGTAGGATCAATTAAATGGCTGACATTTTTTTTTAAAGATGTCTAAAAATGGTATACATTCCGTAGGATTGTTTTTTTGCTTTCGACTATTTCGAGAACGGCTCAACCGATACTTTTGAAATTTTACTCATATAAAGGTGTAGGAATGTAGCTCAATTTATACTGCATACCCATATTACTCAAAAATAATAAAAAAAAAAATTTATATTTTTTAAAGCATTTACAATTTTTTTTAATAATATTTTGAAAACTGCCCATTAATTTTTTTTTTCAAAAATTATATATAAATGTATTTGCTGAATACCTATGAACTGGCGTTTTTGAATATTTTTTGAAAAAAGTTTTTCATAAAAAAACTTTTTTCTCAAAAACCGCTCCAAAGATTTTTAAGAATTTATTCTCATAAATTCAAATTTATCTAAGAAATAAAAAGGCGTCCCTTTTTTCAGCTGATATTAGTAAAAGTATATTTAAGTAAGAGTTTTGAAAAATTTATTTTTATCAAAATCTCAAACCACAAGACTCACACATTACAGCCTCAGTCGTGCATTTTATTTATGTCGCTTACTTAATCAATCGCCCTTTGTTTATCCCACTTTGAATGGTCGATATCGCCTCACCACCCCCCCTCCTGTCCTTATAGCCCGATAAGTCTAGCGTCGCTAATAATAAAAAAAAAAAAAGATAGATCTGTTTTACTTAACAGAACGTTGATTTCTTCTTCCTACAAAAAAGTCAAATAATACCAATTCTCTTTTACTCACGCATTGTGGCTTGTGGCTGGGTGGGGTGTTGTTGATTTTGGCTAATATTATATAATTTCGTTTGAACATCTGTTCTCTCTCTGAGAGAAAAATCATCCTATTTCCTATCTACCTGCGTGTGTATGTGTATATAACTTAATATAACTTAATTTGATGTGATCATCTGTTCTCTCTCTCTGAGAGGAAATTCATCCTATCTAAAAAAATTCAAAACGGCCGCCAAAAAACTATTTCAACAATAACAAAAAATTTGAAGTCAAATAAATTTTCTATTGGGTGGAGGTTGGGAGGTAGGTACACTTTATTTTAAAAAAGTGCAACAGAAGATTATGATAGGTAAATATTATTAATAATGCGTGAGTAAAAGTGGGGTAGCAGTAAGAGCATATAGAGGCAGAATTATAATTCTTCCCCTATGAGTAAGAATCGACAGGCGTACGAAATGTTTATGTAAGGTTATGGTGAATATATGTCAAACGCAGGAAGAAATCGAGGGTGTTAAGACTTGGAGACCTCTAAAGGACATGATAATAATATCTTCTATGTACCAAGTATGAAGTGAATCGGTCCCGCCGGTTAAGCTGTAGGTGCCGATACAGACAGACGGACAGACAGACATTCTGAATTGTCGGATCTACTTTTTTAGGCTTCTCTATCATAATGTTAATAATTTACGAATGCATAACTTGCCTTAAAATACCTACCTATAATCGCAAGATAAAAATCATTTAAAAAAAACCATCTGTATCGACATAGTTAGTAGCCTGACTTGATCTTACTATCGCTACTGCTCTTAACTTTACAAAATTGGAAATCGTTTGTACGTCGAATTTATTCTGATATGAATAATACTCTAGAAGCGTTTTTGTTCTTTAAACTGCTTCGGAGAGAGTATACCTACCTGCAGCTACATTCAAACCATCGAAATTTGCTTAGACGTCAGTTAGGTAGTCCTTTCTTTTATGAAAAGCTATGCAAAACTATCAAGAGAAAAAAATATGTATGTGTAGGTACGTATACAAAATTTCCAAAGGAAATCACATTTTAGAGTTCAAAATCCATATAAGGACGATTAAATATGTATTGTGTCTGTACAAAAATGATCTCACAAAAAAAAATATCGCACTCAAAAACAAACAATGTCTCCCTCGTCTCATTTATTCGAGTACCTATGTACATTTACATACCTATAACATAATTACAATACGAAGTTTTACACAACAACAAAATAAACACACACAAAATAAACTTATCGACCCACTTAGGAATACCTAGGTACCTACTACCACAGACAAAATAAATATACAGATGAAGAATAGTAGACCAAAAGCATGTTCAAAAAAAATCAAAGCTAGCATATCAAAATCGAAAGCTAGCATACCTCATACTCAAACATGTACGAAAAATTGACATCCTTCGAAAAAATTAAACATACCATTATCATACCATACCTCCATACCAAAAAACCAGTTCCTAGTCCTACCAATACGAACCACGATCCACGGCACGGTGGAGAGTGGAGTGGTGGAACTGGAACCACGATCAAGGAAACACTACTCAACTACTGTTTGAGTTTGAGGATTTGAGGGTTGATTGAAATTTTTTTTAGCAGTGCACCTACATTTGTCAAACCGAATGGTTGTCTGAGGTCTACGGAATAGTTAATGCTGTCTGTGTCTACGGATAGTGTTTTTACTTGCGATTATAGGTACTATAAGGCAAGTTATGCATTCGTAAAAAAAAATTTTTTTTTGGACAATCAAACATAACATTACGATGATAGAGAAGTCGAAAAAAGTGGGTCCGACAATTCTGTCTGTCTGTCCGTCTGTCTATATCGGCACCTACAGCCTAAACGGCTAGACCGATTTGCTTCAAACTTGTTAGGTAGTATTATTATGACTTCCTACAGAGGGGTTTTTGGAATAAGCAGTCTAGCTTTAAAACTAACGGTACCTGCCTTACGATTTTTGTGAAAATTTAATTTTTCTCGAAAACGGCTCCTACGATTTTGATTAAACTTTCTGAATAGTGTTTTCTGTAAGCTTTATGTTTTGGTCGGAATAGATTTTTCAGGAAAAGTCTTATAACGGCACCTACATAGGACCGGTTTTTTTAAATCCGATTTTCTCGTAAGCCACTTGACGAATTTCGATGAAATTTTTAATATAGAAGCCCTATTACAAACGAAATAATAAAAATTCTTTCATTTTTCAAAAAAAAGTTTTTTTCAGTTTTTTAAAAAAGTTTTAAATTTTTTTTTTATTTTTTCCAAAATCGGTTTAATCAATTTTTTTTAAATTTTATTTTTCTGATAAAAACTACAAAGTTCTAGAAGTTGTCATACTCAAAAAAAATTTGAAATATGTTTTCGAAAAGTTTTTCAAAAAAAAACCGTTTTTTGAAAAAACTGGTCGAACGATTTTGAAAAAAAATTTCCCTAAATTTAAGAAAAGCAAAAGAAAACTGATGGCTTACTTCATTTTCTCCAAAAAACGTTTTAACTATTGATTTTTAAGTGATTAACAAAATTTCATATCATTTTTTCAATGCTTTTTTCCGAAAATCTCAAGCCCCGAGACCATTTGAACACAGAGCAAGTTCGTACGACCCATTCGTGCACTTTATTTTTTCTGCTTAGATAAAGCCCTTCAAGCAAATTGATCCGAATTGGACCATGTGCGGAGTCAAATTCACATACTAGACTCCGCATACGGACCCAAATAAGGAGCCGTAAAACGACGTTTGTCGGCTCCATGTAGTATGTAAATTAGAATTCCCACGGACTCACTTGTGAGAGAGAAATAGAGATATAGAGAGAGAGAGAGATAGAGAGAGAGAAAGAGAGAGAGAGAGAGAGAGAGAGAGAGAGAGCGAGCGCGTCCCGCTCAGCGAAATTGCACCCAAAACAAACTTGAAAACAAAAATGTAATAAAAGCAAACGAGTTGGAGAGTATCGAAAAAAACTTCTGTCGTCCAAAACAAAATATAAATAAAATTTGTTGCCATATTTTTATTTTTTTTTATTCTTTATTAACCAAAAAGTAAACATAGTAGTAGTAGTTGTATAACTTTATTGAGATTTTTTTCCAGGGTACGATTACATTTCATTAATTATAAATTAACACGGTATTAATATATTTTTGCCGACTTAGAAGTGGCCGGGCTACACAATTTATATTTATTTGTTGTTTAATTAAATTAAGACAACTCTGAATTTTAGGCAAATAACTAATTACTTTATAAACGTATTTGAAGCACGAGTATTAAGTACGTGTCCACTCAAAAAGACCATGATGTTTACTAAAAAGTAAACATATTATACATAAATAAAAGGCTCCTGCTCTCTCCCTCCCTCTCTCAATCTATTGAAAAAGATCTTAATTTTGTATGCCATGCATGGAATTTCGTGAGAGGACATTTTATTTGTGTATCTTATATCTCGCCTTGCTCTTCTTTTACTACTTTTAATTACTAGGTACCTATATAGTTGGATTCTTACAAACAAAGTAGATACCTATTTTTTTGTAGGTTTATGCAGTTAGTTTTTGTAAATACATTTATATAAATAAAGTATTAGGTATTGAGATTTTTAACGACGAAATATAGCTTTTCTGCAAATTTATTTTTAAAATTTAAAATGTGACTGATACGAAAAAGCACCAGGTACGGATACCGTGTAAAATGTTGTATTTCCTCTTGTGGAGCTAAGAGGCAGGAGAATCTGCAGTGGCTTAGCTATCATAGGGCCAGGTGGTGCAGTGCACCAGGGCCCCGGAGCTCAGGGGGCCCTCTAACCTCAGCTTTGAAAAAAAATAATAATGAAATAAGATAAAAAGCTCGAGGCTCGAGCCTGCTCAACATCACCAATTATAGAACTCCTTATTTAACAGTTTCAACACATGCGCCAATAGTCCTCGATAGTAGTTTGGATGAGTACGCCCGTAGCACATTGGATCAGCGATAAGCTCACGTGCTTGACGGTCGTGTGATCAATTTGCCAATTCCACCCATCAACTTTAGAATTAAGTTTTCATTCGCTCTTGCCTTGCATCAGTTCTCATTTATGATATTTGTGGCGATGTTTTCAACTTTCTGGGGTCTGGGACGTACTACAATAGTTGACGCTAGGTGTGTCGCTGACTGTTGTAATTCGTTATTCCCTACTACCAGCCTTATTTCATCAAGTATCATCACTAATGCTATGATCTCTATTCCGCACATCCATCCATCTGGCACCAAATTCAGCTAGAACTCACTTTCGCTAAAAAAAATTTCCGATGACAAAATATGTATGATATAGGTTGCAGCACAACAGTTACCGTATAATTTATGATAGCTCTCAACATGATCGACAAAAAAAAGTAAACAACGTTTTTCTAAACTCAAGTTCAAATTGACAAATGAGCTACTATAGAAACTATAATATCTTCTTATGAGTTAATATTGATTTTACCGCATCATTACCATACAAACTGTTTTATGGTTCTTTTTTGTTGAGCTTCCTGTAATCTTTACTAAACATTGACAAGCAATATAGGAAAATCTTAGTAAGTACCTACTCCGAATTTCAAAAATTTAGATAGTTAACAAATGAAAAATATGGAAAGAAAAAAGGAACGTAGCGGTGCAGCCAAGCGGAAACAACGTCAAGAAAGGGAAGAAAGTAAAAAAATTGTCCAAGCTAAACAGCTTTTTTCCGAAACCGCTTTCTGCTACAGTTCCTTCAACAGCCGAAATATCGGTCAAAAGTGACAAGTATTCATTTATTGATAGCGTGGACACAGCTGTGTTAATTAATAAAGCGACTTGAGTAGATCAGGATCCAATAACTCCCATCAATGCCACTGCTGAAAATGACTACCTCGACGCCTCCGTGCAACCTACAGTAGAGGAATCATCCATTTCTACATCTTCAAAAGCTCTTGAAATTTTAAATGACTTGGGAAAGTACATGAACAAGAAATTGAACGATAACGAAAACGGATGATTCTTGACAAGGGACCTTTGAAACCTCCGGGACATTTTCCGAAGGACCCAAGACAACATGAGCTTTTAAGAAACGTATTACAGTGATGCTACTGTTTCATACAATTCCTGTTACTTCCGCGGCAGCAGAAAGATCTTTCAGTAAACTGAAGATTATAAAAAATAATTTAAGAAACAGCATTCGACAAGATCGCCTCCGACATTTATCGTTAATTTCAATAGAAAATGAGGCGGCATCAAAATTGGATTTGAGTGAAATTATAGACGAATTCACAATTTGGACGTGGAACTCTGTTAAAAATCGTTTTTTGAGATTAATTAAATCTCATCTGTATAATAAATATTCTATATTGTCATGTGCGTCGTTGTTTATTTATTCCCTTTTTCTTCTATTAAACACATGGAGATTCTAATAGAGACCACGTATGGATTTAGCCTACTAGGGATAAGTTCAACTCACTGTTACCTATTCTTATTCCTATCAATAATTTTGAAGGCCAACATAAGTTCAAACTACGCGAAAAGAGGGGGAGGAGGGCCCGATTATTTCCCTATGCACCAGGGACCTTGTCCCCCTAGCTATGCCACTGAGAATCTGTCAACAAAATTTTTCAAATTTCCAGCTCGGAAGAAGAACCAAGTTCTTTTTAGAAAGTGGCATGATGCCTGTAATTTAAAAGAAGATGTCCTTCATAAAAATCTTTATTTATGTGAAAAACAAATTTGATATTAAAAAAGAATCTTAGAAAAGGGTGTGTTCCCAGTTTATACCTTGGAAATATATCAAATTCGTTCGGTTCAAATATCGCAACCTATTTGAAACCTTCAACTTATACACAAGGTTCTGATCACGGACCAATATACCTACAGACCGCCAACTCGTATTTCTTTTGCCTGAAACACCCTCGAAATATTGTTTCCTGTCTGTGAATACGTGTATATCTCTCTCTGTGCATTTTGTAATGGCAACTATAACTGCGTATGCCATTTATTTTTTAGGTGTGTTTGCTAAATGGGTTTTAAAAGCAAGGGAGAGCGTCACACTCTCAAAATAAATGGCATATCAGCTGATTCTTAGCTTGTAGGCAAAAAGAGAAACCATACTGAAACATAGAAACATACTTGGACCTGAACTCCAACCCAATGACATAATTCAACATCTTGTTGTTAATAACTGCATCTCGAGTGCGTCAGCTATAAAATGCAATAAAATCAGTAAGCCTGACAGTTTTCTGTCATCGTTCAGGATAACTACTCCTCCAGCATTTTTCGGTCCTCTCTGCGACAATAAGTTTTGGCCTCCCGGTACACTTGTCAAAGAATTTGTAGTTCGATCAAAAAATCTCAATAATCGATTTGCTTAAGTATCGGCTCCAAAAAACTTAATAGGATTACCCTCTTCTACCAAAATGTAAGAGGGATACGCAGCAAAACTGATTTATGTATGTATCAATTTATGAAAATATTTCTAGTTTTAATTTAATTTAAGAATGTACCGTAAGTACTTAACGAATTCAAATAAATAAAATAAAATACACTTTTACTAAAACTGCTGAAGTTTTTAAAAACTCTCAAGCTACATGATATCTTTGCTTTCACAGAAACATGGCTCAATAGTTCATTTTTGGACACAGAAATTTTCGACGATGAGTTTTCTGTTTTTAGAAAGGACCGTCATGTGGATAAGCCGAAGAAAATGGGCGGTGGTGTATTGATTGCTGTTCGTAATTGCATCTCATCTTTCCTTGTCTCTTTAGCCTTTAATGTTTCAATTGAACTTATTTGTGTTAAGGTTTCTTTTCAATCAAATGATCTTTTTATTATTAATGTTTATATTCCACCGAAAAGTTCTGCGTCAGTTTTTGCAGAGCTATCGTTAATTCTTGATCAAATGATTGATATTGCCAGTTCAAATAGCAACATTTTATTGTTGGGTAACTTCAATTTACCTAACATTACGTTGACCCCTTCTGAAGACGAGTCCTATTTAGAAGCTGCCTTGACTTCTTCGCAACAGGAACTTCTTTTTTTGGACAACATAACCGCTACTGACTAACAGCAAGTAAGCTGTATTAATAATTGTAGAAATCGAATTCTCGATTTAGTCTTTT
Organism: Platycheirus albimanus; assembly: GCA_916050605.2. Classification (NCBI taxonomy): domain Eukaryota; kingdom Metazoa; phylum Arthropoda; class Insecta; order Diptera; family Syrphidae; genus Platycheirus; species Platycheirus albimanus. Next base: position 94,955,256 of record OU696696.1, on the reverse strand, counting down.
CTTCTGACGCTGTTAGTACGGTAGTGGTAGAATCTACCTCTGCCATTTCTAACGTAGACTCCTACCATCCCCCATTGGATATATTTTTTGATATGAGCAGCAATTAACTTAATAACAGTAATGCCGAAGACTCTTCTTATTCACTTGATTTCCGTAAAGCTGACTTTCAATTACTTTACGACAATTTGAGTGCTTCTAATATTTCGAAAATTCATTTTTGCTCTAACATTGACGACGCAGTTACTCAATTCTACGAAATTTTCAATAGCTGCTTGATAAATTCAATTCCTCTTAAGATATCTAAAAATATCAACTCCAGCCATCCGTGGTACACGAAAGAGCTTAAATCTCTACGCAACAAACGGAATAAGGCTTGGAAGTCTTGCACTTTTTGAAGAGTTTAATTTACTTTCCAGAAACCTATATGCAGCATATATGTGAAGGAAATGGAAATTTCGTTGAAGATTGATCCAAAGAAATTTTGGAAGTTTGTAAATTCAAAGAAGAAGTCTGATGGGTATCCAGTGAACTTTGTTTACAAAGATTCCGCTTTGACAAGCTCACCTGCGATTTGCAATGCATTTGCAAAGCATTTCAGTAAGTCCTTTATTGAAAATGCCGTCAATATAGACTTTGATTTCTTTGACTTCTCCCGTGATTTCCCCCAAGCCACTTTTAACAACATCCACATTGATAATGGTAAGGATTTGCATTATCCTTCATTGCTGAAAGATGATTACTCTCCCGATCCTGATGGCATTCCTCCTATAATATTAAAAAAATGTTCCTCCGTTTTAGCTTCTCCCTTGCAATTCCTTTTCAAGCTCTCCCTTAAATCCGGTAAATTTCCTCAAGTATGGAAAGATTCATTCATTACTCCCGTCTTTAAAAAGGGTACTAAGTCCGATATCACCAACTAAAAACCGATTTCTAAACTGTCTTCTATTCCAAAGCTTTTCGAACAAGTAGTTTGTGATAGCTTAACGTTTTTCTGCAAACATTTAATCTGCCATCAACAACACGGCTCCATGCAGAAGCGGTCTACTGTCACAAACTTACTAACCTTTATGAACAAGTGCTCAAGGGCATTAGAGAGTGGACAGGAGCTGGATTGTATCTACACAGATTTCTCAAAAGCTTTTGACCAACTCTCACATGAAATCATCATTTTTAAATTGAAAGCTTTAGGTTTCCCTGTAGGATTTGTTAATTGGATATATTCATATGTCCAAAACAGATCATACATAGTTAAGTTTAGAAATTCGTTTTCTAATTCTTTCCCAGCAAAATCAGGAGTCCCACAAGGCAGCCATCTTGGTCCGTTACTGCTTATACTGTCAATGACGTAACTTCGTGTATTCATTCTAGTGAGATCCTTGTTTTCGCTGACGATATGAAATTTTTCAAATCTATTAACTTAGCTAATGACCGCGTATAATTGCAAGCCGACATCGACAGATTTGCTATCTGGTGTAGCAAGAATTGTTTAAGCCTGAATCCAGCCAAATGTCAGACAATGACATTTTCAAGGAAAGGGGTACCAAGTACACACGGCTATTACATTTCAAAACAAGTTTTGCATCGCGTTTTTAGTTTTAAAGATCTGGGAGTAAACTTTAGCCCAGACTTGAGTTTCACGGAACACATCAACTTTGTTGTTAAAAAAGCTAATTCCATGTTGGGATTTGTTAAAAGATGGTCAAAGGAATTTCAAAATCCTTATGTAACCCTAGCTTTATATAACTGTTATGTTCGCCCCCATCTAGAATATGCATCACAGGTATGGTCTCCTTTCTACGAAGTTCATAAGTCTAGGATAGAGGCAGTTCAGCATAATTTTATTCGATTTGCTTTAAAAGGTCTCTCCTGGGCAGATCCATACAACCTCCCACCGTACGAACACCGGATTCAATTTCTACAGATTCAAACTTTGTCACAAAGGCGTATTAACAATGATATTATTTTTATTCACCAACTTTTAACGGGATTCTTAGACGCACCCGATCTTCTATCATGTGTAGGTTTTAATTATCGCGGAGGGGCTCATCATCTTCGTAGATTAGAGCTATTGCATTGTCCCCAACACCGTACTAATTATGGCATGAATGAACCTCTTACCCGCATGTGCAAACTTTTTAACTCAAATAAAAGTATTGTTGATTTTAATATTAGTTAAACTTGTCTAAAAAAAACATTTAAAACCAGTGCACCACGCTCATAGTTTACTCGTATGTTTAGTATGTACTCAATGTTTTTGTATCTATTTTGTATAAATGTGTTTTTTGTTTATTTATTTTTTTATCTTTCTGCTTGTGTTATGCTATTTGTATATTTCGCTTACTAACAACCTGCACTAAATGATGTAGCCAGTGAGCACATAATATGTGTTGGCTAATCTCTGATTGTAAGTTAATGCTTGATTTCTTACTCTCGAGAACTGATAGTGTACAAAAAAAAAAAAAAAAGTGAGTTGGCGGTCTGTATCTTATTGGTCCGTGGTTCTGATGTAGATTTAGCCTTACAGGAGTTTAAATCAATATCAGACGAACATTTTCAGATAAATGTCATTACTGAATATTTCCCACAAAAAAATGATCAAGACTGCCAGGGCTACAAAAATGAAATTTTAAAATTAAAACTTAATATATACAATTTAGAAGAAATGATAAGAGACATAGAAAAACAAAGCAATTTAAAACATATTGCTTTGCGGCGCAAAGTTAATATATTGAAAGTAGGAAGCTTATCAAAAAAAAAAGATGTTGAAACAGCCACGAAAACGGTATCAATGTTAATTGATTCATTGCCTGTGGTAAACAAAAATGCAAAAACTTTTGCAAAAATGCTAATGACCAAGAACAAAACCTATTCTAAAGACGAAAAATGGCTTTCTTAAAATATATTTTTTAGGAATGCTGCTCTTTATAATTTATGAGGGAAACTCTTGAATTTCACCTGCCTCATCCTACTTCTTTATACAAGTGGATGGATATAAAACATCTTTCACCAGGCTTCAATGAAGAGGTTTTATTAAAAAAGGGCAAAGTAGATGAATTACCTGAAGTGAGTAAAAATGTAGTACTTATTTTTGACGAAATATCGATCGAGGAAAATAAAACATATAATAAGTTTAAGGACAGAATTGACGGGTTTGTTGACTATGGTGATGGGAAAAGAGAACCAATCAGAGGAAAAACTATTTGTGTTTTCATGATAATGGTCCTCCAATTTCAAATATATTCTGAACTATGTTGTTAGTTCGACATCTTGTCCCGTGTGAGAACTAAAATAACAAATTTTCAAATGCTTACATGTTTGCGCAAATTTGGGAATATTTGTACGAGCGCTCACATGCGACCAAGGATCAACAAACCGAAGCCTATTTTTTCAACTTGGAAATAAAGAAGGAATAAACAAAAACATCGATAACAATTGGTTTGTTTATATAGGAAAAAAGATATACCATTGTTTCGATGTACCTCATCTAGTTAAATCTATCAGAACAAATCTAATATCTTCCGACTTTTGCCTTCCTAATGGAGATGTTGTTAGCTGGGACGTTTTGAGAGAACTACTCGTATATGCTATTGATTCTCAAAATCTTGTAAGAGCTTGTCCGAAAATCACCCAAGCACACAGCGTATCATTAGCAATGCTGGAAGTTTCGGTTTTTTCTAAGAACGTTAAGGGTAAGGCCAAAGCCACGTCAATTTTTTTCAAACAAATTGATAAAATGTTTAATGTTTTAAATGCACACCCACCGTTAGTTAAAAACACAATTAATATTCAATTCTTAAATGAAATAAAAGATTTATTAGCGTCATTACAACTTACTAAAAACACAACCGTTCATTGCTTTAAGGGAATGGTTTTAACTATAACATCTTTCCTTTCTTTGGCCGATGATCTATTTGCCGATTATCCCGATTATCCCGATTTTTCTTATTTTTATTTGAATAAAATGAACCAGGATCCACTGGAAAATTTCTTTTCACATGTTCGTGCCCGAAACGCGAACAAAAGAAATCCAAATGTTTTTGAGTTTCAATCAATTATAGCCAAGATCATTTCTTTGAATCTACTATTTACATCGAAATTCTCCAACGGCGAAAAAGATTCAGATGAAATTCTTGATGTTGATTGGTCTACAGTTGCAAACACAAAATTTGAAAAGCCTATTTTGGATGTCAATACAGCCGAAACAGAAGCAAAATTAAGTCCTGACTGTGAAATGATCGGTTGTTTTGATTCAGATGAGCGGCCATCTGTCTCAACAACTGTCAAGAGCATGTCAATTCGATACTTTGCAGGATACTGTTGTTACAAGCTATTTAAATTGATGAAAGAGCCATGTCGAAATTGTAATCAAACATTACAAAAAACGGCTACAACAATAACAGACGATTATGAAATTCTTTCCACCACAAGGCATACTTAAATTCAGAATCAGATTTTGGTAAACTATTTCGCCCCTCCGATATATTTTTTGAAATTTGTAAGCTTCAAATAAATGTTTTTGAAACCATATACATCAAAAGTCCAGAAATCATTAATATAAAATCCAAAATAATATCTTTAAGCATTACAAAAACAGAGGGCTTTAGTCCTGAGTGGTTTAAGGATCCAATTTGTGGTAAACACCGTTTAGATGCCCTTTCATTCATGATTCTAGTTTTGCTGAGGAAAAATTGTATTTGGACGAGCAAAAACTCAAAAAAATCGGGACGTAAGGAAAAAACACAAAACAAACGTCTTGAAAATTTAATGAATATTTAAAATGAATATAAAACTACTTTTACTGTTTTTTTTATTATTTTTTAAAGCAAGTTACAATTATACCTAAAACTATCCCTTCATAAAACTGAGTTGTGTTTCCTTGATCGTGGTTCCAGTTCCACCACTCCACCCTACACCGTGCCATGGACCGTGGTTGGTATTGCTAGGACTAGAAACTGGTTTTTTGGTATGGAGGTATGGTATGATAATGGTGTGTTTAATTTTTTCGAAGGATGTCAATTTTTCGGACATGTTTGGGTACAGTGGCGTAGATAGCTTTTCGCTATGGGGGGGGGGGGATGGATCTAGTTCGCTCATTTTTTTGCGATTATAGGCATGTTATGTTATAAGGCATGTTATGCATTCGTAAAAAAAAAATTCTAACAATCAAACATGACATTACGATGATAGAGAAGTCGAAAAGAGTAGGCCCGACAATTCTGTCTGTCCGTGTGTCTGTCTGTCTGTTTAGTTACCTACAGCCTAAACGTGTGGACCGATTTGCGTCAAACTTGGTTCATAGTATTATTATGACGTCTTACAGAGGAGTTTTTGGCAATAGCATTCTAGCTCCAAAAATAACGGTACCTGGTATTTGATTTTTAGTGAAAAGTAAATTTTTCTCAAAAACGGCTAATACGATTTTGATAAAACTTTCTGAATAGTGTTTTCTGTGCAAACTTTATTATAAAAATAAAATACTTTACTTTTAACTTATTGAATATTTTTTCTTTGAATTTTAAGCAAACTTTATGTTTTGGTTTGAATAGATTTTTCAGGGAAAGTCTTATAACGGTACCTCCCATAGGACCGGTTTTTCAAAATCAGATTTGCTCGTTAGCCACTTGACGGATTTTTATGAAATTTTTAATGTAGAAGCACTTTTAAAGACGAAATAATATAAATTCTTAAATTTTTGAAAAAAGGTTTTTTAAAAAAAATTAAATGTTTTTTTTTTATTCTTCGTTTTTTTTTAAAACGGTTCAAGTTTTTTTTTTTAATTTTATTTTACTGATAAAAACTACAACTTGGCATACTTTAAAAAAATTGGAATTTATTTTGGAAAAGTTTTTCAAAAAAAAAACTGTTTTTTGAAAAAACTGTTCGAACGATTTTGAAAAAAAAAAATTCTTAAAATTTTTCACAATAAACAAAATCATATGGCTTACTTCATTTTTTGCAAAAAACATTTTAACTATTGATTTTTAAGTGATCAATAAAATTTCATATACTTAGTTTTTCCCTGCTTTTTTCCAAAATCTCAAACCCCAAGACCACTGTCAAACAAGTTTGTCCGACCCAGTCGTGCACTTTATTTTTAAAGTTTTAATAAAGTGCTGGAAAGCAGGATGGAAGCTCTTTTTCTTGCGCGTTTACCTATTATCAATTGGTGAGAGACGTAAAAAAAATACTTTAAAAAAAAATCCATATAAAAAAAGAAATTCAAAAGATTAGGTGATATGCCGAAATAATAATTTCTTTCAGATGAAGCTCACTTTTTATTTTCCCCGTAGAATGTAGGTATATATAATGTACAATTGACAATGCCATTAGGAATCCTGTGAGTATTTATAAGACTTAATTCACGTAGGAAGTAGGTACTAAATTTCAGAGTGCGTTTCTTGAACTTATTTGGCATGACTCGTGATGTTGAACAATTTATCGATCCCAATGGGGGGATATATCCCTCCCCTATCTACGCCACTGTTTGGGTATGAGGTATATGCTAACTTTCCTGCTTCCTGCGGCTGCGGCTGGTGGCTACGTTAGAAAAATTAAGTTTGAAGATCTTATTTAACTTGTGTGATCATACCACCAACGAAAAATAGTGTAACTGGTGCCATCTACACTAAAGAAGTGAACTAAACTCGACGTAGCCCATATTCTACATCTGCATATTTCTTTTGTCTGTGCTACTACCTACCTAGATTCCAATAAAAGTTATTTGTGTCCTTTTTCATGTCCTTTTTATTTAGCCGTCTTGGCACCTCTTATGTCTTATGCAATCCAAATGAAAAAAAGTTACTCGTATGAGCATGGCAACCCACTTTTTTCATGACCACTCAAAGAGTGAAAAAAAAAACACAAATTCTAACAGATCCTCTTATATGCCTTTCTTACAGAAAAGGAAAACAATTTAAATCGTATACCTACGTTGGAACACAAATTATATAGGTAAGTATGTACATTGTACAAACCTTAATATCTACCTTCCTTCGAAAGTCTTATAAGAAAAAATATAAACTTATAAGTAAAATAAAAATAAACTTATCAACCCACTATTTACTTGCGATTAAAGGTACTATAAGGCAAGTTATGCATTCGTAAGAAAAAAGAAATTCTAACATTCAAACATGACATTACGATGATAGAGAAGTCGAAAAAAGTGGGTCCGACAAATCCGTCTGTCTGCCTGTCTGTCTGTATGTCTGTCTGTATAGTTTACACCCTAAACGGCTGGACCGATTTGCTTCAAATTTGGTACATAGTATTATTATGACGTCCTACAGAGGGGTTTTTGGAAATAACATTCTAGCTCCAAAGCTTTTTTATTTTCAAAAACGGTTCAAGCTATTTTTTTTAAATTTTATTTTTCTGATAAAAACTACAAAGTGCTAGAAGTTGGCATACTTAAAAATAATTTGGAAAATATTTTGGAAAAGTTTTTCAAAAAAAACTAGTTTTTGAAAAAACTGGTTAAGCGATTTTGAAAAAAAAAATCTTAAAATTTTTAACAATAAACAAAACCATATGGCTTACTTCATTTTTTCCAAAAAACGTTTTAACTATTGATTTTTAAGTGATCAATAAAATTTCATATATACAGTGCTGTCTGGGTAGCGTGAACGGTGCCGTGAAATAAGGCCGTACGAAATAAGGCCATATTTCAAAATTTGGCCTTATTTCACTTTGTAATTGTGAAAGAGGGCCATATTCCAACATATGGCCTCATTTCACTTTGACGAAGTGAAATAAAGCCAAACTTATTTGTGAAACAAGGCCAAATATGGCCTTATTTCGCTTTTCGAAAGTGTAGCAAGGCCATATGGATCGTTTTTTTATTACACAAACTTTCAGTATATTTGCGCATATATTTTAATTTAATATTGAAAAAACTTTAAAAGCTGTACATCAATAAATGAAATATTTTAAAAGCTGCAGTTTTTTTTTTAAGAACATTTGGGCGATGTGCGACTATCTATTATTTTTGATAAAATCTCCAAAATTAACACTGTCAGCTTAGGCTATCCAAAATTAAAACCGAAGCTTTTAAAATGTTTCAGTTCTAATTTTGGAGAGTTGTTGAAAGTGATAGCCAACAATTGTCGCAAATTATAATATTAATATTATTTCTGTTTTTAATTTGGAGAGTTTTTGAAAAGAATAGGTAGCTATAATATGAAAAGAAATAGTTTTGTTTTTGTTTTGGAGAGTTTTTGAAAACAATAGCCCAAAATTCGCGCGAATTTTGGGCTATTATTTTCAAAATCTCTCCAAAACAAAAACAAAACTATTTCTTTTCATATTATAGCTACCTATTCTTTTCAAAAACTCTCCAAATTTAAAACTGAAACATTTCGTTTTTAATATTATAATTTGCGACAATTTTAGGCTATCAATTTCAACAACTTTCCAAAATCTAAACTGACTTCAATTCCAAATACTTTATTTACTTATTTAAATCAAATACAAATAAAATACTGCTCATTAAATTTCTTGTTTCATTTAACTGTCACTTAAAATGAAGGTTGTTTTCTCAACTGGACTATAATAATGAAGAATTGTGTAATCAGGTAATCAAAACTATAAGGTGTAATGGGAGAAATTTCGTTTTAGATATATTTTAATTGGAAATATCAGCAAAAACCACCCGCACTTTAGACTTTGTTTCACTTACTGAAAGTGAAATAAGGCCAACTAAACTTAAAGCGCAATAAGGGCATTTTGGCTTTATTTCACTTCGTCAAAGTGAAATGAGGCCATATGTTGGAATATGGCCCTCTTTCACAATTACAAAGTGAAATAAGGCCAAATTTTGAAATATGGCCTTATTTCGTATGGCCTTATTTCACGGCACCGCGTGAACACTGGGCTGCGTGAACGGGGCCGTGACATAATGCCATGTGTCATAAGGCCATATTTCGACTTATTGCCTTATGACGCTTTTGTAAAGCGTCATAAGACCATATTCGAACATATGGCCTTATGACGCTTTACCAAAGTGTCATGAGGCCATATACTTTTGTGACATAGGGGCATATTAAAAAAACAATTGAGAACAACAAGAACCTGTTCTTACCGTTGTAATATTATAAAGGAATGATCATTTTTCAATGATCCGAAGAAACAAATTGCGCGTTTTTCATTGTTAAGTTTGATTTCGAGTGGAACGCGTTGTTTAGTGTGCAAAATGGAAAATTCAAGTGACGTGATATATAATTTTGAATTTTGTGAAGGTTTAAGAAGAGGCAGTAATATTCTTTATATTCCTGAAACCAAACATCTCTTTTGTTTCAAATATAGTTCTAAAATAAGTAGACATTACATCTGCTACAATAAAACGTGTAATGCTAGTGATATTGTTGACTTTCAAAACCAAACTCTTGTGAGCATACCAAAATCTAGTGCTCCACATAAGCATCCAAACAGTGAAGAACTTAGGAAAAAAATGTAATTGCAAATTCTTTTAACTTTAATTATCATATTGACATGACTTTGATTAAAAAAAAATAATAGCTTCAAATTCGCGCGAATTTGGACACGTGAAATTAACTCAGTTTTCGGCAACAAAAATTCTTATCATTGAAAAAAAAAGGTGATATTATCAAGAAACTAGAAAGGGTTATAGCCCCATCAATTTTATCCCGGGAATACAGTTTTGCTAAATCTAAAATTTCGGCCATAAGTAAAAATAAGGATAAGCTTTTTAAAGCGGTGGTCAGTTTGCTCAAAAGAAAAATGTTAAAACATTACGCAAACTGTCGAAGTGTCTTTTTCTTGATGGGTAAAATGTTGGATAGTATGAACAACCTGGATAGCATGGACAGCCTGTGCAATAATTAGTTCACGATACCCAGACAGTACTGTACTTAGTTTTTTCCCTGCTTTTTTTCCAAAATCCAAAACCCCAAGACCACTGTCTCACATTAGAGCAAATTTGTCCGACCCAGTCGTGCACTTTATTTTTTTTTTTTTACATTTTTTTTTTTGAGACTAGCTATCCCGACGCCCTGCTAGTGTGGGGCAATAAAGTTGTGAAAAAAATCTATACTCGCATGACAAAACGATCCTTTTTGTTTTCATTTGTTCCTTTTCAACTTACATCTCGCGGTCCTTCGCACTTAAGAAATGTATGAAAAATAACTCTCTTTCCCACGCATGCTAAGAACGTTTTTAAAAGTTGCGAAGGATAGCTGTCTGCGTTATTATGATTTGGAGTTGAAACTCATTTTCACACAATTTTGCTGTTATGGGTGGGTACTTGTCGTCACATATAAAATTGTTTCTATTTAAATTATTATTTTAGGTTTTGTGTTGTTATCAGTTTCTGTGTGAACAAATTGAGAACAAAAAACTTAATTCTTACCTTCTCACAGAGAAATTTATTTTTTTTTCTTATCCTTGTTAGTTGGTATCAACATTTAAATACTATAGCGCTCTCTTTGGTTGAAGGTTCTTAATTAACCATATTATTATTTTTACCTTTTGCTTAATTTTAACTCCTCATTCATTCCCCCGTCGTTATTCATGTTTCTCTATTTGACTTTAAAAATATACACCTCTCTGAATATTAAAAATGCCTTCTCACGTGATCTAGCGTACAGAATAATAATATTTCCAAACACACACACATGTAAAAAGTGGCGTCTCCAAGTTTTAATCAAAGAATGAATTGTGATGAGTTGAGATGTGATGAGTTGGCTTGTGATGACCTGCAAAAATGAACAAATTTGATGAGTTCCGAAATGATGAGTTGAGAAATGATGAGTTGAGAAATGATGAGTTGCGATTCGACATGTTGGGTTGACGCCAGGAATATGGTGGAGGTGAACGAGGACAATTCCATCGTTCCTTCTTCGCTCTTTGAAGAAAGGGAATTGGAACTGCCTATGCTGGGATCATCTGGAGTAACTGAGATCGCTAATCTAATTGGTGTTGATATAGCTGTTGCCCCTATTGATCCAGATATTGCGTATGAAGAGATCAACGAGAAGAAGTTAACAATCAAAACAAAAAGCATAAACATAAAAGTGTCATTGGAAGTAATGTCAATATTGGTACGAACGAAATTGATGTTATCCAGAACAAAAATTGGTTGCATTTATCTAAGTTCAAACCGTCGAAACTGCCCACTCAATTATAAATTTAATCGCTACTAACCTTAATGCTCCCCCCGCTAAATTCGAATGTTTTAAATTGATGAAGAAAGGAATAGGTGAACGTCTTATTGAACATGTTAATTTTAATATTGGTGTTCCTGCTGAGCTTTATGATGCTGCATTTGATTCGAGCTGTTGGCCAGCTGGTGTTTATGTTCGTGATTTTCGGTACTTTCCAAAAAACTACGTCTCAACGGAGGGGAATGCGAACTTATAGATAAATTAAATTGTTCACCTGCTTTGCGAACTGCTGCTGATATGCTTTCTGTATATTACCAAAATGTTGGTGGTATGCGATCTAAGGCAACTGACTTTTATCTCTCTGTATCCTGCTGCTCTTATCATGTTATTGCTTTGACTGAGACATGGTTGTCTGATGATGTACTTTCTGCTGAACTATGTCGGTCTGAAGATTTTAATGTTTTTAGAAGAGATAGATCGTTTGCAGATACTGGACTGCGAAGAGGTGGTGGTGTTTTATTAGCTTTAAGATCTTATTTAATATGCAGAGAAGTTCCTCTTGAATTCAAATCTGTAGAACAATTATATGTTGAAGTAACTTTTCCATTCGGCTCAAATTGTATTTATTTTATTATACCATACATTCGTCCTGATTCGAATATAACTATTTACCAGATGCATATTGACAATATTCGTAATGTTTTTTGTACGTTAGGGCCTGATTCTAATATTGTTTTTTTTGGGGATTTTAATCTCCATCATTTAAAATGGATTTACTCTGAAAAAGATCAATGTTTACTTCCTTTTAATGTGTCAAATGAACTTGAGTCGAGCTTTATTGATTACGTGCTATCTTTTAATTTTATTGCTCGAAACAGTTTTCGGATTCGTACACGATTAAATCTTTGTACATTTCTCTTATAAGATCAGTTCTAGAGTATGCATGTTGTATATGGTGTCCATTGTATATGGTGGGTATAAATCGTATTGAATCTGTTCAGAAAAAATTCTCGAGGTATGCGTTGCGAAAACTTAATTGGGTTGACAATATCTTGCCTAGGTATATTGATAGATGCTTGTTAATTGACTTAAAGTGTTAAAGTCTCTTGAAGCTAGAAGAAGGTATTATTTAATAATGCTTGCTAGAGATACTTTCTGTAATCGTATTGATTGTTCAAAACTTCTTTCTCTTTTTTCTTTGTATGCTCCCTCAAGGCAGTTAAGGATGAGGCAGACACCCTTTTTTCCCCGTTCTTTTACAAACTATGGTAGATCCGATCCAATCTCACGATCCAGTTCTGAGTTTAATTCAATTTATCAAAATATTGACTTGTCTTTAAGCAGAGATGTTTTTAAAACTACTGTTTTGAGTTTAGTGTCATAGACAGGGCCCGATCCAGCTTTTTCGCCGCCCTGGGCAAAAAATTAATTTGCCGCCCTTTTGTAATGAAAACACATAAGTTATAAAATTGTTGGTGCATTTTTTGACCGACAAAAATATGCTACAAAACTAACGGTACCTATGCCATGTGATTTTTATAGACAAACTCATTTAGGTATCTCAAAACGGCTTATACGATTTTGTTAAAAAAAAAAATTGAGTAAAATGTGTGTTGTAGGTATAACGGTAACTCCAATAGGGTCGAATTTTTCATATCAGATTTTCTCTTAATCCACTTAAAGGATTTCGATGACATTTTTTAAGCGCAAGGCCTTTTATTAACGAAATAACTTTGTTACTTAAAGTTTCATAAGAAATTAAAGTTGTTTTTGATTTAATTATTTCAAAAACAATTTAAATTTTTTTTAAATTTTGCTTTTCTTATAAAAAAAAATAAAAGGCGTTCTTCTATTTCAGTTCACAGCAAAGCCTGAGTTGTCAAACAAAAATAAGTGTTTCTTGTTTGCTTCAGGGACTTCAGAGCATATAATTTGTTTTTCTTTTCTCCGTCAGAGTGTGTTCAAAATGCGCTCTACGAGCTCCAAATAAATAGATGGGGCAGACGTCAAAAGTGATACGCTTCGAAACCAACCAATACCAATTCAAATGATATTTTTGCAGCGGCTGGAGATAAAAACAAATAAAATGGCCGCCGAATTGATTTTAAGGTTTAAAAAAATGGGCATAAGAAAAGGAAATTAATGGGATACTAAATTTGTTTCATGAACTGTTCAGAGCGCTCTGAACACAATTGGTTCAGAGGACGTTCAGATCGAGCTCGATAAACTCGAACTTTTTTCAGAGCTCTTTTCTTAATGCAAACAGAAAAACGCCTAAAGTGCTGGAAAGTGCATTCTCAAAAAAAAAAATTGGAAACATTTTTTCGAAAAGTTTTTTTTTTCTAAAATAATCAAAACTGTTTAAGAAATCAGATGGCTTACTTCACTTTTTTCTCCCAAAAAACGTTTTAACTAGCGCTTTTTAAGTGATTAATAAAATACTCCGACTTTATATTTTTGACGGACATATACAGTCAAAATTCTTTTTAGCAAATCTTCAAGGGAACACAAAATAAAGAAATTAATGAAAGAAATTCATATCTTTTGTTAAGAAATTATTCAATTTTTGATTGCGTAATTAAAATTTTGTTTTTATTTTATTATATATATCTTCCAATTTAGAAAGTTAAAAATTTGCATCATCTTTATTTTTATCAATTGTTTCAATAAAACTTCAAAAATTCTCTATAGTAGGGCTTGTTCGAACAAACTCGATTGCAGCAATGACATTCAAAATCGTTTCGTCTGTACTGAAGGTAACTCTTTTCAAATTGCTGTTGTTCTCAATTATTATTGGTCATATCGATGACAATACACCTGAGTCTTCATCGGACCAATTGTCAAAAATACTAAAGCCAGCTTTTAAAAAACAACTGAGGATTGAACTTGTTTTACCTTCGAAACGCGACTTTGCAAACTTAAACTAGATAACTGTACATTTTTAATACAGGGTGCGCCAGAGAAACTTACTTATTTGAAAGGTCAATAAAAAAAAAGTACTTCAGTTATTGTTTTAATTTTTTTTTTTATTTGAGAATACAATATCCCAATTTTTTTCTATGCAGTCTTAAAAATGACATCGGATAAATGGCGACCCCCATTGCGCATACACTGATGAAGTCGATTTTTGAAATTCGTATCCACTCTTCGCAGCATATCAATCGGTATGTTGGCAATGGCGTCGCGAATGTTGTTCTTGAGGTGTGCTATGGTCCGTGGTCGATCGACATAAACCAGGGATTTCAAATAACCCCATAAAAAGAAATCGCGTGGAGTCAAATCTGTGAGGAGGAATTTCAAAGCGAGCGCGGAAGGCACGTTGCGTAGCAACAAGTGAGCGACCGTTAGAAAAGAAGCTCTCAACTGCGAAGGCCCGCTGCTCTCTAGACCAGAGCATGATGGCAACTGACTGGAGGGAGAAACAAACTTGGGAACTTCCCCCTCCAGATGCGCCCCCTCTTGCCCCTCTACCCGCCCAACTCACCGCGCGGGAATTTTTTCAAATAAGTAAGTTTCTCTGGCGCACCCTGTACATTCGTTGGAACCTAACTAATATGGATTATTTTAATGATGTTAATTAGAAGGAAACAAGTAAACATTTTTTGGAAAGACATAGCTTTAATAATCCTCAATTTTCAAATTTTGCCGCCCTTGAAATTTGCCGCCCTGGGCAAATGCCCGGCGCCCCCCCCCCCCCTCTAGATCGTGCCCTGGTCATAGAATATTTGTATTTATGTAAGTTGAATTTCTCTGATTATTATTCATTTGAAATGTAAAGTAAATTAAATATTTGTATAGAAAAAATTGTAAATATGGTTAAGTCTAAGAGAGATTTGTACTCGATAGATGATAAATAAATAAATAAATAAATACTAATTATGTATCTTAGCTCACTGTCAATATGATAATGCAGTGGGCAAGAAGTTTTGTTCAAGATCCTACAGTTACCCTACATAAATTTTAAACTGAACTTCATTTCTAAAAAATCTGAATCACTAAGCCCCAGCTAAAAGTAAAAGTTCGCCGAGAAATAACTCATATGTATGTAAATAATTTAATTGACTTGCATGTGGTTTTGCTTTTATGTCAAATTTCCAACCTTTAAAATTTTATACATTATGTGATCACACTGTAATTTTCTTGTTGCCTACATACCATATTGGGAAGTTGATAGCCTTGAATGTGGATATTGCTGGTTGTATATCCACTTCCGCACGGCCACACCACAGTAACTTAAGTACCGAATCCGAACTGGTCGATTTAGCAGTTAGCACTGCACTAAGTAATTGTATGTAGGTATAACAACTGTATAGTGTATACCTATAATACATTTTAAAGATACATACATAATATAGAACAACTTTCGTTGAGGAAATTTTTGTACATACATATGTATGTGTATGTATGTATGTATGTGTGTATGTTACTTAATACCACATAATCTCATATGCGTTTTGCATTTATTCTTGCGAATTTAAGTACTATAAGGCAAGTTATGCATTCGTAAAAAAAAATTTTTTGAACAGTAATATAAAAAAGTGCACGACTGGGTCGCACGAACTTTCTCTTATTTGAGACAGTGGTCTGGGGCTTCAGATTTGGATAAAAATAAATTTTTTGAAACTCTTAAAAAAATACTTAAACTAATTTGAACTGAAAAAAAGTAAAAAGTAAAAAAAATGTAATAAGCAGTTTTCAAAATATTTATTTTAAATTTCTTTTTTTAAATGCTTTTAAAATTACAAAAAAAATATTTTTTAAAAATATAAGTATGCAGTATAAATTGAGCTCCCTATACCTATATACCTATGTAAATGAAGTTCCGAAAGTATCGGTTGAGCCGTTTTTCGAGATTGTCGAAAACAAAAAAAACGTTCCTTTGGAAAGTACCGTTCTTAGAAATTTTTTAAAACTTTTTTTGATAGCCATATGATTGGTCGTACCTAAAAAGCTACACTGATTATTTTAAATAAATATCGTTAGAGTCGTTTTCGAGAAAAATATGCTTTAACGTAACAATTATATAGGTATCGTTATTTTTTGAGTAAGAACAACATTTAATTTCCCCCTCTGTACAATACGTAAGACACTCTACATACCAAGTTTGAAGCAATTCGGCCTACCCGTTTGGGCTCACTGGCGTAGCGAGGGGGTGGCAAGGGGGACACAGGTCCCGGGTGGCACTTGGCTAGGGGCGTCACCCAAAAAAAATCGTTTTTATTCATAACTCATAACATTTGCAGCTTATGGCAATGATTTTTATTTTAAAAAATGTAACGTTCATTCAAAAATTTATTTAAACGCTATGTTTGTTATGCATTTTCGGATAAAACTGACCCGAAAGTCAAAAATTAACATATGGGCAGGAAAATTGGAAAAAGCTTGAAATGGGATATTTTAAAACTGAGAAAAGCGCAAATACCGTTAACGTGGGTAAGGGTACAACAAAGTAAGCCTTTTCTTCAATCCTCAAACAATTTTATCGGAATTGGGGCTAGGCTCTTACTGTGCAACGATTTTTTCTTAAAATATACCCAAGATTTATGCCCTTAAATATTGCATACGAATAAGGGGAAACCCTGCATAATATTTTGTCGAGCACATGCGACTATATTGGTTTTAGGCGACCCAAGTCTGAGTTGACTAGGTAAGAATATCCGTTATTTATAACAAGTTTTTATAATAGTGTTTTGTTTTTGTACATACACCATGTATATATGATATGCAGAATGTAGATGAAAATAACAAGCTTTTTTTCGCTAGTAAACTCAGATGCGTGCTAGCATTGCAACTGCAGATACCTCTGTCTATTAAGTATTGAGTTAGTGAAGTTGTGTTTTATTTTGCTCAGTTTCCAAACATAAGCGAACATTGTAGTTGGAAGAAGTTGCAGTCTTGTCTCTTTTGCCGTTATCGTTTTAAAGTTAATTACCCAGGTACCTAATAAAATAAGCACAAATTAAGTAGTTTTTTCACAAATAATGTAGTTATCATTTATGGCCCAGGAAAACTGCGTATGTGTGTTGTGAACAGTGAACTCGATTGAATTCTTGTGATTGTGTTTTGTCCTGTTTATATGAAGTGAAGCTTAAGCTTTGTTTGAAATTGCAAACATTACAGTCGGTAGTTAATAAGAAAAAAAATAGATTACATGTAAAGATATGTGTTCAATTTGAAAAGTTCACTTATCCTTGTCTTGTGTCTTGTGTTGTTTTTGTAATATCTACGAAGTATAAATGTATGTTTTTTACTTAAAACTATGTAAATACTTTTATTTAAAAATTATATTTAAAAAATTCTATTTATGTAATTATTTATGTAATTATTTATTTATTTATTAATGAATTAAATTAATTTAAAAACAAACTTAATAAATTTAAAAAAATTAAAAGCTTAAGAAAAAATAGAATTGCATGGAAAATTAATGAAAAAATCCTGTTTTTCTGAAGAATTTGAATTTAGATAATAAAAAATTAATTTACGTTATTAATTTGTTTGATATCCTGAGGAAAGTCATTTCTATTCGCTGAGAGATTGGCAAATCGGTAAAAACCAATACAAAAATTTTAAATTTGCAGCTTCATTTTTGCTTCAATTGCTATAAAGTAGTAGGGACAACAGTTCACAAAATTTTGAAGAGAAATGTTACCAAATTCATTGGCATACATTATGTGTAGGTATAACTGTTTGAAACCATAGAAAAAAAGTTTTTTTTTTAAATTTTTTACTGTGTGAAAAAATTACTAGGGTCCAACCCCCTGGCCACGCCACTCGCTGTAGGTGTCTATACTTACAGACAGACAGGCAGACATACGGACAGACAGAATTTTTAGACATCTTTTTCCTCTTCGCTATCCTCGTAATGTCATGTTTGATTGTTATCTCAAAACTCTGAGAGAACAAAAAAAACTTTTATTATTTCGTCTTCAAGAGGGCTTCTACATTAAAAAATTCATCGAAATCCGTCCAGTGGCTTACGAGAAAGTATGATTTAAAAAAACCGGTCCTATGGGAGGTATACTGTTGTAAGACTTTTCCTGAAAAATCTATTCTGATTAAAACATAAAGTTTGCACAGAAAACACTATTCAGAAAGTTTTATCAAAATCGTAGGAGAAAACTAATTTTTCATTTAAAATCGTATGGCAGGTACCGTTAGTTTCAGAGCGAGAATGCTAATTCCCCTAAAACCCCTTTGTAGGACGTCAAAATAATACTTTGTACCAAGTTTGAAGCCAATCGGTCCATACGTTTAGACTGTAGGTAACTATACAAACAGACAGACATACGGACAGAATTGTCGGACCCACTTTTTTCGACTTCTCTCTCATCGTAATGTCATGTTTGATTGTTAGAAGTTTTTTTTTTACGAATGCATAACTTGCCCTATAGTATACTTATAATTGCAAGTAATATAAAGTCCACGACCGGGTCGCACCAACTTGCTCTAATGTGTTAAAGTGGTTTGGGGCTTGACATTTTGTGAAATAAGCATTGAAAAAATTATATGAATGTTTATTAATCACATTAAAAAATCAATAGTTAAAACGTTTTTTGGAGAAAATGAAGTATACCATCAGTCTTCTTTTACTTTTTAAAATTTTCAAAAACCGTTTAAAAAAAAAAAAAAACTTTTCGAAAACATATTCCATTTTTTTTTGAGTATGCCAACAGCTACCAGCATATAGTTCTTATCAGAAAACAAAAATTTTAAAAAATTTGAACAAACCGCTTTTAAAGAAAAAAAAAGAACAAAAATTAGAAAAAATTTAACTTTTTTCAAAGAACTCAAAAAAAGTTTTCTTTTGAAAAATTAAGGAATTATTATAATTTTGTTTATAAAAGAGCTTTCACATTTAAAATTTCATCGAAATTCCTGAAGTGGATTAGGTACGAGTAAATCTGATTTAAAAAACCGGTCCTATGGGAGGTACCGTTAGAACAATTTTCCTGAAAAATCTGTTCCAACCAAAACATAAAGTTTACTCAAAAAACAAGATTCAAAAAGTTTTATCAAAATCGTAGGAGGCGTTTTTAAGGTAAATGAGTTTTTCATAAAATATCATATAGCAGGCACCGTTAGTTTTAGAGCTAGAATGCTAATTCCAAAAACCCCTCTGGAGTACATCATAATAATACTATGTACCAAGTTTGAAGCGAATCGATAGGGCCATTTAGGCTGTAGGTACCGATCAGAGATTAAAATGAGTATGTTCGAATAAGTTCGAACACTGCGATTTTTTCTATTTGATCGCTCATACCCGATCGTTTTGCTTCCATGCTCATAAGCACGGACCAATAAGATACAGACCGCCAACTGACTGTATGGTTTCTCTTTTTGCCTACAAGCTAAAAATCAGCTGGTATGCCATTTATTTTGAGAGTGTGACGCTCTCCCTTGCTTTTAAAACCCATTTAGCAAACACACCTACAAAATAAATGGCATACGCAGGTATAGTTGCCTTTACAAAATGCACAGAGAGAGATGTATGTACACGTTTTCACAACTGCCAACTCGTACTCCTCTTGCCTGAAACTCTCTCGAAATATTTTTTGCGGCACAAGTACGATAACTGAGGCGCCAAGTTTTAATAACGGTTTTATGTAGAGGGGTCAAATGCATTTTTTTTACTATGGGAGGGGGGGTCTAGTTCGCCCCGTTTAGGCGGTAGGGGCGATTTTCGAAAAAAATGTCTTGAATGGAAAAATAAATATTAAAAAACAACGGCAACACTTAAAACACATTACTATAACGGTTTTAAAAGCCAGAGAACCGCTCTTTAATCCTAAATTTAAATTAAATTACTCGTTACAATAGTTTTCAAAATATTCGCATTCAAACTCAAAATTTTGATAAAAAAACGTAAAAAAAATCTTTAAACCAATTTTGTTCAAAATTGTGAATTGGAAAATAAAATTTTTTGTATGATCACATACAAAAAATTTTATTATGCCCAAATAAATTTTTATTCGAACGCAAAAAACCAAAAGCTTTTATGTTTTGTATGTAAGGGGGGCATGTTGCCCCTGGTACCTGGGTGGCCGCGTCGTGGACATTGGACATTGGACGTAAATAAAAGTATACCCAGGTCTTGTCGATGGGAGAGAAAGTGTTGGTCTGCAACTTAAAGACTTCGATCCTCCCACCGTCCAAAGTGAAAACCTAGAGGGTGTTTTGCCAGCGAAACAACCTCAGCTCCACATCATCAACGATGAACTCGAAAGTACGGACGATGACTTCATTGACGAGACTGACATACCCTTTTAATACATCATGTAAATTGTAAATTGACTTGATTTTTTCAACTGACTCCTTACTCACAAACTGACTGACTAAGAAGTGGAATTCAACGCAATTCTAACTCCCCGTGATGCATTCTGGATAACGCTAACTGATCTGTTGTACTTTACTTTCAAAGATAAACCTTTCAACATTAATCCTCTAATGAAATCACAATAAATGCCAAGAATCTAAAATTTCATAAAAAAGTAGTTTCAGTAATTTTCAATTTTCACAAGAACTAGAAGACATAAAAGCTTTTGGTTTTTTGCGCTCGATTAAAAATTTATTTGGGCATCAATCACAGAAAAAACAATTTCTTTTCCGTTTCACAATTTTGAACAAAATTGGTTTACAGATATTTTTTTACGTTTTTTTATCAAAAATTTGAGTTTGAATGCGAATATTTTGAAAACGATTATAACGAGTAACATAATTTAAATGTAGGATTAAAGAGCAGACTTCTGGCTTTTAAAACCGTTATAGTAATGTATTTTGAGTGTTTCCGTTGTTTTTTAATATTTATTTTTCCATTCAAGACATTTTTTTCGAAAATCGCCCCTACCTCCTAAACGGGGCGAGGTAGACCCCCCCCCCTCCCATAGTAAAAAATACTTGACCCCTCTACATAAAACCGTTATTAAATCTTGGCGCCACAGTTATCGTACTCTCCCCTTTTTTCCAGTCTGTGAATACGTGTAATCTCTCTCTGTACATTTTGTAATGGCAACTATACCTGCGTATGACATTTATTTTTTAGGTGTGTTTGCTAAATGGGTTTTAAAAGCAAGGGAGAGCGTCACACTCTCAAAATAAATGGCATATCAGTATCAGCTGATTTTTAGCTTGTAGGCAAAAAGAGAGACCAAACTGAGTTGGCGGTCTGTATCTTATTGGTCCGAGATAAGCACTTTATTCGTTTTGTTCAAACTCGTTCCTACTCGGTTGGAAGGTATACTCGACCTTATTCGTTTGAAATGTGCTGTTATTCACGGGTCATCATACTCATGAACAAAAATACTTGTAAGCATAGTTTGATAGGTTGACTCTGTTTGTTCAAACTCGCTTTTTTCGAGCAAGTATTCGTTGATCGTGAACAGTACTCGACTCGTTTTAATCTCTGGTACCGATACACACAGACGGACAGACAGACAGACAGACAGACAAAAAGAATTGTCTGACCTACTTTTTTAGGCTTTCTAGGTACTTATAATCGTAAGTAAAAAGTTACAACATTTGCAACAAGTGAAGTTTTGTATGTATTTCTAACTCCTACCATAAAAAAGACAAATACCTTCATAGAGCATACTTATTATTTATCTTAGCTCACTGTCAATATGATGATGCAGTGCAAGTTTTGTTTTGTCTGTCTGTCTGTAGGTATGTATAGACACCTACAGCAAAAACGGGTAGGCCCAATTGCTTCAAATTTGGTATGTAGAGTGTTTTAGGTATTCTACAGAGGGAAAAATTAATTTTTTTTCTTAACCCAAAAAAAAAACGGTACCTTAATAACCGTTACGTTAAAGCTTATTTTTCTCAAAAAAGGCTCTAAAGCTTTTTAGGTACGACCAATCATATGGCTAAAAAAAAGTTATAAAAAATGCCTAAGAACGGTTTTTCCATAGAAGCAAAAAACGGATCAACCGATACTTTTGAAATTTCATTTATATATGTACATATAGGTGTAGGTAGCTCAATTTATACTGCATACCAATATTTTTAAAAAATACTTTTTTGTTTTTTTAAAAGCATTAAAAAAAAATTTTAAATTAATATTTTGAAAACTGCTTATTACATTTTTTTTTTCAAAAATTATAAATAAATGTATTTTCTGAAAACCAATGCATTGGCGTTTTTGAATTTTTTTTAAATTTTTTTGAAAAGTTTTTCAAAAATTTTTTTCTTAAAAATTGCTCCACAAATTTTTAGAAATTTTGTCTCATAAATTCAAATTCATTCAAGAAATAGAATGGCGTACTTTTTGCAGCTCAAATTAGTTTAAGTATTTTTTTAAGAATTTTGAATATTTTATTTTTATCAAAATCTCAAGACCACTGTCTCAAATTAGAGGAGGTTCGTGCGACCCAAACATGCATTTTATTTTTCTTCAATCTCAAGCCCTAAGACCGCTGTAACACATTAGAGCAAGTTCGTGCGACCCAGTCGTGCATTTTATTTCATTCATGCACGATGTATTATGCATTTATTATTTATACGTACCTATATAGGTGTGTTATAATAATAATAATAAATACAGTTTGAAAGGTGTTTTAATAAAGCTAGATCCTATTTACCTGCCAACAATGGAAGTACCGGGACACCCAAAAAATTACTTGTTATACCTAGATAGGTACTTACTTTTAAAAATGTTCATTCTGAAATATGTTTAACTGGTTACAGTTGAATTGTTATTGAATTTTGTTGGGCCAATCTATGGGTACAAGTCCAAACAATCAGTCTGGACAAATTATTGTTGAAAGACTGTATTTAAACATTGAATAAAACATGAAAGGAATGTCTAGGTAAACTGGGTGTTTTGCTTTAGTTACATAACTAGTGCATATCTATTCAAAAAAAATTCCACAGTATATATGTACATAAATGTGTTCAAACAACTGCCAACAGAGTAGGCCAGTAAAAATAATATTTAACCGCGCACTAAATTTCCGATAAATTTTTTTGCTTGCGATTATAGGTAGGTACTATAAGGCAAATTATGCATTCGTAAAAAAAAATTTTTTTTTGGACAATCAAACAAAACATTACGATGGTAGAGAAGCCTAAAAAAGTGGGTCCGACAATTCTGTCTGTCTGTCTCGTAAGCCACTTGAAGGATTTCGATGAATTTTTTTATGTAGAAGCTCTTTTATAGACGAAATAATATTAGTTCTTAAATTTTTGAAAAAAAGTTTTTTTGGTTTTTTTAATACGTTGGCTGTCGTGTGATCCACCGGTGGTTAATTTTTTTTTTTTTACATGATGCCGTGTGTTACCACCGGTGGTACACATGCCATGTTTATTTGTTTGAACGATGTTTCTTGGTTTGTTGATCAAATCACTTTTCAACTTCGGTGGCACCTGGGTAATAGTATATTTTATTGATTAGTACAAAAAAAATAGACATAGACATAACGTAAAATTTTGAAAAAATTAGTTTTTTAATTTTTTTTTTTTAATTTTTTTTCAAAATTTTGAGTTTGAAAATTAATATTTTGAAAACGGTTCAATAGAATAACTTCATTTAAAATTACAAAAAAATAATAAGTTTTTGGCTTTACAAAAAAGTATAGTATGGCTTTGTAGGAGTTACCGTTATTTTTTAATAATTTTTTTTTTTCAAATTAGGTCATGTTTTTAGAAAATTGCCCCTCCCGGCTAAACGGAGGGGATTAGACCCCCTCCTCCCATACGATTTTTTTCTTGTCTCAACCGAACCTACATGCTCTAGCTTTTTGGCACAACGCTCGTGAATCACCCTGTATATGGCATATTCTTTCTTAGGTTGGTCATATTATTCAGGTTCGTCCAATTCTTCAGATTCTGGTTCAACCTCAGCCTCCACTGGATCTATTGCATGAACTCCCTGAGCAATTCAAGAATAGAAGCTAGCATTTGAGCCCAGCTCTCAGGCAAGTACACGTCCCCCTACATCCTTTCTTACTTTTGCAGGCTATTATTTTGAGAAGGTGTCGTGGGGCTGGCTCGTTTTTTGTTGCTATTGGGATGATGCCACAGGAGCTTATTTCCCCATTCAAAGCCACTTTTGCGCTTGATGGTAGGTGCGGAACGCATGGAAATTGGACTTGCCCCTGACTTCACGAAAAGGTGGAACCTGAGGTGGTGCAGTCTCTGAACCTCCATAAGGAATTACCAGACACTTTTCATTAGCTTCCGCAATACTCTCATGTGTTGCATCTGTTCGTGGGGAGATGGCAGCCATCTCTAGTAAAACACAGTATATATGTACATAAATGTGTTCAAACAACTGCCAACAGAGTAGGCCAGTACAAATAATATTTAACCGCGCACTAAATTTCCGATCAATTTTTTTGCTTGCGATTATAGGTAGGTACTATAAGGCAAATTATGCATTCGTAAAAAAAAAATTTTTTTGGACAATCAAACAAAACATTACGATGGTAGAGAAGCCTAAAAAAGTGGGTCCGACAATTCTGTCTGTCTGTCTGTCTCGTAAGCCACTTGAAGGATTTCGATGAATTTTTTTATGTAGAAGCTCTTTTATAGACGAAATAATATTAGCTTTTAAATTTTTGAAAAAAAGTTTTTTTTGGTTTTTTTAATACGTTGGCTGTCGTGTGATCCACCGGTGGTACATTTTTTTTTTTTTTACATGATGCCGTGTGTTACCACCGGTGGTACACATGCCATGTTTATTTGTTTGAACGATGTTTCTTGGTTTGTTGATCAAATCACTTTTCAACTTCGGTGGCACCTGGGTAATAGTATATTTTATTGATTAGTACAAAAAAAATAGACATAGACATAACGTAAAATTTTGAAAAAATTAGTTTTTAAATTTTTTTTTTTTAATTTTTTTTCAAAATTTTGAGTTTGAAAATTAATATTTTGAAAACGGTTCAATAGAATAACTTCATTTAAAATTACAAAAAAATAATAAGTTTTTGGCTTTACAAAAAAGTATAGTATGGCTTTGTAGGAGTTACCGTTATTTTTTAATAATTTTTTTTTTCAAATTAGGTCATGTTTTTAGAAAATTGCCCCTCCCGGCTAAACGGAGGGGATTAGACCCCCTCCTCCCATACGATTTTTTTCTTGTCTCAACCGAACCTACATGCTCTAGCTTTTTGGCACAACGCTCGTGAATCACCCTGTATATGGCATATTCTTTCTTAGGTTGGTCATATTATTCAGGTTCGTCCAATTCTTCAGATTCTGGTTCAACCTCAGCCTCCACTGGATCTATTGCATGAACTCCCTGAGCAATTCAAGAATAGAAGCTAGCATTTGAGCCCAGCTCTCAGGCAAGTACACGTCCCCCTACATCCTTTCTTACTTTTGCAGGCTATTATTTTGAGAAGGTGTCGTGGGGCTGGCTCGTTTTTTGTTGCTATTGGGATGATGCCATAGGAGCTTATTTCCCCATTCAAAGCCACTTTTGCGCTTGATGGTAGGTGCGGAACGCATGGAAATTGGACTTGCCCCTGACTTCACGAAAAGGTGGAACCTGAGGTGGTGCAGTCTCTGAACCTCCATAAGGAATTACCAGACACTTTTCATTAGCTTCCGCAATACTCTCATGTGTTGCATCTGTTCGTGGGGAGATGGCAGCCATCGCTAGTAAAACACAGTATATAATGTACATAAATGTGTTCAAACAACTGCCAACAGAGTAGGCCAGTACAAATAATATTTAACCGCGCACTAAATTTCCGATCAATTTTTTTGCTTGCGATTATAGGTAGGTACTATAAGGCAAATTATGCATTCGTAAAAAAAAATTTTTTTTGGACAATCAAACAAAACATTACGATGGTAGAGAAGCCTAAAAAAGTGGGTCCGACAATTCTGTCTGTCTGTCTGTCTCGTAAGCCACTTGAAGGATTTCGATGAATTTTTTTATGTAGAAGCTCTTTTATAGACGAAATAATATTAGCTTTTAAATTTTTGAAAAAAAGTTTTTTTTGGTTTTTTTAATACGTTGGCTGTCGTGTGATCCACCGGTGGTACATTTTTTTTTTTTTTTACATGATGCCGTGTGTTACCACCGGTGGTACACATGCCATGTTTATTTGTTTGAACGATGTTTCTTGGTTTGTTGATCAAATCACTTTTCAACTTCGGTGGCACCTGGGTAATAGTATATTTTATTGTTTAGTACAAAAAAATAGACATCTTAGAGACTTTTTTTCATTGCTGATAACAATTTTCAAAATTATATTTTTTTTACTTGACTTCAGTAGAAATCGACATTAAAATCGCAAAGCATGATGTAGTTCTGATTTTTTGGTATGTTGTATGGACCAGTTAGAATAGTGTAAATCCAAATTTGCAACTTCGAAAAACTTGTGCTCGCTGCGCCTGTACTTTCTGTAAATCCATTAAATTTACAACAATTTAAAATTACCCGCAGCTCTATAAACTCCATAGAGACCGAGCTATGACTCTTTGAAGATGGTCCATTTTTACAGAAAATAAATAATTTTTAGTTTTGCTGCTGTAAGGATCAAAATATTGGCAAAATCACTCGTCCTATGAGAAAAGTTAGCAGGTATAAAGTTGAAGTTAATTTCATTTCCTTTCGTTTAAGCACAAAACAAAGTCTGTGAGACTAATAGTTCAGTAACAATCTTGAAAAAACATAAAAATGGATTTTTGAAGAACTGAGACAAAGCTCTTTAAACACCTATTTGTGTGCTTAGTACAAAAGGAAAAGGCTTAAAACCATGTACAAATGTTAACTATTTTTTAATTTACAGATAAGGTTAATTAATTAGTTGTTGGTAGATCTATATATTGAGAATTAATGTTTAAAAACCAATCACTCTTTTTTTTTTTGCTAAGGTTCAGGTACATATTGTTACATGAATAGTGTTTGTCTCAACTACAGTTTTATGAATGGTTTTTGTTTCTACTACAGAAATATTACTATATGGTTTTTGTCTCTACTACACTAAAATGCCGAATAATTCTGCTGAAATAACAATGGGGAATTTGAAAGCTCTGAAAGCTTTCAAAGCATCTTGACAATTCCGAAAGGTTCGAGACTTAGACTGTTCGGGAAACTTTGATCCCAAGTACAAATAGGACATTTTATTCGGAAATGGACACAGTTTCATTTTAACCGTGGTAACGAATAAATGGTGAATAATTAGTAGTGCTAAGATAAAGAAATAAATAAAGAGTTTGAACTTAGATAAAAGTGTGTTTCATTTATAGAGATAGTGGTGGTGATTGAAAAGTAAAGGAAAATAAGTTTTATTTTCGAACCCAAGACTAAAAACATTACAGTGGTGTCAGAAGTGGAATAAAACTTAAGTGCATAATTCATTTGGATAAATAAAAGTGAAAAGTGATAAAGTGACCATGGGTAAACTTGTAATTGCCCTTAGCTTGATTGAACTTAGAGTAGTGTTAAAGAATCGGGGTCTTCCTACTGCTGGAACCAAAAATGACCTCATTATTAGACTGCAGGAAAATATGACTCAGCAAAATGAAAATCCAGAAACATTTCTTCTGGATGTTGAAATACAAGACGAACAAGAGCAAGTAAGTACAAGCTCCGACATGTCTAATATGATGTGTTTCCTTCTCGAACGTTTTCAAGAACAGAAGAATCTTCTAGAAGAGCAAAGAAACGAACAAAAGAATCTTCTAGAAGACCACAGAAACGAGCAAAAGAATCTTTTAGAAGAGCAGAGAAGTGAACAAAAAGATGAACAAGCGAAACTTCTAGAACGCCTTGAAGACCAGAAAAACCTCCTCGAAGGCAAGTTTGCTGCATTTGAAAGCAAGTTTGGTGCTGCTGAAGAGCGTCTCGACAGTATCGAAAAACAAATTGCAACCGTAGACGAAAGATTCGAGAAAGTTGAAGAGAAATTCGCAAAGGAATTGGAAAAGGTTAGAAAAATTAAAGTTAGAGAAAGTTCTAGGGACTACATGCGAAGAAAGGAAATGCATCCGCCAACTTTTGATGGACAAACTTCTTGGACGATCTACAAAAGACAATTTGAAGCAGCTGCGACAACAAATGGCTTGGACGACGAAGAAAAGTTTGTTGCACTGACGCTTGCTCTCAGAGGACCTGCTGCAGAACTATTGCAAACAATACCAGCAGAGTTACATGGCAACTTCAAAGCTCTTACTCAGGCGATTGAAAAATGCTTTGGAGATGGCCATATGCAAGAAGTTTTCCGGGTCCAACTTAACACCAGGGTTCAGAAAAGAGGTGAAACTCTTCAACAGCTCCAAGCAGACATCGAACGCCTGGCTCACCTGGCATATCCAACGGCGGGTGAGGAAATTATTAACCAATTTGCTGCTGAAGCATTTGTCCGTGGCTTAGCTGACATCAACCTCCAGCGAGCAGTACGAACAGCCGGAAAACGGACGCTTTCTGAAGCATTGGCGTTTGCCCTCACCATGGAAGCAGCAGAACAGGCTTCTCAAAGCATTCATCGGGTAAGAGAAGTAACTGTAGAGGAGTGTGCTTGCCAGAGAACGACATTCCAGAGCAACCACCGTGATGGACCTCTCCGATGCTGGAACTGCAACAGGACCGGACATCTCCAGCGCCAGTGTCGTATGCCGTTAAGAAGAGGAGTTTGCCAACATTGCGGCAGGAGGAGGAACAGCCAAGAAAAGATTCACAAAATCCCTGCTGCAACTGTTCCCCACCCGGGAAAACGAGTAAAAACCAACTTCACGGGGCAGAAGCTGGTTTCGGGTATCGATGGCCCTAGAACAACGATCCAGGTCTCGCAGACTAAACGAGACAATAAAAGTCTGACAATGGAAGCAGCTATAAACGACAAGAAATATGTGGCAACTATCGATACCGGTGCCACCGCCTCCATTGTAAGAAGAGACGTAGTGAAGATGACATGGCTACACAACACCAATAGCTACTGTCTGAAGACGGCAACAGGTGAGTCAGCTACAGTATATGGGGAAGTACAACTAGTGATCCGATTGGCAGATCTGGAGTTTTCACATAAATTCCTAGTGGCAGATATTTGCGACGAGTGCATCATCGGAATCAACTTCATGAAAGCACATGGAGTAATTCTGGATATCGGTAACCAGGTTCTGAAATATAGAAATGTCGAGATTCCGATGATCTATGGTAACGAAAACTCATCAACCCTGAGAACTGTCGTCAAAGAAGATCTACGCCTGCCTCCCTCTTCAGAAGTCTTTGTTTGGACAAATATAAAAGGCGATTCAGGGAACCATCGATACCTTTTTGTAGAACCGGACTCTTAACAACGTTCCCAAAACTACATCGTGGGAAAAACGCTTGCCGCACCTAAGAACAACATGGTGCCTGTAAGAATAGTGAACATCAAACCTTATGAAGTCAACCTTAAAGCAGGAGAAGTTATTGGACAATGTGGTCCAGTGGCAGCAATAACAAGAATCACCGATGAAGAAATACGAAATCCTGTAGAAGTCAACTTTTTAAGGTCCAAAATTCTAAAATCCTGCAAGCTAAGTCAACAACAACAACAGGATGCTGGAAGCGTTATTCATGAGTTTGCTGATATTTTCGCTTCAAAGGATAAACCATACGGAAGAACACAATTGGTGCAACATCGCATCGATACTGGTGATGCCAGGCCAATCCGTCAACCTGCAAGGCGCCTTCCACTAGTCAAACAGGCGGAGGTTACGGATATGATCTCGACGATGCAGAAAGAAGGTTTGATCGAGAATTCCAAAAGCCCTTGGGCATCACCAGTGGTCCTAGTCAAAAAGAAGGATGGAAGCACCCGGTTTTGCGTGGATTACCGAAGGCTGAACGATGTCACAAAGAAAGACAGCTACCCTCTGCCCAGGATCAGCGACACTCTGGATGCAATGGCAGGAGCTCAATGGTTTTCAGTTGAAAACCACTTTGGACCTGAAAAGTGGGTACTGGCAGGTGGAAATTTACCCAGAAGATCGAGAGAAAACCGCATTTTCGACAGGTAATGGTCTATGGCAATTCAAAGTTATGCCTTTTGGCCTGTGCAACGCTCCGGCAACATTTGAGCGTTTGATGGAATGCATTTTACAAGGGCTTTCTTGGAAGACATGCCTGGTTTATTTGGATGATGTCATCGATTTTGGGAAAACATTTGACGAACACTGCAGGAACTTGAGAGAAGTTTTCCGGAGGCTTCGAGAAGCTCATCTTAGGTTGAATCCAGACAAATGCACCTTTTTCAAGACTGAAGTGAAATATTTAGGGCATATTGTCTCGTCTCAAGGGGTACAAACCGATCCAGAGAAAGTGGAAGCTGTGAAGAACTGGCCAACTCCACAAGATAAACATCAGCTGAGAAGTTTCCTTGGGTTAGCCACATATTACCGGCGATTCGTGAAAGACTTTGCTTGAGTTGCAAAAAGCCTGCACCAACTTACAGAGAAAGGAAAACAGTTCAAATGGTCAGGTGATTGCGAGAAAAGCTTCCAGGAACTAAAAACACGCCTCTGTAACGCTCCCGTTCTGGCATATGCTACTCCTAGGAAACAGTTCATCATCGATGCAGACGCAAGCAATGTTGGAATTGGGGCTGTTTTGTAAGTTCATGATGCAAGTTCATGATGGCCAAGAAAAGGTAGTAGCCTATTACAGCAAAGTGCTCTCGAAGGCAGAAAGGAACTATTGCGTGACCAGGAGGGAACTTCTAGCTCTGGTACTAGCTACGAAACATTTTCATAAGTACATCTATGGGCAGAAATTCCTCCTCAGAACAGACCATGGAGCGCTAAGGTGGCTTTTGAACTTTAAAAATCCCGAAGGACAAGTAGCAAGGTGGATTGAGAGGTTGCAGACATACCACTACGAGATTCAACATCGAAGAGGAAAACTACACTCCAACGCAGATGCATTATCCCGACGACCATGTAAATCGAACTGCAAGCATTGTTCACGTCAGGAAGAAAAGGAGTCCCTAGTCACTCAACGAGTGAGAGTCGAGCCCATTGCCGGCTGGAGTAACGAGGAAATTAGGAATGCTCAACAAGAAGATTCTGACATTGAACCCATCCTTGCATGGAAAGAGCACGAGGAGAAACCACAACGGGTTGACATTTCCGATAGAAGCCCGGTGTTAAAAGCCTATTGGGCTCAATGGAACTCTCTCCATGTACAAGAAGGTGTACTCAAACGGAAGTGGCAATCCGCAGATGGCAAGTCCTATGTGATGCAGGTAGTTGTGCATCGGTCCAAAGTCAATGAAGTTCTCAGTGAGATGCATGATGGCACTTCTGGAGGCCATTTAGGAATCAACAAAACGCTGGAAAAGATCCGAGATCTTTTCTACTGGCTTCATGCAAAAGAAGACGTCGAAAGATGGTGCAGGAAATGTGACACTTGTTCTGCTACAAAAGGACCAGGCAGAAAAATTCAAAGTGCGATGCAGCAGTACAACGTTGGAGCACCCTTCGAAATAATTGCAATGGATATTGCAGGTCCTTTTCCTGAAACCAACGATGGAAACCGATATATTCTCGTGATCATGGATTACTTCAGCAAGTGGCCTGAAGCGTTTGCCATTCCAAACCAAGAAGCAAAAACGGTTGTGGATCAGATTGTCTTCAATTGGAAAAGTAGATTTGGTGTACCTAAAGAACTCCATTCTGACCAAGGGAGGAACTTCGAGTCAAATATCTTCCAACAGGTTTGCTCACTCCTTGGCATTCATAAGACAAGGACAACACCGCTGCATCCACAATCAGATGGAATGGTAGAACGGTTTAACAGAACGCTCAAAGAACACCTTTCCAAAGTAGTGGAAGACTGTCAACGAGACTGGGACCGATGCATTCCACTGTTTTTAATGAGCTATCGGAGCGCAGTTCATAGCAGTACAGGACATACTCCTTGGGAAATCTTGTTTGGTTCAACAATGCGACTACCAAGTGAAGTGAAATTTGGATGCCCTCCAAATGAGCCACAAAGCCAAGAAGAATATGTGGAGGATCTCAAAAAGAGACTCATGTACATTCATGAAAGGACCAGAACAAAGATAAAGGATGCCAGTGATCGCATGAAAACACGTTATGATGCACATGCAACGACGATAGGGTTTCAAGTGGAAGATCTTGTGTGGTTATACAACCCCCATCGGAAAAAGGGACTGTCACCGAAGCTCCAGCAAAATTGGGAAGGCCCTTACAAAGTTGTCACCAGAATCAATGATGTTGTTTACCGCATTCAGAGAGGTGTTAGAGGCAAAATGAAAGTTGTTCACAGGGACCGACTATGCCGCTACAATGGCCAGGGAAGTGATAGACTTGTTCGGGACGAACAATCTTAAGAAGGGGTCAATGTTACATGAATAGTGTTTGTCTCAACTACAGTTTTATGAATGGTTTTTGTTTCTACTACAGAAATATTACTATATGATTTTTGTCTCTACTACAGTAAAATGCTGAATAATTCTGCTGAATGATTCTGCTGAAATAACAATGGGGAATTTGAAAGCTCTGAAAGCTTTCAAAGCATCTTGACGATTCCGAAAGGTTCGAGACTTAGACTGTTCGGGAAACTTTGATCCCAAGTATAAATAGGACATTTTATTCGGAAATGGACACAGTTTCATTTTAACCGTGGTAACGAATAAATGGTGAATAATTAGTGGTGCTAAGATAAAGAAATAAATAAAGAGTTTGAACTTAGATAAAAGTGAGTTTCATTTATAGAGATAGTAGTGGTGATTGAAAAGTAAAGGAAAATAAGTTTTATTTTCGAACCCAAGACTAAAAACATTACAATATATATACAGGTGATTCACGAGCGTTGTGCCAAAAAGTTAGAGCGTGTAGGTTTGGTTGAGACAAGAAAAAAATCGTATGGGAGGGGGGTCTATTCTCCTCCGTTTAGCCGGGAGGGGCAATTTTCTAAAAACATGACCTTAAAATTTTGAAAAAATTAGTTTTAAAAATTTTTTTTTTAATTTTTTTTCAAAATTTTGAGTTTGAAAATAAATATTTTGAAAACGGTTCAATAGAATAACTTCATTTAAAATTACAAAAAAATAATAAGTTTTTGGCTTTACAAAAAAGTATAGTATGGCTTTGTAGGAGTTACCGTTATTTTTTAATAATTTTTTTTTCAAATTAGGTCATGTTTTTAGAAAATTGCCCCTCCCGGCTAAACGGAGGGGATAAGACCCCCTCCTCCCATACGTTTTTTTTCTTGTCTCAACCGAACCTACATGCTCTAGCTTTTTGGCACAACGCTCGTGAATCACCCTGTATATGGCATATTCTTTCTTAGGTTGGTCATATTAATCAGGTTCGTCCAATTCTTCAGATTCTGGTTCAACCTCAGCTTCCACTGGATCTTCCTCGTCTTCTTCTATCAAAATAAGACGACGTTATTGCATGAACTCCCTGAGCAATTCAAGAATAGAAGCGAGCATTTGAGCCCAGCGCTCAGGCAAGTACACGTCCCCCTACATCCTTTCTTACTTTTGCAGGCTATTATTTTGAGAAGGTGTCGTGGGGCTGGCTCGTTTTTTGTTGCTATTGGGATGATGCCTTAGGAGCTTATTTCCGCTTGATGGTAGTGGCGGAACGCATGGAAATTGGACTTGCCCCTGACTTCACGAAAAGGTGGAACCTGAGGTGGTGCAGTCTCTGAACCTCCGTAAGGAATTACCAGACACTTTTCATTAGCTTCCGCAATACTCTCATGAGTTGCATCTGTTCGTGGGGAGATGGCAGCCATCTCTAGTAGGTCCTTCCGGTTCTAAAATTGGCCCCACAATTTAATTTTTCCCTGCCAGAAAAAGGCAGGGGTGGTGTCGTATCCAGTAAAAGCGTAAAGAAACAGTTCAAACCCACAGGGCACTTCAACTTCCCTGCTGTTGAACGCACTCGTGGTGTACTGAATGTACTTTGCCACACCTCTGCCACGTCCACGTTTCTGAAAGCGCAAGTTGTGGATGGTAGAACAAAAGCCACAGAGGAGAACAAGGAGGTCCACGTCCTCTCGAACCACAGTCACATGATCTTATTTTATTATTCTTGTTTATATTTTTCTTAATTTTCTCCAATGCCATCAGAACGACATCGCGGTCTGCCTCTTCAGTCGCTGTCTGAGTTTCAATGCCTTCGAGAGAGAATTCAGTGCATAGATGTTGAATGAGGCGTTTTTTGTTTCGGTCATTTGACAGCATCTTCTACTGGGGTACTGTTATGATGGCGGAGGAGTACAAAACAATTTCACTCTAAGAAGCAGCATATCGTCTCAACCGTTCTTCAGATTTTGTACTGTGATCGGCACAATCCCGTGATTAAGGAGCCAATTCAAATTTGAAATGCTCTTTCAATTGCTCGTCTGACTGGGAAATCATGTGATATAGTCGTCTTAATTTCGATAGAAGAAGACGATAAAGATCCAGTAGAAGCTGAGGTTGAACCAGAATCTGAAGAATTGGAAGAACCTGATTAATATAACCAACCTAAGAAAGAATATGCCATAATTGATGAAGGTCCCGAAAATCCTGAAGAAAACGTGATCCTGAACCTCAGCATAAAAAAAAACCACGAGTGATTGGTTTGTAAACATTAATTCTAAATATACATCTACCAACAACTAATTAATTAACCTTATCTTGTAAATTAAAAAATAGTTAACATTTTTACATGGTTTTATGCCTTTTCCTTTTGTACTAAGCATGGTTTTTAAAAAGCTTTGTCTCAGTTCTTCAAAAATCCATTTTTATGTTTTTTCAAGATTGTTACTGAACTATTAGTTTCATTTTTCATAGACTTTGTTTTGTGCTTAAACGATAGGAAATGAAATTTACTTCAACTTTATACATGCTAACTTTTCTCATAGGACGAGTGATTTTGCCAAAATGTTGATCCTTACAGCAGCAAAACTAAAAATTACTTATTTTCTGTAAAAATGGACCATCTTCAAAGAGTCATAGCTCGGTCTCTATGGGGTTTATAGAGCTGCGGTTAGTTTTAAATTGTTGTACATTTAATGGACTTACAGAAAGAGGTTATTTTCTTTGTCAAAAAATGCACAGTTTAAGACTTTTAGAGCAAAAAGTGAAAAAAGTCCTAAGACTATGCAGTTTTTCGCTTGCTACGCAGCGAGCACAAGTTTTTCGAAGTTGCAAATTCGGATTTACACTATTCTAACTGGTCCACACAACATACCAAAAAATCAGAACTACATCATGCTTTGCGATTTTAGCCTTTTTTTGTGTCGATTTCTACTGGGCTATAAGGAATGTATAACAAAATAATAAAAGAAAAACTTATAAGAAAAAAAAGCAAAAGGTACAATATTTTTATAAATCTGATGTTTTTTGGCGAAACAATTCAAGCAAAGTGCAGGTTTGCCATCACAGCTATCACAATATAGACACGCGTTTTGCTTTTTTCTGAGCTGCAATGCTGCCTTCTGTTTCCTTTATATCAGTGTAGCAAGTACAACAACGTTTTCGAGTCTAACGATTAGTTTTATCTCTTCAATCGAATTCTTTTAGGACGTGCTTGGCTTTCAAGTTAGAAGAAGTTGACGGCTCTACTTCAAGTTGACACAGAGATTCACAGATTGATTGGCGGAATTCAAGAATTTGAGCACTTTTGTTACGGACCTCTTTGTATATAACTAGCACATTCATAACGGCCGTGCTAAGCAGGAACTTAAATGCTTTTTTATGGTACCATTTTATGGTCTTCCGTAAAGGTGTAAAATAGCACGCCATCTGATCTGATATGTATATTCCCTGTTTACCTTTATTATATTCGGTTATAATTTTTAGCTTTGTTATTTCCTGGTCATTTTGATTTCGTTTTACAGTGGAAACAACCTCTAACGTGTGCTTTGTGCTAATCATAAGCACATCACGATTGTCTTTCCACTTAGCTACAACTATTTCCGAATTTTCGAGGCCAACAATTTAATTTTTTTTTTAATTTTGCATTTGTAACGTCCTTCGGATTTGCAGCTCTATTTTTCTTGAGGGTTCCAACTAAATGGGTTTCTCAATAGCAATAGTTTTGCCAGTGACACGGACGTATAAAAATAGTCAGTTGTCATTGTTCTGCCTTTATCCAAATACCGATCAGCTAGGTCTAGAACAATTTGGGTACTGTATGAGGTGCTTTCGGCTGTCCTTCCTCTTTGGCTGTCGCACTTTCCAGCATAAATTTCACTTGTATAAGTGTAGCCATTTGTGTCACACAGCTTGTAAACTCATCTCGTTGTCTGTTTCCGTAAAATAATCTAGTTGGGATCGCTTCGTTGTTGGCCATTGAAATTTGTATCTTAGAAACGCACTTTTATAAGATTAATATAGAAACAAAATAAAATTAGAACCAAAATAGCAAAACCACATGTGTGACCACCGGTGGTACACATGGCACCATATTAATAAAAATATCAGAGTGCCATGTGAGCCACCGGTGGGTGGTCACAGCCAAAAAACACATAAAACACGTAAAAACTGAGAAAACACAAACACAGAAAACTTAACGCACGATTAACAAGTAATATAAAACAATATTTTCAACTTGAAATTTTGGTAATACTTTTTATATTGTATGGTGGCAGCTAACGTGTCTAAAAAAAATAAGTTTTTTTTTTATTTTTTGTCTTTTTTTTCAAAAACGGGTTGAGCTATTTTTTTTTAATTTTATTTTTCGGATAAAAACTACAAAGCGCTAGGAGTTAGCATACCGTCGTCCCAACATTGGGTTGCCGTAAACGGCACTTTTACGTTTTTGGGAAATCGTATTCAAAGGTTTGGCAGCCGACTACATGAAAACCGACCGCTGGGATTTTATCATTTCACGACACGATATCTATATGCGATTTCTCTTTCTAAAAATGTTAAAAGATATCTTAAGACTTTTTTGCTTGAAAAATATTTAAAATACATATATTAAAAAATTAGTTTGCGGTATACGCCACTAAAATCAAAATTTTCTTTTACTCATACAAGTACGTCAAAAAATGTGCACATACGGCATTCCAATAAAAATATTAGTAAAACAAATGTGTTAACTTCAAACCATGAAATTACAACGCATGTTTTTTTATTTTCAGAAAAAAATAATTAAATTTTTGAGAAAAAATAAATGTTTATTTCATATTCCTTAAAGTAGAATACTAATTTTTAGTACAATTCTTTTTTGATAATAAGAAACAAAATCACAGTTTCTTTCATACAGTCGTTTGTTATTAAAAAAAATAAAAAAAAAATAAAAAATACAAAAGTTAAAATTAAAAGAAAGAAAGAATAACAAAATAATAATTTAAAAAAAAAAAACAAAATTTTCATTAAAAGGTAAATAGAAAACCTTATTATTATTTCAATTGATTAAAAAGGCTTCAAAATATTTTTTATCCTCTGATGAAATAAATGGATACAAACTTTTTATATCATTAATTTTATCCTTTGATAGGTATATTTTTTTGTCTGCATTGTATTAAGATTTTGATCGTATAAGTTCTTCGGTGTGCCCAAGGTATTTTTGGTTGGTTTTTTAATTAAGGAAATCGTTTTAGAATGTACGTCTCTAGATATGATTTATTCAATGTTCTTAAGATGGTTGTCTATTGTACTATGAACAGAGTCAACTTCCTGTACGAGTGAGTGCCCAGGCACTGAAAACTTTTGAAATATTATTTTCAAGTTCGGTGACTTATGAAGGAAATTGTTCAAAGCTGTTGACAAGAATCACTCCATAATGTTAAAATTTCTACAAGAGGATGTTCTGTCACGACTTGTTAAAATATCTTAATTAGAGCACTGGCTATATCGTCACCAGAATGACCACTATGTACTTCACTCCAAATAGCGCAGTATGTTATTTTCGGTTTTTTGTTGGCTTCGGGACTTCCATTTCATTTAAATGCGATATCATCTCGTCCTCTGATAAAATATTGCAGCCAAAGAAGAATCTTGTTGTTTCATTCAACAACGAACATCTTCCTAGGTAATGAAGCACATCTTCTCTTTCTCTCCGATTACAGAGACTGCATTCTAACGGCAGGTCTTCTCTGTGTGGCACATAGTTAAGATGCAACAGTTCACCTCGCAATCTTACCATTATAGATATTTGCTCCACACTGTTCTCATCACAGAAATAGTTTTTTAGGCCCAAATTGTGACAAAGTCTACTATACATCGATCTATGCACAGAACTGGTAGCTTCTTGTATATATCTCTCTCTCGATATTTGATGTCAACAGCCTCGATTAGTTTGTAAAGTGAGCATTTCAATTCATTGAGGTTTTCTACATTTAAATTTAGTTAAATCCCAGACCACTGCCCTAGCTCACATGAAGTGCCGCTTTCCTTGGTAGTCGTTAATCGGGCATTAGCAATACCTTAAGAATATAGTCAACGTGGAGCTTGAGAGTGCGTATGAAGATCGGAGACAATCCTGTTTCCAGCATAAGACTGTAGTTAGGGGTATTTGAAGGAAGGCGAAATATCCTTTTAACATAAAACCTCAGGAGTTTTGCAACCGTTTCAAAATACTTATAGCCCCATACTTGGGATGCATACAGCATTATTGATTCGTAGACTGCTTGAAAACACGATATTTACTGCTATGGGCAATGTATTTGTTGGCGAAACAATTTTTCCGTGTAGCACCTTGGCCTTTCCAATTTGTTTGCTTTTCCATGCTCAAGTTTTTAGTAATACAGACACCGAGATATCTGTACTCTTTAACAACTTCTATACTCTCCTCATTAAAATACAACCTCTCATTTGAACAGTTTCCGCAACCACCATTCAGTGTCAATCAAGTACTCGTCGTGAGCGGTCGCGTTGCTAAATTTGTGCGCGTGTGTCCCCCAAATATATATATAAAAAAAAAAAAAAATAATAATAATAAAAAAAAAAAAAAAATAGACCAAACCAAAAAATCTCACATACAATTTACAATTTACATACAAATTAAAATCAATCATTTTTCATTTTCAATACCCAAAATTCGCAAAATCAAATGAGCCAGTGACAAATAACAAATTAAAGAAACAAAAAAAAAACCCCCCGAAACCTCGCTCGTAGTCGCAGCACAGCATCCGACACCACCCATCCTCTCCAACCGAGCCCACCTATAATTGTTGCTTTCTATGCACTGCAAGCCTCTTGTGTGGCTTATCGCAAGATGATTGCAGTGGATGGGTAAGTAGCATTTGTCGAATAGTTCTATTGTGTTGTCTATACCTATATATTAATTTCGTGTGCAAATTGTCTTATGCATTGGCGATTACTGGTCTCCAATATTAGGTTGGCTACACCAAGGATCCAAAAGTAAACCAAAAAGAAGCAAATTTACGTTTAAAAACGAATTTTTAATTTTTTTCATTTGTATGAAAAACTTTTATACTTTTTTTTTCTCAAAAACAGCTCCATAGATTTTCATAAATTTATTCTAATCAATTCAAATGCATCCAAGAAATAAAATGGCGTACTTTTTTCAGCTCAAATTACTTAAAATATTTATTTAAGAAATTTGAACAATTTATTTTTATCAAAATCTCAATCCCCTAGAGCCTAGACCACTGTCACACATTAGAGCAAGTTGGTGCAACCCAGTCGTGCATTTTATTTCTAATTTGCTTAAAAAAGGCTTGAACGATTTTTATTCAACTTTGTTACATAGAAAAAAAAACTTCATTTTGTTAGTTTTCGGCTACAAATGATATTTACGGAAAACAGGTTTCAAAGGTTTTATTAAAGTGGACAACCACATTAACGAAATAGTTCGCACTTCCTAAAGTATATATCTTTCATAGCACCCACAAGATCGCACCTATGTTTTAAGGAGTAACGGTTGCTTAATTGTAGCTAGCACATATCGAACCTTTGAGTTTTAGAAACAAAATTTAAAAACGGTTTAAACAATTTGTATGTACTGTGTGGGCGGGATCACGACGACGTTACCCAGAGTGTCAGAATTAAGAAAGGACAACATCTATAAAAAAAAAATATAGAAAGATAAAATCTAGAAAAGATGGAGTCTAGAATCTAGAAAAAAGTATTCTAGATTTTTTTTTTAATTTAGAGGGATTCTAAATCTGGTATTAATATTAATAATTCTAGATTTTGTCCATTCTAGATTTTGGATTTTCGAGATTAAGTATTCTAGATTTTCGGTTTTCTGGATTGTCCCAATTCTAAGTATTTTTTTTTCTAGATTTTGTTGCTCTAATTTTTTTTCTAGATATCGTGTTAAGCCCTTTGTGTGTATTTGTTGGTAGAATTTTCTTGATTTCTAAACTGTTCTTATGTTTGGGCTTAATTCAAGTAACGGACATCTGATGTATAGAAGCAAATTAATTCAATTACTCGTCTTCGTACAACGAAAATAACGGTAAAATTGACGTATCTTATAACACTGTCAATATGCTCGAAATGCGGGAAATAAACACTTCTTAAACAAATATTTTGAACTTAGTTGCATATTTTATACAACAAAGAGTAGTTTTTATTGCTCAAAAACCATCTATGGCACCCACAGATCAAGTAGGTATGTGCGACAAACTCGTGCATTTCATTTTAATGTAGACCCTACTTAGTACTTAATACTTTTTGCAAACCTATTTAGATTTTCCTGGCAATCTGCTTCCTTTTCTAGGTTTACATTTTCAACCCTGCGTGTGCGTTGCCAATGATGCGATTGCTGGCTAAGTTTTATTTTGTTTTCCTTTGATTCGCCATTCGCAGTATGGCTATTATTTTGAGCATCGATTTTATGCATTAAAGGTGGAATGAAGCAGCACACGAAGGGTAAGGGGAGTTTGGATACGATTTGAATTAGAATGTTAATGCGCTATTTCCAATGCCATTTTGAATGGGAGTAAAATGTCACGAGATTGCTGCGGTTGAATGAAAAATGTTTTGTTGTAATTAGGTAAACACATGGGTTTTAAGAAAACTCAATCAGGTTTGTATTTTGTACACAAAATATTATTTCATGATACTTTTAATATGAATTGTATTTATTTATTTTTGGGTTGGCGCAGCCAACCTAGCCAACTGAGAGGAATCGCCACTGGTCTTATGGGCATAACACCTCGGACAGTTTGTTTTTCATTGATTTGATATGGGCCTACACTGCACGGTCGAACTTAGGTACGTCAAAGTTGAATTTTTTGTGTTAAGTTTTTTAGAATGGTAAGTGATTTTTGTGTTGTCTATTCAAATGTTCGTGGGCTTAGGAAGAATTTCTTTTCTGTGTACGCCCATACTGTGCAATACAGGCCAGCTGTTTTGGCATTAAGTGAAACCCAGGTTGGACAGAATACTGATTCATCAGAATTTTGTTTGGTTGGATATAACTTAGTGCCATTACTTTTTTCCCACCATGGTCTTGTCGTTTATGTTAGGAATGATATTGCTTGCCAGAGCCTTCCCCAATATGGGCATTGTTCTAATACGAACTTTAATTTCCTGTGGCTCAAATTCACTGTCCGCAAGCATATCATTCATTACTGTTTTCTTTACAGGAGTCCGAATCTTGACAGCATGTCTACTTGTGATGAGTTAGATGTTTTGTCAGATTCAATTTCCCGAATTGTTTCCCATTGTCCTCACACTGAAGTCGTGATTACGGGCGACTTCAATGTACACAATTCAAGTTGGCTCCGATATTCTGGCCAGACAACACTCGAAGGAAGGTATACCGAGATCTTTGCTGAGTATAACCATCTTACCCAGCTTGTCGATGAGCCTACTCGTATACCGGATGTTGATGGGCATTCCGCCCATACTCTTGACTTGTTCCTTACTTCCCATCCTGATAAATATACTATTAAAGTAACTTCTCCATTTGGCACCTCGGACCATTGTGTCATTTCAGCTAATTTCTCGATCTCCAACCATCCAGTTAAAGAAAAAATTCCCACTAGGACCGTTTGGCAATACGAGAAAGCCAACTGGGATGGTCTGAATAATTTCTTTCGCAACTTTAACTGGTCATTATGCTTCCTCGATAATGACATTGATGCCAGTGCTGAAATGATTACAGAAGTGATTTTTCTTGGAATGAGAACTTTTGTCCCTCACAGAACAAAATGTATCAAACCAAAAGAAAAGTCTTGGTTTAACGAAGAGTGTAAAGAAGCTTTCAGGTTGAAAGAAGTAAGCTTCCGATCCTACAAAGCCAATCCAACTGAGGAAAATCGGAAGAAACACAAACAAGTTAGGAACTCGTGCAACTCCGTTATACACAAAACGAAATTTTTACATGACCAGAAGTTACAACACAAAATTCTGCAATGTCCCAAAGGCAGTAAAAACTTCTGGTCATTTGTAAAAAATGTCAAGAACTCAACGTCATCATCAGTTCCAACGCTCATCGTCGACGATAAACCTATTGTCAGCTCTTCAGAGAAGGCGAATATGCTCGCAGCTCATTTTGCTGCAAGTTCTACGTTGCCTGCAAGCAACAATGCCCCTCCTGTACTTGAGAACGTTAATTCTTCTATGGGACAGATATTTTTCCGCACTCGTACAGTAGCAAGAGTACTTCAAGATCTGGATATACACAAATCCGCTGGCTCGGATGGTATACCCCCTATTCTTCTGAAGCAGTGTTCTTCATCTCTGGCAAAACCACTGCGTAAGCTTTTTCATCGCTCCTATCGTTCAGGAATCTTTCCTAGTAGATGGAAAACAGCATTTGTCCAGCCCGTCCCAAAAAAAGGTGACTCCTCCTCCCCCTCCTCCTACCGACCAATTGCACTTACGTCCCTTCTTTCCAAGGTCATGGAATCGCTGATAAATCGTCAGCTCAAGAAATATCTCAAAGATCGGGAGCTTTTAAATGACCGGCAATACGGCTTTCGCAGCAATCGTTCCACAGGTGATCTGATGGCATATCTCACCGAACAGTGGAACAAATCTGTGCATCGCTTTGGCGAAAGCAAGATTATTGCGCTTGATATTTCAAAGGCATTTGATAGAGTTTGGCATGAAGCTCTTTTATCGAAAATGCGTGCATTTGGTATCGATGATACTCTTATTCGTTGGATTAGAAGCTATCTTCTGGACCGATCAATACAAGTTGTATTAGACGGTTTCAAGTCTGATCTCCACAAAATAAATGCTGGTGTGCCCCAGGGCTCCGTTCTGTCTCCGACTCTCTTTCTCATTTTTATAAATGATCTCTTGTCTGTGACTTCTAATCCATTAAATTGTTTTGCTGACGACTCAACCCTCAGCTTTTCATATACGTTTGATAATTCACGGCCTTCGCCTTTGGACGTGTTATTATAACGACACCGTATGATAAGCTCATTAAACTCCGATTTAAACAGCATTGTGAATTGGGGTATTAGAAATCGTGTGGAGTTTAATGCGTCGAAAACTCAATGCTGTCTTTTGTCGTTGAAGCTAAACATACCCCCTATGCTATTATCTATGAATGGTACTTGCATCGAAGAGGCCGAAAAGCTATCAGTACTCGGTATGTGTATCAGTGACAACCTTCGTTGGAATGATCATATACTTGAGATTGCTAAGAATGCTGCAAGATGCTTAGGCTTTCTTAATAGATGCAAGAAGTTGTTCACCCCTTGTGATCTGGCTACAATTTACAAGGCGTTTATACGCCCTAAACTCGAGTATAACTCCCATCTCTGGGCAGGTGCTTCTCAAACTTTTCTTCACCTGCTCGACAGAGTTCAGAAAAAGCGTTAAAATTGATAGGAGAAAGAAACATTATGGAAACATTTCCATCACCCGAACATCGTCGAAATGTTTCATGTCTTTCTTTATCTTACAGGTTCTTTTATAAAAAATGCTCACTCGAGGTAGCCAGCTGCGTTCCACCCCTTAAACATTTCCCCCGTAACACTCGTCTTGCTAGGAACGCTCATCAGTTTACACTTGAGCCCAATTTCGGACGTACCGTGAAATATAGGGATTCTTTCTTTAGCCGTACAACACGAATGTTTAATAGATTGCCTGGCACAATTTTTCCTTACCATTTTGATCTGCAGACATTCAAGATCAATGTTCATCGACACCTCCTTTCCCTTCCTCCCTAAATTCCTATCGCTCGCGCTGTGAATTATCATTAAAAGGGCTATAACAAATCCCTTGAGCGCGTGTGCATTATAAAAAAAAAAAAAAAAAATTCTTAAAAATCATGACTTTAGATTTGCTCAGATTCACTTTAAGACTCCAAGTTTCGCAGTATCTAAAGAGTTGATTAATCATCAGCTGCAGCGATTCCGGTGAATAAGCAAATAGAACTATATCATCTGCAAAGAAAAGTGTCTTGATAAGGGTTCCCGCATGATCAATGCCTCCAGATAAACAGTACGTAAGGTCTTTGATGTAGAGAGCGAACAGAAGAGGACTCAAAGCGCATCCCTGACAGTTCTCAGGTCAATTCACCCTCTGAAAGCATAAGCGTTGAATTGAAACGAGCCTTCAATCCTATACATACTCG
This sequence comes from Platycheirus albimanus, assembly GCA_916050605.2. Taxonomy (NCBI): domain Eukaryota; kingdom Metazoa; phylum Arthropoda; class Insecta; order Diptera; family Syrphidae; genus Platycheirus; species Platycheirus albimanus. Next base: position 94,910,722 of record OU696696.1, on the reverse strand, counting down.
CTGACAATAATTCCTACCACAAAAGTACAATTAATCAGCTTCATAAAATGGATTATTTTTGGGTTAAGGCCTTGGACGATTTTAACAACACTATTGACAATTCAAATAAGCGTTGTGTTTTAAAATTATCTTCAATTGATAAGCAACTTTCTGTTATAACAGACTTGATAACGAACGACTCTCGCGTTAACAATTTTAACAAACGTTGTGATTCACTAAAACTAGAAATTTCGTCTATGCTTAAATCTTTTTGTGATGCCAATTCCCTTGAATCCATTAAGGAAAACCTTAGCTTTATCCGCTCTGATCTTGACAGTCATCTCCGAAGTACATCCAATATTGTCATCCCAGGGCTTCGCCAACCCCTCGCACTGCTAGAAAATGCCGTTGGTACAATTAACTCAATTAGTACCGAACTCATCGAAACCCGTTTATGCATTGGACTACTTGCAGACGACATCCAGACAGCCACTTGCAAAATCGATGGAATCCACCTTCAACCCAATGCCTCTGTTTACAACACATCTTTAATGGCTGAAATTATGGATACTTCTACTTGTATTTGCCAACCAGCTCCCTTACCAGCTATTGAAGATGGTACACCACCTCCACCTGCTTGCCTAGAACCTTTGTTTCCTCCCATCACCACTGCAGTGCCATCAACTCCTGCTGTCATCAATTCACCCTCAATCAGCACTTAATTTAATACCTACTCACCAACCAACACTTTCACCCAGCTCAACACCACCTGCATTACCTATCTTAAACCGTTTTGGCACAACGTGGACTCTAACCGAATGGAACAACAGACTAAGGAAGTTTAACAACAATGCCGAGAGTGTGACTTTCTTTATCACAAATGCTCCTGTAGATGCTGATGTCCCCTGGATAAGAAGACTATTTAGCCGTACTTTTGCAATAACGCTTAATGAGTGTCAGAAGATTTCGCCACCTCGCTCCAGACATCATAGCAACTTCAAAATTAATTTTTCATCTAAATACGAATGACTTTTTTGCTCCCATACTGATGATGTTTTCCGACTGGGAAAGATGATCATAATTAAATGGGAAGATAAGCTAGATTATCTTAGATCTAAAAATACTAATGTAAATCCCATCCATTTATCCTCCAACCGGAAGAACTTAATACATAAAACTAAGCCTAAATCAAACCCTATAAATAAAGTTCACCCAAAACCTACACCTAAGTCCTCTCTTCCTCGATCTAACTCTAACTGGAGTTATAAAACTAACATTTTCCCTTCCTTCAATTGACACAATTTCATTTATAACCCTGTTAAGCGTGTATCTTTCGATCTGAATCCTAATATGTCCATCAATCGAAACCGCAAACAAGTCTCTCAAACCATTCCACATCACTCCCCGCCCACTTCTCAGACTGCTAACCCTAATCAATTCTATCCCAACTTTATTCATTCACATACCCTTAACCCTAAATCCAATCCACAAACCAAATCCTATCCGAATCCTCCGACTCCTTCTCCCCCTATTGATTGTCAGTTCCCTCTAACAAAACATCTTTCCTTGATCCACTTTTCCCTCCTACCGTTAAGCTAACAAAACGTCTTATCGATCAAAATGATGATGGCCGTTATGTTCTTTCTCGCCTTAGAGAACATCGAATATATTCTAATGTTCGACTCTACCTTGCATACCTTCACAATAAAGAAGATAATGTCTGCATAAATGGTGTTACAAAGGACAAACCTAATAGTTTCAATTTTTCAAGAAGGCCTCCCCACTAATCCAATTGATCTCAAAAAAAATCTTCGTCCTTTTCCATGAAACATTAAACCTCACCCCTTCCCATGACGAAAATGACCTTTCTACCTATGCGTCTTTTGTACTTTCAAACTGAATATCTCACCTTCAAAGAAGCAGGGCGGACCATAATAACTATTTTCGTTCCTAGTTTAGTTTCAACTCCCTCAAGCCAAATCTTTCCTAACCCAACCTCTCACTTAGCCTCAAATCGGATTACAACAACTTCCAAAACCAACCCTTACCAACACCTAAATAGCGAAATCGTCCCACTCACCTTCTACTATCAGAACGTGCGAGGCCTTCGCTCCAAAACTCATGGTGTTTTGCAACAAACTAATGCTCTACCTTTTGAAATCTATGCCCTGACGGAAACTAATCTAGTCCCTAGTATATAGAGAATCAAGAATTGTTTCCTTCTTCATTCAATGTCTATCGCGACGATGAGCTAAGAGATCCTTCTGACAAATGCCCTAACCGCGGTGTTCTACTAGCTATCCAAAACACGCTAGATTCCTCCCACATCGCAACCTCTTCTTCCTCGAATCTCGACTATGTATCAATAAAAATATCGCTACCTCACAAATCATTTTTGTGATGTGTTGTTATATTCTACCGTCACAACCTATGGAATCTTAATAGCTCGCCATTGATACAATCGACCATATAATATCTCTATGTGACCCCAATGACGATATCCTTTTCTTTGGGGACTTTAACCTTCCTTATCTTAAATGGACTCTATCAGAAGATCAATCTCATTTCATTGCTTCCAATCCCACCTCTGCCAAGGAATATCTATTTATAGATCGCTAAGCTGATTCCAGCCTTTACCAAGCTAGCGGTATCTGAAACTGTATAGATAGGCAACTTTATCTTATTTTCACCACCGATCCTGATAACTCCTCTGTATCACTATCCTCCTCTACACCTATCTACCATCGACAACTATCATCCTCCTCTCATTCTCTCATTTTATATGATTCTCCACTACCAAATCATCCCCCTACAAATCAGTACTCTTATGATTTTCATAAAGCAAACTTCCACCTTATTAATGAATATCTCAATAGAGTTTCTCTTAACTTCGATAACCTTAGTGTCAAAGATGCCACAGAAATATTTTACCGGGAAATATTTAATTCAATTTCAATCAATGTACCCTTTAGTCGCCATAAACATCGATCGCATCCCCTCCTTGGTATAACCAAAAACTTTGCTCTTTGCGTAACAAGAGAAACAAGTTATGGACAGTTTTCCTTCGCACTGGATCTCCCACCGACTATTCTAACTACCTTGGTTCTTATTTACACTTTACCGAGCTTTACAACTCTCTTTATTAACGTTACTTAATAGAAACACAAACCAACCTTATAAATGATCCCAAGTCTTTCTTCCAGTTCGTCAATTATAAAAGAAAATCCGATGGTTATCCTACCTCTCTCTCTTTCAATACGGAAACCTCGAATAATCCGGAAGCTATAGCCAACTTTTTTGCTACCTTTTTCAAGGAATCTTTTACCGGCGATTCTTTCGTTCCTGACCCAGGTTATTTCGATTATTTGCCAAATTTCTCACTTGGTTCATTCTTTCCTCTTACTGTCGACCCCAATATCGTTGAGAACAAGTTAAATCAACTCAATAATGAATTTCTTCCCGGCCCTGATGGTCTCCCCGCGATTTTCTTATATATTTTCTTATATAACCCCTATACACAAAAAGGGCCCAAAGATCGATGTTAAAAACTATCGTCCAATTGCCAAACTTTCACATATCCCTAAACTATTTGAAAGCATTTTATACGAAATTTTAAGCTTTCGATGCAAGTCTCTCATCTCTCCTAGGCAACATGGCTTTCTAAAGTGTAGGTCTACAACCACTATTCTTGTTGAATTTGTATCGTATACCCTCTCAGCTCTTGAGAATGGGAACGAAGTCGATGATATTTCAACAGATTTTAGCAAGGCTTTTGACAAAATTTCGCATAGACTAATACTTTTCAAATTATCCTCCTTCGGCTTTGAGCCTGTCTTCTGTAAATGGATATCTTCTTATCTAGAAAACCGTTATTACAGTGTCCGTTTCAGATCTGCCCTTTCCAATCCTTTCTTGGCTACCTCAGGGGTTCCCCAAGGTAGTCACTTAGGCCCACTCCTTTTCATTCTTACCATCAACGATATAGAAATGGTAATAAAATATTCCCATATCTCGCTCTACGCTGACGATAGTAAGTTCTATAAGACTATATCATCGGCACATGACTCTTCTCTTATTCAACTTGATCTCGACAGCTTCTCAATCTGGTGCCTTAAAACTGCTTAGAGCTCAATATTACCAAATGCCAATCAAATTCTTTTTCACGAAAGCGCATTAAACCTCCTCCCCGGCCCTACTTTCTCCATAACCAACCCCTATCCTCCGTGGAGGCGATACGCGACCTTGGCATATTATGCGACCGAGAACTCAACTTCCTGGCACACATCGACAGTATAATTTTAAAAGCCAACTCGACACTTGGTTTTGTAAAACGATGGGCCAAAGAATTCTTCGACCCATATACGTCACCCGATCTCTATACATAACCTTTGTACGCCCGCTCCTTGAATACGCCTGTCAAGTATGGTCGCCATACCAACAAATTCATATCTCTAGAATCGAGAGCATTCAGCGTCGTTTCCTAAGGTTTGCTCTTCGTGGTCTCTCTTGGAATGATCCTTTGTTCCTGCCCCAATATCAAAATCGACTTCAATTAATCAACCTGAACTCGCTGCAAGAACGAAGGGAAATATCAGAGATTCTCTTTATTCATCGACTCCTCTCCGGTTGCATTGACTGTGAAACCCTTTACAATTCTATTTTCTTCAACACGAACCCTCGTAACCTAAGAAATCCTCGCCTCTTCTATCTTCCTCCACACCGTACCTCATATGGCTCCAACGAACCCTTAACTCGAATGCTGCGGAGGGTAAATTCGAACCAAGACTTGTTCGACTTTAACCTCAATACTCCATGCCTTAAACTCCTACTCCGGAATCACCCTCCCAATTAGTTTTAAGTTTTACCTGTATAGTTTTTTAGTTAGAGTAAGATATTTGAAGCTTGTACTAAGCTAAATAAATGGGGGTATTGCCCCCACCAAAATTAAAATTAAATTACTCCTGATTCAGTTTGAAACCATTCCGTCATTTCCTCTCCATTCCATACTGCTGCTTTAGTATCTCCGTAAAGGTTTTGTAGCACTCTCCCAAACTTTTTGGATATACCTAATCCAAATAGCTTGTATATTAAGGCCTGTCTGTCTATCGCATCGAATGCTGACTTAAAATCAACAGAAAAGCAAAATAATTTTTTTTCCATTTTGAAGAAACTTTTTTTGTCACGCTTTTTAGCACAAAGATGTGATCTATGGTGCAGTATCTGGGCGTAAATCCAGCTTGAAATTCCTTAATTAAATGATTTCCATCAATCCAGGAGCTAAGTCGTCGTTGCAGAATTACAGTAAATAATTTATAAGAGGCGTTAAGAAAACTTATCCCGCTATAGTTTTCTGGGTTCCTCGTGCATCCTTTTTTGTAGATCGGGAAAACTAAGAATTCTTTAAACTGTTGCGGAATACTTCCGGTATCCATGACCTGGTTAAACAAAATATTGAGTTTTTCTACTAACACTATTGTCCTGTATTTGAAAAACTTAACTGGAATCCCATCAGACCTAGCCGCCTTTCCATCCTCTAAGCTCCTTAGAAAATCTTTTATTTCAGCACTAGTGATATACGCATCCAGTAGTTGATCTTCAAAGTTTGGTGTTGCATAAGAAATAGTAAAACTAGGTTCTTACCAATTTCCAAAAATTGTTTGCATTATTGGATTGTGCCAACCTTCTAGACTCTTTCTCAAAGTAATTTTGTTTTTTAATCTTGCATAAACACTTATACTTATTGATCATTTTTAACGCGAAATGTTTTTAGCCACGCAAATGATTTCTGCCTTGCATTTTTACAGTCATCATCAAACCAAGGTGAAATTGAGCTCAGTGTATTTCTACTCCTACCACTGTTTCCATGATAGGACGATCTTATGCTGTTTATAATATCTGTAAGATCCGAACCGTGCCTTCCAAGAGTAATGTCAAGGTTTCTATGATAACTGGCTGTTTTGTTTTCTATCCATTTTAGTTTTGGTAGCAGTGTTAAGTTCCTATTATCATTCTTTTCCCAAGGTCAATATGAAGGGTTGTGATTATGGGAAGGTGATCTGAGTACGGTACCATGCCAACTTTGAAATCTTTTACGTAATTTGTCCATGAACCACCAGCCAGAGTATAATCAATGACCGAATTTCCTTGTTTTCCCACAAACGTAAAGTCTCCATACTCATTAGAGGCACTCGTTCCATTCAAAATTCGTAGGCCAAAAGAGTTAAACATGTCTAGTATTTTATTTCCTCTTGCATTGCAAACAATATCCTTAGATTGCCGGTTATATCCCGCTGCTTCATTTTCTACTCCTGCCTCTATTCCAGATCTCGCATTAAAATCGCAGACCAAAAGAACATTTGAATTGCCATTGTGCAGCATAAGCTCGTACAAATTTCCGAAATCTGATTCCCACTTGTTGCAATATAGGTATATTGGTAATATCAAAAGTTGTTGACTAGATAAATTAACTTTCACAAATGTAGTCTCATCTTTGTATTCAAATTTACATACTAGGTGTTTTATGTCCTTCTTTAGTCCCAGATATGAACCACTACTTGCTCTATATCTTGTATTCGATCTTATTGCTGGAATCCATTTAAAGTAAAATTTTTTAAAATTACCCACATACTTTTCAAAATTATTTTCAGTTAAAAAAGTTTCAAACAAAAAAACCATATCAAAACTATTAACATAATTATAGAAATCCATAAATAAATTCTTATTGGCAAGGCCTGAAACATTATAAGCTAGAATAGACAATTTATAAAACAGCATTTTTACATTTACATTTTTAATACTATTACTAAGGCAGACGGCATTATTATCAAAAGCTTAGTTCACGAACGCACCCCCCTGTTTGAGAGCCACTGAATTTGGCTGCAGTTGCATTTCCACCACCATCAGCTGTCACCTCTGGCATATCGCCTACCAGGTGTTGGAGGAACGTCAATGTCGTCAATCCATCATCGCTGTCATATGAAAGTTTGTTGTTCCTATGGAAATAGAATGTTTTTCCATTAACATGAAGTTTTTCTCCTCTGATTTCTGTTTTTAAGTTCTTGTTCCGTCATTCGACTGCGTGAACTCGAAGCAACCAGTTGTGTTTAATTTTTGTCTCTGCGGAAAAAAAAAATGTATATAAAGTGAACAAAAATTCGACGCCTCCACCGACCCCTTCGGTTAAATTATAATTTTTGAACGACGAGAAATCCAAACAAAGAGAAATGTCCTTACTCGTTTTAAAGAACATCAAACATATGTACGCAATAATCAAGCTTATCGATCTGCACTAGCGGCACACGCACTTAGCAAGAACCATATGTGCCTTGACATCCAAAACGTTTGCTTGGTGAAAGAGGTGCAAGATGACCGTAAGCTTGATGCATATGAAAGTTTTTATATACAGAGAGACCCATATGCGATGAATCTAGACAACGGCAATATAGAATCGCGGTTGTTCTCTCTTATATAATAAAAACAATGATATCAACAATATATGCAGACACAACAACAACAAAGTGCTTTTCCATTTAGTCGTGAAGCTGATGATGGAATGACAACATTCCGAAATGCATTCAAGGTACTCCTTTTAATGCTTTATATAATATAATTTGTTTATTTTATGTTATATGTGTTAAAAGTTAATATTGTGAAATCAGTTAAGGTGTCGACTCAAAATAATTTTAGTTGGCCCCTTCGGTACCTCCCGATATAAACATTAACAAAAAACATTTTACTCGCCCTTCGGCGTTACTAAGCGAATCTGATAAGATAGACATAGACATCAAAAAAAAAGTTGATGTTGATTGGTGGCTTTACGAAAACAAAGCCAACCAAGCTAATAGTGAGAGTGCTAACCAAGATGAAATGGAGATAGACGCCAATGCTACTTCAAGTAGTAAAACGAGTGCGACTATTGACCAGACTCAATTTCCAAAATCGAATTCGGTGCATATTGGCACAATTTCTAACATCGGGTCGTCTCCCTCTGGGCAGGCAAATTTGCAAGCGGAAGCAGAAAAACAGCTTGGAATCAATCTTGAAGAAGAGAAAAAACATATAATATCTTCATTAAAAAAAAGGCGCCAAGAAAGTAGCTATGGATCCCGCCAAGGCAAATCAATTTGCCAGCCTGGAATGGGATGAGGATGATGCAGATGCTTCCCCCCTGGGATGGAACCTAATTCAAATCAGAACAACACCAATCGTGGTCCCAATGACTTGACCAACAATGGGAAAAATATTATCAAGGACAATAACGAAGCTGATGTGCCCGGCAATATGGCCGGCATTAACAACAACTCCAATGATGATGTCATTCAACAATCTGCCGAGCCCAAGCGTTGGTGCCCAGCCATCTTCACCACCGGGATATCTTCTAAATGTATCTTAGAATTTTTAAGTAAGTCTAGTTTTAAGTCTTGCGATATAAAATTTTCATCTGGTGGATTTAGAAAACTAAAATTTTTTGTAAAGGATGTTGTCCTCCACAGCTTTTTTCTTCAAATGTTTAAAGATAAGCAAGTTGAGTCTTATTCCTTTACGCCCCAAAATTTAAGAAAATACTCCCTTCTGCTTAAAGACATTTCGGGAAATTTTTCCCCATCCGAGTTACAATCGGAATTGCTCAGGCTCGAGCCCTCGCTGAAATTGCAGGTCAAGAGATTCGAGACAAAGTGGTCGAGGGAAAACGACTTCCCGTTAGATATTTTCGTTTGCGTTCTAGACGACTGGGACAGCGTCCTTAAGATTAAATCTAAAAACTATCTCCTTAAACACAGGATTAAGTGGGACAACAATAAAAAAAACGCGCGGGTGATCCTCGCTGCTACAGGTACCAGCGTTATGGCCATATTTCTGCCTACTGCTCTTATGCAGTCAGGTGCATCAAGTACCTCAAAGAGCACGAGGCAGGTAAATTCGAGGTAGGGCCTTTGTCTGAAAAGTCTTCTGTAGCTTGCGTAAGCTGTGGATTGACCGGTCATCCAGCCAGTTATCAGGGTTGCCCCAGAAGGGTTGAGTTCTTAAAGAAAAAAGAAATGGTGTTTACATCAATTAAAAATAACAAGGTAAGAGCTAAAAACTCTGTAGTAAATATGGTGAACAAAGTTCCCCTTGACTCTGAAGCCTTATCTTATGCAGACAAAATTAGGAGATACCGTACCCAACAGAAACTTCCTCCTGCCTCTCCTCCCGAGTAGCACAGACGGGTTTTGATTTGATAGATATAACCAAAGTGAAACAATCAAGTTGTTGTCCAAGTATTTTAGGAACATTCCTGATACAATTTTGCAACCCAAATAGCCGCATTTACCCTCTTTATTTGCAACAAATTTGTAGTAATTAGGTTTTTTACAGGTTGAACTTTGTCCTTTTTCGGTTGTATTTATGTTGTTTGAACTATATAAAGTTGCATGTAACTAAAATTAACAAGTCAGAAACTATAGTTGAACCTGATGATGAGCTCTACTAATGTTGTTGAAATGTTTATTCAAGGATTTTTCTGTGCATTTAACATGACTAAAACGAGAAACTAAAGTTTCTAATAAATTACAATAGCCTGAAAAATGTTTCTGTGGAGTTTCTTTTACTGTCACTTTATTTATTTTAGTTATTATATGTTATAATTATAATAAAAAACATGTTTCCGAAAACCTTTTAAAAGTTACTGAAAAGTTATTATTTACATTCTTTTAAAATGTTTATACCTTTACGATGTTATAAAAAAGATAAATTTCAAAGTATTAAATAAAAACAATACGTCTAATATTGTGATTTAAAATTGGTTTTTTATTTATAAATGAATTGAAAATCCTACACGAACTCTCTTTTTATCATAAATATTGACATTTCACCTGCAGAAAAATCACGCGCCACCCAAAAAACTAAATTAGTTGAAAACTTGAACAAATGTTATTATGTTCATGTTTGGTCTTAGGCAATATAGTTGCAAATACATTATTGATTCACAATGGGAAATACTAGCTGTATTTATTATATATGGAAATTATTTTCTGTGGAGAAATTGATAAGAATAAGATAAATATGAGTTTGAAAATTTCGCAAATAAAATCAAATTCTTAAAATGGTGGACAATAGGGGCTGTTACAGGAAACACCAATAAAACATAAAGTTTCAACAATAGTATAGTACAAACTGCATGGTAATGCAATACTCTTTTCAAGCCAGAGTTACCGCTGTTCATTTTTTGTTTATATTCTTAAAACCATACAAATCTAAATTTTAAGCTTTTAATTCTATAGCGGGTTTTATTCAAATTTAGAAGATTTGCTATCAAATTCGAGAATTGCTCTTTTCAATGAAACTTGTTTTCATGACTGACAAGCAAACACATTATTTTGACATGACACGCAAAAATACCAGATATGCATAGTTTCAAAACATACAACGAAGCGAATAAAAACTCCACCAAGTTTATAAAATTAAAATTATTAAGTTCTTCGTTCATTATTTACACAGACTGGCACAACTTCACAACAAACGACAAAAAATAACAAAATATTTCGCATTTGAAGTTTGACAAAAAAGACGATTTTGTGTATTTAGATCAAATCTCCCAACCCATCAGAGATCGAATCCTACGTACTGAGATTTGATCTAGATTTGTTCTTTTTTTTGCATTTAAACTTGTATGAGAAAGTGCAAATCTTTTCTTGAATGAAACTCGCTATTATAACTATTATAACGTAGAACGTTCTTTTTAAAAACAAAACCATTAAATGTCAAATTCTTCAAAAAATAGCCATTATCGAATAAAAAACCTCTGAAAACATAAAATTTTTTTGCCTTTTTTAAATGCTTCATTAAAGATCGATTTATAGGCAACCTTTTGACATTTGGAAATAAATTTTCTTCAAACGTCAAAATATGGATTTTCTTCAATACGTCAAGCCGCCATATGTCAAATTCCATCAAATAATGGCTCCGATTAGAATGGATTAAAAAACCTCTAAAAAGATAATTTTTTTTCGAATTTCTTAAATGCTACGTAAGAGATCGATTTATAGGCAGTATTTTGACACTTGCAACAAAATATTCATGGAACGTCAAAATATGATTTGGCTTCAACACGTCAAACCGTAAAATGTCAAATTCCATCAAAGGAGGCTCAAATCGCGATTGATTAATGGTGATTTGTATTGGTAATCCTAGATTTTAATGTCAGATGTTTGATTTTTAAACGAGATTGATTTCTTTTTTGTAATTGTGACACGGTCACAAAAAAATTGAATTCTCGCAATGCTAAAAAAGTCTGCTGTTCGAGAAATGTCATAAAGTATTGTGGTATGCGTGAAATCTCAAAAGGAAATGAGATTTAATATATTGATCTAAGATAGAAAAAAAAATTGATTTGTTGACCACAGGAAATTAAAATTTAGCTGTCAGATCAAGAAACATCGATCTTAGATCAACAAATATTGATCTAACGTGACCAATAAAAATCGCTATAAGAAACCTCTAAAAAGATATTTTTTTTGAATTTCTTAAAAGCTACATTAGGGATCTATTTATAGGCAGTGCGTTGACATTTGCAACAAAATATTCATGAAACGTCAAAATATGGTTTGTCTTCTATACGTCAAACCGTTAAATGTCAAATTCCATAAATCAAAGGATGGCTCCCATCGCGATGGATTAAGAAACCTCTAAAAAGTTAATTTTTTTCGAATTTCTTAAATTTCTTATAGGCAGTGCGTTGACATTTGCAACTAAAATAAAACATAAGGATCTATCCTTTGAAGAAGCCGATGAACTTACTGAACACTAGCTATGTCACCAAGGCATCTGAAACCGAAACCGATGATTCCGAATGGGAAAAAACAATCCAAACACGAACAGAAAGATTAAAAAAACGTTTAGTCCCACCGCTTTCATCATTGCCTAAAACAACTCAGTGAGCATCTCTTTTTTTCTTTTTATAAAACATGAACCTAAAAATTTATTTTTATTTAGGAAACTACACCAGAACAAACACCAAACACAGTCCCAGAAGTATATTTAAGTACATATATGGTTATTGAAAATACCGAAGGTGAGATGAGCATTTACCCTCTTTATTTGCAACAAATTTGTAGTAATTAGGTTTTTTACAGGTTGAACTTTGTCCTTTTTTGGTTGTATTTATGTTGTTTGAACTATATAAAGTTGCATGTAACTAAAATTAACAAGTCAGAAACTATAGTTGAACCTGATGATGAGCTCTACTAATGTTGTTGAAATGTTTATTCAAGGATTTTTCTGTGCATTTAACATGACTAAAACGAGAAACTAAAGTTTCTAATAAATTACAATAGCCTGAAAAATGTTTCTGTGGAGTTTCTTTTACTGTCACTTTATTTATTTTAGTTATTATATGTTATAATTATAATAAAAAACATGTTTCCGAAAACCTTTTAAAAGTTACTGAAAAGTTATTATTTACATTCTTTTAAAATGTTTATACCTTTACGATGTTATAAAAAAGATAAATTTCAAAATATTAAATAAAAACAATACGTCTAATATTGTGATTTAAAATTGGTTTTTTATTTATAAATGAATTGAAAATCCTACACGAACTCTCTTTTTATCATAAATATTGACATTTCACCTGCAGAAAAATCACGCGCCACCCAAAAAACTAAATTAGTTGAAAACTTGAAAAAATGTTATTATGTTCATGTTTGGTCTTAGGCAATATAGTTGCAAATACATTATTGATTCACAATGGGAAATACTAGCTGTATTTATTATATATGGAAATTATTTTCTGTGGAGAAATTGATAAGAATAAGATAAATATGAGTTTGAAAATTTCGCAAATAAAATCAAATTCTTAAAATGGTGGACAATAGGGGCTTGTTACAGGAAACACCAATAAAACATAAAGTTTCAACAATAGTATAGTACAAACTGCATGGTAATGCAATACTCTTTTCAAGCCAGAGTTACCGCTGTTCATTTTTACTTGCGATTATAGGTACTATAAGGCAAGTTATGCATTCGTCGAAAAAAAAAGTTTTGAGATAACAATCAAACATGACATTACGATGATAGCGAAGTCGAAAAAAGATGGTCTAAAAATTCTGTCCGTCTGTATGTCTGTCTGTCTGTCTGTCTGTCTGTCTGTCTGTCTGTCTGTCTGTCTGTATGTATAGAGACCTACAGCCCAAACGGGTGGGCCGAATTGCTTCAAACTTGGTATATAGACTTTTTTAGGTATTGTACAGAGGGGAAATTGAAATTTTTTTTTTAGCTCAAAAAATAACGGTACCTGCCATACAACCGTTACGTTAAAGCTTATTTTTCTCAAAAACGGCTCTAACGATTTCGATTTAAAAAAATCAGTGTTGGTTTTTAGGTACGACCAATCATATGGCTGAAAAAAAAATTTAAAAAAATGGCTAAGAACGGTACTTTCCATAGGACCGTTTTTTTTGCTTTCGACTAACTCGAAAACGACTCAACCGATTCTTTCGAAATTTCACACACATATAGCTGTAGGTAGCTCAATTTGTATTGCATACCAATATTTTTGAAAAATATTTTTTTGTATTTTTAAAAGCATTTTTTAAAAAAAAATTTAAAAAATTAATATTTTGAAAACTGCTTATTAAATTTTTTTCTAAAAATTTTAAATAAATGTATTTGCTGAATACCTATAAATTGGCGTTTTTAAATTTTTTTTAAAAATTTTTTTCAAAAAGTTTTTCAAAAAAAACTTTTTTTCTCAAAAACCGCTCCACAGATTTTTATAAATTTATTCTCATAAATTCAAATTTACCCAAGAAATAAAATGGCGTACTTTTTTTTCAGCTCAAATTAGTTTAAGTATTTATTTAAGAATTTTGAAAAATTTATTTTTATCAAAATCTCAAACCCTTAGACCACTGTCACACATTAGAGCAAGTTCGTGCGACCAAGTCGTGCATTTTATTTGTTTATATTCTTAAAACCATACAAATCTAAATTTTAAGCTTTTAATTCTATAGCGGGTTTTATTCAAATTTAGAAGATTTGCTATCAAATTCGAGAATTGCTCTTTTCAATGAAACTTGTTTTCATGACTGACAAGCAAACACATTATTTTGACATGACACGCAAAAATACCAGATATGCATAGTTTCAAAACATACAACGAAGCGAATAAAAACTCCACCAAGTTTATAAAATTAAAATTATTAAGTTCTTCGTTCATTATTTACACAGACTGGCACAACTTCACAACAAACGACAAAAAATAACAAAATATTTCGCATTTGAAGTTTGACAAAAAAGACGATTTTGTGTATTTAGATCAAATCTCCCAACCCATCAGAGATCGAATCCTACGTACTGAGATTTGATCTAGATTTGTTCTTTTTTTTGCATTTAAACTTGTATGAGAAAGTGCAAATCTTTTCTTGAATGAAACTCGCTATTATAACTATTATAACGTAGAACGTTCTTTTTAAAAACAAAACCATTAAATGTCAAATTCTTCAAAAAATAGCCATTATCGAATAAAAAACCTCTGAAAACATAAAATTTTTTTGCCTTTTTTAAATGCCTCATTAAAGATCGATTTATAGGCAACCTTTTGACATTTGGAAATAAATTTTCTTCAAACGTCAAAATATGGATTTTCTTCAATACGTCAAGCCGTCATATGTCAAATTCCATCAAATAATGGCTCCGATTAGAATGGATTAAAAAACCTCTAAAAAGATAATTTTTTTCGAATTTCTTAAATGCTACGTAAGAGATCGATTTATAGGCAGTGTTTTGACACTTGCAACAAAATATTCATGGAACGTCAAAATATGATTTGGCTTCAACACGTCAAACCGTAAAATGTCAAATTCCATCAAAGGAGGCTCAAATCGCGATTGATTAATGGTGATTTGTATTGGTAATCCTAGATTTTAATGTCAGATGTTTGATTTTTAAACGAGATTGATTTCTTTTTTGTAATTGTGACACGGTCACAAAAAAATTGAATTCTCGCAATGCTAAAAAAGTCTGCTGTTCGAGAAATGTCATAAAGTATTGTGGTATGCGTTAAATCTCAAAAGGAAATGAGATTTAATATATTGATCTAAGATAGAAAAAAAAATTGATTTGTTGACCAAAGGAAATTAAAATTTAGCTGTCAGATCAAGAAACATCGATCTTAGATCAACAAATATTGATCTAACGTGACCAATAAAAATCGCTATAAGAAACCTCTAAAAAGATATTTTTTTTTGAATTTCTTAAAAGCTACATTAGGGATCTATTTATAGGCAGTGCGTTGACATTTGCAACAAAATATTCATGAAACGTCAAAATATGGTTTGTCTTCTATACGTCAAACCGTTTAATGTCAAATTCCATAAATCAAAGGATGGCTCCCATCGCGATGGATTAAGAAACCTCTACAAAGTTAATTTTTTTCGAATTTCTTAAATTTCTTATAGGCAGTGCGTTGACATTTGCAACTAAAATAAAACATAAGGATCTATCCTTTGAAGAAGCCGATGAACTTACTGAACACTAGCTATGTCACCAAGGCATCTGAAACTGAAACCGATGATTCCGAATGGGAAAAAACAATCCCAACACGAACAGAAAGATTAAAAAAACGTTTAGTCCCACCGCTTTCATCATTGCCTAAAACAACTCAGTGAGCATCTCTTTTTTTCTTTTTATAAAACATGAACCTAAAAATTTATTTTTATTTAGGAAACTACACCAGAACAAACACCAAACACAGTCCCAGAAGTATATTTAAGTACATATATGGTTATTGAAAATACCGAAGGTGAGATGAGCACAGAAATTCTTTCTGGTGAAGATTGTAAATATCAGAAATATTCGGTAATCAGTGGCGCAGATGGAACTACTATGCTAGTAGCACCCGAAACATTTTCTTCTTCACCTGATGATGAGCAGATTTTTCAAGTTGAAAACAGTCAGAACATACAGCAAACCCATAGTCATACTCATCAGTGTGTTTCCTGTGACGATTTCGCAGCTCTTTGTGCTACCGTCGGAGAGATGCGTAACGATATACAGGAGTTGAAAACTACAACAAAGGGTCGTGGAGATGTGCTCACCCAAATCTTGACAAAAACCAGTAACGAAGATAGATATATTACGGACTATTTGAAAAAAATTAATGAATCCAATAAGGCGATCTCCACAGAACCAATTGAAGAAGATTTTTCTGAGTTAGAATCGATGGCAAAATTGAAATCAACACAAGACTTGGAAGAATTTGAGCGATTGCTTGAAGACAAATCCTACCAAATTCGGTTTATTAGATTCTTAAAAACAAAGTTTAAAATGAACTCTCACGAAAATGGTCAAACGTTTTTTACTATGGAACTATGGTTATCCGGCTTTTAACAGAACCATCACTTTTTCTTCCATATTCCTGGAAAGGTTTAACCCGCAAAGATACTCATAACAAGAGCTTTGAAGGAACTCATAAGATTTTCACTGCTTTCATGTTTCGTATTGTGCGCATTGCTGACCACTCAAAAGTCCAGGCTGATGTTGACAAAATGTTCGAAAACTTGCTGCGGTTTAAAAAGATTAACAATTTTCGTGAAGAACTTCGAACAAAGCCTTCCAAAAAACCCTCTTCTCGCAGTCGTCCAAAAGGAGTTAAGTACCA
This sequence comes from Platycheirus albimanus, assembly GCA_916050605.2. Taxonomy (NCBI): domain Eukaryota; kingdom Metazoa; phylum Arthropoda; class Insecta; order Diptera; family Syrphidae; genus Platycheirus; species Platycheirus albimanus. The sequence continues at coordinate 94,894,104 of OU696696.1, read as the reverse complement.
GGCTGGAATTGAAGTGGAGGAAGCTCACGATAAAGCTGATTAAGAGGATACAAATTATTTTTTTTTTTCCAAGAATCTTTTTTTGTTTTTTATTTTGAAAATGATGTTTATTTTATAACAACAGAACTTTAATAAAATTAAAAATTAAAATATTTGTGCGTTTATTGTTTGTTTTTAATAGTATGCAGTAATGGAATAAAGACTGAATTTTCTGTGTTATATGCGATCTCAACAAGTTTACAGTAAATATCAGATACAGAAATAATAATAGGTGGTTCCATTCGACAATCAGATTCGTATATATTGAGTTCAGAAGAACGAATGGGATATTCAAAATAGTCTCTGATATTTGATAATGGTGAAGCATAGAAATATAGATCAAGGTTTTCCGCAAATGTTTTTATTATATACTTCACACATAGTATTCTAAACGATTTACTCAAAAAGCACCTATTTTCATTTTGGTTAGAATTCAATTCAAATGTTGGCAAATGAACGTGCCAGTACCTATATAGTTGCTTTTTGCCCTAGTAAAAATGAAATCAGAGATGAATCACTATGGTCAAAGTTTTTAATTGGATCTTTGACTTGAAAAGAAATGTTTACCTTTGAAGTCTTCATGTTTAACATACCTGAACTTTGACGTTCAGAAATTTGTCGGGCTACTTGGCTTAAAGGAATCTTTTTATATAATATAGTTTTGATTCAAATGCGTATGCAGAAAAGGTGTCAAGTGGCTCAAATCTCCGAACGTCATTTACAACATGACATAAGTTATGCAAATTACTCGAAAAGTGATCTCTTCCATATAATGCTTTAAAATAAATCAAAAAAATCTTTAAACATAGAGTCTGCTACTCTATAATTTTCATCGCACTGATCATGCCTCATACAAATAACAACTGCACAGTAAAAAAGCAGGAAATGTTGATTAATTTTCGGATCATCGAAAAATTTTCGAACAACGAGAATGCTGAGATATAGTAAAAAAGTCCTATATTCAGTTCCCTTCCAATGCGCCAAATCACTCAAACCTCGAGTTGCTCTATCATATTCTTTCGGCAACTTGCATGATTCAATAAAGGAAGAACCTTCATTTGATTGGTGAACGCTTTAGCGTTCCTTTTGTTTCGCACTTCAAGCATCCGAAATAACCATTGCTACCTATCACACCTGGATTGACAACAAAATATATAGTGCCAAGAAAATTTCATTATTTAATTTTAATTATTTCTACCTTTTAAGTAATGACGGGCTGGACGCTGGAGTGTCGCATATAAAGCAACGGATTTTCACTATAACTATTTTTCCGTTTATGTCTAGCCCATTTTTGTCAGTAATTGAAAGGAATCCATCCACAAAAGGTTTCATAAACCAATTAACGTCCTTAGGTTTGCCTAGAACGTAAAATTGATTCTTAAATATTATTCCAAAAAAAATAAATATTTTCAAATGTTACCCTATCCATAATAAATTCCAACTACCATGGGCGCAATATCAGCTTTTTTATGAATATTTACAAGAATGGGCCAGAATTCGAATCTTGAACTTTTGAAACTTTTCAATATTGTCTAGACAACTACGGAGGGCTTTTTCCAACCCATAGTGCCAATACGATCCACCGAATGCATCCGTATCTATATTTTTTTTTTCTTGGAGTAGCCATGACTGTTCTTGAGTCGTTTTTCAAGGCAAGCTCTGGTAAGTCCTTGTTCAGTAATGCAAGGAGACCATTCAATGCATTGTGCTTGATTAAATATAAAGCACTCCATTCCCGCAAATCCTGAATTATAGATATTCTATTTTCTTCTGCTTCGACCTCCTTGTCTAGTTCTGGAAAGCTGGTTTCATCAATTTCTTTGTCCCAGTTATCATTCTCGTTATCCAAAACCATGCAGGCTTTTAAATCCTGATTTTGAAAACTAAGAATGCTTTCTTCGAGAGGTGGAATATTTAATGGTTGGTTTTCATTATTTTGAGCGATGTTGGAAAATAGAACGATCTCGTTTTGAGGACTAACTAAACAAGGGGACCATTATGGCGTTTACCAGTTCTCTCCTTTTTCTCCGGTCATTTCCGTTCGATTTTACTTTTCGCCATGAAGCGAAATTTAAAAAATTACATTTTGAAATTTGTCTCTTCTCCATAATAAATAATTTTTCTTTTCTTTTTAATTAACGCAACTAACACAACACTTATCAACTTTATAACTAAAATTAATGTCTGTCAAAGTTTCAATTCAGCATAAATATCCAAAGCTATAGAAACTTAACTATAACATCACTTGAATCTTGTATAATGTTGCAATTTGGTTCAAGTACAAACAAAACATTGTTTTCTATCAATTCCAGTACTGTGGTTACATATATATTTTAATCTCATCGCAGCCTTTATTTTAAATTTGCAAATAACAAACATAAGAAACCAAAACATAACAAAGCTTCCACCCATACAAAATATATAGGCAGTTTAGTTATATTCTAGTTTCACTGATGTATGTTCAAACATTTTGTTTGTTGTATTCGTGTTATGCCTAATATAGCGAAATAGCAAGCATGACAGAAACATATTTATAGTTTCATCCTTGTTTTAATGTTGTTAGTAATAACAAGAAGTTGAAATATAATACGAAAATACTATTAGCAGATTTTTTATGAATACAGCTTTCAAAATAAAAAACGAACTCGTATTTTAACTTTTTTTAATTTTTTTTTTAAAGTTATTTAAGGAATCATATTTTCCGATTCATATATTTGTTCTGCTATTTTAAGTATTATTCTTGTTAATAGAGCACACCTATGAAGAAAATGTTAAATTCTTAGGTGGAATAATGTTACAAAAACGTTTTTGGTATTTGTTTATCCCTATTTAATTATGAATTGTATATAAGTTACAGAAAAGTTATAGCAGATTGCTGCAAAAAAGTTATTTTAACATTTGAGTCAGAAGGTAAAAAAACAGATATTCAATAAAAGTAACTGTAACTTTCTATCAACTTTCAAATTTTTGACTTGTATATAACTATTTAACAATAATTTCATTTTTTGTGAAACATGTTAAATATTTTATGAAACAGATTTTTAGCATTTCAGTTGACAAAGTTGCAAATTTTTTTCAATGAACAAATGTAAAACTGAGTAACAACCCATGGTGTTGCAGACTACACTAATCAAACAGAAATACAACCAAATTCTTGTTATAAATCGAATTCTGTGCTACTCGGGCTCCGGATATACCAAAGGGTCAAAGGGTGACATCGCCGAATTTTTAGAAAAGTCAAACAAACTCTTTGGCATTCCCATAAATCAAGTAATCCATAAAATCAGAGAGTTCTGGCCTAGCTATTTCACACTAAACGAGATTCAGAAGCCTGGTGCTTATTTGGGTTTTATCGCCTCACTTTCTCCCCCATCTCCATGAATTTAAACCTCATTTCAGCTAACATTAACTCTTTCATCTTAGTTTAGTTTATTTATTTATTCATTCAATTCCTATACACAGTAAGAATATAATTCTTATAAATTAGTGATAAGCCTAATTAACTAACAAAATAATATGGAGATAAAAGCTATGCAGCGAATTTTTTTTTATTTTTTTTTTTTGGTTCACAAGGAATTATTATTAATTAAATTTTACGGAAAAATTCATAATCCCAGAAATAATTGTTATTGTAACTAATAATGGTAGTGAAAATTATAGATAGAAAATTAAATTATACTTTAACTATACTTTTACAATACATCTCATCGACGAGGTCTCCTGTATGACAAATGAATATAAAAGATATGTTAACAAATCAGAGTGTACTTTGGTTGTGAAAGTAGGTTCTGAGCTCTCGACGAAACTGTGTTTCGTCACCAACTCTTCTTATTTGCCTTGGTAAGAGGTTCCACAGACGAATGGCACTGACGAAAAATTGGCGTTCAGAGGTTAGGCATGAATACCGAGGGTGTAAAAGTATTCGGGATCTGCTTGAGGAGCCAAATCGAATCCTGTTATACAGACTACAGGGCTGCTGCGTATGAATAATGTTAAATAATAAGGTAGGGGTTCTATAACGAAGTAGGTGATCGAATGAAAAATTATAAATTTGTACGGAAAAACTTGATATGCGATCAAAACGACGAAGGCCAAATATGTAACGAGCTGTATTGTTGAAGGCGACGTTCAACTTTCTTCTACTGACAGCATCACAGTTATAATAAACTTCGCATCCGTACGTTAGTATAGGCACAACAAGTGTTTTTGCCAACATTAAGCGTGTTTTTAAGGGCGTGTAGTACTGTGAGGACCACAACATACGAAGAGCGCCATAAACTTTACCCACAGTGGCATTGATGTGCGTGTCCCAAGGGAGTGTGATGTTGAAGAGCATGCTAAGGTTTGTTGCTGATGGTGTGAAAGCGATCGGTTAGCCATTTAGATAAATATTAGGAAAATAGTCCAGGTTCAGAAGCTTTTTACTTATAACGATGCATTTTGACTTGAGGGGATTGAGGAAAAGACCGTTACAATCTGACCAATAGGAAATATCTTCAAGATCTCTATTTATCGCATATACACAATCCTCGATTAGCCCAAGAGGACAACTTTTGTAAAGCTCAACATCATCCGCATACATTTGAATGGAAGATCTTGTGACCTTTGCAGGAAGTTCATTAATATACAATGAGAAGAGAAGAGGACCTAGAATAGATCCCTGGGGGACTCCGCGAGTTGTGGGAAGGAAATTAGATAACTTATTGTTAACTCAGACCGCTTGTTCTCTGTTCTGCAAATAAGATGACATCAAGCGTACCGAAGAAGAAGATAAGCCATACATTGTTGAGAGTTTGCGGCATAAATTATTGTGGTCAACTGTATCGAAGGCTTCGGAAAAATCCAAGAGCACTAAGAAAGTAACACGATCATCATCCAGAGCCAGTCTTATATCTTCAACAACGTTAATGATAGTAGTGGTAAAACTGTGCTGCTGGCGAAAGCCATACTGCTTCGTAGAAAGGATATTTCGATTTCTAAGAAAGACATTAAGTTGCTTTTGCACAACTCTCTCGAATACTTTAGACAGATATGGGAGCACGGAAATTGGTCTATAATCATTTGTATTGCGGCTTTTGGGGATGGGTAAAATTTTAGCTAATTTCCATTTAGTTGGAAATATTCCTGTCATTAAGATAGTGTTGAATATGTGCATAATATAAGGCAAAATTAGAGGTAGAATAGACTTGACGAACACAGGATGTATATTGTCGATGCCAACTGCATTGGATTTAACAGAAACTAAGCTTTCAACAACATCATAACTATCTACACCGCTGAATTCAAAAATATTGTCAGGAGTGGGTCCATCGAGAAGATTCGTTACATCAGAGGAAAGGTTAGGAAGGGTAGGAAATGGGAGAGTGACAAAGTTTTGATGCAGCAAATCCAAATCGATATTCTCATCACAATTTTTATTTTGTTTACCTATACCCATTTCTCTAAGGCTCTTCCACAATTGACGTCCATTTACTGAAGTACCTAATTTGCTATTATAAAAACGAGTCTTATTTTACAGACCACTTGGTTGCGGAGAATATGATAATTTTGAAAATGAGTTTCTAATCTATAACGTTTCCACTCATTGTATGACTGATCCCTAAGAAATATGAGGCGGCGAATTTCATTAGAAAACCAAGGACGTTGACCATGATAAATTGTTCTGGATCTAATCGGTACATTACTGTTAAACAGACTTAACATGTTAGTATTGAGAAACTCAATTTGATCGTCGACAGAGGTCATGTAAAAAATACTTTCCCATTCTTTGTTTAGAGTATTTGCTTCTAAACGTAAATAATCAACTCTTTTAAAATCTCTGAACTCGAAAGCGGATACGGAACTATTAATTTGAAAGTCAAAAGTCATATAAATGAGGTCATGCTTGGAAAAGGCAGGTGCTGACAACTGATCATATAGCAAAACATCGCTTATTTCATTTACGAAGAAAACATCAAGAAGTGTTTGCGATCCTCTGACGAAATGAGTTGCACTTATTGTATTGATCGGATACAAATTAAAATTTCTCGTTCCTTCAGTAAGCGATGTTTCAACAAGAAGATTGCTATTAAAGTCCCCACAGATAATAATTTTTGATGGAGGCAGTGAGATTGTTTCTAGGAGTGTAAATAATGGGGTTACATCCAAATCACAATGAGGTCTATATACAGCACCTATAAGCAAAGAACTTTCATCAGCAAGAATATCAAGAAAAAAATAGTCCATCCCACTACTCTCATCCGACTTGCAATTTAATTTGCACGTAATTCCGTTGCGAACATAGATCGCAGCTCTCCCGTTGCGAACATAGATCGCCGTTCCCCCTCTTCGACGCCCAAGCCTATCGGCACGAAAAAGCCTATAACCGCCCAAGCTATAAGTTGCATCATTATTTTCATCTGTAAACCAGGTTTCACTAACGCAGATAACATCACATTTAGAGCCCTCAAACACATCCCGAAACTCGTCAATTTTACGATATAAGCTTTGTGCATTTAAATGACACACCTGCAGGCCTTCAACCTGATTACTTAAAATTTTAACCATTAATGGCAAAATTCCATCAGCCTCACTATCCAAGGTAACACCATCAGTATTTTCCATCGCTATAGTACTGCAACAGACAAAGACAATAATGTTCTTAAAGAACGCAAAGATCTCTACTTTCAAATGCAAAGATATCTTAATCAATATCAAATGAAGGACCGAATTAAATAGAAGCAAAAGGCAATTTATATGTAGGCAGAGATGTAATGTATTACAAAATTATATTATAAAGGATAAAAAGAAAATTAAAGATGGAAAAGAAAGAACAATATTTGTATGAGTTTAAAAAAAGTATAGTTTACAAGTAAATTTTTAAGATCATTTAGCATAAATTATTAAGAAAAAAGAGATATATGTATTTTGGAGTGAAAAATAAATGAAATAGCTATGTTGATATCAAAAATTAAATAAAAAAAAAAATATTAAAAGAAATTAAGAGAAAAAAAAAAATTAAAAAAAGTTTGACAACAACTGGAATGCGATATTTAATGTTGGCTTAAATTAAACGGCATGTTGAGGGCTGGCAGTTCTGTTCAGGGCCTCTATGTTTTCGATGTGTTCTCCTTTCTCATCTGACAGCAAGCGTTTGACGTAAACTCGACCTCGAATTGTAAACACTGCAGCTATTTTTCCTTGCTTTTTTAATTGTAGAGCATCCCGCATCAGATTGTTATTTGTTTTAGATAGAGATTCGCGAACATAAATTTGTGAGCTTGATTGGAGCCCTACACTTTTAAGGGAAAGTTGTGTGTTATTGGCTTTACGGAAATTCGCGATTGAAGTGAGCACAAAGTTTTTGTCGTATGGAGATCTAAATTTAAGGATGACAGCAGCATTTATATTATTTTTAATGTTCGACCGGGTACGAAAAATGTCGAGTAATATCGGTGGTTTAATATTAATTGTTTTACATAAAACACTAAAAAGTGAACTTAAATTCTCATTGGGAGTTTGGGGGATTCCGAATATCACTGCGTCACAAGCTACATGTTTATTATCCAGATAGTCTTGAGTATTTTGGACTATTTTAATTGTACCAGAGACGGCGGCAAGTTCGGTTTTAATTGTAAACACTTCATTAGAGTGATTATCGATTTTATTTTTGGTGACGTTTAGGTCGGATTTTAAAACTAACATAGATGAATTAACGTTATGTATGTCTAATTTGAGTGTATCGATATCAGTTGATAAATTTGTGTTTGAGTTTTCTATACATGAGACTTTAATGTTTAAATCACTTATGTTTTTGTTAATAACATCGAACTGAGTTTGAGTTTTTTGCACGAGTATCTCATTATCTTCTCTTATTTGTTTGGATAAGAGGGAAATTATGAACTCACTTTGATTTTTAAGTTTATCATCCATTTTAGACCACATAGTGCTATCATCAACTGCCATTTTTGTTGGTGATTGTTGTGGCGAAGTTCGAGTTGAATTAATTTGGTCTTCTTGAAGTATGGGGTCAGGGTAGGTTGCTCTGCTTCGTTTGTGGTTTGAGCCAGACATATGCAAAGAGAATTTAGTTGGATAGTGTTTTTTTTTTTTTTTTTTTTTTTTTTTTTGGTTTGAGAAAACAGACAAAGAATACAATTATTATAAGCACAAGGGCCACCGATTCAATGCAAATTTTTAAAGAAAGAGTATAATTATGCACTTCACTTAGTTTATTTTGATTTTTAATGAGAATATTTAATAGTTTATATCAGAGAGAAGATACTTATAGAGAGATGCAACTTCGACGATGGCTCTCTTTTAGCCTACAAGCTGCGATTCGGCCAGCAACTTGCATCTGTATTAAACTCCATATAAAAAAATGTGGGGACAATACAGATGCAAGTTGCTGTACTTATTCACCATGTCGGAAAAATGTCAGATGTAGTCAGCTGTTGGGTTATGTTCAGGAAATATGAGTTTCAGAATAATTTTTATTTGCTCTATATTAAAAAAAGTGTTCCATTGGTATTTAGTATTTTAAGTTAATTTACAACAGAGATATAGAATTAATTCTAGTTTAAGCCAGATGGAGCCACATTACTTGCAGATAATGAAAACATTCGTGAAAATAAATTATGGTAGTTCTACCAACTGAGAACTCTGAGATTTTGTAAGTGGAACACTCAGCTCTTTTGACAGCTGTCAGTGTTTGTTATTTGTATTCTTTTATGGCGCGAAAAAGTTGGAAATCAAAATTGATGGTGTTTTTATACTAAGTTTTCATTAGAGCCGAAATGAGGTCATTTGGAAATTTGCTAAAAAATGTGTTTTCATCTTAGTTTGTGTATTTTGTTTGACACATGATTATCTACCTTCTTTTTCTTTATTATTTTATTTACTTTTTCTATAATAGGTATACCCTGGATGGAGATTCATAATATGTACATGATATTGGACTTGACCTCTAGGTCTTTTTTTTTGTTTATCCCCAAGCTTCAGATGGATTTCAGCCATGGATTTTTCTGAAATAATTACGACCCCCCATTTAAAAAAAAAAAAAAAAACATCTTTGGTACTCGCAGATGAAAATAGTGATTTTATGCGATTATTTTATTTAATAAGTAAATTATTTTGTATTAATAGATCATGGAGCCATCGGAGTATATAAACAAAGTTCTATTGGGAAAAGGGCGAAAGAAAATTCGAATTTTCTCAGCCAAACAAGCTGAAAAGTTTAAGATCTTCGCAAATAACTTTTAGTTGTTTATTTGTTTTCGTTTCTAATTTTATAAATAATTTAAATGCTGTGAAGTTATTTTTAAGTTTCGTTTTTTAATATAATTATTGCATTTTTGTGATGTCTTTGAAGACTGAAGGTTTTATAAAAAAAAATTACTTAAATCTTAAAAAAAATGTGTTCCTTTCAAAACTCCTTTATTCCAATAAAGATTGAATCAAAAGTCAACTATTCCAACCGTTATTTTTAAAAATCTTTTTATCCAAATTAAAATGATTTTTTATAATTTTTAGGTCTGCCTTATAGGTTTAAAACCATAGGAAAATGGTAAAGATTATTACAAGCTTATAACGTTGACTTCAGACCAATAGTCAATATCATTTTAGCAACTTCTAACAGTTCTTTTCGTTTTACTCAAAATTCTCAAAAGTGGAAAAGAAGAGTTCTGAAATTATAAATTACAAACTTTCTGAACAGAACTATCTACTTTAGAATTCTTTTGTACTTTTCTTACAATCAAGGGACTTTTAAATAAGAGAGAAAGAGACAGTTATATGATTCTTAACACCCAAAAATAAAATTCACCACGATCTACCGTTAGAATTTTTCGCGCAATTTATTGTTCAAAAAAAAAAGTTTTCGTAAAGAATCTGTTTTTGGCTAAAAGTGTAAAAGTGTTTAAAAGTTCTAATTTAAAGTGAAATCATGAGCTGGAAAAAAGAAGGAAAAGAGAATGTATCCGAAATTGTACAGACTCCAAAACACGAACACAACTAAGGAATCTGGAGAAACCCTCTACAACCGTCTGGCCAATATGGGCTTTGAATAAGACAAAAAGGAAATCTACAGTTCACTCAGTGCCACAGCGAACTATGTAAGGACAAAGAATCTCAACCCATTCTACTTGGTGAGTGCTGATGCCAGAAAAGATTTCCCTCCTGAAACAAGTCAGAACTACGACGCAGTAGTTGTGGGGTGGCACCAGATGAATTCCACTACAAAAACATGAACAAGGCTTTTAGGTGAGAGCAGGATTTAAATGTTTATCTCTAGAACTTCAAATATATAATTGCATTTAGAATTTTATTGGACAACAAGGACAGCCAACTGATTGCTGTTCATCAAGGCAAATATTACAAACGAGGTGATGGCCTGGCTCTTGGCCCCGGATGCTTTGTCAAAGGCCTGGAATATGCAGCTTCAGTCAATGCAGTGCTCATTGGCAAACCAAATAAATATTTTTTTGAGAGTGCAATCCCAGATGGAGTAAAGGCTGAAGAATGTGTAATGATTGGTGACGTAAGTAGGAGCACTTCCTTCAACTTCAACAAAATGTGTAATTCTCTTTTTGCTCTCTTTCAAGGACCCAAATGACGATTGCAAGGGATCCTTGGCCATTGGAATGAAGAGCATCCTTGTAAAAACCGGGAAATACCTTCCTCATGTCGTAGTTGACCCGCCACCAACACTCTTGGCTGACAACTTTGCTGAAGCTGTAAAATGGCTCGAGGAGGAGAACAAAGAAAAGCCTTGAGATCCTAGAGTATAAATAGTTAAAAAAGAAAGCCTTAACAACCTTTATTCATTGCAAAGCTGTGTTGTGTATAAATTTTTGAGAAGAAAAAGAAAATGCATTTTTTTTTTTAAGAATTTAAGCTCCCAACTTGGTCTTGGCAAATTCCGAAGCCAATTTAAGCACCTCATCGACTTTCTCGTAGTTCGGTCCAGATGCTTGGGCAGATTCAGGTTTGCCACCTCCCTTGCCTCCTAGAGTAGCAGAAATATGTTGGACCCATTCATTGGCCTTGAGACCTTTTTCCACAGCAGTCTTGGGCACGGAAGTCAAGCAGAAAATCTTTCGACTGAAACAAACATAGCGGATGTTTCTGGACTTAAGGCACGGACTTGTTTCAAGGCAGCATCAAGGGCCTTGGTGTTGTTATATGCTTCCAATTGCTGTACAATAACTGGAGTATTCAAATTGGCCTGACAGATTTCCTTGGCTTTCTCCACAACGGTTACAGCAACAGCAGCTTTGACAGCACGTTCCTTATCATCGAGTGTCTTTTTCAAGTTCTTCAAAACATTCCTCATCCCATCCTTCTTAACGTGGGGAATCAAAGCCTGAGAGATGGTTTCAGTTAGTTCGACAATCTGCTACACATGTTCCTTGGAACTCTTTCCTTCCTTGTCGGCATCAATGATGGTCCTTAGGGAATTAATTTCATTCTCAAAGCTTTCAGTCTTTTTCAGAGCTTTCACTGCCTCAGGGCCAGTTAGGGCGACAATGCGGCGAATGCCCTTGGCAATGGCTTCTTCACTGCTTATGACAAAATCAACAATGTGACCGGACCTACGCAAATGGGTGCCTCCGCAGAACTCCACGGAAGTATTCTCACCAGCGTCGCTGTCTGGGTTACCTTCAAGGTCCTCAACAGGAACTCCAAAAGAAATTACTCTCACTGGATCAGGGTAGACTTCATCGAAAACGGAACGAAGTCCCCGAATTGACTTGGCAACTTTAAGGCTAGACTCCTTAGCATAAATCGGCACGTTCTTGTAGACCATGTCCCGAGTCAATTGCTCAGTCTTGGAGACCTGTTCGATAGTCATAGCAGCCTTGCTGTTGAAATCGAACCTCTATTTCTCTGGCACCACAAGAGAACCCTTCTGCTCAGTATCCTTACCAAGGACTTGCAACAAACAATGATTCAGAGCATGAGTGGCAGAGTGATTCTTCATGGTAAGACTTCCGCGTGCAACATCGATCTGCAGGTTCAAATTGTCTCCTACCTTAAGTGTTCCCTCGACAATTCCAATATGCAGAATATAGCCGCCTCGATTGTACACCCGATCAACCAAGAATTCATTTTCTTCCTCGTCAACTTTGACCATGACACCTTGGTCATAGATCTGTCCACCACTCTCAGCATAGAAATTCGTCTTGTCCAAGATGATTCCACATTTCTGTCCCGAAGTAACTTCACTTACAAATTGATTCTCATACCGAATGGCAACAATTTGTCCATTGCAGTGCCTGAAGTCGTATTCGGCTTCTCGTTCGTCCAACTTGGCCGAAAATTGATATTTGAATGAATCATTCGTTGGAGGAATGGATTTTCCTTGAAGTTCCGAGATACCATGGACATCGATATTGATTTCATCGATCTTACTTGTGCCCTTGCCTTGGGAAATAATGTAGGAGTTTTGTTTGGCTGCTTCGTAGCCGTCCATGTCAATCTGCAGGTTCTTTTCTTCAGCCATGAGTTGGGTTAGATCAACGGGGAAGCCATAAGTGTCGTAGAGACGCCAAGCCACATCCCCAGGAATGACTTGGGCATCGCCAAGTTTTGTGATGGTGCGATTAAGTAAGTTGCGACCTCGCGAAAGCGTTTTCAAGAACTGCTGTTCCTCCTCGTTGATAACGTCAATGATGTGCTGAGGATCTTTTGATAGTTCCGGGAAAGCGTCACCCAGGAGTTCTACAACAGTGTGGACAAGAGTGGCAAAGAAGCCTGGCTTGGCATTCAGTTTTTCGGTTGCATATCTGAAAGGAAATTAAATTTCGTTGAGACCAAAGGAGAGGAAGCTCTAAGATTTTACATACCGAACAGCACGACGCAGGATTCTTCTCAAAACATAACCTCTTCCAGTGTTATCTGGCATGCCACCATCAGCCAGAGCAATGGTTATTGTCCTTGCATGATCAGCCAACACCCTGTAAGCCATATCGATGCCATCTGCATCATAAGCCCCAACGCGTCCCTGATAATCAGGAGCTCCAGTTCCCTTTTGAATGGCTTCAAATAGAGGAACAAACAGATCCGTATCCGTAGTTGGACCGTTTGTTTGTTTGTTTGGATTTTTAGATTGTAGTTTTTCTGAAATTTTTGAACAATTTTTTAACAAATATTTATGTTGAACACTTCCAATTTAATGATGTAAATATACCTACTTTAATTCGATGTAGTTTCGGATTTTTTAGCTTATTGGATTTGGAAAATTGCTTGTTGTTGCTGTTAAATGTAAATGTAAATCCGTTATGAGAACCTATAAACCACTTAACTATAAATTAAATTCTTTACTTTTAATTTTTTGTAAGAAGTATTTATAAAACAAACTTCTTCATATTTCCTAATCACATTTTTCAATTTATAAACACAAATGTCACAAATGTCAGAATCTCACCGCTGACTAGATTGATTTTTTTGTTTGTTTTTTTTTTTTTTTTGTTCTGCTCGAGGTGAAAACATGTATACACCGATAGGAATTCAACTCGTTATAAAAAATGTAAACAAAAATCTGTGCGGGGACGGAGGCGAGGAAAGTTGTCTCTCTCTATAGTATCTTCTCTCTGGTTTATATTACGACTTGAAAGGAAAACCAATTTGGGAACTAATTATGAAAAACAACCGCAAAAAAAAAAACTGCCCGCCAATAAAACACGACTAGTCAGTAGCTCTCTCCATTAAAAAACAATTCTCAAGCGACAAAAAATAGATATGGATTTGCTTCTCAACGAAACCCTTCCATATGCTGTACTAATGCAAGAAACCTGCCTTACTAAAAATCAACCAGCTTGTCATTTCAATCAAAAATACGATTACATCAGAAATATTGACGGTCGAGGGACCGGCATCTTAATTAAAAACTCCATTAGATTTACTCAAAAAGCCTACTCAAACTCTACTATCTCGGCAACACTAGCTTCAATCCCTTTACAATCCCAAAACTCATCCAAACTTTTAGCCTTAGTATCAATATATATTCCTTGCAACACTGGCCTCAGTCTGAGCGCTGCTCTAGATGATCTCTTTGCCTCTTTAGCCAACTTTGACTTTATAATTATAGGAGGTGACTTCAATGCTCACCACACCCTATGGGGGGACTCTAAAATAAACTTTCATGGTTCTCACTTGGCCCAATGGTTTTTTGACGACCACTTTTTGGGCTTTGATATTGTTGCTCCCCCAGGGCCAACTAGACCCAATTCAGGTTCTCACATTGACTTCTTTATAATCTCCTCAAACCTCCGGTCTTCCAACAATATTGCATGCATTACCTTAGATCTGATTTCCGATCACTTTTCAGTCTTATTAAACTCGAAAACAATAACCCATTCCCCGCAACTCCTCTTTCGTTTACTAGTTTCAAAGACACTAACTGGCCAAGTTTGAACCGGTCTCTCAACTCGCAACTAAACAGTATTGCTCTTCCAGTGGAAAGAAATCATACTAATCTTGAAATAGTCTGCTTTATAGACTCCTTTACAAACATTTTATCTAGTTGCATCGACAACCACAGCAAAAAAAAGTTCTCCAACCCAACCATTTCAGAATTTCAGACACTACTCTTGAACTATTCAAAACCAGAAAGATTTGGAAACGTAGGCTTAAAAGAATTTTTCATTTCTACGGTGACCGAACAAATTCGGATTATCAGGAACTATCTTCTCGAATCAAGCTTCGTTCCTTAAAACCACCTGCCAATGTTTTCAAATTCATTAAACTGTCTTTATTAAATGATTTTAATTGTAATCTTTTTTTTTACAAAAAACACAATAGGGCGTTAAATTACTCATTTTAATTGGTTATTATAGGTAAGAAAATTCTCTTCAACTGACTAAGTTTTGCAAGAAGCAATAAAATAAAAACCTAAACTAAAATGTACCTAACGTAGTCCAGTAAATAGAGACATTTTACACTACAAAAGGTCGGGTAGTTCTAAATTTTTGATATGTTATATCGTATGGCTGGTAGATGAAAATTCCCAATTTCCAGAACCACGCCCCCTCCATCCCCTTCAAAATCATATAAAACCACAAAAAATCGGCTTTTTTGTGAGTTTTTTGCCTATAACTTTTTCTTCAGTGTATTTTATCGAAAAAAAATATGCAAATTTGTAGCTTACAAAATTTCCCATAAATATAAAGCGAGAAATATTTTTGTATAACCACTACGAATGGCGCTATGAAGCTTCCAAAAAAGGCTAAAATTTCGTATTTTGAAAGATTTTCAGTTTCCCCCCCTTTTTAAAGCGCAATAACTCCTTAACCGTCGAGTTTAAGGCAATTTGTTTAAATTAATCTTGTATATAATTTCATTGGCTACCGATTGCATGCAAGCATTTTTATTTTGTGAACAATACAATCGGGTGAGGATTGAGATAGTGTTTTGTTAAAATATTCTCACTAACTCATTTTTTCTCTGTATGTCTGTTTGGTTGCTGCGATTTTAAACTAACTTTGAGATAAGCCAGAAACCCTAGCGCGTGCATGCCAGTCCCTGCACCCCTTTCTGTAGTCCGTTGCATGCACCCCCGTCAAGGCCGTACTCAGGATGACAATCCTGAAAGGGGGGGCCCTTCCCCCTGATTATCATTCTGAGTACGGTCTTGACGGGGGTGCATGAAACAGACTAAGGAAAGGGTTGCAGGGACTGGCATGCACGCGCTTGGGTCTCTGGCTTATCTGAAAGTTAGTTTAAAATCGCAGCAACCAAACAGACATACAGAGAAAATAAAGTGCACGACTGGGTCGCACGAACTTGCTCTAATGTGTTAAAATGATCTTGAGTGCTTGAGATTTTGGGAAAAAAGCGTTGAAAAAATCATATGAAATTTTATAAATCACTTAAAAATCAATACCTTAAACGTTTTTTGGAGAAAATGAAATAAGCCATCAGGTTTCTTTTCAAAATTTTCAAAATCGTTCGACCAGTTTTTTCAAAAAACAGTTTTTTTGAAAAACTTTTTGGAAATATATTCCAATTTTTTTTTTTGAGTATGCCAACTTCTAGCACTTTGTAGTTTTTATCAGAAAAATAAAATTAAAAAAATGTAGATTAAACCGTTTTTGGAAAAAACAAAAATTGAAAAAAAAATTTTAAACTTTTTTAAAAAACTCAAAAAAACTTTGTTTGAAAAATTTAAGAATTTTTATTATTTCTTTTATAAAAGGGCTTCTACATAAAAAATTTCATCGAAATCCGTTTAGCGGCTTACGAGAAAATCGGATTTAAAAAAACCGGTCCTATGGGAGGTACCGTTATAAGACTTTTTTTGACAAATCTATTCCAACCAAAACATAAAGCTTGCACATAAAACACTATTCAGAAAGTTTTATCAAAATCGTAGGAGCCGTTTTTGAGAAAAATTAATTTTTCACTAAAAATCGTATGGCAGGTACCGTTAGTTTTAAAGCTAGAATGCTAATTCCAAAAACCCCTCTGTAGGCCGTCATAAAAATACTATCTACCAAGTTTGAAGCAAATCGGTCCAGCCGTTTAGGCTGTAGGTGCCGATACAGACGGACGGACAGACAGACAGACAGACAGACAGACAGACAGACAGACAGACAGACAGACAGACAGACAGACAGACAGACAGAGAGAGCTGTCGGACCCACTTTTTTAGGCTTCTCTATCATCGTAATGTTATGTTTGATTGCCCAAAAAAAAAATTTTTTTTTACGAATGCATAACTTGCCTTATAGTGGGAGCGTTACATTAGGCGGCAAAACGAAATCCCGCGTAACGTTTTCCCGCAGATTTTGATTCGATTTCAAACACTTAGTGCAAAAAAATAAATGTCCTCATAACGTTTTCCCGCGGTAATCCCGCATAAGAAACCTACTACTATTTGAAACGATTTCAATTGGGATTTCTTTCCGATTCTCATGATTTGGATACCCTCTTTGAAATTTGATTATTGGAACACTTTTTTCAATTGGGAATCTGCTCTTCGTTTGGTTTTCTTATTGTTTGCTAAGTTGACTAGCTAGGCATTTTTTACACAGAAAATAAATTTTGTTTAGTAATTTTGAAAAATATGAATATTTAAAAATAAAATATTTATTGTTCCATAATTTTACTCTGAATCTGAATACAGAGTTTTTGCAAGTTTTTTAGCATTTAGGTTGGTTCTTGGTGATTCTCATAATCTGGCTACCCTTTTTGAATGAATTTTTTGATTTTTCCCTTGAAAAAATTGAAAAAAATCGATAAATCCAGAAATTTTTATTTTTTTTGAAAAAAAAAAAATATATATATTGTTGGAAAGGGGCATTCATTACCTATCAGAAAATGCAAAAATTATCATAATAGGTCCTATATTTTAAAAGTTATTGACAAAAAACGGAGTAAAAATCGACCCTCTAGGACGTCTATTAACGAAGTTACAGCCAAAAAACAAAATGACTAAAAAATGACAATTTTTTTCGTTTTTAATCGTTTTAAAACCAATATATTTAGCATAATATGAGTAAAAATAATAAAACATTATATATCATTGGAAAGGTACATTCATTACCTTTAATAATATGTACGAATTAGAGCGAAAGCTTAAACGTTTCAAAAGTTATTGACGAAAACATGAGCGAGAGACCAAAATCCAAAAAAATATTGAAACACAAAAAATTTATTTTTTCTTCTTTTGATTAATTTATATCCTTCGGGACTACCAGGTTCTATTGATAACGAAAACTGTTTGAAATAGGCGCCCGCCTGACAAATTTACATACCCTTAGTGGAGCAGCGAAGCTGCGTGAGCGCGGTGTGCCCCCGAAAAAGGAGGAGAAAATCAAAATATCCCGCGAAGCGGGCCACCCAGGTCAAATTAATTACAAATGTTACAGACACAGGCGCCTGCCTGACAAATTTACATACCCTTAGTGGAGCAGCGAAGCTGCGTGAGCGCGGTGTGCCCCCGAAAAAGGAGGAGAAAATCAAAAGATCCCGCGAAGCGGGCCACCCAGGTACTTCTCATTAAGAAAACTGTTAATTAAGAAAATTCGAATTTGTACTCTCTAAGGAATTTTTGGTCGTCCTGAAAAGGACGGATTGGGGTGAATTTATGGTCGTCCTCAAAAGGACGGATTGGGGTTAATGAATGAACTTAAAACGAGTTTGAGTTAGCTGCAATATTGTGCAGGAACTGGTTTTTGGTGGTGCTGGTCCTTCCGCTTAATACCCTTTGAAGTCTTTCGTTGTTTTTTGTTGCTCTTGTTTTGGGTGGCTCCTCTCCTCGGCGTAACCGCTCAACCGCAACTTTTGCCATGGATGTTTCGGCTGCAAGGTCGCTTATCAGTTTATAAAGGCCAGCGTGGGGTTGTCCAACAATCAATTTCAGTCTGCGATGCCACGCTTCAACACTATTTTGAGTGCGGGGAAAGTGTCTTTCTGTGGCGTACGCCCCCGTCGTCCAAAAAGACGGAAAGTATGTTGGATTTCTTACCTGGCTGCCGATGTAATGTTGTTTAAACCACCTCGCCAGTTGCTTCGATTCGTTGTAGCGCAGGTTACTATAATACTCTCGAAAGTATTCTTCCACTTCGTTTGCCGGCACGAATGCTAGCGCCGTCAGCATTCTCACCTCCACTGAAAAAGGGTAGTCATGACCATACAAGGTTGCATAGCCCATCGCTTGCACCCTTCTCCACAATATTTGGCCGAAATGAAATAGGCAACCCTTTCTCTCTGCATTGGGAAAGAAAGTGGCAGTTGTTCTAAGGATTGCCCGTTCAAAATCGGATATTATTATTTGTGGTGCAAGGGCTATGCCGAAGTCACATGCACAACGAAAAAGCTGAAGCCAAAATTCTTCATAAGCCTCTATTGTTCGGCTGCTCATGAGGCAATATATAAGTGGCACAATTGTGCCTTCAATTTGGCCATGGACAGAAAAAAGCTGACCCATTATGGTGGGGACCACGTTGAAAGTCCCATCAACCAACCAACACCTTGACTGGGAAAGCAGCTCCACTGTTGTTCTTGTCCCCAACATAATGTTCTTCCCCGTCGAGTATATTGCCTCCGAGAGCACGAACAGCTCACCATCAACATATCTTATGTTTTCCGGGATGTCGATTTCTTCGACTGTTTGTGGCTCTCTTATGAGGCTCGCTCGGACACGATGTATCTTTATCTTTTGAGCTGCTTTCGTGGGCAGATGAACGCGGCAAGCTGGCTCTACCTCGATGGTGGTGTCCCTTATAATGGTGGCTGGAGGGAGCGCATCCTTTGCTTTTGTTTTTAAATTGAAATTGGCAATATGAATTGCCTTTTCAAAAGCGTTGGGAGCGTGATTGTGTTGGTTGAGGGTATGTGTGATGTTGTACACACCGTCAACTTCCACGGTGTGCATCCTTGCCGTGCACCGGAAGTTCTTCCGCTCGGCGCAGCACCAAATTTGTTTTAAGTCCAATTTTTTCTCTATATGGTAGAGATACCCATCTTTTTCCAGTTTTATGTTCCCTCTGTTTGAGTGAACAATGTTCGCAAAATTTTCCATTTTAAAAACAAAACACTTTTTTTACACTGTTTACACTTTTTACACTTTAAACACTATCACTAGCTGCAAAAAAGACAATTTTTGTAGTTAGTTTTTGTAAATAATTAGTATGCCTTAAAAGGATGAGAATCACAAAGAACAAATCATAGAATTCATTCATTTTGGGCCAGTTTTGTAGTGCATTTGTTTATCAAAATTCACTTAATCTAATTATTGTGATACAATTTACATACAAAAAAAAAAAAAAAAAATTAATCATAGTGTGAGCCAAAAATGGTAACAATTTACGATTATCAGAATATTAAAATTGTTTTTAATATCTCTTCAATTTATACAATTTGTTTCAAAAACCTTAAAAGGTCATTTTTGATGTGAAAATTTGCATCTACAACTACTTTCTTTCATACGAAATATTTCTTTTTTTTTTAATTAAGTGTGACTTTAGAAAAAAAAAAAAATTAAATTTTTTGAAACTGACGTTTTTTTTTAAATTTGCAATTCTTGTTAAATATATTTTTATATTTCATTACTAAAAATTCGAATTTTGTACCTCTCAAAAAAATTTTTAAATTCTGAAAAGAACTGGTTTAGTATAACGTATAAGTTATACTAAGAAAAAATCGATCAGCACACCTCCTTATATACTCTCAATTCGACGAAGAATTTTTTCTAATTGGACGGAACATTTCTATTGTATTTTTGTAGCATTTAGGTTGGTTCTTGGTCATTCTTATAATCTGGCTACACTTTTTGAATGAATTTTTTGATTTTTCCCTTGAAAAAATTGAAAAAATCGATAAATCCAGAAATTTTTATTTTGTTGAAAAAAAAAAAAAAAAAAAATATTGTTGGAAAGGGGAATTCATTACCTATCAGAAAATGCAAAAATTATCATAATAGGTCCTATATTTTAAAAGTTATTGACAAAAAACGGAGTAAAAATCGACCCTCTAGGACGTCTATTAACGAAGTTACAGCCAAAAAACAAAATGACTAAAAAATGACAATTTTTTTCGTTTTTAATCGTTTTAAAACCAATATATTTAGCATAATATGAGTAAAAATAATAAAACATTAAATATCATTGGAAAGGTACATTCATTACCTTTAATAATATGTATGAATTAGAACGAAAGCTCAAACATTTCAAAAGTTATTGACGAAAACATGAGCGAGAGACCAAAATCCAAAAAAATATTGAAACACAAAAAATGTATTTTTTCTTCTTTTGATTAATTTATATCCTTCGGGACTTCCAGGTTCTATTTATTACGAAAACTGTTTGAAATAGGCGCCTGCCTGACAAATTTACATACCCTTAGTGGAGCAGCGAAGCTGCGTGAGCGCGGTGTGCCCCCGAAAAAGGAGGAGAAAAACAAAATATCCCGCGAAGCGGGCCACCCAGGTCAAATTGATTACAAATGTTACAGACACAGGCGCCTGCCTGACAAATTTACATACCTTTAGTGGAGCAGCGAAGCTGCGTGAGCGCGGTGTGCCCCCGAAAAAGGAGGAGAAAATCAAAAGATCCCGCGAAGCGGGCCACCCACCCAATTGATCACGAAAACTGTTTGAAATATAGAAAGAAATGTGCGAGATACCAAATTATTAAAAGCAATCTTTAGTTTTTGAGCATAAGAGTAGGTAAAAGCAAGAAATTCGCGCGAATTTCTTACATTTACCTACTCTTATGCTCAAAAACTAAAGATTGCTTTTAATAATTTGATATCTCGCACATTTTTTAAAATTTCACTAACTTATGCTAGCGCAATGTCATAAATGGAAAATCGACTTAATTTTGTTTACATAATTATGCAATAATGCATTGAAATTGAAAAAATATCTCTTCAAGAAATAATTCGAGTCCTAAGAAGAACCTTTTTTTTTTTTTGCTCCGGAGTGCAACCGCATTAGTACAACTAGTAAGTTATACTAAGAAAAAATCGCTCAACACACTTCCTTATATACCCTTTAACATTTCCAATTGAAAAAAATTAAAATTTCAATTCTCATTTTTCATTGGTCCAGAATTTTTTTCAATTGGGATTTCTTTCCGATTCTCATGATTTGGATACCCTCTTTGCAATTTGATTGGTCGGACACTTTTTTCAATTGCGAATCTCATCATAGTAGCGAAAAGTACTGAAAAATAGTACGAAATTTTGTTCTTGTTGATTCTCATCATTTGACCCACCGATTCATATGGAAATGAATATTTTCACATAGTACTAAGAAAAGTAGTATGTTATGCGGGAAAACGTTACGCGGGCAACCGATACGCGGTCAATCGTTGTCACGGGATAATGTTTTGCGGGAAAACGCTTGGCGGGCAAACGTGCGCGGGAAAACGTTATGCGGGAAAACGTTACGCGGAAAAACATAGCCAACCCCTTATAGTACCTATAATCGCAAGTAAAAAGAGTATTGAAAATCGTTCAATCAGTTTTTTTAAAGATATTTTTTGAAAAAGTTTTAGAAAAATCATTTTGAAATTTGTTGGAGTATGTGAATATTATGTATAGCTATTATGGCAATCCGTACCGCCTCTTTTTTTGAATATTTTCAAAGTCTCCAAATTTTTTTTACCGAATAACGTTTGACCGAAAAACGTTTCATCGAAACTACGTTTTGCCGAAAAATGGTTTGCCGAATCACGTTTGACCGAATAACGTTTGACCGAATTTCGTACTATTTTCTTAATACTAAATGATACTATTCATTTCCATATGAATCAGGGGGTCAAATGATGAGAATCACCAAGAACGAAATTTCGTACTATTTTTCCGATTTCTTCACTACTATTTTTGTAGGTATAAAAGACATCCATAGGAAATCAAGTTGGAAAATTGTTCGTCGAAGTGAGAGTATATAAGGAGGTGTGCTGATCGATTTTTTCTTAGTATAACTTATACGTTGTACTAACACGGTTCTTCTCAGGACTAAAAAAAATTTTTAAAGAGATATACATTTTTATTTCATCCTTTTATTGATATGAAAAGAATTTTTTATTTTTAAATTCGATTACGAAAACTGTTTGAAATATAGAAAGAAAGTTTGGGTTGGGTACGTTTTGTCGAAAATCGTTTCACCGAATATCGTTTTACCGAATAACGTTTGACCGAAAAACGTTTCATCGAAACTACGTTTTGCCGAAAAATGGTTTGCCGAATCACGTTTGACCGAATAACGTTTGACCGAATTTCGTACTATTTTCTTAATACTAAATGATACTATTCATTTCCATATGAATCAGGGGGTCAAATGATGAGAATCACCAAGAACGAAATTTCGTACTATTTTTCCGATTTCTTCACTACTATTTTTGTAGGTATAAAAGACATCCATAGGAAATCAAGTTGGAAAATTGTTCGTCGAAGTGAGAGTATATAAGGAGGTGTGCTGATCGATTTTTTCTTAGTATAACTTATACGTTGTACTAACACGGTTCTTCTCAGGACTAAAAAAAATTTTTAAAGAGATATACATTTTTATTTCATCCTTTTATTGATATGAAAAGAATTTTTTATTTTTAAATTCGATTACGAAAACTGTTTGAAATATAGAAAGAAAGTTTTTGAGCATAAGAGTAGGTAAAAGCAAGAAATTCGCGCGAATTTCTTACTTTTACCTACTCTTATGCTCAAAAACTAAAGATTGCTTTTAATAATTTGATATCTCGCACATTTCTTTCTATATTTCAAACAGTTTTCGTAATCAATTGGGTGGGTGGCCCGCTTCGCGGGATCTCTTGATTTTCTCCTCCTTTTTCGGGGGCACACCGCGCTCACGCAGCTTCGCTGCTCCGCTAAGGGTATGTAAATTTGTCAGGCAGGCGCCTGGGTCTGTAACATTTGTAATTAATTTGACCTGGGTGGCCCGCTTCGCGGGATATTTTGATTTTCTCCTCCTTTTTCGGGGGCACACCGCGCTCACGCAGCTTCGCTGCTCCACTAAGGGTATGTATATTTGTCAGGCAGGCGCCTATTGCAAACAGTTTTCGTCATCAAGAGTACCTGGGAGCCCCGAAGAATTTAAATCAATCAAAAGAAAAAAAAAATAATTTTTTTGTGTTTCACTATTTTTTGGATTTTGGTCTCTCGCTTATGTTTTCGTCAATAACTTTTGAAATGTTTGAGATTTCGTTCTAATTCATACATATTATTAAAGGTAATGAATGTACCTTTCCAATGATGTATAATGTTTTACTATTTTTAGCATATTATGCTTTATATGTTGGTTTTAAAACGATTAAAAATGATAGAAATTCTCATTTTTTAGTCATTTTGTTTTTTGGCTGTAACTTCGTTAATAGACGTCCTAGAGGGTCGTTTTTTACTCCGTTTTTTGTCAATAACTTCTGAAATATGGGACCTATTATGATAATTTTTGCATTTTCTGATAGGTAATGAATGCCCCTTTCCAACGATATATATTTTATTATTTTTAAAATAATTACAATTTTCTTGATTTTCCTACTTTTTCAAGGCAAAAATCAAAAAATTCATTAAAAAAGGGTAGCCAGATTATGAGAATCACCAAGAACCAACCTAAATGATAAGAAAATACAAAAGAAATGTTCCGTCCAACTAGAAAAAATTCTTCGTCAAATTGAGAGTATATAAGGAGGAGTGCTGAGCGATTTTTTCTTAGTTTCTTAGTCTTGGACACACATTCAGTATTCGTCAGTCGAACAACACGGTTGTGCGCGCAGAAAAATACCAGTGAATTAAAGTGAATAATTATTATCTACCTGCCAGGTAGAAAAACCTTTTTTCCCCGAAGTTTATATGTACGGGCAGTTTTTATTAAAATAAGTCGTGCAGTGAATTCCGGGAATTAAATTAAAAGTGATTTAAAAAGAAAGACTATCAGCGGTTATCCAGCAATGGGTGAACCAATTACCATCGAATCGGCAATTGCAGCGTTGGAAGCATTGCTGAGGAAAATAATAAGCCTTGGTCCAGAAAATGGAGTAAGGATTAGTGAGACACTACAAAAGGTCCTAAGCAACGACAAGGATAATGAGTCAATGGACACCGACTCGGCCAATGACACTTCTTCTTCCTCCAGTGAAGAAGAGGCCATCAGCAGCGATACCTCGACCGCATCTGAGGACAGAGGGCCATCTCCTAAACCAGGAGAAAAGAGGACGCGGAAAACAAAAAAGGCTGCCAACAAGAAGAAGAAAGAGCTGAATGAAACTCCAGCAACAACAACGACAACACCAGAGCGAGAGGACAACCCACCAACATCATCAACAACACCGGGAGCTTCACCTGCTCCAGCCACATACGCTACAGGCAACAAGCCAACAGAGGCCGCCACAGAAGCAACAACATCAACATCAGGAGCTTCAACTGCTCCAGCCACAAACGCTACAGGCAACAAGGCAACAGAGGCCGCCACAGAAGCAACAACATCAACATCAGGAGCTTCAACTTCAACTGCTCCAGCCAAAGAAGCCAACAAAACAACAAAGTCAACTGGAATGCCACCGATATTCTGTTTCTCGTCCAACGTTGCGGAAATAGGACGATTTGCAAAGATGAATAATCTGGCCATCATATTTAAGAACAAGAACACCAAGCAATCCACAATAAACGCCGGAAACAGGGACTCCTTCGAGAAAATGCAGAGTTTTCTCAAATCAAGGAAGATCGAGTTCACCACCTTCACCCCGCGTGAAGACAGGAAGAACCTGGTTACCCTGAAAGGAATTCATCATTCCTACGCTGCCATCGAAGTTGAAGAGGAACTACGCTGTGAAGGACTGCCAGTGATTGCCGTTAATAAATACAAGTCCAACAAAGCTAAAGGAAAGGAGTTTAACAGCTTTGTTGTGGAACTAAAAAAGACCTGTGATGTCAAAGATGTATTTACGAAGACCCTGATAATGAATCAGAGAGTTCATTGGGAAAAATTCCAAGGCGATGAAATCCCACAATGCTTTAACTGCCAGAAGAAAGGACACGTCTCTAAGAATTGTGGAAAGAAATTCGTATGTGTGAAGTGCAAGGATGACCATGCACCAGGCCAATGCAAGAGGACATCGACCACAGGAAGTGATGTTTGGTGCGCCAACTGCCAGAAGGAAGGACACCCAGCCAATTACAGAGGTTGCCCAACGTTGAAACTTCAGCAAACGGAAAGAAACAGGAAGATAGCTGAGAAGAAGGCCCAACAAAACTTTGCTGCTAGGTCAGCATGTGTGGTCACCCGCCCTTCAACGAGTTACGCTGCAATGACCAGGAAGAACTCAGCTAACAAAGCAGTTGCCCCCAAAACTCCAGGACAGCAGCCACCAAAAGCAACAGCTCCAACTGTTGCAGCCAGGTTGATTCCAGCTAAGTTTAAGAAGACAACAACACCCAACAATAAAATAGATCTAAACAGCGAAGTCCAGGAAATTTTCGGTAGCAGCCTGTTGTCCGTCATCGAAAAAGCCCAGAGTGCTATAACGACTGATTACTCGAAGATGAGCAAGGCAGAAAAGTCCGTGGCATTGGCCACTTTCATATTCCAAATATGCAATTAAAGAAGCTCCACATCCTGACGTACAATGCTAACTCATTGTACAGCCTTGATAGAAGGACGTCATTCTACCTCTTCATGAAGCAGCACAATCCGGACATTGCCCTCATATGTGAAACCAATGTGACCAAGAGAAACAACATTGATGTCCATAAATACAGAACCTACCGGCAGGACAAAGCCGAGGACAAAGTTGGTACTGCCCTATACGTCAAGGAGACAATAGCGTCCAACACCAGCGAAGTTATCATCCCGGGACTAAAAACAAGTGAAGCCACCGCCATCAGGATACAGCTGGGAAGTGAGAGCCTAACAATAATCAGTGTATATTTTAAGTGTAGCTCCACCGCTGCAAATATCCACTGTGACTTCGCCATTCTAAACAACATCCTCAAACAAACCACTTACGGGCTCATCGGCGGAGACTTCAATGCAAGGCATCATCAATGGCTGGACAATACCATCTCCATAGAAGGAAGATATATCGTTGACTGGTTGGAGCAAAACAGCAACGAACATTCACTGGTTGTTGTATCGCAACCGAAACCAACCTTCCCCAGAACTCCATCGACATTAGATTTCTTTTTAATAACATCCAATTTTGTTTATATTCTTCCAGAGATCAGCAACTACACCTGTACGATTGTACCCAGCAACTCGGACCACGAAGCAGTGAAGCTGTCAATCAGTCTGAGCCAGCCGGCTCTACTTACACCTGTACCACCTGAGAAATTCATCAATTATAAAAGGCTGGATATTGAGAGGCTGCATATGGACATTGAAGACAACCTCATCCTACCACCCACAAACCGAAATCTCCGCATCGAGGAAATTGACAGCGCCATCGACTGCCTGGAATCAACAATATCAAATGCTCTGGAGATCCAAAAAGTACCTAAGACGTCCCGAGATAGGTATCAGCACCTCCCTGAGTATGTGCAGAATTTATATTCTCACAGACAAAGGTTGAGGAAACGGCTTCAAAGGATTCACCAAAGAGACAACAACACAGCCAGCAACGACTACCAGGTGGTACAAAGTGAGCTTCGATGCGTCAACACCATGTTCCGGAATTCCGTACAACACTTCAACAACATCCAGTACCAAAAGCGATTGCAGGCAATAAAACCTGGACCTGATGCCTTTAAAAACATAAACCGCCTCATCGGAAAAAACGCACCACTGCCAGAAAGGATTATCTGCAGTAACGGAGAAGTTACATCAGCTCAGGACAAAGCCGAGGCATTTGCTGAACACTTCGAAGGAAATTTCACGCCAAATCCGTCAGAAGACCCAGGTTTTCTGCTGGAAGTTGATGCAACCATACAACAGGTTCTCCTGCCAAACCAGCACCAAACAACATTCAGTGATGCAAATCCAGCTAGCGACCCAGTCAACTGTCCACAGTTATGCACCCCGGAGGAGATTAGCGAGATCATCCACCAATCGAAGCCGAAAAAGTCCGCTGGTCTGGATGGAATCTCCAATTTTGTTCTGAAAAGGCTCCCAAACACCATAATGATCTTCTTGGCGATAATTATGAACAACTGTATCAACACCGGCTACTTCCCGCAAAACTGGAAAACTGCGAAGATCGTTGCAATCCCAAAAAAAGGCTCCAGGAACTTGGTAACCAACTACAGGCCCATATCACTTCTCAGCAACATCAGCAAGATCCTGGAAGAACTCACTCTGAGGAAACTAAAGGACTTTTGTAGAGAACATCAGCTAATCCCAGACATGCAGTTCGGCTTCAGAGAAAACCACTCTACACTGCATCCTCTTCTTAAATTTCAGCATGACGTCACCATTGCCCTCAACAGCCATCGTTGTACCGTTGGATGCTTCCTGGATGTCGAGAAAGCATTTGATAGCGTTTGGGTCGAAGCGCTAATTCACAAACTAAACCTTCTTAACTTTCCACAGCCATTAATAAAAATTATTTTTTCTTTTCTTTCTTCTAGGAAATTCTTTGTGCAAATTGAGAATGCCAAATCGACAGTGAAGAACATCAGGGCTGGAGTCGCCCAAGGATCAAAACTTGGACCATTCTTGTACAGCATCCTGACGTCTGATCAACCCACCCCAATTGGATGTGAGAACCTCCTCTATGCGGACGACTCTCTGACGTATGCTTCATCGATGTCCCCACTTATAGCACTCCAAAAGGTTGAGGCTCACCTTAGTAAGCTATACGATTTCTACAAGAAATGGGGCATCAAGATTAACACGGACAAGTCGGAACTCGTCTGCTTCAGGAGACCAAGTTATGGGAACAACAGTCGCTCAGCTGGAAGATGTAGAAGCCTGGTGTTGAGACTTCCTGACGGAACATCCATAGCCGCCAAGAGAAGTGTGAAATATCTGGGAATCAACTTCAATGAGCTACTCAGGTTCAACCCACACTCACGTGCAGTGATCAAAAAAGCCAACTTCGCATTTCATCAACTTCACCCACTGTTGAGGATAAGGAATGGACTAAGCCAAAAGACGAAGCTGCTTATTTACAAGCAGCTGTTAAGACCCGTCATTTGCTACAGCTTTCCAGTGTGGTACACTATTTCGAAGACTGCGATGAAGAAACTGGCCATTTTTGAAAGAAAGATTCTCCGTATCTGCACCGGACTTCACTTCGACCCGCTGCGCAACAAACACCACAGGAATGAGAAACTCTATTCTCAAGCGAAAATCATCCCACTTGAAAGATACCTTCTACAGGCAGCCAAAAGGATCCTAGGAAACATCGCCAACCACCCCAATCAACTGATTAGAAGGATGACCAGCCAACAACGACTCCCTGAGCCAAGGTACCTTAGTGCTTTGGAAATTCTGGAAGAGGGTGTCATACCAGCCATCACCGAAGAAGAAATACTCTTCTATGCTGACCCAGGGTCAGCGCATCACCGTGGCTGAAGCCAACCTACCCCCATATTTCAACTGGACAACCGGGCATGAACAACCCGAGGACGGAAAAAGTCAACCGACTTAGATATTAAGTTTTCTCATTACAAATGTATTATACAATTTTATGTAAACAAAACAATGTATTAAGTTAGGCCCCTTCTGTGCCAACAAATCCTTTTAATGTCATAGCAATTTAAGTATTTTAGTTAATTTAAGTCAATTGTAAATTGTAAAATTGATTTTTTCTTAGTATAACTTATACGTTATACTAACACGGTTCTTCTCAGGACTCAAATTATTTCTTTAAGAGATACAAAATTCAAATTTCATTGAAAATTCAAGAAAAATGTGAGAATTTGTAAAAAAAAATTAAAATTTAATAAAACAGCAGAAAAAAAAATTTTCCATAATTTGACAAAAAATACCAAATAAAAATTTTTAGTACGAACACTACTTTTTCAAAAAGTAGTGCCAATCCCGAAAAAAAACCATTCGGTCAAACGTTACTCATTCAATTATCTTTTCTGCACTAAGTGTTTGAAATTTCATCGAAAAATTCGGTCAAACGTTATTCGGTGAAACGATTTTCGATAAACCGTAACGTTCCCGTAGGTACGCCTCAGCTCCACACGTATGTACAATAGCAGACTGGAGAAATCTAACTCTTCCAGTAAATTAATATCAGTTGAATTTTAAGAATTGTCGCGTTTGATGTTCATACTTCAAAACAAAAAACAATTCACTAATACATTTATGTATATCAAATTCTGAATGATAAACATTTCAAATAATTGATTTTTTGTATTGCAAAGTTTTTTTTCAATTTTTTAATTTTTTTAATTTTCTGCGCAATTTTCTTAATTATTTTTAAAAATGCGAACCTTCTACGAAGAATTTAAAATCATTTAAAATAAAGTGCACGACTGGGTCGCACGAACTTGCTCTAATGTGTTAAAAGGATCTTGAGTGCTTAAGATTTTGGGAAAAAAGCGTTGAAAAAATCATATGAAATTTTATAAATCACTTCAAAATCAATACCTTAAACGTTTTTTTGGAGAAAATGAAATAAACCATCAGGTTTCTTTTACTTTTTTTTGAATTTTTACAAAAAAAAATTTCAAAATCGATCGACCAGTTTTTTCAAAAAACAGTTTTCTTTGAAAAACTTTTTGAAAATATATTCCAATTTTTTTTTGAGTATGCCAACTTCTAGCACTTTGCAGTTTTTATCAGAAAAATAAAATTAAAAAAATATAGATTAAACCGTTTTTGGAAAAAACAAAAATTGAAAAAAAATTTTGAAACTTTTTTAAAAAACTCAAAAAAACTTTTTTTGAAAAATTTAAGATTTTTTATTATTTCTTTTATAAAAAGGCTTCTACGTTAAAAATTTCATCGAAATTCGTCCTTACGAGAAAATCGGATTTAAAAAAACTGGTCCTATGGGAGGTACCGTTATAAGACTTTTCCTGAAAAGTCTATTCCAACCAAAACATAAAGCTTGCACATAAAACACTATTCAGAAAGTTTTATCAAAATCGTAGGAGCCGTTTTTGAGAAAAATTAATTTTTCACTAAAAATCGTATGGCAGGTACCGTTAGTTTTAAGGCTAGAATGCTAATTCCAAAAACCTCTCTGTAGGACGTCATAATAATACTATCTACCAAGTTTGAAGCAAATCGGTCCAGCCGTTTAGGCTGTAGGTGCCGATACAGACGGACGGACAGACAGACAGACAGACAGACAGACAGAATTGTCGGACCCACTTTTTTAGGCTTCTCTATCATCGTAATATTATGTTTGATTGCCCAAAACATTTTTTTTTTCACGAATGCGTAACTTGCCTTTAGGTACTATCTATAATCGCAAGTAAAATGAGTTAGTGAGAATATTTTAACAAAACACTATCTCAATCCTCACCGGATTGTTTTGATCACGAAATAAAAATGTTTGCATGCAATCGGTAGCCAATGAAATTATCTACAAGATTAATTTAAAAAAAATTGCCTTAAACTCGACGGTTAAGGAGTTATTGCGCTTTAAAGAGGGAGGAAACTGAAAATTTTACTGAAAATTTTTCAGGTACGTACTGAACACATTTTTCAAAAGCTATGTATGTACGAGTATATCTATTTTTACTTGCGATTATAGGTACTATAAGGCAAGTTATGCATTCGTCGAAAAAAAAAGTTTTGAGATAACAATCAAACATGACATTACGATGATAGCGAAGACGAAAAAAGATGGTCTAAAAATTCTGTCCGTCTGTATGTCTGTCTGTCTGTCTGTCTGTCTGTCTGTATGTATAGACACCTACAGCCCAAACGGGTGGGCCGAATTGCATCAAACTTGGTATATAGAGTTTTTTAGTACAGAGGGAAATTGAAATTTTTTTTTTAGCTCAAAAAATAACGGTACCTGCCATATAACCGTTACGTTAAAGCTCATTTTTCTCAAAAACGGCTCTAACGATTTTGATTTAAAAAAATCAGTGTTACTTTTTAGGTACGACCAATCATATGGCTGAAAAAAAAGTTTTAAAAAATGGCTAAGAACGGTACTTTCCATAGGACCGTTTTTTTTGCTTTCGACTATCGCGAAAACGACTCAACCGATTCTTTCGAAATTTAATACATATATAGTTGTAGGTAGCTCAATTTGTACTGCATACCAATATTTCAAAAAAATATTTTTTTTGTATTTTTAAAAGCATTTTTAAGAAAAAATTTTTAAAAATATATATTTTGAAAACTGCCCATTAATTTTTTTTCTAAAAATTTTAAGTAAATGTATTGGCTGAATACCTAGGAGCTGGGGTTTTTGATTTTTTTTTAAAGTTTTTTTTCAAAAAGTTTTTCAAAAAAAAAATTTTTTTCTCAAAAACGGCTCCACAGATTTTTAAAAATTTATTCTCATAAATTCAGATTTATCCAAGAAATAAAATGGCGTACTCCTTTTTCAGCTCAAATTAGTTTAAGTATTTATTTAAGAATTTTAAAAAATTTATTTTTATCAAAATCTCAAGCCCCTAGACCACTGTCACACATTAGAGCAAGTTCGTGCGACCCAGTCGTGCATTTTATTTTATAATCGTGGCTGTTGGATAAAAATTGATAAAGAAAGTGGGATAATTGTATACTACTATTAATTTTTGAATGATTTTGCCCCCCTCCCCCTGATTGTCATCCTGAGTACGGCCTTGACGGGGGTGCATGCAATGGACTAAAGAAAAGGGTGCAGGGACTGGCATGCACGCGCTAGGGTTTCTGGCTTATCTCAAAGTTAGTTTAAAAGCGCAGCAACGAAACAGACATACAGAGAAAAAATGAGTTAGTGAGAATATTTTAATAAAACACTATCTCAATCCTCACCCGATTGTATTGTTCACAAAATAAAAATGCTTGCATGCAATCGGTAGCCAATGAAATTATCTACAAGATTAATTTAAACAAATTGCCTTAAACTCGACGGTTAAGGAGTTATTGGGCTTTAAAGAGGGCGGAAACTGAAAATCTTTCAAAATACGAAGTTTTAGCCTTTTTTGGAAGCTTCA
Source organism: Platycheirus albimanus (assembly GCA_916050605.2). NCBI lineage: Eukaryota > Metazoa > Arthropoda > Insecta > Diptera > Syrphidae > Platycheirus > Platycheirus albimanus. The sequence continues at coordinate 94,861,572 of OU696696.1, read as the reverse complement.
TAGCGCCGTTCGTAGTGGTTGTACAAAAATATTTCTTGCATTATATTGATGGGAAATTTTGTAAGCTACAAATTTGCATATTTATTTTTCGATAAAATACACTAAAAAAAAGTTATAGGCAAAAAACTGACAAAAGTGCCGATTTGTTGTGAGTTTTCCAGGATTTTGAAGGGGGCGGAGGGGGCGTGGTTGTGGAAATTTGGAATTTTCATCTACCAGCCATACGATATAACATATCAAAAATTTAGAACTACCCGACCTTTTGTAGGGTAAAATGTCTCTATTTACTTGACTACGTTAGGTACATTTTAGTTTAGGTTTTTATTTTATTGTTTCTTGTAAAACTTAGTCAGTTGAAGAGAATGTTCTTACCTATAATAACCAATTAAAATGAGTAATTTAACGCCCTATTGTGTTTTTTGTAAAAAAAAAGTTTGCAATTAAAATCATTTAATAAAGACATTTTAACAAATTGCTGTGCCATATTAAGTGTACGAAAAAATAATAAATTGGCATGTTCAAGCGTCCAGCTGACGTATAATCCACCACGTTACATTCAGCTGACTTTGTGTTTTCCTTGAGATATCTGATAAGCTATACTTTGACAAAGTTTCAGTCGGGAGGAAATGACTGCAAATTTTTTTTTTTCGTCATGTTTGGGAGGGTACCCCCGCTCAACCCACCCACTGAACCGCAGCTGACGTTCACGAGGCTTTATGATATTATTCCCTTATTCTGTTCACCAATTATCATTCAACTCCAGAGGAAATGAATGGATCTTGCAACAAAAAACTATCTTAAATCACTTTCGGATGAAATCGCATCTCTAAAAACGGGCTGGCTATCTTTTCCCGCATAACGTTTTCCCGCATAACGTTTTCCACGCACGTTTGCCCGCAAAAACGTTTTCCCGCAAAACATTATCCCGTGACAACGATAGAGCGCGTATCGGTTGCCCGCGTTACGTTTTCCCGCATAACGTACTATATTTGTTAGTACTATGTGAAAATATTCATTTCCATATGAATCGGTGGGTCAAATGATGAGAATCAACAAGAACAAAATATCGTACTATTTTTCAGTACTTTTCGCTACTATGATGAGATTCCCAATTGAAAAAAGTGTCCGACCAATCAAATTGCAAAGAGGGTATCCAAATCATGAGAAGAGAATCGGAAAGAAATCCCAATCAAGGATGCCAATCTACTACATATGTAGTAGATCTGCTTCATTTATTTTTTTATATGCGTCTACTACGTAGCAACTCTAATCTACTTAATTTTTCTCATTTTTATATAACGATCATAATTTCATATAATATGTGTTGAATTGATTCATTTTTGCAAATCGAAAAAGCCATTTGCTAAATCTGAATGCACTCATCGCAAAAACCTCCTAGTTACTACAATTTATTTTCCAAACACCTTACTATCGTGTAGAAAAAGAGCAGATAGATACATTGGTGTTGCCTGACTATATGCTTACACTAGCTAGTCTACCACATAGCAGTGCAGCAGCCGAAAGACGGTTTTCAGATTTTAGCAACGTAAAAACAAAATAAAATGCACGACTGGGTCGCACGTACTGGCTCTGTTGGTGCAATAGTACGATGAAAACAAAGTCTTCGAGCAATATGAAAAACGCATGTTTGAAAAATTTGGGAAAAATAACAAAATTTTGGTTAAAACTGGAAAACCCGATATACCTGAAACCTTTGAATATTTCAATTTGAGATGTCATCTTTTGGTAGCTATAAATGACATAAATATCCGCTAATGGTCAAATTAATTAAATTGTAAAAAACAAATTTCCGTTGTTATCATTTGAAGCCAAAAACTAAAATGCAGTTTTCTTCAAAACATTCTATGTATACTCAATATAAAGTTTAATAAAAATCGGTAGAGCCTTTTTTGAAAAAATTAGAAAAAACTAAAAAAAATTGGCCAAAACCTAGTGGCTCTTTGTATGGGAGCCACTATTTAAAAAAGAGGAACCGAAAAAAATGCAATGCTATCTGATAGAGAGTTGTAAGAAACTTTACCAAACAAAGTTTGATTGAATTCGATACAACCGTTGAAAACTTCTGGCCAATTGAAAAAAAGACGTTAAGACCAGATCTCCGTTATTAGCATTTTTCGCCAAAAACTAAAAACGCAGTTCTCTTAAGATCACTAAAAGAACCCAAAAAATTCAATCAAAATCGTTAGAGCCATTTTGGAGCAAATTATAAAAAACCAAAAAAAAGTTGGCTAAAACTGAACGGCTCGATGTATGGGAGCCACCATTTGGAAAGGCTTCACTGAAAAATGTATAAAACCATCCTATAGAACACTATAAAGACCTATGCCAAACGAAGTTTGAATCAATTCAATCGAGCCGTCTCGAAGTTATGTTTGAACCTGATTTTCGTTACGACCATGTTAGCCAAAAACAAAAAACGCAATTTTGTTAGAAATATCTTAGGTGAGTTAAATTCTACGTTTAATCAAAATCGTTAGAGCCGTTTTCGAGCAAATCAAAAATGAAAAAAACCGTTACTTGAAAGGTACTAGTTTGAGCCGGGCTAAAACAAAATAAAAAAATCCTCGACAATGATTTTTCTTCAAACTGCTATATACCAAGTTTGAAGGAAATCCGTCAAGCCGTTTAGGCTGAAATTCGCGCGAATTTCTTGCTTTTACCTACTCTTATGCTCAAAAACTAAAGATTGCTTTTAATTATTTGATATCTCGCAAATTTCTTTCTATATTTCAAACAGTTTTTGTAATCAATAGGACCTGGCAGGCCCGCTTCGCGGGTTCTTTTGATTTTCTCATCCTTTTTCGGGGGCACACCGCGCTCACGCAACTTCGTTGCTCCGCTAAGGGTATGTTTATTCGTCAGAGAGGCGCCTGTGTCAACAGTTTTTGTAATCACTTGTACGTGGGTAGCCCGCTTCGCGGGATCTTTTGATTGTCCCCTCCTTTTTCGGGGGCACACCGCGCTCACGCTACTTCGTTGCTCTGCTAAGTGTATGTATTTTTGTCAGGCAGGCACCTGTGTCAAACAGTTTTCGTAATCAATAGTACCTGGAAGTCCCGTAGAATGAAAATTAATCAAAAGAAGGAAAAATAATTTTTTTGTGTTTCTATACTTTTTGTATTTTGGTCTCCTCGCTCATGTTTTCGTCACTAACTTTTGAAATATTCGAGCTTCCGTTAAAATTCATACATATTATTGAAGGTAATGAATGAACCTTTCCAATGATATATAATATTTTATTATTATTATGCATATTATGCTACATATGTATATTTGTTTTAAAACGATTAAAAAAGAGTAGAATTCTCATAATTAAGACATTTTGTTTTTTGGCTGTAACTTTGTTAATAGACGTCCTAGAAACTAGAAGGTCGATTTTTACTCCGTTTTTTGTCAATATCTTTTGAAATAAACAAATTTCTTGATTTGCCGATTTTTTCAATTTTTTCAAGGCAAAAATCAAAAAATTCATTCAAAAGGGGTAGCCAGATTATGAGAATCACCAAGAACCAACCTAAATGCTTACAAAATACAATAGAAATCTTCGTGGGTCAAACAATAAGAAAACCAAACGAAGAGCAGATTCCCAATTGAAAAAAGTTTCGACCAATCAAATTTCAAAGAGGGTATCCAAATCATGAGAATCGGAAAGAAATCCTAATTGAAATTGGTTCAATTGGGAATGGGAATGGGTATATAAGGAGGTGTGCTGAGCGATTTTTTCTTAGTTCAAGGACAAGTATGAAGAAGATCGGAGAATTTGAAAGGAAAATGTTAAGGATTTGCACGGATCTTCACGTCGATCAACGACGGAAGAAGTACCCAAACAAAAAACGACTCTACGAGGCAGCAGCGATAACACCGTTGGACAAGTATATGACGGAATCGGCTAGAAGGTTGGCGACAAATTTAGTCAACCATCCGAATCCTCTAGTGAGCACAATCAACAGTGAAGAACGGCATCCTGAACCATGATACCTGGACATAACTGCGCTAATGGACGAAGGAATTATCAGAATCAACGACGATGAGGCTATCAAGTTTTATGAGGAAGCATCGTCAACTTACCACCGTGGCTAGTAGCCAATTCACCAACACATCAAGGACAACCGGATTTGAACCACCAGAAATGGACACCCCCACTTGACTATTAATATAAGTATAATTAATGACAATTTTTTTTTAATGTATTATGAAATTATCAATGTATATAGTTAGGCCCCTAATGTGCCAACAAATATTTTTAAGTATCATAAGTAAAATAGAATAAGAATCAATTATTGTAAATATTATATTGTTCAATAAATAATCGTTAAATCGTTAAATCGATTTTTTCTTAGTATAACTTATACGTTATACTAAGCTGGTTCTTCTCAGAACTTTTAAAAAATCTCTAAGAGGTAAGAAAATTCGAATTTTTCAAGGAAAATCACTGAAAAATCACCAAAAAGATTTTAAATTTAATAAAATATCAAAAAAATTACTGTTCAAATTTTTTCCGAAATTTGACCAAAAGTACTAAAAAATTCTTAGTACGCACACTTTTCTTTTTTGAAAAGTAGTACCAATCCCGCCAAATAGTAGTAGGTTCCTAATGCGGGACTACCGCGGGAAAACGTTACAAGGACATTTATTTTTTTGCACTAAGTGTTTGAAATCGAATCAAAATCGGCGTGGAAACGTTACGCGGGATATCGTTTTGCCGTCAAATGTAACGTTTCCGTTAAAAAGACGCAAGAAATATTGAATCAAAGGTCGAAGAGGGGAACTGTTTTGTTGGAACTTGGTTCATCTGAATCTGTTTCAAAAATTATATGCGCTTCAAGCAAACTAACGGGAACAGGAATAAGTGTCCATCGCGAGCAATCACTTCTCTACCGGAAAAAAAAGGCAATCTTTGTTTGAGACCAACCGCTAAGATACTTATAAAAGGCGATAAACTACAAGTCGGTGAGAAATTATTTGTTTACACTTTTTCGCGTGGATTGATTACAAAATCTACAAGTGAGTTGACATTTATATCTCGACAATTTGGAATCGGTGCACTTGAGTTTTTTGATAGCAGCGAGGGAGAAAACCAGGCATTCCTTTTACCGTCGATAGTGCCATCTCCACCAGTAATAATGAACCAGTCTCAGGAAAACAGTGCCGTCTGCCAAACAATAAGTAGTAACTCTAATAATAATTTCACAAAACTAAATATTTTAATCTACAATATAGCTGGTATTAAAAGTAAACTAATATTTCCAGACTTTTTTAAATTAATTCAAAAGTTTGAGATAATTATATTAATTGAAACCTTTTTAGAGGAACAATAGCAAAATGAAGTCAATAAATATTTCAAAGATTTTAATATCAGCTATATTCCTGTAGTAAGAAATAACATTGATGGTAGAGCTAGTGGAGGTATTATAGGTGTTCAGATCAGATTAAAGTTGAACAGAGCCTTAATCCTTATAACAGTTTTGTTGCTTTATGACACCTAGATGTCTCTTTAATTTATACCAAATACGTTTTTTGCTGTGATCGGAAACCCCATATCCCCCATATTTATTTTTTTCTATATTTCTCTTCTAAATCAACCTTCAACGAGGTAAGACACATATCCTCAGAAATAAAGATTGTACGTTTGATCACCCGATGAAATCCGATTTTTATTTCAACGTATCGAACTACGAGTAACCAGCAGGGACATCTCATATCCCGAAACATTGGTCCAACGAACTGGATATTAAACATATATCGATCCATCATTGAGAGAACGAAATTCTTGGCCTTCAACACCAATCATCGGGTACATCAAGAAGTAAAAAACTTTCAAAACCACCACTCGCATTCATCGAAGCCATGAAAATCATCTCTTAAAAACAAAAAAAAACGTGCACGGAAAATCGTCCATCAAAACCATAGCAAAATCTTCAAGCTGAAAAATCATACATTTCATAAACAGAGAACGAGAGAATTATTTCTAAAGTTCAAACACAAAATCTCAACCTGCAAAGAACTTTGAAGAGAAGCATCGTAACCTGCATTTAAATCTCCAAAGAACACAGAAGCAGCAAACAAAATCCAACCAAACCACCGCTCCACCATCATCTCCATCATCGTCGTCGTCGTTGCTCGCAATCCATTATCTTCCCGCATGCGCTCAGTGAATTATGCGATCATCAGAGCTTTTATCATTACCTTGCCCCAACAACCGATCGCCTAAGATCTAAAAAGCTCCAGCTTCTTGGAGTTCTTCAGTTAGCCACACATTATCATCCCAGCCATTATTCATATTATTATTATTCATCAACATTGGATAATTGGAAATTAGTTCATCAGTCGTTATCATACTATCATAAAATCAATAGTCATTCTCAATTGTTTTCGAAGACGACTTTAATACAAAAAAAAAAAACTCAAAGACATCCAGCATAACATCTATAAAATACGTACAGTAGTGAATCCATCATAAATTTCATAAACAGGTACGTGCTTTATTAAAAATTTCTATGGTGATTATTTGACATGGCCATCATTTCGTGATATGTTCACCGCGGTTTATATAAACCATCCAAAACTTTGTGCGGTCCAAAAGCTATTTCATCTTCACTCAAAGACAAAGGGGGAGGCCTATAAAATAGCTTCGAAGTTTCCGCTTACTGATGATAATTTTGTGCTTGCTTGGAAAGCCCTTTCGGATCAGTATGAAAATCTCAGAATTTTAGTTAATAACCAAATAAAGAATCTTTTTGGTTTACCTATTGTATCAACTGAATCTGGCAAAGAAATAAGAGATTTACAACGAAATATAAACTATTGCTTATCAATTTTAAAGGCTCATAATGTTTCCATTGACTCGTGGGACCCAGTTTTTTTATATTATCAACACAATTAATTATTTATTTTGTATATACACATAAATTAAAAAAAAACATATTTAACAAAAATTAAAAACAGTTAAAAAATTAAATTTAAAAAATATTAATTCGAATTTAAATCGTTTATAATGCTTAAGATGACCTTATGGTCTACTTTTCGTTCCACACCAAATCTCAAAAGATCTTCTTCACGCAGAGTTAGAAATTTTTCAAAGTCCATCTTTTGCCTGTCGAAGGCTTCAATATACTGCTGCATGCCGGCATTCTTCAAAATCAGACGAACATCCAATTTGTGATTTAAATATCCATGAGACGCCGATTTATCCAAGTTTTGAGTTTTATTTGGATCTTCCTTTTTGGTCTTTTCACTTCGACGATGGGTATTATGTTGATGAGTAAAAGGTCTCGTTGGAGTAGTGTCTTCGTTCATTTTATGCAAAGGCGGTGGAACTTTGAATTCAACTGGAGTAAGTGATTGCTCAAGAACTTTGAATTCACCTGGAGTAAGTGATTGTTCGAGAGCTGAATCACAAGGATTCGCTGCATCTACTTCAGGAGTAAGCTGACGTTTGTTCGCCCCATCTATAGGCGACAATTCTGGAGAACGCAAATAAAGAGATCCTTTAACAGGAGTAAAACTGCGACTTCGACGCTGATTTACTTTAAGATTCGAAACATCTTTAAATTGATCAGGATTCACTGTAATTGGGCAATTGTGTGGTGAATTGTATTCTAACATTGGAGTGTGACTCATGCTGAACAATACAGTTGGTGGCGTTCGCCCTTCGTTAATTTCAAATGGCATTTTATTTTGTTTCTTATAATAATATTAAACAAAAAATATAACAAAGCACAAGCACACTGCTGCACAATAAAATTTAGCAAAATTTACGGAAAATAACGGACAACGGTAAAATGAGTTCTTGTATACCTTTGCTGAAATCGACTCCCAGAATGTACACTTTCTTTATGGGAACAGTCGATTAAAAAGCCCACTGACATTCCTAAATGGGCAGAAATTGATCTTTTTCTAACCAATAGGTACAGGGTACTTGAAATCGTGTCTGATCTTAAATTTTCTTTCCCATCTAAGGGTCAAATAACAAAAGCACAATCATCTCAGTCAAACCAAAAGCAAAGGCACAAAGCCTTTCACTCAAAGATTTATAATTTTAGTTGCAAATTTTGCCTAGGTCCTCACCCACTTCGACTATGTCCTGAGTTCTTAGAACTAAATGCATCCGAAAGAATTTCGAAGGTAAACGCATTGAAATTTTGTCAAAACTGTTTATCTCCCTCTCATGATGTAAAAATGTGTCGTAGCAATTACCATTGTTCAGAGTGTAACAAAAGACATCATTCACTCTTACATACCCCATCTGTTGCTAATCAATTTGTTTCATCCAGTTTAAGAGAACAAAATTTGCAACCCTCTTCAATTACAGTCCACTACACATATAAACTCACATCAAGTAAATATGTGCTTTGCTCAAAATAATAAACGAATTCTATTAGCAACTGCCTTGATAAATATTTTTCATCTAGGAAATAAATATACGTTACGGGCACTCATCGACAGTGGCTCAGAGGTAACCTTATTATCTGAAAATACGCAACGACAATTAAATCTACCAGTCAAACCTATTCAAGCGCAGATAGGAGGTATGAGTGCTGTAGTCACTGCTCATTCCTCTAAACTTTGTACACTCTGCATCGGCTCTAAATATGTTCCATCATTCACCATGTGTGCAAATGCAATAGTTCTGGAAAAACCAACCGGTGATTTGCCCTCTTGTTTTATACTTCCTGAAGAAGTTTCAAATCCTCTAGATCTTGATCTCGCAGATCCATTCTTTTATGAAAGTTCGAAAATTGATATAGTAATAGGCTCTGATTTATATCCTTCCATAGTTAGGGAAGGTATAAAAATTAATATTTTTGGATCCCTAGTTGCCCAAAATACCATATTTGGCTGGATACTTTCTGGTCCCCTTCTGAAGGAAAGTTTTAAATGCAACACAGCTACCCTATCTTATATTTCCGAAAACTCTATCGGTAAAGAGATCTCACGGTTTTGGGAGATTGAAGAGATCCCTGATAAAAGAGATCTTTCATATGAGGATGAAATATGCGAAAAATTGTACACTGAAACAACTACTAGGAACACAGAAGGCCGATATGTAGTTCGCCTTCCATTTAAAGATTCAATTTCTACTCTTGGACGCTCAAGAGACATAGCTCTCAAGCAGTTTATTCGAATGGAAAACTCATTAAAAAGGAATCCAGAGTTTCATGTAAAATATAATCAGGTCCTAGAAGAATATAATACACTCGGTCATATGAAGCTGGTTTCCCCGGAAGAACTCATTAAAAACAATCAAATTTGTTCTTATTATCTGCCACATCATTTTATTATAAAATCTGAAAGTACCCCCACCAAAATTAGAGTCGTTTTTAATGCTTCAAGATCTTCAAGTAATGGAGCAAGTCTTAATGACATGGTCCATCCTTACAAACTGATCTTATGACGTTAATTTTGAAATGGCGGTTTAATCAATTTGTTTTTAATGCATAAATTGAAAAGATGTACCGTCAAATCTTGGTTCATCCTGAATATCAACTCATCAACGAATTTTCAATCGCAAATAAGAGGAGAGCTACATTGAGGACTAAGAACTTAATACCGTCACCTTTGGCGTTAATTGTGCACCATACTTAGCAATACGTACTCTGATGCAACTGGCAGAGGACGCCCAACCCACATATCCTCTTGCTTCTGCTATTCTTAGGCACGAATTCTACGTGGACGATGTTTTTCAGGATTCCATGACGTTTAAACTGCTTTAGAAGCACAAAGTCAATTATATCAAGCATTAAACTCAGCCGGGTTTTCCTTAAGAAAATGGACATCAAATTGTTTAGATTTGATAAACGTAATACCACTTTCAGATCGATATGATCAAGATTTTCTTCAGTTGGAAGATAAAAGTATATCCAAAACACTTGGAATACAATGGAACGCTAGGTCAGATGCGTTCCACTTCTCCTTCAAAGCTTTGAAGGAAGATTACCTTTTAACAAAAAGAGCAGTTCTCTCTGTTATTGCAAGGTTATTCGATCCCGCAGAATGGTTGGCTCCGATTGTCATTACTGCAAAGATAATCATGCAACAAATCTGGCGTGATGGGACGTCCTGGGACACACCTCTTGTGCCTCTAACGTGTCACCGCTGGGAACTCTTCTTTTCTGCCCTGCCTGATATAAGAGATCTTCAAGTACCTCGTTGGATTAAATATAATCCTTTAAATTCAATCCAAATTCATGGATTTCCTGATGCCTCCGAAAAGGCTTATGCAGCTACCTTGTATATACGCGTCCAGCACAGCGAAGACAACTGGTCCTGCCATCTGTTATGCTGCAAAAGTAAAGTTGCTCCAGTCACACAGCTTGCCTTACCGAGGCTCGAACTTTGCGGAGCTGTTTTACTATCTAACCTTTATAAGAAAATTATAACTGAACTTAATTGTTCACAACATCAATTATTTTTATGGACAGATAGCTCAATAGTCTTGGCATGGCTTAACAAGTCTCCTTGTTCTTGGAAAACCTTCGTGGGAAATCGTGTCTCACAAATACAAACAAACGTACCGAATGCAATATGGAACCATGTTAGATCAGCGGATAACCCAGCGGACTTACCAACCCGAGGCTTGTCTCCCAGGGAACTTAAGTTAAACTCCTTGTGGTGGTATGGTCCATCATGGCTCTGTGAAGCTTCATCAACTTGGCCCAGATCCATAATTAAAGAAATCGAAGAAATAAATCTTGAACTTAAGCCTATAAAATCTAACGTAGCTACCGTAAAACTCAACATCGATACTATTATAGGAAGATTTTCTTCATGGTCTAAGACCTTACGTGTAGTGTGCTACATAATGAGATTTTTTGAAAGAACTCATCGCCCTTTAAGACAAAACTTTTCCTACTCATCCCACATTCAGTCAGGACGAAATGAGTAATGCAAAAAACCGTCTCATCCGATTGACTCAATCATTTCATTTTTGCGAGGAATACCAAGCTCTTTCTAACAACGAACTTATCCCAAAGAAAAGTTCTTTAGTCTGTCTCAATCCGATAATGGATTTTAACCAAATTATGCGTTTAAATAGCAGACTTTCGTCATCTACTCTTTCTTATAACGAGAAATATCCAATTCTCTTACCTTATGAAGCGAAGATATCAATCCAACTCGTTCAATTCATTCATGACATCTCACTTCACGGGGGAAATCAATTGGTTGTGCGCTTGATAAGGAGTGAGTTTTGGATACCAAAGATTAAGAACCTGGTGAAAAAACATATAAATGGCTGCAAGAAATGCATTATTAATAAAAGGCAAATGCAAACCCAGATCATGGGGGCATTGCCACCTGAGAGAACACAGATCTCATCTCCATTTACTGTAACGGGCTTAGATTTTGCAGGCCCGTTTCTAATAAAAAGTTTTGCTGGACGAAACTGTCGAATCACTAAGGGATATGTTTGACTTTTCGTATGCTTCGCTACAAAGGCAATTCACTTAGAAGCCACAAGTGACTTGACCTCTCAAACATTTTTAGCCGCATTTAACAGATTTATTGCACGCAGAGGTATGGCAAAGACGTTATATTCAGACAATGGGACTAATTTAGTAGGTGCCAGTAAAATTTTGGCAAATGAATTTAAAAAATTGCTCCAATATCTATCTCCACAAATTTCACAACTATACAAAGACAGACATCTCGAGTGGAAATTCATTCCCCCTGTGGCACCGCATATGGGAGGATTATGGAAAGCTGGTGTTAAATCCTTCAAGCTTCATTTTTGTAAAGTTGTGGGAACAAATAAACTTACTTTCGAAGAATTTTCAACTTTCCTCTCCAAAATCGAAGCCTGTCTTAACTCCAGACCTATCTCCTCCATATCAGAAAATGCATCTGACATTCCTCCACTGACTCCCGGTCATTTTCTTAGAGGAGGACCTCTGCTTGTTCCCCTTGAACCTGCTGCAGACGAAAAATACCTAAGCTGTGTAAAGCGATGGGAAAAGATAAAAATTTTACATCAACAATTCTGTCAAAGATGGAAAAACGAGTATTTGAGAGAAATGACGAAAAGGTACAAATGGAAGTTTCCCAAGAGAGACTTAGCCTTAAACGATCTGGTCGTCATTAAAGATGAAAATCTTCCCCCAAATGAATGGCACTTAGGCAGAGTAATCAAGGTCTATCATGGACCAGATAATCGAGTACGTGTCGCGGACATTAGAACGCAAAATGGAGCTATAACCCGTCCAATCGTAAAACTTTGTATGCTCACTCCGTCATAAAGTCTTCGGAATTCTACAAAATATCTCTCATTTAATTAAAAAAAAAAATTTATATAATTATCTATTAGCACTGATTTAAATATTGCTCGTTTATTGTAAATTTTTTGAATTATCCGAAAAAAAAAAAAAAAAAATTTGTAACATTGAATTTTGTACAGAGGTATACTTCAAATTATTGTGTACTATTATGAAGTGGTGCATCCGATATTAGCACATACTAATTTACTTGAATTGAAAATCTTATAAATAATGTATCTTACAGCAATTGCTGCTAGGAGGCCGGCAATGTTCAGATCAGATTAAAGTTGAACAGAGCCTTAATCCTTATAACAGTTTTGTTCCTTTATGACACCTAGATGTCTCTTTAACAAAGTGCTGTGCCATATTAAGTGTACGAAAAAATAATAAATTGGCATGCTCAAGCGTCCAGCTGACGTATACTCTCCCACGTTACAGTCAACTGACTTTGTGTTTTCCTTGAGATACCTGATAAGCTATACTTTGACAAAGTTTCAGTAGTCGGGATAGTCCGGGAGCCAGCGACCTTTTTTGATGACCAAAAGCACAAAAGCTGAAAATGTGTTTTAAGCTTTACTTTGCTTCCATACTATGTGGAATGGACCTCCAGCTGGCGCACTTCCGGGGGGTGTGCCAGCGGCAGCCTCCGAAACACGTAAAATATTAATAAAAAAAAACTAATACCACAAAAGCTCAAACTTTGTAAAGATGGTAATTATGGTATATTTTAACATAAAAACGTATCCAGCCGCACTTCGAGTGGGGGATTATGCTCCAGCTTTTCACGTAAATATGTAAAAAATATGGTCTGAGTGAACTCATACCACAAAAGCTGAAATTTGGTAAACTTGTACCTAATATAGTAACTTTAACGAAAAAAATATCCAGCTTCACATTAGTGTGCGAGGAAGTGTCCAGGTGGCGCAAAGAAGGACGCTGCGCATGGGTATGCAACCGAAAATAGCGTATTTTTGACTTTATCAGCTGAATACTTTTCCCTCACTAAATATTGTGATGCTTTTTTATACTCAGGCTGAGGTTAGCTCATGGATGTCCAGGGTTGTTCCCAAAAGAAAGCAAAAAACTCAGGGTTGAAGAGTGTCGAACTCCGAAACAACAATATCTTTATTGATCTTAATTTTCTTAACAATTTATTTCATACTCTTATTGATATTCTTAAAATAAAAGATTACAATTCATTTACTATGATACCTTAGATACTAGGTCTGTGGAGATTCCTCTAGAAAGCAAGAGCTCCACGACAATAAACAAGTGGCCTAAACGCCGGTCAACGATCCACCACGACCAACAGCGGAGTGGAAAGCTGGCAAAAATCGGTTGAGCAAGGCTCGGTCTATGGTACCCCTAAGAAAAGGAGTAGCCACGACAAAAAACTGGTAGTTCCAAACTAGGTCTATGGAGAAGCTTACGAGAGCAGCAACCCCACGACAATAAACGGAGGTCAGTAGAGATTCCTCTAGAAAGGAAGAGCTCCACGACAATAAACGAGTGGCCTAAACGCCGGTCAACGATCCACCACGACCAACAGCGGAGTGGAAAGCTGACAAAAAACTTTTGCTTCAAAACTTTGTGAGGTTTCTGCTGGTATTCCCCGCAGCGTACCTTCGAGTGAGAACTCTCATCCCGGTTTTCTATTTGCAATAGAACTTCTTCCAATGGGTGGGAGATCGAGTCTGATTTTCCCTGCAAATTTCACCTCTACTTATGGAAATTCTCTGAAAGAAGAGACTGTGAATTATAAAGTTAAATGTTAGAAATACTTGCAAATGAGTAATTCATTTGGAGTGATGCATTCATTTGGCTGTTCTTCTGGTTTAGGTCCTAGTAAGTGGTTGGCAGTCCAAATCAGCGGTGCGGGGTGGAGGGGTAGATGTAATTTCCTTAATAGTATCAAGTATTGGCGTTGCGTCACGTGATGGTGATTCAAATATTCGTTATATGAATAAATGTATGGAATCTTCTTGGCGTTCGGTGGCGGTGGTGCAATAAGAGTGGCGGTCGGTGGCGGCGGTTATTTGGTTATTGCGGTCGGATGCGGAGGGGGCGGTAGGAAAGGTGTAACTTCGTTACAATATGAAGCTGGATACTTTTTTTTTGTTAACTTATTTAATTACAGGTACGTGCTTTATTAAAAATTTCTATGGTGATTATTTGACATGGCCATCATTTCGTGATATGTTCACCGCGGTTTATATAAACCATCCAAAACTTTGTGCGGTCCAAAAGCTATTTCATCTTCACTCAAAGACAAAGGGGGAGGCCTATAAAATAGCTTCGAAGTTTCCGCTTACTGATGATAATTTTGTGCTTGCTTGGAAAGCCCTTTCGGATCAGTATGAAAATCTCAGAATTTTAGTTAATAACCAAATAAAGAATCTTTTTGGTTTACCTATTGTATCAACTGAATCTGGCAAAGAAATAAGAGATTTACAACGAAATATAAACTATTGCTTATCAATTTTAAAGGCTCATAATGTTTCCATTGACTCGTGGGACCCAGTTTTTTTACATTATCAACACAATTAATTATTTATTTTGTATATACACATAAATTAAAAAAAAACATATTTAACAAAAATTAAAAACAGTTAAAAAATTAAATTTAAAAAATATTAATTCGAATTTAAATCGTTTATAATGCTTAAGATGACCTTATGGTCTACTTTTCGTTCCACACCAAATCTCAAAAGATCTTCTTCACGCAGAGTTAGAAATTTTTCAAAGTCCATCTTTTGCCTGTCGAAGGCTTCAATATACTGCTGCATGCCGGCATTCTTCAAAATCAGACGAACATCCAATTTGTGATTTAAATATCCATGAGACGCCGATTTATCCAAGTTTTGAGTTTTATTTGGATCTTCCTTTTTGGTCTTTTCACTTCGACGATGGGTATTATGTTGATGAGTAAAAGGTCTCGTCGGAGTAGTGTCTTCGTTCATTTTATGCAAAGGCGGTGGAACTTTGAATTCAACTGGAGTAAGTGATTGCTCAAGAACTTTGAATTCACCTGGAGTAA
Source organism: Platycheirus albimanus (assembly GCA_916050605.2). Taxonomy (NCBI): domain Eukaryota; kingdom Metazoa; phylum Arthropoda; class Insecta; order Diptera; family Syrphidae; genus Platycheirus; species Platycheirus albimanus. The sequence goes on along the minus strand of OU696696.1, from coordinate 94,846,263 downwards.
GTGATTGTTCGAGAGCTGAATCACAAGGATTCGCTGCATCTACTTCAGGAGTAAGCTGACGTTTGTTCGCCCCATCTATAGGCGACAATTCTGGAGAACGCAAATAAAGAGATCCTTTAACAGGAGTAAAACTGCGACTTCGACGCTGATTTACTTTAAGATTCGAAACATCTTTAAATTGATCAGGATTCACTGTAATTGGGCAATTGTGTGGTGAATTGTATTCTAACATTGGAGTGTGACTCATGCTGAACAATACAGTTGGTGGCGTTCGCCCTTCGTTAATTTCAAATGGCATTTTATTTTGTTTCTTATAATAATATTAAACAAAAAATATAACAAAGCACAAGCACACTGCTGCACAATAAAATTTAGCAAAATTTACGGAAAATAACGGACAACGGTAAAATGAGTTCTTGTATACCTTTGCTGAAATCGACTCCCAGAATGTACACTTTCTTTATGGGAACAGTCGATTAAAAAGCCCACTGACATTCCTAAATGGGCAGAAATTGATCTTTTTCTAACCAATAGGTACAGGGTACTTGAAATCGTGTCTGATCTTAAATTTTCTTTCCCATCTAAGGGTCAAATAACAAAAGCACAATCATCTCAGTCAAACCAAAAGCAAAGGCACAAAGCCTTTCACTCAAAGATTTATAATTTTAGTTGCAAATTTTGCCTAGGTCCTCACCCACTTCGACTATGTCCTGAGTTCTTAGAACTAAATGCATCCGAAAGAATTTCGAAGGTAAACGCATTGAAATTTTGTCAAAACTGTTTATCTCCCTCTCATGATGTAAAAATGTGTCGTAGCAATTACCATTGTTCAGAGTGTAACAAAAGACATCATTCACTCTTACATACCCCATCTGTTGCTAATCAATTTGTTTCATCCAGTTTAAGAGAACAAAATTTGCAACCCTCTTCAATTACAGTCCACTACACATATAAACTCACATCAAGTAAATATGTGCTTTGCTCAAAATAATAAACGAATTCTATTAGCAACTGCCTTGATAAATATTTTTCATCTAGGAAATAAATATACGTTACGGGCACTCATCGACAGTGGCTCAGAGGTAACCTTATTATCTGAAAATACGCAACGACAATTAAATCTACCAGTCAAACCTATTCAAGCGCAGATAGGAGGTATGAGTGCTGTAGTCACTGCTCATTCCTCTAAACTTTGTACACTCTGCATCGGCTCTAAATATGTTCCATCATTCACCATGTGTGCAAATGCAATAGTTCTGGAAAAACCAACCGGTGATTTGCCCTCTTGTTTTATACTTCCTGAAGAAGTTTCAAATCCTCTAGATCTTGATCTCGCAGATCCATTCTTTTATGAAAGTTCGAAAATTGATATAGTAATAGGCTCTGATTTATATCCTTCCATAGTTAGGGAAGTTATAAAAATTAATATTTTTGGATCCCTAGTTGCCCAAAATACCATATTTGGCTGGATACTTTCTGGTCCCCTTCTGAAGGAAAGTTTTAAATGCAACACAGCTACCCTATCTTATATTTCCGAAAACTCTATCGGTAAAGAGATCTCACGGTTTTGGGAGATTGAAGAGATCCCTGATAAAAGAGATCTTTCATATGAGGATGAAATATGCGAAAAATTGTACACTGAAACAACTACTAGGAACTCAGAAGGCCGATATGTAGTTCGCCTTCCATTTAAAGATTCAATTTCTACTCTTGGACGCTCAAGAGACATAGCTCTCAAGCAGTTTATTCGAATGGAAATCTCATTAAAAAGGAATCCAGAGTTTCATGTAAAATATAATCAGGTCCTAGAAGAATATAATACACTCGGTCATATGAAGCTGGTTTCCCCGGAAGAACTCATTAAAAACAATCAAATTTGTTCTTATTATCTGCCACATCATTTTATTATAAAATCTGAAAGTACCCCCACCAAAATTAGAGTCGTTTTTAATGCTTCAAGATCTTCAAGTAATGGAGCAAGTCTTAATGACATGGTCCATCCTTACAAACTGATCTTATGACGTTAATTTTGAAATGGCGGTTTAATCAATTTGTTTTTAATGCAGAAATTGAAAAGATGTACCGTCAAATCTTGGTTCATCCTGAATATCAACTCATCAACGAATTTTCAATCGCAAATAAGAGGAGAGCTACATTGAGGACTAAGAACTTAATACCGTCACCTTTGGCGTTAATTGTGCACCATACTTAGCAATACGTACTCTGATGCAACTGGCAGAGGACGCCCAACCCACATATCCTCTTGCTTCTGCTATTCTTAGGCACGAATTCTACGTGGACGATGTTTTTCAGGATTCCATGACGTTTAAACTGCTTTAGAAGCACAAAGTCAATTATATCAAGCATTAAACTCAGCCGGGTTTTCCTTAAGAAAATGGACATCAAATTGTTTAGATTTGATAAACGTAATACCACTTTCAGATCGATATGATCAAGATTTTCTTCAGTTGGAAGATAAAAGTATATCCAAAACACTTGGAATACAATGGAACGCTAGGTCAGATGCGTTCCACTTCTCCTTCAAAGCTTTGAAGGAAGATTATCTTTTAACAAAAAGAGCAGTTCTCTCTGTTATTGCAAGGTTATTCGATCCCGCAGAATGGTTGGCTCCGATTGTCATTACTGCAAAGATAATCATGCAACAAATCTGGCGTGATGGGACGTCCTGGGACACACCTCTTGTGCCTCTAACGTGTCACCGCTGGGAACTCTTCTTTTCTGCCCTGCCTGATATAAGAGATCTTCAAGTACCTCGTTGGATTAAATATAATCCTTTAAATTCAATCCAAATTCATGGATTTCCTGATGCCTCCGAAAAGGCTTATGCAGCTACCTTGTATATACGCGTCCAGCACAGCGAAGACAACTGGTCCTGCCATCTGTTATGCTGCAAAAGTAAAGTTGCTCCAGTCACACAGCTTGCCTTACCGAGGCTCGAACTTTGCGGAGCTGTTTTACTATCTAACCTTCATAAGAAAATTATAACTGAACTTAATTGTTCACAACATCAATTATTTTTATGGACAGATAGCTCAATAGTCTTGGCATGGCTTAACAAGTCTCCTTGTTCTTGGAAAACCTTCGTGGGAAATCGTGTCTCACAAATACAAACAAACGTACCGAATGCAATATGGAACCATGTTAGATCAGCGGATAACCCAGCGGACTTACCAACCCGAGGCTTGTCTCCCAGGGAACTTAAGTTAAACTCCTTGTGGTGGTATGGTCCATCATGGCTCTGTGAAGCTTCATCAACTTGGCCCAGATCCATAATTAAAGAAATCGAAGAAATAAATCTTGAACTTAAGCCTATAAAATCTAACGTAGCTACCGTAAAACTCAACATCGATACTATTATAGGAAGATTTTCTTCATGGTCTAAGACCTTACGTGTAGTGTGCTACATAATAAGATTTTTTGAAAGAACTCATCGCCCTTTAAGACAAAACTTTTCCTACTCATCCCACATTCAGTCAGGACGAAATGAGTAATGCAAAAAACCGTCTCATCCGATTGACTCAATCATTTCATTTTTGCGAGGAATACCAAGCTCTTTCTAACAACGAACTTATCCCAAAGAAAAGTTCTTTAGTCTGTCTCAATCCGATAATGGATTTTAACCAAATTATGCGTTTAAATAGCAGACTTTCGTCATCTACTCTTTCTTATAACGAGAAATATCCAATTCTCTTACCTTATGAAGCGAAGATATCAATCCAACTCGTTCAATTCATTCATGACATCTCACTTCACGGGGGAAATCAATTGGTTGTGCGCTTGATAAGGAGTGAGTTTTGGATACCAAAGATTAAGAACCTGGTGAAAAAACATATAAATGGCTGCAAGAAATGCATTATTAATAAAAGGCAAATGCAAACCCAGATCATGGGGGCATTGCCACCTGAGAGAACACAGATCTCATCTCCATTTACTGTAACGGGCTTAGATTTTGCAGGCCCGTTTCTAATAAAAAGTTTTGCTGGACGAAACTGTCGAATCACTAAGGGATATGTTTGACTTTTCGTATGCTTCGCTACAAAGGCAATTCACTTAGAAGCCACAAGTGACTTGACCTCTCAAACATTTTTAGCCGCATTTAACAGATTTATTGCACGCAGAGGTATGGCCAAGACGTTATATTCAGACAATGGGACTAATTTAGTAGGTGCAAGTAAAATTTTGGCAAATGAATTTAAAAAATTGCTCCAATATCTATCTCCACAAATTTCACAACTATACAAAGACAGACATCTCGAGTGGAAATTCATTCCCCCTGTGGCACCGCATATGGGAGGATTATGGAAAGCTGGTGTTAAATCCTTCAAGCTTCATTTTTGTAAAGTTGTGGGAACAAATAAACTTACTTTCGAAGAATTTTCAACTTTCCTCTCCAAAATCGAAGCCTGTCTTAACTCCAGACCTATCTCCTCCATATCAGAAAATGCATCTGACATTCCTCCACTGACTCCCGGTCATTTTCTTAGAGGAGGACCTCTGCTTGTTCCCCTTGAACCTGCTGCAGACGAAAAATACCTAAGCTGTGTAAAGCGATGGGAAAAGATAAAAATTTTACATCAACAATTCTGTCAAAGATGGAAAAACGAGTATTTGAGAGAAATGACGAAAAGGTACAAATGGAAGTTTCCCAAGAGAGACTTAGCCTTAAACGATCTGGTCGTCATTAAAGATGAAAATCTTCCCCCAAATGAATGGCACTTAGGCAGAGTAATCAAGGTCTATCATGGACCAGATAATCGAGTACGTGTCGCGGACATTAGAACGCAAAATGGAGCTATAACCCGTCCAATCGTAAAACTTTGTATGCTCACTCCGTCATAAAGTCTTCGGAATTCTACAAAATATCTCTCATTTAATTAAAAAAAAAAATTTATATAATTATCTATTAGCACTGATTTAAATATTGCTCGTTTATTGTAAATTTTTTGAATTATCCGAAAAAAAAAAAAAAAAATTTGTAACATTGAATTTTGTACAGAGGTATACTTCAAATTATTGTATACTATTATGAAGTGGTTCATCCGATATTAGCACATACTAATTTACTTGAATTGAAAATCTTATAAATAATGTATCTTACAGCAATTGCTGCTAGGAGGCCGGCAATGTTCAGATCAGATTAAAGTTGAACAGAGCCTTAATCCTTATAACAGTTTTGTTCCTTTATGACACCTAGATGTCTCTTTAACAAAGTGCTGTGCCATATTAAGTGTACGAAAAAATAATAAATTGGCATGCTCAAGCGTCCAGCTGACGTATACTCTCCCACGTTACAGTCAACTGACTTTGTGTTTTCCTTGAGATACCTGATAAGCTATACTTTGACAAAGTTTCAGTAGTCGGGATAGTCCGGGAGCCAGCGACCTTTTTTGATGACCAAAAGTACAAACGCTGAAAATGTGTTTTAAGCTTTACTTTGCTTCCATACTATGTGGAATGGACCTCCAGCTGGCGCACTTCCGGGGGGTGTGCCAGCGGCAGCCTCCGAAACACGTAAAATATTAATAAAAAAAAACTAATACCACAAAAGCTCAAACTTTGTAAAGATGGTAATTATGGTATATTTTAACATAAAAACGTATCCAGCCGCACTTCGAGTGGGGGATTATGCTCCAGCTTTTCACGTAAATATGTAAAAAATATGGTCTGAGTGAACTCATACCACAAAAGCTGAAATTTGGTAAACTTGTACCTAATATAGTAACTTTAACGAAAAAAACATCCAGCTTCACATTAGTGTGCGAGGAAGTGTCCAGGTGGCGCAAAGAAGGACGCTGCGCATGGGTATGCAACCGAAAATAGCGTATTTTTGACTTTATCAGCTGAATACTTTTCCCTCACTAAATATTGTGATGCTTTTTTATACTCAGGCTGAGGTTAGCTCATGGATGTCCAGGGTTGTTCCCAAAAGAAAGCAAAAAACTCAGGGTTGAAGAGTGTCGAACTCCGAAACAACAATATCTTTATTGATCTTAATTTTCTTAACAATTTATTTCATACTCTTATTGATATTCTTAAAATAAAAGATTACAATTCATTTACTATGATACCTTAGATACTAGGTCTGTGGAGATTCCTCTAGAAAGCAAGAGCTCCACGACAATAAACAAGTGGCCTAAACGCCGGTCAACGATCCACCACGACCAACAGCGGAGTGGAAAGCTGGCAAAAATCGGTTGAGCAAGGCTCGGTCTATGGTACCCCTAAGAAAAGGAGTAGCCACGACAAAAAACTGGTAGTTCCAAACTAGGTCTATGGAGAAGCTTACGAGAGCAGCAACCCCACGACAATAAACGGAGGTCAGTAGAGATTCCTCTAGAAAGGAAGAGCTCCACGACAATAAACGAGTGGCCTAAACGCCGGTCAACGATCCACCACGACCAACAGCGGAGTGGAAAGCTGACAAAAAACTTTTGCTTCAAAACTTTGTGAGGTTTCTGCTGGTATTCCCCGCAGCGTACCTTCGAGTGAGAACTCTCATCCCGGTTTTCTATTTGCAATAGAACTTCTTCCAATGGGTGGGAGATCGAGTCTGATTTTCCCTGCAAATTTCACCTCTACTTATGGAAATTCTCTGAAAGAAGAGACTGTGAATTATAAAGTTAAATGTTAGAAATACTTGCAAATGAGTAATTCATTTGGAGTGATGCATTCATTTGGCTGTTCTTCTGGTTTAGGTCCTAGTAAGTGGTTGGCAGTCCAAATCAGCGGTGCGGGGTGGAGGGGTAGATGTAATTTCCTTAATAGTATCAAGTATTGGCGTTGCGTCACGTGATGGTGATTCAAATATTCGTTATATGAATAAATGTATGGAATCTTCTTGGCGTTCGGTGGCGGTGGTGGAATAAGAGTGGCGGTCGGTGGCGGCGGTTATTTGGTTATTGCGGTCGGATGCGGAGGGGGCGGTAGGAAAGGTGTAACTTCGTTACAATATGAAGCTGGATACTTTTTTTTGTTAACTTATTTAATTAGCTATTATATTACCAAATTTCAGCTTTTGTGGTATCAGTAATCTATACTTTTTTCATTGAACAAAGGGCGCCATCCATGCGCTCTTTTTTATGATAGATACGAAGTATAACTTTTCTTCTCTTAAGTTTTAATTCCACCAAACTGAAACCACAAAAGCTGAAATTTGGTACACTTGTACCTTATATAATAACTTAAACGAAAAAAACATCCAGCTTCACATTAGTGGGGGGGGGGGGGTTGTCCAGCTGGCGCAAAAAAGGACGCTGCGCATGGGCATGCAACCTAAAAAAGCGTATTTTTGACTTTATCAGCTGGATACTTTTCCCTCACTAAATATGAAGCTGGATACTTTTTTTGTTAATTTATTTAATTCACTATTATATTAGCAAATTTCAGCTTTTGTGGTATCAGTAATCTATACTTTTTTCATTGAACAAAGGGCGCCATCCATGCGCTCTTTTTTATGATAGATACGTAAGTATAACTTTTCTTCTCTTAAGTTTTAATTCTGCCAAACTGAAACCACAAAAGCTGAAATTCGGTACACTTGTACCTAATATAATAACTTGAACGAAAAAAACATCCAGCTTCACATTACTGGGGGGGGGGGGGGGAGTGTCCAGCTGGCGCAAAAAAGGACGCTGCGCATGGGCATGCAACCTAAAAAAGCGTATTTTTCACTTTATCAGCTGGATACTTTTCCCTCACTAAATATGAAGCTGGATACTTTTTTTTGTTAACTTATTTAATTAGCTATTATATTACCAAATTTCAGCTTTTGTGGTATCAGTAATCTATACTTTTTTCATTGAACAAAGGGCGCCATCCATGCGCTCTTTTTTATGATAGATACGAAGTATAACTTTTCTTCTCTTAAGTTTTAACTCCACCAAACTGAAACCACAAAAGCTGAAATTTGGTACACTTGTACCTAATATAATAACTTAAATGAAAAAAACATCCAGCTTCACATTAGTGGGGGGGGAGTGTCCAGCTGGCGCAAAAAAGGACGCTGCGCATGGGCATGCAACCTAAAAAAGCGTATTTTTGACTTTATCAGCTGGATACTTTTCCCTCACTAAATATGAAGCTGGATACTTTTTTTTGTTAACTTATTTAATTAACTATTATATTACCAAATTTCAGCTTTTGTGGTATCAGTAATCTATACTTTTTTCATCGAACAAAGGGCGCCATCCATGCGCTCTTTTTTATGATAGATACGAAGTATAACTTTTCTTCTCTTAAGTTTTTATTTACTGCCATAAACCGTAAGCCAGTGACCCTTTGAATTTGTATACAAAATACCTGTGCACTAAAGTGTCAAATAAGTATTTTGTGTATCTTGTTATTTTCTATAGCTTGTGCACAGAGGGTGCCGGTCGAACTATGTGAGTATCTGGTGCACGAAGTGTGCCAACGGAAATATGAATACTCATTCTGACTCGGTTATGCTATAGCTAGCCAATACGGCGACGGCGGCGGCGGCGGAACAAAACGAATGCAGTGCATGGGATGGTTGGGAAAATGCTATCAAATTATCAAAGCAGGTTGAATACCCTATTAATTGTTTTTGTTGTGACAATTAGTTAAGTGAGCGCTGGTGCAATCCCTTCACAATACCGCTTGAGAGGAAATTGGTCATGAAAATCTGTCGTTAGCTCCCGGACTATTTAGTGCGATGTTGACCAAAAAAATCGTCAATTTTTACTGGCCTAGAGTTGTTTTATAATCTTATTAATTAAATTATTAGGTATGAACACAAAAATAGAACCTTGGGGAATTTGATGTAATCAAAGGGTAATCTTAACAATTATTATTATATCAATTAACTTCTTATTTTCTCTGTTGATATTACAAAATGTATGTATTATTGCGAAATTAAGTTAACAGATTTTTACTTGCGATAGGTTCTATAAGGCAAGTTATGCATTTCTTAAAAAAAGATTTGAGATAACAATCAAATATGACATTACGATGATAGCAGAGAAGAAAAAAGATGGTCTAAGAACTCTTTCCGTCTGTATGTCTGTCTGTCCGTCTTACTGTCTGTCTGTATGTATAGACACCTGCAGCCCAAACGGCTTTGCCGAATTGCTTCAAAGTTGGTATATAGAGTTTTATAGGTATTGTACAGAGGTGAGATTTAAATATTTTCTTACGCTCAAAAAATAACAGTACCTGCCATAGACCTAACCGTAACCTTTAAGCTTATTTTTTTCGAAAACGGCTCTAATGATTTTGATTAAAAAAAAGAACTGGCTGAAAAAAAAGTGTTTAAAAATCTCTCAGAACGGTACTTTCTATACTATCTTGAAGATGGCTCAACCGATACTTTTGAAATTTCACACATACATACGAGGTAGGTGTATGTAGCTCAATTTATACTACATACCAGTATTTAAAAAAAAAGTTTTTTTTTTGCATTTCTAAAATGATTTTAAAAAATTTTGTAAGATATTTAATATTTTGAAAACTGCTCATTAATTTTTTTTTCAAAACTTATTAATAAATTTATTTGCTGAACACCTATGAACTCTCATTTTTGAATTTTTTTTTTTCAAAAAGTTTTTCGAAAAATACTTTTTTCCTCAAAAACCGCTTCACAGATTTTTATAAATTTGTTCTCATAAATTCAAATTTATCGAAAAAATGAAATGGCGTACCAAAAAAAAAATTAGTTTTAGTATTTATTTAAGAATTTTGAAAATTTGCTTGCATGACCTAAAGCCTCAAGGCCCCTGTCACACATTTGAGCAAGTTCGAGCAACCCAATCGTGCATTTTATTTCTCTTTTGTTTGTTCCTCATTTTATTGATATATTTATTAATAAGGAGGTCTTGTCTAAATGTTTGCACATTTGTTCCCACTTGTGCACTTTGAGCAACACACATTTTTCAGGATTTATTGAAAAATCAATAATAAGGCAATCTTGCAAGATTTAGGAACACTTTCAGCAGCTTGTCTAGCTGTCTTTATATTTTTCCAAACAAAACAATAGCTAGATGAAAACAATGATTCGCTTGTGTTTAAGATAAAGCACAGACAAAAGAAATATACAGATGTAGAATATGGGCTGCGTCGAGTTTAGTTCACTTCTTTAGTGTAGATGGCACCAGTTGCAATGATTTTCGTTGGTGGTATGATCACACAAGTTAAATAAGATCTTCAAACTTAATTTTTCTAACGTAGCCACCAGCCGCAGCCGCAGGCCGCAGGAAAGTTAGCATATACCTCATACTCAAACATATCCGAGAAATTGACATCCTTCGAAAAAATTAAACATACCATTATCATACCATACCTCCATACCAAAAAACAAGTTCCTAGTCCTAGCAATACCAACCACGGTCCACGGCACGGTGTAGGGTGGAGTGGTGGAACTGGAACGGGAACCACGATCAAGGAAACACAACTCAGTTTTATGAGGGGATAGTTTTAGGTAAAATTGTAACTTGCTTTAAAAAATAATAAAAAAAAACAGTAAAAGTAGTTTTATATTATTTTTAAATATTCATTAAATTTTCAAGACGTTTGTTTTGTGTTTTTCCCTTACGTCCCGATTTTTTTGTGTTTTTGCTCGTTTAAATACAATTTTTCCTCAGCAAAACTAGAATCATAAATGAAAGGGCATCTTAACGGTGTTTACCACAAATTGGATCCTTAAACCACTCAGGAATTCCATATTAATTGTGTTTTTAACTAACGGTGGGTGTCCATTTAAAATATCAAACATTTTATCAATTTGTTTGAAAAAAAAAATGACGTGGCTTTGGTCTTACATTCAACGTTCTTAGAAAAAACCGAAACTTCCAGCATTGACCAAGCCAAGCTAACTGACATCTTTTGAAAATTTGTAGGATCCACGTGTGCTTGGGTGATTTTCGGACAAGCTCTTACAAGATTTTGAGAGTCAATAGCATATAGTTCTCTCAAAACGTCCCAGCTAACAACATCTCCATTAGGAAGGCAAAAGTCTGAATATATTAGATTTGTTCTGATAGATTTAACTAGATGAGGTACATCGAAACGAAGGTATATCTTGTTTCCTTCATAATAATCATTTGAAGCCTGGTGAAAGATGTTTTATATCCATCCACTTGTATAAAGAAGTAGGATGAGGCAGGTGGAATTCAAGAGTTTCCCTCATAAAATTATAAAGAGGAGAATTCCTAAAAAATATATTTTGAGAAAGCCATTTTTCGTCTTTAGTATAGGTTTTGTTCTTGGTCATTAGCATTTTTGCAAAACTTTTTGCATTTTTGTTTACCACAGGCAATGAATCAGTTAACATTGATACCGTTTTCGTGGCTGTTTCCCCATCTTTCTTTTTTGATAAGCTTCCTACTTTCAATAGATTAACTTTGTGCCGCAAAGCAATATGTTTTAAATTGCTTTGTTTTCGTATGTATGTCTTTTATCATTTTTTCTAAATTGTATATTTTAAGTTTTAATTTTAAAATTTTTTTGTGGAAAATATTCAGTACTGACATTTTTCTGAAAATGTTCGTTTGATATTGATTTAAACTCCTGTAAGGTTAAATCTACATCCGAACCTTGTGTATAAGTTGAAGGTTTCAAATAGGTTGCGATATTTAAACCGAACGAATTTGATATATTTCCAAGGTATAAACTGGGAACAGACCCTTTTCTAAGATTTTTTTTTAATATCAAAAGGACAATGGCAATTTTTGTATGGGAGCTGGCCTACAAACCAATAACGATGAGTCATATATCATTGAAAAGGTATTTTTAAGTAGATCAATTGCTTATATGGCGGCAAGTCTCAATTCGCTGTGGGGAAAAAGTTATAGACATAAATGTAGAATAGAGTAAGAAAAGGTTAGACATATACTTTACAAAGACAGCGCAACGAAAAAAAACGCCAGAAGGGGGGTGGGTGGAAGAGGTAAACAAAGAAGCTTTATTTTTATATACATAATCAATATAATCGATCAATTGCTATTTGTCACTTGAGCTGTGCAGAAAGAGTTTTTAGAGATCGCGGCTAATTAATCTATCTTGCTTTTAAGTGAAATACGGTTCTGTTGTTATTTGTTTTTGCGCGGTTATTATTTAAATGGAAGGGCATTATAATATGTGTGTTATTTGCCGACGTGGGCAAATTAAATTGAAGTAGATACCTACTTATATATATTTTTTTAAGTAAATATATAATGTGAATAAAATGTATATAAAAATGAAAAAAAAAAATTAAATAGAATTAAAAATAATAAACGATAGTTCTGTAACATAAGCGTTTTATGCATTTTTTCTTATTTGGACCATAACTTTTTTCCCACAGTGAATTTAGAATTGCTTCCATATAAACAATTGATCTACGAAAAAATACCTTTTCAACGATATATGACACATCGCTATTGGTCTGTAGGCCAAAATTGCCATTCAAAGTGTTTTTCACATAAATAACGATTTTTATGAAGGACATCTTCTTTTAAATTACAGGCATTATGCCACTTTCTGAAAAGAACTTGGTTCTTCTCCTGAGCTGGAAATTTAAAAAATTTTGTTGACAGATTCTCCTGCCTCTTAGCTCCACAAGAGGAAATACAACATTTTACACTGTATCCGTACCTGTGCTTTTTCGTATCAGTTGAAAACATTTTAAATTTTAAAAATAAATTTGCAGAAAAACTATATTTCGTCGTTAAAAATCGCAATACCTAATACTTTATTTATATAAATGTATTTACAAAAACTAACTGCATAAACCTACAAAACAAATAAGTACTTTGTTTTTAAGAATCCAACTATACCTAGTAATTAAAAGTAGTAAAAGAAAAGCAAGGCGAGATATAAGATACACAAATAAAATGTCTATATCTAAGCTGAAAAAAAAACACTATCCGTAGACACAGACAACCATTCCAGCATTAACTATTCCGTAGACCTCAGCAACCATTCGGTTTGACAAATTTAGGTGGACTCAGTGTTGCCGAAAGTACTACTATCGGAGGATTATCCTCCTTTCGAGACCACCGTACTCCCGTACTCCTCCTTTCGCATCCGTACTACTATTTTGAAAAGAGAAAACAAAATATAACTTAAGCAGCAAACTATAATGTCTCCCTTAAAAAAACTGTTTCCACTTCTAATTGTATGCTATTAGACAGCATATTCTTGTCATGAAAAAGAAGAAGATTTCCCTCTTTTTTGATTTTGTTTATCCTGCTCTGCTACATGATCATATTATTGTTTTTTTTGAGTAGCTATTTTGAAAAGCTAAAAGTGTTATTTTTACTTTTGATTATGGGTAAGGCAAGTTGTTGATTCGTGAAAAAAAATCTAACAATCAAACATGACATTGCGATAGAGAAGTCCGAGAAGTGAGTCCGACAGTTCTTTCTGTCTGCTTGGCTGGGTGTAACGGCACCTACAGCATAAACGGCTTTACCCATTTGCTTCAAACTTGGTACACAGTATTATGATTACGCCTTATAGAGTAATATTTGGAATAAGCATTCTAGCTCTTAAACTAACGGTATTACATAACGCATTTTTCTCAAAAATGGTTTTAACGATTTTGATAAAACTTTCTGAATGATGATTTTTCTGTAAACTCTATGTTTTGGTTGGAATACATTTTCCAGGAAAATTCTTAAAACGGTAGGTACCTCCCATATAGGACCGGTTTTTTCAAATCAGATTTTCTTGTAAATCACTTGACGGATTTCGATGTAGAAGCCCTCTTATAAACGAACTAAAAATAATTTTTAAATTTTTCAATAAAAGTTTTTTGAGTTTTTAAAAAAAATTAGGTTTTTTCAAAAACTGTATGTAATTTTTTTTACTTTTTTTTTCCTGACTACAAATTGCTGGAAATTGGCTTACTAAAAAAAAATTGGAATATGTTTTTGAAAAGTTAAAAAAAAAATAGTTTTTTAAAATAGTCGAACGATTTTGAAATTTTATCCAAAAAATTCATAACAGTATCGAAATTAAATCAGATGACTTACTCCATTTTTCAAAAAAAAAAAAAAAAAGAAAAAAAAACCTTTTAATAATAAAAGTATAGTAGGTATCTACTATTTTTTTTTCTCTGCTAACTTTTCCCAAAATCTCAAGCCCCAAGACCCGCACTGTCACACATAAGAGAAATTTCGTGCAAGCCAGGTTGTTAATTTTTTTTAAGCAATTCATATTTACATGTTGGTTTCTTTATTCTGTAAAAAAAAACGCCCAATATTTGGCGTAACTAATGTAACCAATGTAACTAAATAAAACTAACTCTAACTTAATAATACAAAATAAATAAAATGCACGACTGGTTCGCACATACTTGCTCTGTTGGTGCAATAGTACGATGAAAACAAACTTTTCGATCAATAAGAACAATTCATTTTTGAAAAATTTGGTAAAAACCAAAAAAAATTGGCTAAAACTGGAAAACTTGATATACGGGAGGTAACTTTAAGAAACCTTTAATATTTAAAATTAAGACGTTATCTTTTGGGTGTTATAAATGATACAAATGTCCACTTATGGGTTATGGCCTAATTAATAATACCGTTAAAAGCAATTTCCGCTATTATCATGTATAGCCAAAAACTAAAAATGCAGTTTTGTTTGAAGTATTCTATGTATGTTACATACAGTGTGGCTCTTTATATAGGAGCCAAACTTTTAAAAAAGAGAAACTGAAAAAAAATCAATGCCATCTGATAGGAAGCTGTAAGGAACTATACCAAACAAAGTTTGAGTGAATTCGATGCAACCGTTGACAACTTATGGCCATTTGAAAAAAAGCCGTTAAGAGCAGATCTGCGTTATTTGCATTTTTAGCCAAAAACTAAAAACGCAGTTCTCTTAAAAACACTAAAAGAATATAACACACAAAGTTTAATCAAAATCGTTAGAGCCATTTTCGAGAAAATTAGAAAAAAACAAAAAATGTTGGCTAGAACTCAACGGCTCGTTGTATGGAAGCCACCGTTTAGAAAGGCTTCAGTGAAAAATTTACTAAACCATCCTATAGAACACTATTAAAAACTATGTCAAACAAAGTTTTAGTTGATTCAATGAAGCCGTAGTGAACTTATGGCTATTTGAAAAAAAGCCGTTAAAACCTGATTTTCGTTACGACCATTTGAGGCAAAAACAAAAAACGCAGTTTTGTTAGAAATGCTTAAAGTAAGCTAAATTATAAATTTCATCAAAATCGTTAGAGCCGTTTTCGAGAAAATCCAAATTGAAAAAAACCGTTACTTGAAAGGTACCAGTTTGAGCCGGGCTAAAACAAAATAAAAAAAACCTCGACAATGGTTTTTCTTCAAAGTGCTATATACCAAGTTTGAAGAAAATCCGTCAAGCCGTTTAGGCTGTAGCATGACGTGAAAAAGCGCACATCCGCACAGACGCACAGACAGACCGACGGACGGTATGGCGAAAACCACTTTTTTGGGCTTCTCTATCATCGTAATGTCATGTTTGATTAAAACCTCGATTTTTTTTTTTCTGCACGAAACCAATCCTTGCCCTATAGAGCAAGTAAAAAAATCACATTTCATCCTGAATCCCAATCGACTATTGACAAAATTCTTTTATTAGCAAGGGCAACGGCAACCTTGTAATATCGAAATTACTATGTTCCTGATGAGAAGGAAATCTAATAAAATATTATATTCTTGGAGCATACAATAGATTTTTATTTACATTTAAAGTTTTCCCTTCTTTCTTGAGATTCCTGGACATTTCTTTGTTTATTGTGATTTATTTTTGAATGGTTAATTCAGATTTGATCTCAGATTTTTTCTCAAATTTCAGATTTGGCTCACCCAAAGGAAATCAAACGAGATCTATTTTGTTTTAATATTTTAAAATTTTTTTTTGCAGAAATATAGTAATTTAAAAATGTATTCCTTGCCAGGTTGCCATTGCCACAGCTGACAGCTGGCCCGACGGAAATATCAATCATCCAGCTTTGCCCTAAAACAGTGTAGTCAATCGTCATTCGATCGGGTTTGTGGACGGAACTTCTAAATTTCAATTTAACATAAAATGTGAGTTTTTGTATTTGAAAAATTCTGTTAGTTATAGTTAGTTACATTTAGTTACAATTAGTTACATTAAGTTACATTAGTTACATTAGTTACATAAGTTACATTAGTTACGTGTAACTAATTAAAATTTCAAAGTTACGCGTAACTATCCAACACTGAGAATTATTAAGCAGCTGAAACTTTACCGGAAGCAGCTTGAAATTTAATAAAAGATTATATATGTAGGTGGTATGGAGGGTCAATCTAGGTATGTAGCTATACCTTTAAGCATTTACCACACACAAAAAAAAACTTTGCTCACAAAAATATTGAAAAACTTAATGTAGTCAAAAACTCCAATGATTGGTGAAAGCTAGCCATGAAAAAACTTAATCCTAAAATTAAGTGAAAATCTTTAAAGCGAGGATTTTATGATTTTATGAAGTATCTCAAGTTACTTTATTCCCAATCTGAAGTTATTCAAAACATTTCTCGGGCAATACCGAAAAACATTTACTCTTTTCCTGATTCTCATATCGAGATGTTGGAGCTGTTGCAAAATTGCAAAGAGCAAAGAAAAATAATGCGTCGAGGACAGAATGAGCTATGAATTTTATAAAAATGCTCCAACATGTTCTTAAAAGAACTTCTATGCCTTCTAAATCAGATTTATTTGACTGAACACATTCCTTTTTCGTTTCGTAAATCGATAATCATAGCTCATAGGAGCACTACAGAAAAAGGGGGATTTTTACATTGTCACAAATTATAGACGACTTTCCTTACTTGATACAATATACAACATTTTCAGAGATTATTCTTAGTGGAACTAATAGTTGGGTCGATTGTAATAGTATCCTTAGCGAGTACCAGCCAGGCTTCCGTAAGGAATACCCTAAACCTTACCAGCATCGTTCACCTCAATCAAAAGAATAAGAAAACACCTGAATTTTTCCTGCGCCTTTTATTAAATACCACTTACTTACTTCCTTTACGAATCATCTTGTTTTGGATTATCCTCAAAAGACATCAAAATTCTTCAACAGCTTTACGAGAATACAACAAGTCGGGTTTGGAATGGAATAACGTTGTCAGATGCTTTTCTGGTCTTGGTCTTGGTGTTAAGCAAGGTTGTTTGTTAAGCCCACTTCTTTTCGCCCTAAAAATAAAACGACCTTCAAAACTTTCATGAAGACCAAAATCAAAAACCCCAAAACCAAAATCCCCAAAACCAAAATACCCAAAATCAAAATCCCCAAACCCAAATCCTTGAACCAGACCCATACATAGGTATGTACAATACATGTATGTATGTATTTGGCTTTAATTTAATCAAATTTAGCCAAACAAATTAGACAAAACAAAAACGCCAAACATAATTTCTTAGATACATACATATGTACATACCACATACGTACATATGTATGGGTCTGGCTCAAAATCCCTAAAACCAAAATCCCGAAAGTTCAAAAACCCGACAAATCAAAATTGTACAAAATTAAAGCCAAACAAATTAGACAAAATAAAAAGGCCAAATATAATTTCTTATAATACATATGTATTGTACATGTACATACCTTACCTATGTATGGGTCTGGTTCAAAATCCCTAAAACCAATATCCCGAAAGTTCAAAATCCCGACAAATCAAGATCCAGAAAAATCGAAATCCCGAAAAATCAAAAGCCAGAAAAATCTAGATCCCGAATAATCAAAATCCCGAAAAAATCCGGAATAGCAATCAATACTGAAAAAACTGTTAGTGATGTTTGGTTGAATAGCACAATCCCAACAAAAAAATCCCCAAAGACAAATTCCACAGGAGAAACCCAGGCAATGTCAAAATCCCCAAGAGAAAATCCTTACTTAAGCCAACATTAAAAATATATGTTTGGGGTGATTGGAAATTTTGGACAGTGAGTAAAGAGATTATTTATTGGGGATTTTGTCGTTTGAGCGCCCTTTCACATGGAGATTTTGTAGTGTTTACTTAAATGTTTTTGGGGAATTCGTCCGATTGAGAAATTGTTTTTGAGGATAACGTATGTTATCCTTACAAATCAAGTAATTCGTGATCTAAAAGACATCCAGTTGTCTGGCAGGCGCCTCTGTCAACAGTTTTCTTAATCAGCAGTACTTGGGTGGCCCGCTTAGCGAGTTTTAAGGATTTTAACTAGTTTTTTCGGGGACACACCCGCTCATGCAACTTCGTTGCTCCGCTAAGGGTAAGTCCGGTTGTCTGGCAGGTGCCTGTGTCAACAGTTTTCTTAATCAGCAGTACTTGGGTGGCCCGCTTCCCGGGTTCTTGGGATTTTAGCTAACTTTTTCGAGGATACACCCACTCAGACAACTTCGTTCCTTCGCTAAGGGTATGTCCAGTTGTCTGGCAGGCGCCTGTGTCAACAGTTTTTTTTTCTTAATCAGTAATAGTCGGGTGGCCCGCTTCGCGTGGTCTTGGGATTTTAACTCCCTTTTTCGTGGACACACCAGCTTACGCAACTTCGTTGCCCTGCTAAGGGTATGTGCAGTTGTCTGGCAGGCGCCTGCGTCAACAGTTCTCTTAATCAGCATTACTTGGGTGGACCGCTTCGCGGGATCTAGGGATTTTGAATCCCTTTTTCGGGGACACACCTGCTCACGCAACTTCGTTGCTCCGCTAAGGGTATGTCCAGTTGTCTGACAGGCGCCTGTGTCAACAGTTTTCTTAATCAGCAGTACTTGGGTGGCATCTAGGGATTTAAGCTCCCTTTTTCGGGGACACAACCGTAAAGTAAAATTAGCTTTTCTTATCCTACATGTGTTTTTTCTTATATAATATGTACATTAATGTACATACATACTGTATGTACATACATTACATACACATGTATTCGAAATATAAAATTAAAAAAAAATATTTTGCTTTTTATCATTCGGGATTTCGATTTTTCGGTATTTTGATTTTTCGGGATTTTAATTTTTCAGGATTTTGAACTTTCGGGAATTTGTTTTTCGGGATTTTGAACAGATCCCACCTATGTTTGTATGTACATGTATATGTACTTGAAATATGGTGAATCTGCGCTTGAATTTACTAGTTTTCAATTTTTACAATACCTACATAATATGTTTGTTATTTTTTCTAACAAGTGTTGCCAGCAAGAAATCTTCAATAACGATGTCTCCAACACGCATTAACGGCGTTCGAAAACTGTACTGGGGATAATGAATTTGTGGATTTTTTTTAAAGTGTGGGGATTTTGTTTTTGTAGATATTGAACTTGGGGATTTTGCCGGTATCCCGAATATTTTTTTTTTTTTTTTTTTTTTTTTTTTATTTAATCTTTATTTCTTACAAAAACTTAAGTAGCTAGAATAAAATTACAAATTGAAGTTTTTAACAGTGGCTGGTTTTTGAAAGAAATAGCTAAGTAATTTCTATTGTCCAAAGACAAGTAGCGAAATTACTTTTGTATAAAAGAATGTTAAAATATACAATATTGATGGGGAAAGCATTCTAAATTACAAATAACTTTATTTTTAAACAAATTTTATAAATATATATCGATGGCTTAGTGCACAAATGTGTAAAGTGCTCAAAACATAATTTTACATGAGATGATTTATAAGATTTGCAGATCAATATATTGATTGATTGATATTGATGAAAACCAAAGTACAATAAATAAAGTCTATAATAAAGTACAAAACATAAAAAAAAATATTTTGTTCGAAGATATTCATCTCCAAATCTTAAAAATCACCTCTGTAAAATTGAGCACTTCACACATTTGTGCGCGAAGCCATCGATATGTAATTGCTAAAATTTTACTGTGTGCGGATTTACAATGCAGGATTAACCATCTATTCTCTCTGGGGTTTGAAGTTAAATAAGTTGAAAATTTTTGTATTTCATGATGGTACAAGGATTTCAAGAAACTTAAGCTGGTCCTATTGCGAAAAAAGCATAAAAGTATTAAACGAATACAAATATTTGGGTGTTATTCTAAAATCTAAACTACAATTTGCCTTTCAATAAACATCTCGACTCAAGACTGGATGTGTCAAAAAATGCAATTAATGCAACTTGGTGCAGCTATATAAAAAATCCTAGAATAACTTTTTTTTTTTAATTTAAGATCTTTGACACTCCAGCAGAATCAATCATGTTCAACGGCGCCCTAGTGTGGGCAAATCGAAAATCTCTTTAGATTTTTCATAAAAAATATGTTGCCACTACTTACACTCAAACTATAAATGTTGCATTCGTAAATGGGCCTCCCACATTTGCCACTTTAAAATAAATTATGTGCCTGAATC
This sequence comes from Platycheirus albimanus, assembly GCA_916050605.2. Lineage (NCBI taxonomy): Eukaryota > Metazoa > Arthropoda > Insecta > Diptera > Syrphidae > Platycheirus > Platycheirus albimanus. Next base: position 94,825,955 of record OU696696.1, on the reverse strand, counting down.
TATACATGTTATAAAATTGTAACGGGTTGATGTCTGTACATTGAAGATATATATCCAAAACTACTATCGGGAGTCTCTATTAGACCAACAGGAGCCAAAACAACCGTTTTTAAATTTTTTGTCTGTTTGACTGTCTGTATGTTTGTACGCACATCACGCAAAAACTACTGCATGCAATTGAATGCGGTTTTCGCGGATTTATTGGTGGTAGGCGCGTTCACGATCTTTAAAAAATAAATACAAGTTTGCACTTTTACAAGACTTGTTTCACCTGATCGTGAATACCCCTAATGTAAACGTAGAAAGGAATAGAGGGACGAACGAAGAACAGTGTAAACGTCACGACAATGTTTGGTTTGGTAAACGAGCAATACCTACGCCCAAAACTGATGAAGCAGAGCTGCCATAAATCATAATACTTTGGAAATAGTTGAAGGAGACTACCGGTGGTGGTATACCGGTTCATAAACATAGTTCTATACGGAACCGATGCTACCACTTCACTTATTCGGTAGTTTCTTAACTCTATTTCTCCCCACACGTAACATCGTTTTTAAAGAGGGCATTCCGATTAGGTATAGCGTAACGGATATAATTATTGGCACCCCATTATATTGAACCAGCTATTGGCACCCCATCATTCATTAACGATTTTTTCCAAAAATTATTAATCTAGCAAACCAATTCAATTTTTTTCGTAAATTGTAACTTATTCCTCACAATTGTGCATCTTTGTTTTAAAGAGACGATTCTTCAGTCGCCTAATGGAAGTGAAGTTGTGAGAAAGTTTCAAGAAAGTGAAAAATTTGCAAAATTTTGCGTGTTCCCGCTAAGGACCTAAAATTTGGTAAGCCTTATTTAGTTATTAATATATATTTATTTTATTAAAAAGTATTGTTTTTTGATATCAGAATTTAATAAAGTATTCGTTTTTAATTACTTTTTTGTAAAATTTAATGGTAAATTTATAATAATAAGGGTGCCAATAGTTGGTTCCAATAAAGGTCGGGGTCCAATTATCGGCACCCAGGTGCCAATAATTGGTTCTATGAAACTAGAACTATTGGCACTGCCAATAAATATACTTTTAAGACTGCCAATAATTATATCATATAAACGTTACTTTTTTTAGGTTTGAAAAAATGCCAAAAACAAATAAAAATTACAAGGAAAAGGATGTTCAAGCAGCTCAATTGGCCATAACTACCTAGCTATAGTGAATTAATAAAAATCTAAAAAAAAATCCAATTTTGTTTAATTTCAAATGTGTCAATAATTGTACATATTGGGGTGCCCACGATTGTGGTCGGGTGCCAATAATTGTAGTATTTGGTAAGCTTTTTTTAACTTACGGTTTTTACCACCTTTTTAAAGACAAAATACAAAGTAAAAGGAAATTTTATAAACAAAATTTTCCAAATTTCAATTTGGTATGTTTGACATATTTTTAACTCTATAAACGCGAAATTTACACGCATTTTGTTTCCAAAATTCCTTAGGGGTGCCAATAATTGTATCCGTTACGCTATTGCTTCCGAATTAAACCCTCCAACTACGCAATGGAAGCCGTCTTAAAATTATGTTACTTCGAAATAGAATTATACAGAAGCCAAAAATCTTACGGGATCTGGAGCTGGTAAAATAGCTGTGTATAGTTTTCATACCACGCATACCCCCCATTTCCAGCAGTTTCACGTTTTGAAAGTATGGTTCACCACGACCATATCAAGATGAACTGATCTCCGCACGGAAAACAATAAGATTCTCGCTCTTTGGTCAAAAGCTCAGTTAATTTGCTTATACCTAATGGTTCCTAATGGGTAGAACATAAGACACGTTTTGTATGAACAAATTGTTTAATTTTTGTTGTTTCATTTTGCACAAAAATAAGCATGTTTATCTACCCGTTCCAAGTCCATTTTATTGGTTTTCAATTTTGAATTGGCTGTGCAATGCAAAAATAGTAAAAGGCACGACTGGGTCGCACGAACTTGCTCTTATGATAAGCAATGGCTTGGTGGCTGCATATATGGATATTCAAACAAATTTAAATGATTTCGAAAATTCTTTAATTTTTTAATTTAGTTTAAGAGTCTTCTCGGAAAAACTAAGTCTGCAATAAAACTTCAAAGCTATTTATGTCAATCTAGGAACAACAAATATTGAAAATCGTTCGACCAGTTTTTTTTAAAAAGGTTATTTTTGAAAAACTTTTCCAAAAAATATTTGAGTATGTAAATATATGGCAATCTGTAGTTTACATTTGAAAAAAGAATTTAAAAACAGATCAATATACCCGTTTCCAACATATTTCGAAAACCAAAAATTATAAAAATCAAAAAAAAAAGTTCTTGAAAATTTTGGAATGCCATATTAATACAATTATGAATAACTTCCTGTGTCCAAAATTTTATTGAAGTCGGCTGTATAGTTTACGAGGAAATTTGATTTGAAAATACTGGTACTGGTACTTATAAGAAAAAAATTTAAAAATCTTTTCTAACCAAAAGATAGATTGTCTTACAAAAATAGCATTCTGAAAGTTTTATCAAAATCTTTAGAGCCGTTTTTGGATTTTTTCTTCACGATCTTATGGCAGGTACCGTTATTTTTGAGCCTAGAGCAAAATTTAAAAGACAACCAAATAAATCCTAAATACCAAATTTGAAGCAAATCGGCCCATCCGTTCAGGCTCTAGAGGCGCGAATAGACATACAGACAGACAGACGGACGGGATTTCCAGACCCACTTTTATCGACTTCTCCATCATCGCAATGTCATGTGTGATTGTTATCTCAAAGTTTTTTTTTGCACGAATCCATAACTTGCCTTATAGTACCTACCTATAATCACAAGTAAAAATATCCCTAGATACTTAATTCTGAAATCCACGCGGACGAAGTAGCGGGCAAAAGCTAGTTTCAAAATAAAAATTACCAAAACAATTTAAGTCTTGCCTGACTGACTTTTTTCCAAAATTCACGTAACCTAACATTATGATTATTACATTCGATTAAAGGTTATATAAAGCAAGTTATGCATTCGTCGAAAAAATAGACAAACAAAAATGGTCCAACAATTGAACATAATTTGCGTTGTTTGGAAGGATTTGCGGGCAAATATTATTCTGTTGTCTTTTAAGAAAATTAATGATTTTTAATGAATATAGTATTCAAGCAAAATCTATTGTTGAAAAGCAGGAGAGCTACAAAGTTTCCTTGTTGTAGGCAAATTGTACCGGATAGAGGCCAGTTTTAGCTTTACGGAAAACCAAACCGAAAAAAATTTCAAATGGAAAATTTTTTATGTTCTGATTCGATTTTTAAGACAAATGCTACACCGATCGAAGGCAATCAATGCAGAGAATGTTTTTTGTTCATAATACATGTTCATTTATACGTATAACAGGAAAATGATTAAATACATTTTTAACGAAAAGTACAAGTTCAACTCAAATTTTTATTTGCAAAATAAATTCTCTGAGTTGGTTGGCATCGATCAGTGTAGCATTTGTGTTTTAAATCTGATTATACCTACATATTATAACAAAGGAGAATGACCACTTTTCATACAAGTCTGGGCCCAGTGCGTACACTAATAAGATAGGTACCAAATGAAAGCTGATGTTTAGCTGAGTATATATCCGAAATATTTTCAAAATCGTTAGTGGGGATTTCGAGATATTTGAGAATGAAGGTGGAGTTATCAAAATAAAAAAAATCGTGTTTTTTCCCAATAACAGCTCATAACTTCCTCGCAACGTTTCGAGTATGTTTATACTCTTCATCAGGCCTTTATTGGTTAATGACAAAAGATAAAAAGTAATACAAACATTAGCATACAACTATTAAACATTATAAAAATGTGACGTCAAGGTAACTTACAATAAAACTTTTTTCAAACAGTTAATATTTGATATAGTCAAACATTTTATACACAATTGAGGCAAAGTAACTAAAATAAATAAATAAACAAAGTTAAAACTACATTGAAAAATTGTAATTTGGTTATTTTTAAAAAAGAACATTACTCGAACAACAGTTAAAACGTCCAATTACGCAACACGATCACCTATTTTGAATCTTTTTCTTTTTTGTTGGCCTATTTATAAGTTGGCTATAAACAGTACTAAGACTGTCACAATCCGATCTACGGTTGACAGCATTGTTGTTATCTATTATATGCAACATCTCTATCAACATTCTTTTTGAATAATGTTGCTCTGTTTGAAGAATTTCTACATTCTCCAAATCTGGTGTGTGTTTTTCTTCTATGCAATGGTGAGCTAGTGCAGTTTTGTGAGAAGACCCGCTATTTAGATCAGACCTGTGACCAGAGATGCGATTTCTCAATTTTTGTTTGGAGGTACCGATGTAAACGGACGGACATGTCGTCTCCTTTCCTCCTAAGCAGTTAATCTTATAGACAACATCTGCTTTCTCCAACGTCTCCACTCTACCTTTTGTGTTGGTAAAAAGTTTATTCCTCAGAGGAAATGCAGACTTGAAAGCTATTTTTGTCTTTGTGTTGTCTTTTATTGGTGCTGTCTTGATGCGGTTGGAGAGGTGAGGTATGTAAAGTGAACACTTATACACACACACTTGTTGGGGATTATCAGCTTGGTTGATCATTTTTTCTTTTTGATGGTTTTTGATGAGTTTGTTAACAACCGGAGAGGGGAAGGAATTGGAGAACAGGGTGTCTCGGATGATTTTGATATTTTTTTGGTGAAAAGATTTATCGCTTATGTCAAGAACCCGGTTCACAAAGTTTTGTGCCGTATTGATAATAACTTCTTTGGGTTGCTTCGAATGGTAATTTATAAGGCGACCAGATGCAGTCGGTTTTTTATACCAATCAAAAATTAGTTTTTCATTTCGCCTTATAACTTTCACATCGAGATATGGAAGCTCACCATTCACCTCCATTTCCACCGTAAACTTAATTTTGTGATTAAAAGAATTCAAGGCATTCAGCGTGTTCTGAACTTCTTCTGCTTCAATCACAACAAACAAGTCATCTACATATTTGGTGATAACTTTTGGTTTTTTTGAAAGCTTACCAAGAACATCCTCCAGCAATGTTTCCAAAACCAAATCCGCTAAAATTGGAGATGCTGGGCTTCCCATGGGTACACCCTGTTTTTGCTGATAAATATTGCCATCGAACTCCAAGAAGTTATTATCGATAACACAAAACCTGATTATCTCAAAGAATTTCGTCTTTTTAATATTGGTGTGTTCTTTAATCTTATTCCAGTTATTCTTTATAATGTCCAGAATCAAAGCAATTGGAATGCAAGTAAACAAGAAAACTACATCAAAAGAAGCTAGAATGTCTCCGTTTTCCAATCGTATTGAAGACACTTTGTCAATAAAGTCTTTTGAATTCCTGACGTTAAATATCGAATTCCGTGTCAAGTTTTGAAGAATTTTGACCATGAATTTTGAAAGTTCGTAGCAGGGAACTTTGGTAGAGGCACAGATTGGTCGCAATGGGGTATTTTCCTTGTGAATTTTCGGTAATCCATAGATTTTTGGGGTGTTAGCAGTGTACGTTATCATCCGTTTCTTATCATATTGAGAAATATGGTTTTCTTTGAACAGATCCTTTACAAAATCATTGTTACGATTCTGCAATGTTGTTGTTGGATTATTTCTTAAAATTCTGTAAACATTTCTGTCCATCATAAGCTCATGCATTTTGCTAATGTAGTCTGTCTTATACATTGCAACTGTGACGTTGCCTTTATCAGCAGAGACAATATAGACGTCTTTATGTTGTTTGAGGAACAATCTGGCTTCATTCTAAACTTTATGCAAAAACTTGTCAAACGGAGGTATGTATGTGGATCGTAAATGATTTTGTAAAATTTCTGTAAAATTTGATCTAGCAATCTCCTGGTCACCCTGTTCCAAAGTTTTTACCAATTCTTCTCCATCTGCAATAATTTTGAAGAGGGGTAACTCTCCTCTCTTAATTGGTAAAGAAAACTTTGGGCCTAAGGACAGAAGCCATTTGACGTCTGACGGGAACTCTACAGAAGTTTTGTTTACGAACCATTTGTCTTGGAATTCTATGCCCATATTTTCTTTGAGGGTTGTTTTTAGGCGTTCGAGTTTATTTAAATGTTTGTTTTTAATATTTTCATTTATTGTGTTGTGTTTATTTTCTTGAGTTTTAAAGAAGTTAATGTATTCTTTTTGTTTTAAACTGTTGGTAATAAAACTTTCCAATTTTTCTATCTTCTTGCTCAGTGTGTTTTTCTGTATTTGCTTGAGAGAGATAGCAATATTCAAAAGTTTTATGTGAAAGTGTTCAATGTGTAGCAGTAATTTTCTCTCTAACCGTCGTTCTCTTTCATTATTAGAAAATTGGAAAATGTACGCTAGGTTGTTCGTTGAATTACTGATGAATTTTGGAAACAATCCAAACTCTCTGCATTTTAAAAGGAAAATCAATGTATTGTTGTTTTTAGTGTATGAAAGTGTTTCTTTGCTATATTCTTTAAGTTTATTGCAGGTTGTGTTGTCATAATTGTGTCTAATGTGATTGTAAAACTCCATGTTTTTATAAATTTCCATTCGAAGCAACCCAAAGAAGTTATTATCAATACGGCACAAAACTTTGTGAACCGGGTTCTTGACATAAGCGATAAATCTTTTCACCAAAAAAATATCAAAATCATCCGAGACACCCTGTTCTCCAATTCCTTCCCCTCTCCGGTTGTCAACAAACTCATCAAAAACCATCAAAAAGAAAAAATGATCAACCAAGCTGATAATCCCCAACAAGTGTGTGTGTATAAGAGTTCACTTTACATACCTCACCTCTCCAACCGCATCAAGACAGCACCAATAAAAGACAACACAAAGACAAAAATAGCTTTCAAGTCTGCATTTCCTCTGAGGAATAAACTTTTTACCAACACAAAAGGTAGAGTGGAGACGTTGGAGAAAGCAGATGTTGTCTATAAGATTAACTGCTTAGGAGGAAAGGAGACGACATGTCCGTCCGTTTACATCGGTACCTCCAAACAAAAATTGAGAAATCGCATCTCTGGTCACAGGTCTGATCTAAATAGCGGGTCTTCTCACAAAACTGCACTAGCTCACCATTGCATAGAAGAAAAACACACACCAGATTTGGAGAATGTAGAAATTCTTCAAACAGAGCAACATTATTCAAAAAGAATGTTGATAGAGATGTTGCATATAATAGATAACAACAATGCTGTCAACCGTAGATCGGATTGTGACAGTCTTAGTACTGTTTATAGCCAACTTATAAATAGGCCAACAAAAAAGAAAAAGATTCAAAATAGGTGATCGTGTTGCGTAATTGGACGTTTTAACTGTTGTTCGAGTAATGTTCTTTTTTAAAAATAACCAAATTACAATTTTTAAATGTAGTTTTAACTTTGTTTATTTATTTATTTTAGTTACTTTGCCTCAATTGTGTATAAAATGTTTGACTATATCAAATATTAACTGTTTGAAAAAAGTTTTATTGTAAGTTACCTTGACGTCACATTTGTATAATGTTTAATAGTTGTATGCTAATGTTTGTATTACTTTTTATCTTTTGTCATTAACCAATAAAGGCCTGATGAAGAGTATAAACATACTCGAAACGTTGCGATGAAATAACATCTTTTATTTACTATTGACCTATAGCCCACAAATCAATTAAATATCTATCTCTAACGATAAAAAGGTCACTAAAAATCAGATTTTATTTGCTCATAACTTCCGATATATAGGGAGTTGGAAAAACATATTGGTACCAAATGAAAGATCTCAAAAATGTCTTTCTGACTATATTAACTTTTTTATGTAAAGTAATTACCTATTCATTTAATTAGCTCAGACTTTGTTTGAAAAAAAATTATTAATGTTGGCTTTTACACGCTGATATCTTGAAAAAATCAGTGATGAGATGTATTTTTTTTTGCTTCATTCTAATCCTTAGTTGATTACCTTTTATTTGATGTACAATAAAGCTATATATCTTAATCAAATGCCATCCTAATTATATTACTCTTCTAAAAATGAACTTTTTTTTGTCTTAAAACCGTTTAAAGAAAATGTATTGCTTAATTTTTTACGAACCGACTTTATTTATTAATCAAATCTTAGTTTTATAAGCTCTTTATTTTCTATATATAGTTAGGCTGTGAAAGATAAAAAAATTGCATTCAAAACAAAACATTTAAGCTATAGGTATGTTTAAAAGGCATGAAAGCTTATGGTCACCAGCGATACCACTTTACTGCAATTGAAGAAGATCTGCTTCCTTTTATCAAAAAAAATTAAAATCTGCTTCCTACTTCGCACCATCACCAAAATACTGAAATCTGCTTCATTTGAAAAATCTCTGTTTCAACCTATTTCAATTTTAGAAAAAAATGAAAAATCTACTTCCTTTTCTATTTCACTCGCCACAGTAAAAAAAAAAAAAAACCATGTTTACGGCTCTGAAACGCCCACCGTCGACCGAAACGTTGTTCCCTGTCCCATTTTCGAAGAAAATGCCACCACTCTACAATCCGCACCCAACTGTAACTCTTTCTAGATGCATTGGCTTCTTGAAAACAATTCGCTGGTTTCTCGAGTAAGTTTTTTGTTAACAGCTGCCAATGTCAAAATAACCTATTATTTAAAAATAAACCACTGGCCTACCGTATTATGAAGTTTCTTAGAAAAAAAACTAATTTTTAAATCTGCTTCGATTTTCTTCAATCTACTTCCCTTTTTCTTCAAATCTACTTCGACTTTTTTTCCGTAAGTGGTAACACAAATGGTCACCATCCCCTGACTTCAGTTTTGCCAAATATGCGAAAAGCTCAATGCTCTTCAAGTCCGGTACAAAGTGGTGCAGCTCTGAAAATTGTTCAGAACTAATGTCCAACCAATAATGGCATAAATAAGGGTCCATGTTACTTATGTCACTGAAATTAATTTGTTCCATAGCAATTTTAGCCATAGTTTCCATCATTTCATCCATTTGTTGGCCAGAAAAATCAGACAAATTGTTCTCATTTTCTGCTAAAATTGTCCAATCACGTAATGTTAGATGAAAATTACATATTCGGGAACTATTAGGTATGTATAATTTATGGTCGATTAGTAACCTTTCCTTTATTTGTTTTGAAAATCGAAACCGTTAAGCATTATTGCAACCAGTATAATTTCTCAAATATCTAATCTAACTTAAATAATAGGTACACAATTAACATATGGGTACTTGTACTTACGTGTTCTGGAGTAACCCAATCAGACAAAATAAAACGGAGGGGAACGATGAGATTTTGAACCGTACGAGCCTGAGTAAAATTGAATTATACCTATCACAGAACAGAGAAAACAGAACAGCGACTGGTACCCATTTGCTTCTTTTCTGTGGTACCTATATAGCTTAAATGTTTTGTTTTAAATGCAATTTTTTTTATCTTTCACAGCCTAACTATATTGAAAATAAATAGATTATAAAACTAAGATTTGATTAATTAATAAAGTCGGTTCGTAAAAAACTAAGCAATATATTTTCTTTAAACGGTTTTAAGAAAAAAAAAGTTCATTTTTAGAAGAGTAATATAATTAGGATGGCATTTGATTGAGATATATAGCTTTATTGTATATCAAATTAAAGGTAATCAACTAAGGATTATAATGAAGTAAAAAAATACATCTCATCACTGATTTTTTCAAACAAAGTCTGAGCTAATTAAATGAATAGGTAATTACTTTACATAAAAAAAAACTTGGTTGTCTGTAAAGTCGGTTTACGGACGATAATTTTACGTGATAACCAGTTAACAAGACAGTTCATGTGTAGGTTGTATCACTTTAACCACCAACAACCCACTCCACTTACAACCACCCACCTTTTTTGAATTTTTTTTCTCACCCCTTCCCCCCAAACATCAACCTGTTACCCCAACATACAACCAACAGCCCACCATTTTTGACAATTGTTTCCACCCCCCCCCCCCCCACACACACACTCTAAATACCCCATTCCTTACCACCAACAACCACCAACACCACCTACAACCACCACCAACCATCCACACCGCCTACAACCATCATCAACCAACCACCCACTATTTTTGACAATTCCCTCCCAAACACCAAATCCACCCACCCACCCCATCTAAAACCACCTTCAGCTTACATACCACTTTTGACAATTTTTCATCGCCCCCAATCAAATCAACTATCCCCACCACCTAAACCGCCGACCACCCAACCCACCTACAACCGCCAACCAACCACCCACCATATTTGCCAATTCACCCCCCCCCCCCCTCCCCAATCATACCAAATACCCCCAACTCCAAACACCCATCCCACCTACAGCCACCAAGGAACCACCCATTAGTTTTGACAATTTTTCATCTTCCCGACACTACCAATACCCCCCCCCCCCGCCTGCCCCACACACACTCCCACCACAACCAACCAACCACCCAACACCCTTCACTCCCACTTTAACGACTTTCTAGGCTATCAAAGCAGCTAGGTAACGTCAGTGTGACTGTGACATTTTTCTGTGCGTGCTGCCCATATATTCCAAACCGATTTATTAGACGTTATCACGTCAAATAGTTTATATAGTCAGAAAGACATTTTTGAGATCTTTCATTTGGTACGAAAATGTTTTTCCAACTCCCTATATATCGGAAGTTATGAACTGTTATTGGGAAAAAACACGATTTTTTTTATTTTGGTAACTCCAACTTCATTCTCAAATATCTCGAAATTCCCACTAAAGATTTTGAAAATATTTTGGATATATACTCAGCTAAATATCAGCTTTCATTTGATACCTATCTTATTAGTGTACGCACTGGGCCCAAAAATGGTCATTCTCCTTTTCCATTTGAAATTTTTTTCGGTTTGGTTTTCCGTATCGCTATAACTGGCCCCATACAATCCAATAATTTGTATAACAGTTTGGCGTGGTATTTCATTTAGTTGGGACTTTTTCATATCGTTGGGGTCTTACTTCACTGGTGCATATTTTCATAATGAATGATGGCCCTAATTTGGGGTCTTATTTCATTTTTTTCTTTTGGGCCTTATTTCATGGGGCCTTATTTCGCGGAGCCTCCATGGCAGGGTTTTTTTGCTTTCGACTATCTCGTGCTATTCTAAACTACAATTTGTCTACTACGAGGTGTTTAAGACCTCGACTCAAGACTGGATGTGTCAAAAAATGCAATTAATGCAACTTTGGGCAGCTATATAAAAAATCCTAGAATAACTTTGTTTCAAAAAAATTAAAGATCTTTAACACTCCAGCAGAATCAATAATGTTTAATGGCGCCCAAGTGTGGGAGTAGGAATAAGTGCGGTTGGACCAGGGAACCAAATTATGTAAATTTTAATCTGATAAGAAGTAAAAAGAATGAAATGGATAGTAATGTTGATGGGTTTTATGAATTCATTTCATTACACTAATTAGCAGGTGACCATTCTATGCGTGGGAAAGGCGAATTCCAAACCAAAGTGTTTTTTTTTTTATTGATTTTTACTTGCGATTATAGGTACTATAAGGCAAGTTATGCATTCGTAAAAAAAAAAAAAAAAAATTCTAACAATCAAACATGACCTTACGATGATAGAGAAGTCGAACAAAGTGGGTCCGACAATTCTGTCTGTCTGTCTGTCTGTCTGTCCGTGTGTCTGTCTGTCTGTATAGTTACATACAGCCTAAACAGCTTAACCGATTTGCTTCAAACTTGGTACATAGTATTATTATGACGTCCTACAGAGGGGTTTTTGGAATTAGCATTCTAGCTCCAAAACTAACGGTACCTGCCATACGATTTTTTGTGAAAAATAATTTTTTCTCAAAAACGGCTCCTACGATTTTGATAAAATTTTCTGAATTGTGTTTTCTGTGCAAACTTTATGTTTTGGTTGGAATAGATTTTTCAGGAAAAGTCTTATAACGGTACCTCACATAGGACCGGTTTTTTTAAATCCTATTTTCTCGTAAGACACTTGACAGATTTCGATGAAATTTTTAATGTAGAAGCTCTCTTATAAAAGAAATTATATAATTTCAAAAATTTTTCAAAAAAAAGTTTTTTTGAGTTTTTTAAAAAAGTTTCAAATTTTTTTTTTAATTTTGGTTTTTTCCAAAAACGGTTTAATCTATATTTTTTTAATTTTATTTTTCTGATAAAAACTATAAAGTGCTAGAAGTTGGCATACTCAAAAAAAATTTGGAATATATTTTCGAAAACTTTTTCAAAAAAAACTGTTTTTTGAAAAAACTGGTCCAACGATTTTGAAAAAAAATTTCGTAAAAATTCAAAAACGTAAAAGAAACCTGATGGCTTACTTCATTTTTTCCAAAAAACGTTTTAGGTATTGATTTTTAAGTGATTTATAAAATTTCATATGATTTTTTCAACGCTTTTTTCCCAAAATCTCAAGCACCCAAGACCATTTTAACACATTAGAGCAAGTTTGTACGACCCAGTCGTGCACTTTATTTTTTTTGTCTTAAGGATGTTGTGTGTGAATGGATTTTTGGTGGTTGCTGCTTACGAGGTAGGTAGGTCGAATACAAAAGATACAATTTTTGATTTTTACATCAAGGATGTTGTGTGTGAATGGATTTTTACTTGCGATTATAGGTACTATAAGGCAAGTTATGCATTCGTCGAAAAAAAAAGTTTTGAGATAACAATCAAACATGACATTACGATGATAGCGAAGACGAAAAAAGATGGTCTAAAAATTCTGTCCGTCTGTATGTCTGTCTGTCTGTCTGTCTGTCTGTCTGTATGTATAGACACCTACAGCCCAAACGGGTGGGCCGAATTGCTTCAAACTTGGTATATAGACTTTTTTAGGTATTGTACAGAGGGGAAATTGAAATTTTTTTTTAGCTCAAAAAATAACGGTACCTGCCATACAACCGTTACGTTAAAGCTTATTTTTCTCAAAAACGGCTCTAACGATTTCGATTTAAAAAAATCAGTGTTACTTTTTAGGTACGACCAATCATATGGCTGAAAAAAAAGTTTTAAAAAATGGCTAAGAACGGTACTTTCCATAGAACCGTTTTTTTTTGCTTTCGACTATCTCGAAAACGACTCAAAAGATCCTTTCGAAATTTCACACACATATAGCTGTAGGTAGCTCAATTTGTTTTGCTTACCAATATTTTTGAAAAATATTTTTTTGTATTTTTAAAATCATTTAAAAAAAAAAATTTAAAAAATTAATATTTTGAGAACTGCTTCTCAAATTTTTTTGTAAAAATTTTGATTAAATGTATTTGCTGAATACCTATGAACTGGCGTTTTTGAATTTTTTTTGAAAATTTTTTTCCAAAAGTTTTTAAAAAAAAACTTTTTTTCTCAAAAACCGCTCCACATATTTTTATAAATTTA